>JANAVB010038613.1:7989714-8202214 GCA_029216955.1 Iris pallida
AAGGGGCTGTTGTGAGGTTCAAAACTGAGAGAAAAAAAAAGCTAATTATTTAACTATGGGACTATACCATATATCTATATATATTATATTTATAATATATATATATATATATATATATCTATATATATATATATCTATATATATATATAATATATATGATAGTAACTTATACATATATAGGCATATCATATATGTAAAGGAAGTTGGTCACTCGAAGGGGGAATGAACTCGACTCTGAGATTCGTATCTCGATTAACTCACCAATGTATCTATTTATATACATATAGTTATATATGAAATTATGTATACACACACACACACACACAATCACATATATATATAGATATTATCTATATATATATATATATATATATATATATAATATCTATATATATATATATATACATAAGAGAAAACCCAATTTTACATAAATAGTAGATAAATAGGTATAAACCCACGACCACTCCCCGCAAGTCCAGAACCTAATTAACCTATTATAAACTCAGAAATTATAACTTAAATCTTAGGAAATCAAATTATGACAAAATCAATTCAATATATATATTCGAAACCCAAAATCTCACACTCGAGACCCAATCGCAAAATACCCAACTAGAACCTGCGAACTTGGCAACACGAAGGTGTCTATGTGTGTGACGTGCTCGGTACTCACGGAGTAAAACCCGTATCTGTATCGTGTCCACGGAGTGTGTATTGGAAAACCGGATACGCTTGTTGGAACGTGTACGTGCACGTGTGTTTTCGCCCGATTGGACGTCGCACACAACGCAAGAAGCCTCGTGCTTTTGCACGTAGCTATGTAGGATCCCGGGCTAGGTCTAGGATATACTGACACGACCCACGTTGTTGTCTAGCTACACAACACGCGGATCCGTACGGCCTGTGCGCGCGCTGCGTACGCCCATGAGTGCGTGTCGAGCCACGTGGCTCGCGATTCAAGCCACGCCGTGTCTCAGGATCGAGTCCCTAGTAGCCCAGTATATGCTTCCTGCTCGTGCTCCCGAACGGGTCCTCGACGCGTCGTTTCGCGTACGAAGGCCGTGTCAGCGGCACTTTTCAGCCGCATGTACAATGCGGGCTGAACCGTTTGCGTGAGTTTTTCGCCGCTACGCTCCATGAAACATCATGAAATTTTAGGAGCACGTGGGCAGAGGTTGCCCCCATGCGTCCATAAAATGTCACGCGAAATGGAGTCCCGTGCGTCGAGTTATGATGCACAGACAGTAGGCATGCACGGTGCCGTGTGTACGGCCTCGTGCACGCGGTCCTTGTCCGATTTAGACACTAAAATCGTGTCGAATCAAGATCCGTCTTCACGAAAGTTTTACAAATAATATTAGCAAGAAATTCGTGAAAACAGAATCGAAATTAACAATTTTTAGTTCTAAGTGGCATTTCGTCGAACACGTGTTCCATAGGACCAACACGTGTTCCATACGACTATCAAACGAAATCACAAATCACCAAACTCATACAAAGGTCTGGGGTACCTATATGGATGTATCTACGAGAAAAAAATAAATTACAAGTGTTTTAAAGAGATTTACCTATTGAGTGTCAAAACTCAATGAAACGAGCCTCCAAAACACGTCGATGCCGCTTTCCTCCGTCAAATGCCTCCGATCCCTTCTAGCAAGTCTCCAGCAGGTTCCTCTCCTCCCAACGTCACACTGCACTTCATTTGGAAGGATTTGGGTGAGAAACGAGAGAATGGAGCCTTTGGAAGAGAAGGGAAAAAACTAGGATTTTGGATTTGTGAAGGCAACTAGGTTTCTCACAGTGAAAAGGGGGCTGCTATTTTGGCCGGCGAAGCATGGAGGGTATTAGGGTTAGGATTTAGTCATGGGCCAAGCACCCTCAAGTTGCTAAAAAGGCCCATTGACAAAAAGGCTTAAAGGCTTAATGAAAAATAGCTAAAAATGAATTTAATGATTCTTAAAAATAGACAATAATTCTAAATTAAATCTAAATAGCCATAATAAATCTAATTACATTTTAGGCTTCTAATCAAGGTTGACTAGGGTTATACTACCTTCTACTACCAAAACACCAATCAGCCATACACCAATCAATTTAATTAATAAAAAAAATCAAATTAGCACATAATGACTAAATACCCATAATTAGAAAAATGAGTGTGACAAAACCCAAGAAGCTTTTGATCTCTGCAACTGAACTAGTCGTCGTCCATGTCTCTACGGCAACCATCTTCTTGGGATCCACTGATATGCCTTCTCTTGTGACAACATGGCCGAGAAAGTCCACCTTGTCTAAGAAGAATCTCGCACTTGTCAGCTTCCTATATAGCTTATTCTTTCTTAATGTCTCCAATACTATCTGCAAGTGCTGCTCATGTTCTTCTTTGGTCTTCGAATAGATCAGAATGTCGTCGATAAGACAACGACAAACTAGTCTAGGTACTTATGGAAGACCTGTTCATGAGTTCATAAACACTGCTGGGGCATTTGTATGACCAAAGGGCATGACCAAGAACTCATATTGTCCATATTTGGTGTTGAATGTCGTCTTTAGAATGTCTTCTTTCCTTACTTTGACTTGGTGATATCTGGACCTGAGATCAATCTTTGAGAAAATCTCAGCTCCGCTTAGCTGGTCGAAGATGTCGTAAATTCTGGGCAACGAGTACTCGTTCTTTATGTGATGTTGTTCAGCACCCGACAGTCTATGCACATTCGAACGGAACCATTATTGGGTACGAATAGAACAGGTGCTCCCTAAGGTGAAGCGCTAGTCCTGATGAATCCCAAGGCTTCCAATTCGTCAATCTGGTCCTTCGTCTCCTTGGACTCCTTGGGGGTTACGTGGTAGCATCTCAGCGAGATAGGTGACGATCCTGGCACAAGATGATCGAGAACTCCATATCTCGATCAGGATGGCAGTTCCTAGAAGGTTGTCGGTGAAGACGTCTAGGAACTCTACGACGATAGGAGGAATAGATCTCTCTTCCTCGCAATGGAAGAATAGGCAACACACTGCTTGTCTTTCGGTGTTCTGAGAACTTCGAACTCTGGTTTTGTCTGGCAAACTGAAGACGACATGGCCTCGATGACAGTCTATCAGGGCGTGCTACTTACTAAGCCAATCCATGCCCAAAACTACATCATAGTTTAGGGAGCTTTACTAGAAGGGGTGTAGAAGGTATGACCTGAGATAGTGATAGGGCAGTGCAAGTCTCGTGATGGGATAGGTCCACCTCCGGTCATAACTCTACAAATCATCTTACTACATCCTATCTCTAAGTGATGTGCAGCAATAAGTTTGATGATATGAAGCTATATGAAGCCCCTGAATCAAGTAAAGCTAATATTGGGTGCGAATGTAATAGAATAGCACCTACGATGACATCTTCTGTAGCCTCTGGCTCTGTCCCTGGCTCCTCAACGGCCAAGGCAAAAGCTTCTTTCTCTCTACTGGTTGTAGCGCTGCTGCAGGTAGGTAGTGGACAACTCTGCTGTCCTGCTCCAGTCTTGTTGAACGTCGTTGGACAATCCTTTACCTGGTGGGTGGCAGACCCACAAGTAAGGTACTGTCCCAACTTCTTCCTGTAGATATCTACGATATGACCGGACCTTTTACAATAGGTGCAGTTGGGCGTCTTCGGTTGATTGTATTGGAGTGTTATGTTTGGTGCTGCTGGGATCGCTGGAGGTAAAATAACCTATCATTTCTTTGTTGTTGTTGTACCTCTTGGAGTTACCCTGGTAGTTGCTGCTGGATCCTGGATGCTCCCTCTTGGGCCAGGCAGACGAACTGGCCTCAACATCTTGGGCCAACCCCAATATCTGTCATAAGTCTTCGCACCATTTGTGGCTACCAAGGTGCGGATCTCCTCTCGTAAATCGTGCCAGAATTTTTTGGCATGCTCTACTGGGTTGTCCACCAGGTGGGTGAATGTCACGCCCCAGAACCAGAATACTGGAGAGCGAGGGACAGACACAGCCAGCTGCGTATATAGAAGTGTAATCCACCTCGACATACGGTCATGGCTGTCTAAATGCATGAGGGTTTATCTACAAGCCATCGGTCTCTTATGGTCAAGAACAAGCCTAGTGTCTCAATCTCAAGCAAGTAATATATGTTACAAGATATCAGATCATCAGGCATGAAAGGTAAGGCGTCCCGAACATTATATATATAGATGATCATGAAGCTAGTCGTACAAAATGTGAGGACTAGCAAGAGTTTCATCTGTATATGTAATGTTCGGGATGCCTTACCTTTCATGCCTGATGATCTGATATCTTATAACATGTATTACTTGCTTGAGATTGAGACACTAGGCTTGTTCTTAACCATAAGAGACCGATGGCTTGTAGATAAACCCTTTTGCATCTAGACAGTCGTGATCGTATGTCGAGGTGGATTACACTTCTATATACGCAGCTGGTTGTGTCTGTCCCCTGCTCTCCAGTATTCTGGTTCTGGGGCATAACACGGTTTAATTGGTGGCCCATACAGGTCTTGTAAAATAAGATGTGTGAGGGTTTTACCAAATAGATGTCTCAATCAGCATCCGTCCTTGATCTCTACTTGTGTCCTCTAACCTTGACCTGATCACCTGCTCATATCCTTGATCTATCTTGGTCCTTTCTTAATGTTCCCCTGTCATTTTCTTCAGTGACATTGTTCCTGGTCCTACCGATCAGCGAGGTGGAGCACCTCCAGTGAACCAGCAGCCACCTGGGGACCAAGCCCAACACTCTGGAACGGCCTCCCGAGTCATGCCTTCTGGGGATCCAGAGCCCCCAGTTCAACATGTCCAGTCTGCAGAACCTGACAATGGAACCCTGGTAGGGCTTATCAGGGAATTGCTTGCATCCTAAGATCGTCGGGGTGATGCCCTGCACCAGACAGTACAAGATGTCATGGGCCGAGTTGGTTATCAAGAGAACAGCGCGGCCAACAGCTTCAAGCGATGGAACCCACTTTCTTTGATGGCAATGAAGATGCTATCGCTGCTGATGCGTGGCTTCAGGACATAGAAATTATCCTGGAGGCATCCAGGATTCCTGAGGGAGAGAAGGTGGCCGTGGTGCGCCTTCAGTTATTGGACTTAGCCCGTACCTGGTGGGCGATGTTAGCAGTTGGATTAGCGACGCCTGTTTTGTGGGCGATATTCAACGACAAGTTCCAGACGAAGTGTTTTGATGATGTAGCTCGGTATGATCTGCAAACAAAATTCACTAATCTTAGGCAGATGGAAAGAACGGTCGACGGTTATGCGGCCGAGTTTTCAAGACTAAGTCGATTTGCTCCCACATTGGTGGCGACCGAATTGGACCGAGCCCAGCGGTTTCAGCAGGGGCTCCACCTAGAAATTATTTTAGCTATAGAGCAGTTTAAGCACCAGACGTTTGATGCCATCTTACGAGCAGCGAAGAGGCATGAGTATACGTCGCAGATGATCGTGGACCGAACCGAAAGTAGGAAGAGGTCCCATGGGCAGATGAGTTTGTCCTCGGTACCAGCCCCGGCAGCTAGGACTTTGACTATTGGAGTTCCTAGGACAGCGAATTCAGTTTTGTCGGTTCAGTACTCAACACCGACGTACCCTCAGCAACAGAAGAAGAAGCAATCTTCCGCAATGGGCTGCACTCATTGTGGGAAGCCAGGGCACGTAGTATCTGAGTGTCGCAGAGCACATGGATTGTGCTTGGCTTGTGGGGCACCGGATCATAAGATTGGGTCCTGCCCGCATAGAGCCAGTTCATCATCGTTGAACCTAACCAGTCCATCGGTTAGGGGTCCAGCACCAGTGCAGCAGCAGTACCAGCCTCTGAGGCCATTGCCGTCTCAGGCTCAACAGTTTGCCTAAGCTCAGAATCAGAGCAGGCAAAGAGGTTTCCAGCAGAGGGGACCAACACCAAGAGGAAAAGGTCAGGCTATGGCTCTGACGGTAGCAGAAGAATTGGCATCAGGTGAGGTGGTGGCAGGTACCATTCTCGTCAACTCTTTTCCAGCATCAGTATTATTTGATTCGGGTGCATCGCATTCATTTATGTCTGCACGATTCGCTATACGAATAGGACTGGAGCCCGAGTCATTATCAGTAAGACTCAATATACTTACTGGTAACGGTCTTGTGGGAGTAGATAGAGTATTTTTCTCATGTCGAATCGTAGTTAGCGGTAAAGAGTTTTCTGCTAGATTGATAGAATTTCCGATGGCCGACTATGATGTAGTCCTAGGAATGGATTGGTTGAAGGATCAGTATGCAAGAATAGACTGCTATCGCGGCGGGATTATTTTTGGTATTCCAGGCGAACCGGAGTTTTCATTTTCCAGAGGCGAAGTAGAACCTTCTTCCCCAGTATTGCATATGGCAGTAGCAGCAGCAGTTCAGTTTTCCAGAGTAGTAGAAGAGTTTTCTGATGTATTTTCCCAAGAGCTTCTAGGCATGCCCCAGAGAGAGAAATAGAGTTCACCATCGATTTGCTTTCAGGGACGGTACCAGTGTCAGAGAGAGTCTACAGGATGGCGCCATCAGAGTTGGAGATCTTGTATAAGATGATTGAAGAACTCAGAACCAAGGGATTCATTCGTGCTAGTGGATTGCCATGGGGAGCCCCAATGCATCTTGTGAAAAAGAAGGATGATACGTCAAGATTATGTGTTGATTATCGTACCTTGAACTCTGTAACAATCAAGAACATGTATCCTCTACCAAGGATAGATGATCTGTTTGATCAACTCAGTGGAGCTGCTGTATTTTTGAAGATTGACTTGCGATCAGGATACCATCAGATTAGAGTCAGAGAGCAAGATATCCCGAAGACAGCGTTCAGATCAAGATATGGACATTGGGAGTTCCTTGTTATGCCATTTGGAGTGACCAATGCACCAGCCGTATTCATGGACCTCATGAATCGTATCTTCATGCCCTATTTAGACCAGTTCGTGGTAGTATTTATAGACGACATCTTGGTCTATAGTAAGAGTGAAGTGGAGCATGAGCAGCATCTCCGTATAGTCCTTCAGATTCTCAGAGAGCATCAGTTGTATGCGAAGTTCAGTAAATACGAGTTCTGGCTTGATCGTATTTCGTACCTAGGACATATTATCACCAAAGGTGGGGTGGAAGTTGACCCCCGAAATATAGTAGCTATAGAGACATGGCCAATTCCCAGCACCGTCGCAGAAGTTCAAAGTTTCCTAGGATTGACCGGCTATTACCGGAGGTTCGTATCAGATTTTGCTCGGGTTTCAGCACCCATGACTCAGTTGACCCGCAAGGATGTGCAGTTTGCTTGGACGGCAGAGTGTCAGATTTCGTTGGAGAAGTTGAAGCAAAGATTGATGACGGCTCCCATTCTCACGCTTTCAGATGGAACTGGGAGGATTTTCCGTCTATTGTGACGCTTTCAGCAGAGGATTGGGATACGTCTTGATGCAACATGGTAAGGTAGTAGCTTATGCGTCACGTCAGCTTCGTGATCATGAGAGAAATTATCCAACCCATGACTTAGAATTAGCAGCTGTAGTTTTCACACTTAAGTTGTGGAGGTATTACTTGTATGGAGATCGGGTGGAGATCTTCACCGACCACAAGAGCCTTAAGTATGTGTTTACTCAGAAGGATCTCAACATGCGTCAGAGGAGATGGTTAGAGCTACTTGTGGATTACGACATCAACCTGCAGTATCTTCCTGGGAAGGCCAACGTTGTTGCAGATGCATTAAGCAGAAGAGCCAGAGTTTATTTCCTAACAGCGCAGCCAGAGTTGTTAGCGGATCCTCAGAAGATGGGTATTGAAGTTGTTCTTCCCACCAATGGGGCATTGATGACCAGTATGCAAGTTCAATCCAGTATAGTTGAGAGGATTAAGATGGCTCAGTCAGCTGATTCTAAGCTTCAGCGGCTTAGAGCAGAGTGTGAAGCGGGACGAAGACCAGAGTTATGCATTCATGAAGATGCTACACTCCGACATGGAAGGCGTCTTTGTTTACCTAGTGGTAATATCAGACAGGAGATCATGGCATTGGCTTACAGTTTGCAGTATTCGATTCATCCCGGTGGCACGAAGATGTATCGAGACGTCCGTCAGTATTTTTGGTGGAATGGCATGAAGAGGGAGATAGCCCGGTTTGTTTCTCGTTGTTTTGTTTGCCGGCAAGTTAAAGCTGAACATCAGAGGCCATATGGACTTCTTCAACCTTTACCGATTCCAGAATGGAAATGAGAGCATATTACCATGGATTTTGTAATTGGGTTACCTAAATCCCTAGGTGGAATAGATGCTATCTGGATTATAGTTGACCGTCTCACGAAGGTAGCTCATTTTCTCTCCTTCAAAGTTGGTCAGTCGACGGATTAGCTTGCAGAGATGTACCTCAGACAGATTGTCAGATTGTATGGGGTGCCAGTTAGTATCATATCAGATAGTGATTCAAGATTCACATCGTACTTTTGGCGAAGTCTTCAAGAGAGCTTGGGGACTCGTCTCAAGTTCAGTTCAGCTTATCATCCGCAGACAGATGGTCAGTCAGAACGCACGATACAGACTCTTGAAGATATGTTGCGATCTTGTACGCTCGACTTTGGTGGTTCATGGGAAGATCACTTGCATCTCGTGGAGTTCTCTTATAACAACAGTTTCCAGGCTAGTATCCAGATGGCACCCTTTGAAGCACTGTATGGCAGGAAGTGCAGATCTCCTCACTACAACAGATATGGGATACGATAGCGTGCGCAGAACGCTGTAGAATGCCTATTATAGCGTATTCGGTCCGCTATAAATGCTCCGGCTATAATTACCCCATGTACAAGAACGCTATAAAGTTATAGCATTCATAAACGCTATTGATGGATTATAGCATTCGATGGCGCTATAGACAGGTTATAGCATTTATGAACGCCATACAAGACTTATAGCGTATAAGAACGCTATAAGACAGTAATAGCATTCATGAACGCTATTTAGTTATTATAGCGTCCATGAACGCTATAGATTTGTTATAGCAGTGACAAATGTTATAGAGTTACATAGCATTACAAACGCTATAGTTTCATAATAACGTTTGAATAGCTTTTCGATGCAAATTGGTTTTTATAGCGTATCTTTCGCGCTATTATGTGCACCAATATCACATCAGAATAGTATTGTAGCAAATCAAAATAGCATTGCAGATATACATAATGTCACAGATATCTATTGCATATATACACAGAATGCGGGTATTCAAAAATTTAAATGCTTCTCGACGAATCAATCACAGAATGAATTCCGAACACAAGTAAATTCATTAATTTTACTGTCAAGAACATTCAAAATCCTTCATAATTTCACCAAACTTAAACATTAACAGCGTAGTCAGCGTTTAATTGTTTCCATACATATATACAAAATGTTGCATATCCAAAATTTAGCTCGAACCCTTCGAGCCTATCCACAACAAAAGCTCCTCAGAAATCCTCTTACTTCATCCAACCTACACAACTATAGGGGGAAAACATTAGTGTTCCTGGTTAATAAACCAAACAACTGGAATCAACCAAACAACTGGAATTTATGAGTTAGCTATCAATAGAAAATTGCCTAAAATTCTATGAGTTATAATCAACCAAACAACTGGAATCCATTGTCAGTTGAATTTATTAGTGATCCATTCATATCCATACATGCTTAGCAAGTCCATAACTTGTGGCACACCCTTTCTTTATTGCTGGTTAAAACCATTATAATCCTTTGTCTTTTTGTTTGAAATCAATGCAAATGACCATCATGGAGTCAATTTCATGTCAGTAAACTGTTGCTATAAGAATGAATGCAAGTATATTACACGTCAGTAAACTGGTTAATATATCTCTAATGTAATATATGCAAGTATATAATGTATTCAAATATGTATACTCTACATTAATATATCTCTAATGTAATGTATGCTTATTCGATTACATTAGAGATACCAATAGGTTATTCTAATAGTCAATATATAAAACCATTAGATTAGGGATACCAATAGGTCTGATACCAATAGGTCTGATACCTAAGGTTACACTCTAATGTAATGAATGCAAGTATATATAATGTCATATCTATAAACTGGTATGCATATATGTAATGTATGTAGAGTACATGATGATATCTCTAATATAATGTAATGTAGAGTATGCATATATGAGTATATAAAAGTATATTACACGTCAGTAAACTTGTGACGTGTAGTGACAAAATGAACCTACAACTGAAGAAGCAATATGTTACACGTCATCAGTTAATAAGAACAGCTTTATATCAGAGTTATCAAACTAAGAACAACTTTCTAGGACACAATACCATGTACTCATGAATTGTTCATAAAGAGGTATATCATCTCCATTTAGGTATCAGTGAAACAGAGAAAATAATAGTGGAAAAATAACTCAGTATATGAAAAATTATTGTAGGTTGCACATTCGTATGTACCAAGTCACAAAATTATATACCTTCTAGGAACACCATTAGGATTTCCAAAGCTCCCATTTGAAGCTTGAGGAACAGCAGGTCCGGTAATGTTTGTTCCCACAATCTCTATGTTCATTGGCTTCCCATCAAGCTGGACATTGTTGTATCTTTTCACAGCCTCTGTACAACAGATCTCCTTGAAAAAAAGACCTTCGTCGTTCCCTTCCCAAAATAACATCTCCAAAATAATAACAGTGATTTTACAATGTGACAACCAGAACTAAGTTCAGTAAGGTACCTTTGATCTTCCAGTTCTATCATAGTGAACTGTGAATCGTTTCAGATTACCAACCTCCGAAAAAAGTTCCTGAGGCGGTAAGAACATCAGAAATTACATCCCTTGAAGAAGCAAAATGAACATGAGGTAATGTGGGTAATGTGCATAATAGAGCTATTAAAGGAAAAGAAAACATTAGAACAGAATTAAACAGAAGCAAGTGCGCTATAAATATAATGAGTGACAGATTCATGCATAACTGAAGTTGGACATGGACAGAAAAAGACTGATTTAGTAGGTAACAACAAACATGAAACAACAAGCATTAATTAGACAGGTTAGTATCTCATACCACATCATTCATCTCAAATTTATCATTCAAAAGGCAACGGCAAGCAAGCAATATTACTTTCTCGACAACTAAACAACAAAAGATGCAAATGATATGCTTACTTACCACCGTCCACTTGGGTTCTTGACGTTGCATCAAAGCATTCTTATGAACACATTTTTACCCCAATTGCCTAACCAAAACCAAAAAATATCATAAGATTAAAACTGAAACGATATTTAAAGCTTGGAAGCTAATGAATGACACATGCATACTGTAACTTGTGTATAAACATGCTAAAAACCAATCCATACATAATAATCAGCTACTTCACATTGCGCATAAACAAACCCTCATCAGCAACTAAATCCCTCCATCCTTTACAGAGACCCTGACTTGTCACATAAAGGAAAACACATGAGAGACGAAATTCAGCTCCACAGGTATTACGACTACACCCATAACATGTCACATTAGGATTGCAGAAATATTATCTCAAACCAAATCTAAAAGAATCTCTTAGACCATAGTTCCACCATTACATTTGGGTCTCCCCTTTAGAGCTTCAGTTTGGCAGTTTTCTGTTATTGTCTCTGCTGCTAAAATTATTTTGGCTCACAAGGATCATCAAGTCTTCATATACTTCAAAGTGTAGAGAGTTTCTCCTTACCGATTTCAAGTTGTCTTTTTAGAACTTGTTAGACATGGACTAAAACTAATGTACAAGGACAAATAGAGGTGAAAATAAAGATACAATGGCAATGGAAACAGTAGGGCTGTTATGGATTAACCAAAATTTGGTTAACTGACCAAACTGATGTAACCTAGAGCCTAGACTTAATTTTGATAGGAGATCTTGGGTCGGTAGCTTTTTTTAAAAAAAAGTTGACTAGCTAAATGCTTCCTTTCCTGGGAAAATAAAGTGAAAAAGAAAAAATTTAAGAATTCAAACCGAGCTTTGATGCTGATATAGAAGTCAAAAGGTAATGCACCAAGCAAGGAGGTTGATCCACAACTAGGGATGATGAATAATATAAGTATATTGCCAACCCCATCCATACCCATCTAAAATTCCCTATGACCAAAATGGCCCTAGAATATCTTCCAATGTTCTTACTAAGTCAGTTGCATCACTTGCATGGCCTATATAGTTATTAGTAAATGGTAACCCATTGGCTCTTCACCAAGAGAATAAAGCCCACCATATACTGTCAACATCTCAATAAATGGCATGGAAGAAATTGGGTATGTTTAGAAAACAAAAAAAAGGTATCCACATGTCCATAAAACAATTAATAATTTCAGGAATATTGGCATGGAAGAGGGCGTCACCTAAATCTTCTATTTTTTTCCTCTTCCTCTATCCCATAGGTACAACGTTTGAATCAATAGAAAACATTTTCTTCTATATGAATCGATATTATTATATACCATTTCCTTCCTTATACCTCCCAAGGAAAATCCTCAATTAGCTCCAAAACTGATGGGTAATGCAGTTCATATCATCTCATAGTGTTTTGATATTATTATATACCATTTCCTTCCTTGTGGTTGATTTTGCCTTCAAAGCTTTTACATTTTCCACATATAATCCACTGGACTGGAGGTTAATCTCGCTTCTTATATATTTGCAATCAAGAATATACCTTTTAGGAATAAAAGGCTTTGGTAAGTCTTAATTACATCACGATTGACATTGGGACCTCTTTAGCATGCTCAACTATTGGACATACATTAAGATTGTTTCTTTACTTGGATTAGAATAATCTAACTGTAGGTGAATCTTGTCGGGCTTACTCTATTTCCTATGTTTCTTAGTGAAACACCTCGAGGCAATTTCAAGTTGAATCCAATACCAACTAGGAACCCTAGGAACTAAGTTGACTAGGGTTAGAGACTACACAAGGGTCTACAACTGCACAAAAGTACGACACACAAAACAGGCTCAAACACACTGAGAAAGAGAGAATTGTAATCCTTTAGGAATGAACCTAGGAAAATATAGATCTAATGCCAACCATCATTAGAATTTCTGAGAACTAATTTTTGTTGAAACCAAAAATTGATCTCAGATTGTATTACAATAAAATTATGTGGTGATTACGAAGAATTCCTTGAAAGCTTTTCTTAGTAAAGAATAATACAAGATATTTACCAGTAATAATACTACTGATGCTAGACCTACACAACTCAAAAAAGAAGGAAATGAATGGTATGTTAAAGAACATTTGTAGCAATAAAGCACTCAAATCTATTAGCATACTTGGCCACAATAAACTGAATTGGAGCAAAAAAAGATAACTGACATAGAGGCAGAGATATAATTAGAACATGAGCAAGATGGTGGTGGATATTTGAGGCGACAAAGAAAAAAAATAGAATGAAAATCTTGGCGTTATGGCATCTAACTAGCTGCCAATGTTTCCTAGAGAAAACATAATCTGCAGCATCCTCTTTATTTAGTCCTGAACCATGTTCTTGTATCCACTCAATTACTGATTAAGGACAAACTGCCAATGGAACAGGCACAAGCATGCTCTGTGTTATTAACAGTAACAACAAACAACATAATAGAATTCTTGGGAACCATGTGAATCTGATCGTTTGATCCAACAAAATAACTAAAAATAATCAAATTCTAGAAGGAGAGTACGTGTGAATACTCATTCTAGAGCTCATAAACAAATCTAGTTTAATGCTAAAGGCTCTAAGCTTCGTTCCTGTTGCCATCTATATATTAAAAAGTTAAATTAAATACCAACCATAGAAATGTCCTGTGCATTTAACTTAATAGAGGAGTCTCTTTGGGATGGAAAAGAGACAATCATACGAGTATACTACAAGCAGAGTATCCTCATCCAACAAACTTATTTGTATACAGCGATAACTTCCAAGCCATAGCGATTATAGCATTTACGTAGAAATAATAGGCTATTATTGCATTAAATGTGAATGACCATGTGGTAAGAGAACCTGGTAAGTATATTCAAACTTCAAGGCTAGGCTCATCGTCAATTCCAGGCTTTCAAGGTTTTCTAGTGATGCACCAAGGTTTGTTTTCTAGAGCTCCTCCACTTTGTTGATTTGTTGGGAACTAATTTGGCGGGCTCGCGGTTGCTCCTGTTAAGAAGGGATCTGAGAAAGGGAAAAAAAAATCCAGATCAATAGGAATATAATTGTGGCACTAAATATTGCAAGTTTTTACGACCTAGAAACAAGGTTGTGGTGGAAAATGATGGCACCGACACTGTCGTCGTCGGCAGGCCCGACGACATCGGAGGTTAGGCGTGGAAGCGCTCGGCTGTGCGGGAGCAGGAGGAGGGGGAAGGGGACTCGCGCTCCTTGCCCTTCTTATCGTTGCGATCACGCTGAGAGGAGTGCTGGTGGGAGGAGGAGGAGTCAGGAGCGGCGGACGGAGGAGGGTCTATTTATTATTCGCAATGGTGGCTGTAGCGGAGGAGGAAGAGTTGGAGCGAGAAAAAGTGGTGGCAGAAGGGGGATTGGTAGAGGAGGAGCGAGAGCGCATGGAGGAATGGGAGGAGTAAGGGGAGGGGGTGAAGAGGAGGCCTCGGCCCGCTTGCCCTGCGCGTTTCCATACATCGTTGTGATGATCAGCTATGGCATCTTCGATGGAAGAGCAGCGATGGGAATCCTATAATTTTTTATGGACAGGGAGATGAAAATAGTGATTGGAAAAGAGAGAGAGAGAGAGAGAGAGAGAGAGAGAGAGAGAGAGGTAGTTGGCTACAGAGGCACATATTGTTGCTACTATTTTGTATTGTGGGAATTTTTTAGCTACTACTACTACTTTGGATTTGAAGAGAGAACGATTGGAGATTTAGAACTTTTGGGAAATACAAATTAATGTGAAATTAAGGGAGGGAAAACTAAATTTTTTGTTAGAGAATATTTTTCTTCTAAATTTTTGGTACAAAATATTTTTCTTTCTTGTCATATGAAAACTGGAGATTTTTGTACAAGTATTCCTTTGGTTTATTTAGTTTTTAATTAATTTAATCTTTTGTTATAAGAAATAAAATTTTAATTTTGTGTCTCATACTTTTATGTGACGTGAATTTCTTTTGGGTAACTAAAGAAAAATAAATAGACCTTAAGTGACATATATTTTCAGTTATACATAGAACTTGTCTTTAATACTGTTCAAAAATTAAAATTTTATTTCAGTGACAACATTGAGTGACGGCCAATAAAAATAGTCACTAAATCATTTAACTGTGTGACGATATACAATTTTTTTCAACGAATCAAATTACGTGTGATAACAAAAATTATTTGTCACAAAAAAATTCGTTCATTGACAAGTTTTAGACTTGTCACAAACGACTTGTCAAGGAAACCCAAATTTCTTGTAGTGGCATCAGTCGAATATTGCATACAAAGATAGGTAAGCACAAAGATAGCCGACCTCTTGGAAGAGCAGATCAAATACTATGAGAGCGAGGGCCATCATCCGCTAGACGACCAACTGAGCTACCTACAAAAGGACGAAGACCATGTGCGAGTACTTGACCAATGCCCCTCTAAAGCTAAAGTAAAATCGGGCATAAAATTTTGATCAAACCTTCCTATTAATTAAAATATGTGGTATAATTAATTCAAATTGGACATTGAATTTAAAACCTTATAAATAAATTATTGCGAGGTCGATAGCTTGTAATGGTTGATTGTTCTTTCGGCAATGGTTACCACTTGTGATTTAACCTAAAAATTACAAGTGGTTACTAAAAATTGTTGCCCATTCATTGCAAATAATAATCCCACACGCAACAGTTTACAAAAAGCATTGCATAATTGTTGCTAATAGTAAGTGTTTTTATAAGGCTCAATCTAATTGTTGCAAAATATTAAGAAATTTGCAACAGTTACTTAAAACCCTTGCATAACCGTTTCCCATTCAGCTCACTCTAACAACACTTTCATAAAATTGTTGCTTGACCGTTGTAGAAAAGAAAAATATTTAGCAATCGTTTTCGAACCGTTGTAAAAGGTCTATAAGTCAACGGTAAACTATTAACCGTTGCAAATAGATTTAATTTGGAAACGGTTATTATAACCATTACCGGATCATTGCTAATAATAGTTCCAGCAACATCCACATAACCGTTGCACTAAAACCGTTGCAAGATAGGGGTAATTCTTATAGTGATAGCAGTCACAACATGCTATAACTTATTTTTTTTAAATATAAAAAAACTGTTTTGCTTCTCCCATGATTGGAACAGTAGATAGTTCAATTGTGAGCATTCGATTAACTCGGTTAACCGAACCGAATTACCAAATACCAAATTCGACCAAAAATCGAATAACAAAAATTGAAACCAACCGAAATATCTCGTATCGAACCAAACCGAACGGAATAAATCTGTTCGATTTTAAGTTTATTTGGTTTAACCAATATTTCAGTTTATTTATAATTTTTTTGTTGATATATAGTTACTAAATATACAAAGATATATTTCGTATATATATTACTAAAATTTCTTATTCGGTTTAACAGGGGAGAGAGGAATTTTATATAAAATTTCTGAAAGGTTAGTTTGATTTGAAGAGTATTATGCAGACTCCTTGGCATGAATTTTTTTTTTACGGTAACGATTTAATCCCATTACGACGTTGTAACTTATATAGCATCCAAAATGTGCTATAGTATTTTTTTTTAATCATGTACAATATATAGAATACGATGCTGCTCCTAATCGAACTGGATACCTTACTTTGACATACGGGCATAGCAACATAAGCAGCATCCAGAAAAAACTATACCTTTAACAGTGTTCATAACACGTTATATAAAGTTATGTTAACAGCAAAATAGCAGGGAGGCATAAACGCTATAGATAAACTGCTATTGTATGAGCTTTTAATAGCACTTCACAATGAACGCTATGGATGATGATATTATAATAGCAGGGAGGCTCGAATGCTATAGATAAACTACTATTGCACGCTCTTTTAATAGCACAGTGAAATGAACGCTATTGATGATGACATTCTATAGCAGAAAGGCTGGAACGCTATAGATAAACTGCTATTGTATGCCCTATTTGTTGTAGTGCCTATAGCCTGGGATGATATAGGCGAGAGGCAGATGCTTCGTCCAGAGATGATTACGTAGACAATCGAGGTGGTAAGACAAGTCAGAGATCATCTTCGAGTTGCCCAAGATCGCCAGCGCCATTGGGCCAATTCTCATCGGCGACCCCTTGAATTTTCAGTCGGCAACCATGTATTCCTTAGGATCTCGTCTACCCGTGGCGTCATTCATTTCGGCGTACGGGGAAAGCTTAGTCCTAGGTATATAGGGTCGTTCGATATTCTTGAGCGAGTAGGTGATGTGTCCTATCGTCTCGCTCTTCCACCGTCGTTACGTGAGGTATATGACGTGTTCCATGTATCCCAATTACGACGGTACATCTCGAATCCGAGCCATGTCCTTGATCATTCGAAATTGGTTGTTGGAACCAACCTTTCGTATGAGGAAAGGCCCGTATCCACATTGGACCGAAGAGAGAAGGTACTCAAGAACAAGACTATTAGTTTAGTCCGTATCGTTTGGGGGCACAACTCTTTAAGTGAGTCAACGTGGGAGCGTGAGGACGATATCCGATCGCGATATCCACACCTGTTTGACTCATAAGGTATAATGTCTCTCTTATGTCTTATGCTTTTACTTCCTTGCTTGCATGAATGATTGCTTGATTGACTGCTAGTCGTAGATTGTCCGTATTAGATTAGCTTGTCCTGATATCTCTAGCCTCTTGATTAAATTTCGAAGACGGAATTCTTTTAAGGTGGGTAGAGTTGTCACATTCGTTTTTCGTTATACGTATTTCCAGTATACGTATACGGGATTCTGACCCGTACCATGACTTGTCATTTGCTAGCTAATCTTGGTTTAATCTTGTTTAGATTCATCATGGCATGTATTGGCTTGGTTTGGTTTATTTTGGTTTAACTTCGTTAGACCCTCCTTGGTTCATCATGATAAACCATCCTTTATAACTCACCAACCCTTTCTCTCTCTTCATTATTTCTTCTTCTTCTTCATTTACTCCTCTCTACGTACACCCAAGAGCCCTAGGCAAGTGCAACTTGCTTTATGATGGATCTCAAATTTTATTATTCCATTCTCTTTTTTACATGATTATAAGCCTCTTTAGAACTTGGAGTTTTTGATTTTTATGGATAGATTCTTCTAGATCTACATTGTAACTTTGGGGTTTCATGAGTTCATGAAGTTTTCTTGGTTTTGATCTACTAAAACTTATTATTTTCAAAAACTAATAGTTCCATGAGCAAGAGCATGGAATTTCGTATGAATTTGGTTTTTGATTCACCTTATTTCGAGTTAAAATGAAGTTTTTATGGCAAAAATAAGTTTTCTAAATTTTTTATGTCGGCTGAAGAATATAGTGCTGGCTGAATGTAAATTTTACGCAGGGAACCCTGTTCATGCGTATTTTACGCAGGATTGTATCCTGAATGTAAATTTTATGCAGGGAACCCTGTTCATGCGTATTTTATGCATGATTGTATCCTGAATGTAAATTTTACGCAGGGAACCCTGTGCATACGTATTTTATGCAGGATTGTATCCTGAATGTAATTTTTATGCTGGAACCCTTCTCTTTTGCGTATTTTACGCAGAATTGAATTTTTGGCATAAAAAGTGCACAGAATGACTGTTTTTGCCAAGTTTAGCTATTTTCTAGCCAGAATTTCGAAAAACTTAAAACATGAAAGTTTTAGATCTTTGTCTTGCCTTTCCGAATATCTTTGAAGCACCTTATTTAGAGTTCGTACGTGGAAGTTATGCCTATTTTTCTGAGATGTGTTGAACCTTGGATTTTGGGGAATACCAATGGATCTTGTGTTTTCATGCGTTGAGCTATGACCTTATATGAACTAGACCTTGTGATAAATGACTCTCCAACTATGTGCATAACATAGGCTTCTTGTTACCAATGATAATGATTCATAAGAAAGTTATGTTCAGTTTTACGCCAATGATGTTATGTTCCGATTTTACGCCGGGCCAACCCTGCGTATCACGCGGAGTGTTGTGAGATATTTTTTGCGTAAACTCTTTTACAAGAATTCTTCTCCTATTGTCATGAGGGAGCTCTTGTGTTCTAATTTTATGCCTGAACATTTTCGCGTACTTTCTTGAATATTGAGAATTGATGTGTTATGACAACTCCCATGCATGTTTCTCCTAGTTCTTGTATATATGCTTGTGATCTCACATGTGTCCTGTACTTGGCCTAAATTGTGACGACCCCACTTGATAACTTGTTAATATGGAGCATGATGGCCTTGAGCATGGTATGACTTGATAACATGAACATGAGGTGATCATCCTCGATAGTGGACCGTCGTGGTGCACTCTTGACAAGTAACAAGTAAACATGACATGTACCAGCTTAATAGTGGCCCGGGGTGGCACACTCCTGACAAGTAATCTTGACAAGTAATATGTAACTCTCGTCTTGACACCGTGGGTGATTTCTCTTGATTGTCTCTATACAAGTTATATGTCCCGTCTTGCATCATGTCTAGGACATGAATCATTGATTTCCCACGGTCAGGGATTCATACTGAATCGGACTAGAATAATGACTAGATTGATCAAGTAGTTCATATAGGGAGATATTTCTACTTACAGGCGATCTCGTTATCCCGGCCACACCTGAGGGACTTGTAGCCTGCCGTCGAGTAGGGCACATTTCCAGCCCACTGTCATGTGAGGCACTCCATGAAATAAGTTCTAAGCATACTGTTAGGTGTTGCACTCCAAGTTACCAAATAATTCTTGATAACTTTTAAATAAATCTCGCCTGGATAACCTGGATAGCTGCAGGGCTTGTGACTGCTGGAACATCTCATTGCATCTTGCTAGTAACTAGGTTTGTGATAACCCTAGTTAGTTAAAGTATCAAGCCGTACTCTATGCTTGGCCGTGAGTGTTGGATGGAGTCCAATCCTGTCTAGTCTTGCCTAGCCCCAATACATGCTATCTCAGGACATGCTTGCTTATGTTTTACTCTTGTCGATAATTGGTTGGAGACTAAGCTCAGTTCAGGTGAAGGGTTACAACCATAAACCAAACAAGGACCCGTGTCACGCCCCAGAACCAAAATACTAGAGAGCGGGGGACAGACACAACCAGTTGCGTATATAGAAGTATAATCCGCCTCGACATACGGTCACGGCTGTCTAGATGCATGAGGGTTTATCTACAAGCCATCGGTCTCTTATGGTTAAGAACAAGCCTAGTGTCTCAATCTCAAGCAAGTAATACATGTTACAAGATACCAGATCATCAGGCATGAAAGGTAGGGCATCCCGAACATTACATATACAGATAATCATGAAGCTAGTCGTACAAAATGTGAGGACTAGCAAGAGTTTCAGTCATACATGATCAACCCTAGGATTTGCCAATCATGTTACAGCCTGTAGGCAGACAAAAGTATAGGTTTCAACATGGGCTAACACTTGCTCGGCGGCTAAACGCCACAAAAGAATAATTTTACAATTTGAGCGAGAGAGCAAAATAAACCCACTCGTTGCCATGGTTTCTTCTAGTGTTCACCATCTGGCTGGAAGGCGGGGAGATCCTCGGGAGCTACTCCGAAATCTGGCCATACAAAACCAGCTGGGTCAGATCCCAAAAGAGCAAGTGCCACAAGGGAGGCTTGACTTAAGAACTAAAACCAGCATATCAGCCCATGAGAACAATAATAAAGACATGAGTTAAAGAAAACAATGTGATAAACGATAGGACAACTAAGGGACTATTTTGGTAGCCAAGTTACAACCGTAAACCAAACAAGGACCCGGTTGTAACCCTTCACCTGAACAGAGCTTAGTCTCCAACCAATTATCGACAAGAGTAAAACATAAGCAAGCATGTCCTGAGATAGCATGTACTGGGGCTAGGCAAGACTAGACAGGATTGGACTCCATCCAACACTTACGGCCAAGCAAAGAGTATGGCTTGATACTTTAACTAACTAGGGTTATCACAAACTTAGTTACTAGCAAAATTCAATGAGATGTTCCAGCAGTCACAAGCCACTACCAGAATAAGTCGTTTTAGCGACGCCTAAAGACGTCGCTAAAATGACAAATTACGTCGCTAAAAATATTTACCAACACAATTACCGACGTTTTTGACTTGTCGCGAAAACGTAAGTCGCTGATCTTTAAAACGTCGCCGAACGTCGCAAATACCGACATTCACCGACGTATGATTACGTCGGTATATCATGGGATATTATCAACGTCTACCATCGTTTCGTCGGTGGATTAGCGACGTGTTGAAAGTCGCTATACGTCGATAAAATCTTGGAAACTTACCGACGTTTACCGTCGTTTAGTCGGTGAATTAACGTCGTTGAAAATGTCGCAAAACATCGGAAAAATACTAAAAATTTGCTGACGTTTACCGTCGTTACGTCGGTGGATTGGCGACGACTATTATGTCACTAAATGTCGGTAATTCCTGGGATTATTACCGACGTTCACCGACTTTTACCGACGGTCTCCGACGTATAAGGACGTCGGTAAACATCGGTACCCTGGAAAATTTTGCAGATTTTCCGACGTTTACCGACGCAAACGTACGTCGGTGGACTTCGGTAAACGTCGGTAAACGTCGGTAAATCTGCAAAAAAAATAAAAAAATAAAATACAGAATGTCCTTTTCTCCCTGCAGTTTAAAAAGATAACCATAAAGACACAGTATAACAGATATCCTTTTCTCTCTGGGTTCGCCGACCCCTTCGGTGGAACACTTAACACTGGTAAACGTAAACCACAGAAGCACATTAACATCCAATTGAAACAAATAATAACATAAACAACTGTATAACACAATGTAGAAGGCAACAAATAGAATGGGATCCAACAAATAGAATATGATCCAACAAATAGAATAGGCACAACCAACAAGTATCCAAATAACCAAGTCTACACCAAATAACAAAGTCTACAACCAAATAACCAAAGTCTACACACAACCAACAAATAGAATAGGATCCAACAAATAGGATCCAAACATCCAAGTCTACACAACCAACAAATATCCAAGTCACAAACAAAGGATCAAACAAACACAAACAAACAGTCCTAACTAGGACTACTAGGAATCTGGTGCAGGAGGGGCACCGCCGCGACGAAGGGATAAGAACAACTCATACACCTCAAGTGAAATCGATACCGATGGATCAGGCAGTGACATTGGTGGAGTCGGTGTCGATGAAGAAGGCGGTGGATACGGCGGAGTCGACGATGATGAAGGCGCACCCGGAGGACCATGTCACGCCCCAGAACCAGAATACTGGAGAGCGGGGGCGGACATAGGCAGCTACGTATAATGAAATGGAATCCATCTCACCATACGGTCACGGCTGTCTAGATATGTGAGGGTTTATCTACAAGCCATCAGTCTCTTAAGGTCATAAATTATCCTATTGTCTCAATCTCAACCAACTAATAATAATCACAAGATATCAGATCACTAAATATACAATTGTCAGGCGTCCCAAACATTACATATCCAGATGATCATGAAGCTAGTCGTACAAAATGTAAGGACTAGCAAGAGTTAAGTCATACATGATCAATCTCGAGTTGCCAATCATGTTACAGCCCGTAGGCAGACAGTAAGTAAAAGTGCATCGAGCTAACAGGTACTCGTCGGCTAAATGCCTCAAAAGAATAATTTTTACAATAGAGTGAGCGAAACAAAATAGAAAACCCACTCGTTGCCCGGGTTCCGTCTAGTGTTCACCATCGGGCTGGAAGACAGGTAGATCCTCTGGAGCTGCTCTGGTATCTGGCCATACAAAACCAGCTGGGTCAGACCCCAGAAAGAGCAAGTGCCACAAAGGAGGCCACGAAATAAGAACAAAAACTAGCAATCAGCACAATAATATAATTACATAATAAAAGACAGTAATTTAAGAAAAGTATGATGGGTAATATAAAAGATAATCTTGTATAGAATCACTAAAAAGACAGGACATATGGAAAAGCATGACAAGATGATATACGATGAGACAACCATGGGACTATTCAGATGGCCAGGTTATAACTCGTAAACCAAACAAGGATCGGGGTTGTAACCCTTCGTCTTAACGGAACTTGGTTTCCCTCACCATTTATTGACGATGTAAATATAAGAAATCAGGTCAAGTAACAATCTGGAGTGACAATCATTATAGTCAATTCTAGACAATGCTATACTGGACTAGACTCCATCCAAGCAATCACGGCCAATCATTGCCTACGGCTTTCTACATTAACTAACTAGGGTTATCACAATCCTAGTTACTAGCAAGATGCAATGAGATGTTCCTCCAGCCACAAGCCCTGCAGCTAATCCAGGTTATCCAGGCGATTTGAATTCATTAAGCAGTTATCAATAATTATGTGCCCCACACGACGGTGAGCTGGAAATGTGCCCTACTCAACGGCAGGCTACAAGTCAAAATAATTGCGGCCGGGATAACGGGATTGCCTGTAACTGGGGAAATCTCTCATGACTACTGAATTATTCTAGTTATTAGCCTTAATCCATTTTAGTAGGTACTCCTGACCGTGGAACTCACGAGTCCCATCCTAGACATGATGCAAGACTGGACAAGTGGATTTAACAAGCAAGCAAGAAAGAACCACCCACGGTGTCAAGGCAGGTCAAGTTAAGTTATCAAGTCAAGTCAAGTCAAGTCAGGAGTGCGCCGCCACGGGCCACTATCAAGTCAGGTTGGTCATGTCAGGAGTGCACCACTACGGGTCACTGTCGTGTTATGCAAGTTCCTTGTCATACCCAGCCATGTACAATAGTTATTCCAAATATATTAAGTAAAATCAAGTTCATGACAAAAGGCGTAAGGATATAAAATGGGCATGAAATATCTAATAAAATATCAATATACAGGGCTATAGAAGATCCAGGCTTAAGGAAAATAAAACTAAATCTCCATAATTGGACAGATTGCGCAAGGGTTCCTGGGTCGGGTTGCGCAGGAGTCAAGTGCGCCAGGGGCCAACTGCGCAGGGGTGAGCTGCGCAGGGTACCAACTGCGCAGGGGTGGATGGCGCAGCAGATGGTTTGCGCTGGATCAGGTTGCGCAGGAATGGATGGCGCAGGGTCAGATTGCGCAGGAACGGACTGCGCATGGATGGATTACGCAGAAGTGGACTGCGCATGAGCAGACTGCGCAAGAATCCATGCGCACTCGGGTTGAGCGCAGTTCGCCAAGGGGCAAGCTGCGCGGTCGGCGCTGCGCTAAAGAGCACAGGTCGAGAGGGATGTGCAATCCAGCACTGCGCTTAAGAGCGCAGGCTGCTGTCTTCTTCTCCAGGCCGAGAAGAAGACTCCAAGAACTTCATAACTTGATCAAATCAAAACGAAATTTAGATTTTCAAAGCTCTAACTTGAGTAAAATTGAATTCTCTTCCATATGGAAGCATCAAAACAAACTAAAATCCAAGTTAACTAGATCAAAATCATGCAAATCCGAAAATAGTAAAAAAACTAGATCTAGAACAATGGAAACTCCAAGTCACAAAATGTCAAGTTCTAATGTTGATCTCCATGGCCTAATCTAGCTAATAGA
Organism: Iris pallida; assembly: GCA_029216955.1. Taxonomy (NCBI): domain Eukaryota; kingdom Viridiplantae; phylum Streptophyta; class Magnoliopsida; order Asparagales; family Iridaceae; genus Iris; species Iris pallida. The sequence continues at coordinate 8,014,398 of JANAVB010038613.1, forward strand.
CAAATAAAAAGTGGTTCTCATGTGGTGGCAAGGTGCACTTGCCTATGGGTGTTGGTGTTGTGTGGAAGAAGGAAGAAGAAGAAGTTGAAGAAGTAAATAAAAAATAAAGAGGAGAGAGAAAAGTAGGTAGGGATTTATGATGGTGGGTTATGGTGTATTGAGGGTGGAGCATAGGCTAAAGTGATCCAATACTCATAAAACCGAACCAAACCGAACCATCCCTATTAAAACCGAGCCATGACAAAACCAATATACGAGATATACTGAAATTCCATAAGTTAAAAAAAATAAAAATACATGCCAAAATTCAGATGTGAGTATAAAATACGAAATACAAGAAATACAGAAAATGAGGGTGACAACTCTACCCACCTTAAAAGAATTTCGTCCACGGAATTTAATCAGGGAGCTAGAGATTGCCAAGACAAGTTACACTAAGCACAGGCAAGCTACACTAAGCAGTTCAATCATACAATCATACATGCAATCAAGGAATGAAGAGCGCAAGGCATAAGAAAGACATTATGCCTTATGAGTCAAACAGGTAGGGATAACGTGATCGGATATCATCCTCACACTCCCACGTTTGACTCTCCCAAGGAGCGATAAACTCAAGCAACATGAACTAAACTGATAGTCTTACGCTTGAGGTCTCTCTCTTTGGTCAAACATGGACACGGGCCTCTCCTCATGTGAAAAGGTTGGTACCAATAACCGTTTTCAAATGATCTAGGATATGGCTCGGGCCCAGGATATACCGTTGTAACAACGGCGGAAGCAAGACAATAGGACACAGATACCTCTCTGTCGATTCTGGATCTGGGCCTGGGCCAGGATGAACTGCTGAGGCCTCTGCTGCTGGAAGGCCTGGGCCTGAGTCGACAATGGCCTCGGAGGCTGGTACTGCTGCTGAAACACTTGGGCCTGAGGCGGTATTGGCCTCGGCAACTATTGCTGCTGCAGGACTGGTACTGGAGCTAGTGCTGGTGCTGATGCTGGTCCCCTAACCGAGGGACTAGATACTGTTGATGCTGAATCGACTCTGAATGGGCAGGACCCCAGCCTATGGTCCGGTGCCCCACACAACAAGCATAATCCCAGTGCCTTGCGACACTCTGACACAACGTGTCCAGGCTTCCCACAATAAGAACAACCCTCGGCGAAAGGCTGTGCTTGCTTCTGTTTTTGCGGAGGGTACGTCGGGGTCGAGTACTGGACCGACGTAACTGAGGTTGCTCGCCTCGGAGCTCCAATAGTCAAAGCCCTAGCTGCCGGGGCTAGTGCTGAAGACTGATTCATTTGACTGTAGGACCGCTTCCGTCCTCCGGTCCTATCTACAATCCTCTGGAAGGTATACTCGTGCCTCCTAGCTGCTCGCAAGACGGCATCAAAAGTTCTGTGCTCGAACTGCTCTACTGCCAATATGATCTCCAAGTGGAGCCCCTGCTGGAACCACTGGGCCCTATCAAACTCGGTCGCCACCAAGGTGGGAGCAAACCGACTGAGCCTAGAAAACTCCGATGCATAACTGTCGACCGTCCTGTCTCCTTGCTTCAAGTTGGCAAATCTGGTCTGCAAATTATATCGAGCCACTGCGTCGAAATACTTGGTCTGGAATCTTTCGCTAAATACTGCCCAGGGAACAGGTGCTGTCAACCCCACCGCTTGCATGGCCCACCAGTTGCGGGCCAGATCTAATAACTGTAGGCGCACCACCGCCACCTTCTCGTCTTCTGGAGTCTTCGCAGCCTCTAGAATAACTTCTGTATCCTGGAGCCAAGCATCTGCGGTAATGGCATCCTCGGTGCCGTCGAAGAATGGAGGGTTCAGGCGCTTGAAACTGTTGGCTGTACTGTTTTCCGGATGACCGCCTCTGTTCAGAGCATCTTGTACTGCCTGGTGCAATGCATCACCTCGGCGATCTTGAGAAGCTAACAATGATCTGATGAGACCTTCCAAAGTGCCATCATCAGGCTCCACTGGCTGGACTGGCTGAACTGGGGCACTGGTCCTTCAAAAGGCATGGCTCGAGAGGCTGCTGTTGAGGACTGATCTTGATCTTCTTGCTGTTGCTGGACTGCTGGCTGAGCTCCTTCTGGCTGATCAACAGGAATGATGTCACTGAAGCAATAACATCAGGGATATTAAGGAAGGGCCAGGATAGAACAATGATGCAAGCATGTTATCAAGTCAGGGATCCAAGGAGATAAGAAGATACGAGTGGAGATCAAAGGCGAGTACAGATTGAGACATCTTTCTGGTAAACCCCCACATATCTTGATTGACAAGACCTGCATGGGCCACCACTTAAACCATGTCACGCCCCAGAACCAGAATACTGAAGAGCGGGGGCGGACATAGCCAGCTACGTATAATGAAATGGAATCCATCTCACCATACGGTCACGGCTGTCTAGATATGTGAGGGTTTATCTACAAGCCATCAGTCTCTTAATGTAATGTCCCAAATTCGTGATACGTATTTAGAGTACATATACGTATTTTGGACCTATATTTTATTTTAGTCATGATTAGTTATCTTGGTTTATTTTACATTGGCTTGGTTTTAATTAGCATTGATAGTTCAATTGGTTTTAATGGTTTATTGGTTTATTTTGGATTAGTGAGGCTGGGTTTATTTCATGGTTCATTTGGTTTAAATTGCTAGAGAGAGAGTTTATTGGCCTTGACTTGGTTCACCTTGGTTTATTTTGGTTTGGTCTATTTTGGTTTAACATGGTGAACCACCCCACCCCATTATAAATATCAACTTCTCTCTCTCTCTCCTTATTATTTTCTTCATCTTCTTCCTCAAGCTTCTTCCTCTCCACCACCACCACCAACCTAGGCAAGTGCATCTTGTTATCACTTGAGGGCTACATTTTATTTGTCTATTAGTTTTATTAGATCATTTTGAGCAACATTAGAACTTGGATTTTCTCCATTTGGAGCTTGGAATTTTATAGATCTAGGTTTGAAGTATTTCGGATTTTGGTGGATTTGATCTATGAAACTTGTTTATTTTCATGTTTTGATTGTTCTATGTTGAAGAGAAATGAATTTTACACAATTTAGACCCTTGCAAAGTTGGATTTGGACTTGTTTTGACCTAGTTGTGGTCCTTGGAATTTCTGAGTTCCATGGCTTTTCTCTCGGTTTGGGGAAGAAGACCCCTGTTCCCGAGCGCAATCCAGTCCAGCGCTCTTTAGCGCTGGCGCAAACCAGTTAGCCCAGCACTCTTTAGTGCTGGCACAATCTAGCCTCGCGCAGCTCGTTTTGGCGCAATCCAGCTAGCGCAGCTCACCCTGGCGCAATCCATTCTCTGCGCAATCCTGTGTGTACGCAATCCAGTGTGTGCGCAATCTGATCCCTGCGCAACCCGACTCAGCGCGGCTCAGCTCTTGCGCAGATCATCTTCTGCGCAATCTGACCTAGCACAATCCATTTCCCTGCGCGCTTGACCCAGCGCAGTCCAGCCCCTGCGCGATCCAACTCTCGCGCAGTTCATCCCTTGCGCACTCTAACCCCTGCGCAATCCATTGTCCATGTTGATTTTGTTTTAATCCTCTAGGCTTGGCTTCTCTTCTATGGGTTGGAGTTTTGAGATCTTGTTTCACATGACACGACTGCTTGACCCAACACGACCTGGCACGGTTTTTGATGAATTGCTTATGACTAATATGGTTTCTGATTTCTGTGATTTATGATTCGGGTACTTTCTGATCTTGATAGTGACCCGATGGGATGCACACTTGACTTGTAACCGGTGATTCATATTAGTCCTGTATATGGATATTTTATTAGATATTTTACGCCCATTTTATATCCTTACGCCTTTTGTCATGAACTTGATAATCACGAATTTATTTAATATGTTTGGAATGATAACTTGACATGATAGACTTGATATGACAACCTGACTTGATGATGACCCGTAGTGGTGCGCTCTCGACCAGTAACCTGACATGGCATGATAGTGGCCCGTCGTGGCACACTCCTGGCTAGTATACTTGACCGGATAACCTGACATGTTATATCTCGATAAGCCGTTGCGGCGGCTACTTGACATGACATGACCTGTATGATGACTTGACACCGTGGGCGATTGTGCTTGTATAAATGAACCAGTCTTGTCTCGCATCATGTCTAGGGCATAGACCCCTGAGTACCACGGTCAGGGGTACATATTGAAATAAACTAAGGCTAATAACTAGAATAATCTACTAGTCATGAAGAGATGTTCCCCAGTTACAGGCGACCCCGTTATTCCGGCCACAAATGTTTGGACTTGTAGCCTGCCGACGAGTAGGGCACATTTCCAGCCCACTGTCATGTGGGGCACTCTCGATTGTCACTTTAATGATTGAACTCTATTGTCTTGCACTCTCCCTCCATTGACACTTTAATGATTAAACTCTCTGGATTGTCACTATAATGATTGCCTGGATAACCTGGGTAGCTGCAGGGCCTGTGACTACTTGGAGCATCTCATTGCATCTTGCTAGTAACTAGGATTGTGATAACCCTAGTTAGTTAATGTAGAAAGCCGTAGGCAATGATTGGCCGTGATTGATTGGATGGAGTCTAGTCCAGTTTAATATTGTCTAGAAGTGATCGATTGCAAGATTGTACCAGCATGATTGAATGATTGTCACTCCAGATTGTCACTATAATGCTTGAACACTATTGTCACTCCAGATTGTACTATCCTGATTGTACCTTTCATTGTCACTCTCATCATTGTCTTCTTTTCATATATATTGTCCAGCTATATTTTATTTAACATGATGTTTCTCTTAATTATTTTCTCTAATTGGGACAAGTGTATTGGTAGTGCGCGAACCCCAATCTGTGTTACTTATTGTTTTCTTACATGTTGAATGCTAATGATTTGCTGGTTTTAGTCCTTAAGTGAAGCCTCCTTTGTGGCACTTGCTCTTTCTGGGGTCTGACCCAGCTGGTTTTGTATGGCCAGATACCGGAGCAGCAGCAAAGGATCTACCTGCTTTCCAGTCCGATGGTGGTCACCAGGCGTAACCAGGGCATCGAGTGGGTTTTTTTTTGTTCTCCCACTGTAATATTGTAAATTATTCTGTTGAGGCGTTTAGCCGATGAGCAAGTGTTAGCTCGTATTGCACTTTTTTTATTGTCTGCCTACGGGCTGTAGCATGATTGACAAGCCCCGGGGGTTGATCATGTATGACTGAACTCTTGCTAGTCCTTATATTTTGTAAGACTAGCTTCATGATCATCTGGATATGTAATGTTTGGGACGCCTTACAATTGTATATTTAGTGATCTGATATCTTGTTACTATTATTAGTTGGTTGAGATTGAGACAATAGGCTATTTTATGACCTTAAGAGACCGATGGATTGTAGTGAAACCCTCACATATCTAGACAGCCGTGACCGTATGGTGAGATAGATTCTATTTCATCATACGTAGCTGGCTATGTCCGCCCCCGCTCTCCAGTATTCTGGTTCTGGGGCGTGACATGGTTTAAGTGGTGGCCCATGCAGGTCTTGTCAATCAAGAAATGTGAGGGTTTATCGGATAGATGTCTCAATCTGTACTCGCCTTTGATCTCCACTCGTAATTCTTATCTCCTTGGATTCCTGACTTGATAACATGCTTGCATCATTGTTCCATCCTGGTCCTTCCTTAATATCCCTGATGTCATTTGCTTCAGTGGCATCATTCCTGTTGATCAGCCAGAAGGAGCTCAGCCAGCAGCCCAGTAACAGCAGTTTCCGTTCCCGAGGCCATTGCCGACTCAGGCCCAGACCTTCCAGCAACAGAACCCGAGGCAGTTTGCTCTAGCCCAGGCTCAGGTTCAGAATCGGCCGAGAGGTATATGTGTCCTCTCATCTTGCTTTTCTATCGTCATTATGCGGGGTGCATGACATATTTCATGTATCCTGATTGTGACGGAACATCCCGGACCCGAGCCATATCCTAGATCATTCGAAAGGGTTGGTACCAATAACCGTAACCTTTTCGTATGAGGAGAGGCCCGTGTCCATGTTTGACCAAAGAGAGAGACCTCAAGCGCAAGACTATCAGTTCAGTCCGTGTTGCTTAGAGTCATCCCTCTTTGGGAGAGTCAAACTTGGGAGCATGAGGATGATATCTGATCAGGTCATCCCGGCTGGTTTGACTTGTAAGGTGTAATATCTGCCTTATGCCTTACGTTTCGAATCCTTGCTTGCATGAATGATTGTATGATTGATTGATAGTGGTAGATTGCCTATGATAGAATAGCTTTCCCTTACATCTCTAGCCTCTTGATTAAATTCCGAGGACGGAATTCTTTTAAGGTGGGTAGGATGTAATGTCCCAAATTCGTGATACATATTTAGAGTACGTATGCGTATTTTGGACCCATATTTTATTTTAGTCATGATTAGTTATCTTGGTTTATTTTACATTGGCTTGGTTTTAATTAGCATTGATAGTTCAATTGGTTTTAATGGTTTATTGGTTTATTTTGGATTAGTGAGGCTGGGTTTATTTCATGGTTCATTTGGTTTAAATTGCTAGAGAGAGAGTTTATTGGCCTTGACTTGGTTCACCTTGGTTTATTTTGGTTTGGTCTATTTTGGTTTAACATGGTGAACCACCCCACCCCATTATAAATATCAACTTCTCTCTCTCTCTCCTTATTATTTTCTTCATCTTCTTCCTCAAGCTTCTTCCTCTCCACCACCACCACCAACCTAGGCAAGTGCATCTTGCTATCACTTGAGGGCTACATTTTATTTGTCTATTAGTTTTATTAGATCATTTTGAGCAACATTAGAACTTAGATTTTCTCCATTTGGAGCTTAGAATTTTGTAGATCTAGGTTTGAAGTATTTCGGATTTTGGTGGATTTGATCTATGAAACTTGTTTATTTTTATGTTTTGATTGTTCTATGTTGAAGAGAATTGAATTTTACATAATTTAGACCCTTGCAAAGTTGGATTTGGACTTGTTTTGACCTAGTTGTGGTCCTTGGAATTTCTGAGTTCCATGGCTTTTCTCTCGGTTTGGGGAAGAAGACCCCTGTTCCCGAGCGCAATCCAGTCCAGCGCTCTTTAGCGCTGGCGCAAACCAGTTAGCCCAGCACTCTTTAGTGCTGGCACAATCTAGCCTCGCGCAGCTCGTTTTGGTGCAATCCAGCCAGCGCAGCTCGCCCTGGCGCAATCCATTCTCTGCGCAATCCGGTGTGTGCGCAATCCAGTGTGTGCACAATCTGATCCCTGCACAACCCGACTCAGCGCGGCTCAGCTCTTGCGCAGATCATCTTCTGTGCAATCTGACCTAGCGCAATCCATTTCCCTGCGCGCTTGACCCAGCGCAGTCCAGCCCCTGCGCAATCCAACTCTCGCGCAGTTCATCCCTTGCGCACTCTAACCCCTGCGCAATCCATTCTCCATGTTGATTTTGTTTTAATCCTCTAGGCTTGGCTTCTCTTCTATGGGTTGGAGTTTTGAGATCTTGTTTCACATGACACGACTGCTTGACCCAACACGACCTGGCACGGTTTTTGATGAATTGCTTATGACTAATATGGTTTCTGATTTCTGTGATTTATGATTCGGGTACTTTCTGATCTTGATAGTGACCCTATGGGATGCACACTTGACTTGTAACCGGTGATTCATATTAGTCCTGTATATGGATATTTTATTAGATATTTTACGCCCATTTTATATCCTTACGCCTTTTGTCATGAACTTGATAATCACGAATTTATTTAATATGTTTGGAATGATAACTTGACATGATAGACTTGATATGACAACCTGACTTGATGATGACCCGTAGTGGTACGCTCTCGACCAGTAACCTGACATGGCATGATAGTGGCCCGTCGTGGCGCACTCCTGGCTAGTATACTTGACCGGATAACCTGACATGTTATATCTCGATAAGCCGTTGCGGCGGCTACTTGACATGACATGACCTGTATGATGACTTGACACCGTGGGCGATTGTGCTTGTATAAATGAACCAGTCTTGTCTCGCATCATGTCTAGGGCATAGACCCCTGAGTACCACGGTCAGGGGTACATATTGAAATAAACTAAGGCTAATAACTAGAATAATCTACTAGTCATGAAGAGATGTTCCCCAGTTACAGGCGACCCCGTTATTCCGGCCGCAAATGTTTGGACTTGTAGCCTGCCGACGAGTAGGGCACATTTCCAGCCCACTGTCATGTGGGGCACTCTCGATTGTCACTTTAATGATTGAACTCTATTGTCTTGCACTCTCCCTCCATTGACACTTTAATGATTAAACTCTCTGGATTGTCACTATAATGATTGCCTGGATAACCTGGGTAGCTGCAGGGCCTGTGACTACTTGGAGCATCTCATTGCATCTTGCTAGTAACTAGGATTGTGATAACCCTAGTTAGTTAATGTAGAAAGCCGTAGGCAATGATTGGCCGTGATTGATTGGATGGAGTCTAGTCCAGTTTAATATTGTCTAGAAGTGATCGATTGCAAGATTGTACCAGCATGATTGAATGATTGTCACTCCAGATTGTCACTATAATGCTTGAACACTATTGTCACTCCAGATTGTACTATCCTGATTGTACCTTTCATTGTCACTCTCATCATTGTCTTCTTTTCATATATATTGTCCAGCTATATTTTATTTAACATGATGTTTCTCTTAATTATTTTCTCTAATTGGGACAAGTGCATTGGTAGTGCGCGAACCCCAATCTGTGTTACTTATTGTTTTCTTACATGTTGAATGCTAATGATTTGCTGGTTTTAGTCCTTAAGTGAAGCCTCCTTTGTGGCACTTGCTCTTTCTGGGGTCTGACCCAGCTGGTTTTGTATGGCCAGATACCGGAGCAGCAGCAAAGGATCTACCTGCTTTCCAGCCCGATGGTGGTCACCAGGCGTAACCAGGGCATCGAGTGGGTTTTTTTTGTTCTCCCACTGTAATATTGTAAATTATTCTGTTGAGGCGTTTAGCCGATGAGCAAGTGTTAGCTCGTATTGCACTTTTTTTATTGTCTGCCTACGGGCTGTAGCATGATTGACAAGCCCCGGGGGTTGATCATGTATGACTGAACTCTTGCTAGTCCTTATATTTTGTACGACTAGCTTCATGATCATCTGGATATGTAATGTTTGGGACGCCTTACAATTGTATATTTAGTGATCTGATATCTTGTTACTATTATTAGTTGGTTGAGATTGAGACAATAGGCTATTTTATGACCTTAAGAGACCGATGGATTGTAGTGAAACCCTCACATATCTAGACAGCCGTGACCGTATGGTGAGATGGATTCTATTTCATCATACGTAGCTGGCTATGTCCGCCCCCGCTCTCCAGTATTCTGGTTCTGGGGTGTGACATGGTTTAAGTGGTGGCCCATGCAGGTCTTGTCAATCAAGAAATGTGAGGGTTTATCGGATAGTTGTCTCAATCTGTACTCGCCTTTGATCTCCACTCGTAATTCTTATCTCCTTGGGTTCCTGACTTGATAACATGCTTGCATCATTGTTCCATCCTGGTCCTTCCTTAATATCCCTGATGTCATTTGCTTCAGTGGCATCATTCCTGTTGATCAGCCAGAAGGAGCTCAGCCAGCAGCCCAGTAACAGCAGTTTCCGTTCCCGAGGCCATTGCCGACTCAGGCCCAGACCTTCCAGCAACAGAACCCGAGGCAGTTTGCTCTAGCCCAGGCTCAGGTTCAGAATCGGCCGAGAGGTATATGTGTCCTCTCATCTTGTTTTTTTATCGTCATTATGCGGGGTGCATGACATATTTCATGTATCCTGATTGTGACGGAACATCCCGGACCCGAGCCATATCCTAGATCATTCGAAAGGGTTGGTACCAATAACCGTAACCTTTTCGTATGAGGAGAGGCCCGTGTCCATGTTTGACCAAAGAGAGAGACCTCAAGCGCAAGACTATCAGTTCAGTCCGTGTTGCTTAGAGTCATCCCTCTTTGGGAGAGTCAAACTTGGGAGCATGAGGATGATATCTGATCAGGTCATCCCGGCTGGTTTGACTTGTAAGGTGTAATATCTGCCTTATGCCTTACGTTTCGAATCCTTGCTTGCATGAATGATTGTATGATTGATTGATAGTGGTAGATTGCCTATGATAGAATAGCTTTCCCTTACATCTCTAGCCTCTTGATTAAATTCCGAGGACGGAATTCTTTTAAGGTGGGTAGGATGTAATGTCCCAAATTCGTGATACATATTTAGAGTACGTATGCGTATTTTGGACCCATATTTTATTTTAGTCATGATTAGTTATCTTGGTTTATTTTACATTGGCTTGGTTTTAATTAGCATTGATAGTTCAATTGGTTTTAATGGTTTATTGGTTTATTTTGGATTAGTGAGGCTGGGTTTATTTCATGGTTCATTTGGTTTAAATTGCTAGAGAGAGAGTTTATTGGCCTTGACTTGGTTCACCTTGGTTTATTTTGGTTTGGTCTATTTTGGTTTAACATGGTGAACCACCCCACCCCATTATAAATATCAACTTCTCTCTCTCTCTCCTTATTATTTTCTTCATCTTCTTCCTCAAGCTTCTTCCTCTCCACCACCACCACCAACCTAGGCAAGTGCATCTTGCTATCACTTGAGGGCTACATTTTATTTGTCTATTAGTTTTATTAGATCATTTTGAGCAACATTAGAACTTGGATTTTCTCCATTTGGAGCTTAGAATTTTGTAGATCTAGGTTTGAAGTATTTCGGATTTTGGTAGATTTGATCTATGAAACTTGTTTATTTTTATGTTTTGATTGTTCTATGTTGAAGAGAATTGAATTTTACATAATTTAGACCCTTGCAAAGTTGGATTTGGACTTGTTTTGACCTAGTTGTGGTCCTTGGAATTTCTGAGTTCCATGGCTTTTCTCTCGGTTTGGGGAAGAAGACCCCTGTTCCCGAGCGCAATCCAGTCCAGCGCTCTTTAGCGCTGGCGCAAACCAGTTAGCCCAGCACTCTTTAGTGCTGGCGCAATCTAGCCTCGTGCAGCTCGTTTTGGTGCAATCCAGCCAGCGCAGCTCGCCCTGGCGCAATCCATTCTCTGCGCAATCCGGTGTGTGCGCAATCCAGTGTGTGCGCAATCTGATCCCTGCGCAACCCGACTCAGCGCGGCTCAGCTCTTGCGCAGATCATCTTCTGTGCAATCTGACCTAGCGCAATCCATTTCCCTGCGCGCTTGACCCAGCGCAGTCCAGCCCCTGCGCAATCCAACTCTCGTGCAGTTCATCCCTTGCGCACTCTAACCCCTGCGCAATCCATTGCCCATGTTGATTTTGTTTTAATCCTCTAGGCTTGGCTTCTCTTCTATGGGTTGGAGTTTTGAGATCTTGTTTCACATGACACGACTGCTTGACCCAACACGACCTGGCACGGTTTTTGATGAATTGCTTATGACTAATATGGTTTCTGATTTCTGTGATTTATGATTCGGGTACTTTCTGATCTTGATAGTGACCCGATGGGATGCACACTTGACTTGTAACCGGTGATTCATATTAGTCCTGTATATGGATATTTTATTAGATATTTTACGCCCATTTTATATCCTTACGCCTTTTGTCATGAACTTGATAATCACGAATTTATTTAATATGTTTGGAATGATAACTTGACATGATAGACTTGATATGACAACCTGACTTGATGATGACACGTAGTGGTGCGCTCTCGACCAGTAACCTGACATGGCATGATAGTGGCCCGTCGTGGCGCACTCCTGGCTAGTATACTTGACCGGATAACCTGACATGTTATATCTCGATAAGCCGTTGCGGCGGCTACTTGACATGACATGACCTGTATGATGACTTGACACCGTGGGCGATTGTGCTTGTATAAATGAACCAGTCTTGTCTCGCATCATGTCTAGGGCATGGACCCCTGAGTACCACGGTCAGGGGTACATATTGAAATAAACTAAGGCTAATAACTAGAATAATCTACTAGTCATGAAGAGATGTTCCCCAGTTACAGGCGACCCCGTTATTCCGGCCGCAAATGTTTGGACTTGTAGCCTGCCGACGAGTAGGGCACATTTCCAGCCCACTGTCATGTGGGGCACTCTCGATTGTCACTTTAATGATTGAACTCTATTGTCTTGCACTCTCCCTTCATTGACACTTTAATGATTAAACTTTCTGGATTGTCACTATAATGATTGCCTGGATAACCTGGGTAGCTGCAGGGCCTGTGACTACTTGGAGCATCTCATTGCATCTTGCTAGTAACTAGGATTGTGATAACCCTAGTTAGTTAATGTAGAAAGCCGTAGGCAATGATTGGCCGTGATTGATTGGATGGAGTCTAGTCCAGTTTAGTATTGTCTAGAAGTGATCGATTGCAAGATTGTACCAACATGATTGAATGATTGTCACTCCAGATTGTCACTATAATGCTTGAACACTATTGTCACTCCAGATTGTACTATCCTGATTGTACCTTTCATTGTCACTCTCATCATTGTCTTCTTTTCATATATATTGTCCAGCTATATTTTATTTAACATGATGTTTCTCTTAATTATTTTCTCTAATTGGGACAAGTGTATTGGTAGTGCGCGAACCCCAATCTGTGTTACTTATTATTTTCTTACATGTTGAATGCTAATGATTTGCTGGTTTTAGTCCTTAAGTGAAGCCTCCTTTGTGGCACTTGCTCTTTCTGGGGTCTGACCCAGCTGGTTTTGTATGGCCAGATACCGGAGCAGCAGCAAAGGATCTACCTGCTTTCCAGCCCGATGGTGGTAACCAGGCATAACCAGGGCATCGAGTGGGTTTCTTTTTGTTCTTCCACTGTAATATTGTAAATTATTCTGTTGAGGCGTTTAGCCGACGAGCAAGTGTTAGCTCGTATTGCACTTTTCTTATTGTCTGCCTACGGGCTGCAGCATGATTGACAAGCCCCGGGGGTTGATCATGTATGACTGAACTCTTGCTAGTCCTTACATTTTGTACGACTAGCTTCATGATCATCTGGATATGTAATGTTTGGGACGCCTTACAATTGTATATTTAGTGATCTGATATCTTGTTACTATTATTAGTTGGTTGAGATTGAGACAATAGGCTATTTTATGACCTTAAGAGACCGATGGATTGTAGTGAAACCCTCACATATCTAGACAGCCGTGACCGTATGGTGAGATGGATTCTATTTCATCATACGTAGCTGGCTATGTCCGCCCCCGCTTTCCAGTATTCTGGTTCTGGGGCGTGACACTTAAGGTCATAAATTATCCTATTGTCTCAATCTCAACCAACTAATAATAATCACAAGATATCAGATCACTAAATATACAATTGTAAGGCGTCCCAAACATTACATATTCAGATGATCATGAAGCTAGTCGTACAAAATGTAAGGACTAGCAAGAGTTAAGTCATATATGATCAACCTCGAGTTGCCAATCATGTTACAGCCCGTAGGCGGACAGTAAGTAAAAGTGCATCGAGCTAACAGGTGCTCGTCGGCTAAACGCCTCAAAAGAATAATTTTTACAATAGAGTGAGCGAAACAAAATAGAAAACCCACTCGTTGCCCGGGTTCCGTCTAGTGTTCACCATCGTGCTGGAAGACAGGTAGATCCTCTGGAGCTGCTCTGGTATCTGGCCATACAAAACCAGCGGGGTCAGACCCCAGAAAGAGCAAGTGCCACAAAGGAGGCCACGAAATAAGAACAAAAACCAGCAATCAGCACAATAATATAATTACATAATAAAAGACAGTAATTTAAGAAAAGCATGATGGGTAATATAAAAGATAATCTTGTATAGAATCACTAAAAAGACAGGACATATGGAAAAGCATGACAGGATGATATACGATGAGACAACCATGGGACTATTCAGATGGCCAGGTTACAACCCGTAAACCAAACAAGGACCGGGGTTGTAACCCTTCGTCTGAACGGAACTTGGTTTCCCTCACCATTTATCGACGAGGTAAATATAAGAAATCAGGTCAAGTAACAATCTGGAGTGACAATCATTGTAGTCAATTCTAGACAATGCTATACTGGACTAGACTCCATCCAAGCAATCACGGCCAATCATTGCCTACGGCTTTCTACATTAACTAACTAGGGTTATCACAATCCTAGTTACTAGCAAGATGCAATGAGATGTTCCTCCAGCCACAAGCCCTGCAGCTAATCCAGGTTATCCAGGCGATTTGAATTTATTAAGCAGTTATCAATAATTATGTGCCCCACACGACGGTGAGCTGGAAATGTGCCCTACTCAACGGCAGGCTACAAGTCAAAACAATTGCGGCCGGGATAACGGGATTGCCTGTAACTGGGGAAATCTCTCATGACTACTGAATTATTCTAGTTATTAGCCTTAATCCATTTTAGTAGGTACTCCTGACCGTGGTACTCAGGAGTCCCATCCTAGACATGATGCAAGACTGGACAAGTGGATTTAACAAGCAAGCAAGAAAGAACCACCCACGGTGTCAAGGCAGGTCAAGTTAAGTTATCAAGTCAAGTCAAGTCAAGTCAGGAGTGCGCCGCCATGGGCCACTATCAAGTCAGGTTGGTCATGTCAGGAGTGCACCACTACGGGTCACTGTCGTGTTATGCAAGTTCCTTGTCATACCCAGCCATGTACAATAGTTATTCCAAACATATTAAGTAAAATCAAGTTCATGACAAAAGGCGTAAGGATATAAAATAGGCATGAAATATCTAATAAAATATCAATATACAGGGCTATAGAAGATCCAGGCTTAAGGAAAATAAAACCAAATCTCCATAATTGGACAGATTGCGCAAGGGTCCCTAGGGTCGGGTTGCGCAGGAGTCAAGTGCGCCAGGGGCCAACTGTGCAGGGGTGAGCTGCGCAGGGTACCAATTGCGCAGGGGTGGATGGCGCAGCAGATGGTTTGCGCTGGATCAGGTTGCGCAGGAATGGATGGCGCAGGGTCAGATTGCGCAGGAACGGACTGCGCATGGATGGATTGCGCAGAAGTGGACTGCGCATGAGCAGACTGCGCAAGAATCCATGCGCACTCGGGTTGAGCACAGTTCGCCAAGGGGCAAGCTGCGCGGTCGGCGCTGCGCTAAAGGGCGCAGGCCGAGAGGGATGCGCAATCCAGTACTGCGCTAAAGAGCGCAGGCTGCTGTCTTTTTCTCCAGGCCGAGAAGAAGACTCCAAGAACTTCATAACTTGATCAAATCAAAACAAAATTTAGATTTTCAAAGCTCTAACTTGAGTAAAATTGAATTCTCTTCCACATGGAAGCATCAAAACAAACTAAAATCCAAGTTAACTAGATCAAAATCATGCAAATCCGAAAATAGTAAAAAACTAGATCTAGAACAATGGAAACTCTAAGTCACAAAATGTCAAGTTCTAATGTTGATCTCCATGGCCTAATCTAGCTAATAGACAAATAAAAAGTGGTTCTCATGTGGTGGCAAAGTGCACTTGCCTATGGGTGTTGGTGTTGTGTGGAAGAAGGAAGAAGAAGAAGTTGAAGAAGTAAATAAAAAATAAAGAGGAGAGAGAAAAGTAGGTAGGGATTTATGATGGTGGGTTGTGGTGTATTGAGGGTGGAGCATAGGCTAAAGTGATCCAATACTCATAAAACCGAACCAAACCGAACCATCCCTATTAAAACCGAGCCATGACAAAACCAATATACGAGATATACTGAAATTCCACAAGTTGAGAAAAATAAAAATACATGCCAAAATCCAGATGTGAGTATAAAATACGAAATACAAGAAATACGGAAAATGAGGGTGACAACTCTACCCACCTTAAAAGAATTCCGTCCACGGAATTTAATCAGGGAGCTAGAGATTGCCACGACAAGCTACACTAAGCACAGGCAAGCTACACTAAGCAGTTCAATCATACAATCATACATGCAATCAAGGAATGAAGAGCGCAAGGCATAAGAAAGATATTATGCCTTATGAGTCAAGCAGGTAGGGATAACGTGATCGGATATCATCCTCACACTCCCACGTTTGACTCTCCCAAGGAGCGATAAACTCAAGCAACATGAACTAAACTGATAGTCTTGCGCTTGAGGTCTCTCTCTTTGGTCAAACATGGACACGGGCCTCTCCTCATGTGAAAAGGTTGGTACCAATAACCGTTTTCAAATGATCTAGGATATGGCTCGGGCCCAGGATATACCGTTGTAACAACGGTGGAAGCAAGACAATAGGACACAGATACCTCTCTGTCGATTCTGGATCTGGGCCTGGGCCAGGGCGAACTGCTGAGGCCTCTGCTGCTGGAAGGCCTGGGCCTGAGTCGACAATGGCCTCGGAGGCTGGTACTGCTGCTGAAACACTTGGGCCTGAGGCGGCATTGGCCTCGGCAACTGTTGCTGCTGCGGGACTGGTACTGGAGCTGGTACTGGTGCTGATGCTGGTCCCCTAACCGAGGGACTAGATACTGTTGATGCTGAAAAAAGTTAATTTATGATAAAAACAGAAAAAAAATTTATAAACTAAAACACCAACTTTGTACCGTCGGCCCAGATCTCCGTCCTCCTCTCCTCCGGAGGTGCGCACGCATCATCTGCATGATGCTGGTCGGCCGTCGTCACAGCCGCCTTGGTCGTCGTGGCAGCCTCTGCCATCTGCTCATCCGTCTCCATCGTCGTATCAGCAGCAGGAACGCTAGACGGGCGAGCACTCTCATTAGGCCTGGAACTACTCGTCCCAGGAGATGTGACACGTGATGTCGTCCCAGCAGGCCCAGCTACTGTCCGATATGTCGGAGTAATCGGCGACGAGGATCCAGAGCCGATACCAGTAGAAAGTACCGAAGGAAAACCCCGTCTTCTAACAGTACCTGTAGGAAGTATCGGAGGATCATGACCTCGTCGTCCCCCTTTTCGGAACGATCCGCGACGACCTGCCATACCTGATAATAACATATGATAATACAACAAATAATAGAGACTAAAAATATGAAAGTACAACAAAGACAAGATAATAACCAAGACAACATATGATGATACATTCTACAATAAACATCTAAGTCCAGATAATATATTCTAGAAGAAACATCTAAGTTCAGATAAGTATATCTCTCTCAATCATCTTCAGAATAATCATCTTGTTCGTCTTCCTCGACCTCATCTTCCTCTTTCTCTTCATCTTCACTTTCATCTTCGCCTTCGTCGCCTTCATCTTCCTCTTCGGATAATTCTACATCTTCTACATTATGTGTCGTGTAATGCGTAACTTCCGTGGAGTCCACATCGACAATATTGGTTACAAGAGGTAGCTCGTCCTCCTGGTAAGCTTTTTCGTCAACATCAAAAGTATCTCTAGCTTTAGTCTTGTATACTGCCCACCAGTCAGACTTCGTTGCTCTCCGTCTCGGATAAGCTGTGAAGTACACGAGTTGAGCCTGAGTTGCTAGGACAAACGGTTCGTAGCCTTGATATCTACGCTTGTAGTTTATATCCACAAGACCATGCTTGTCAATTTTTCAACCTTAATTTTCAATCGGATCGAACCATTCACACTTGAACAACACGATCTTTGCAGGTTCTCTGCCATTATTATATGACAACTCCACAATCTCTCGCAAGATGCCAAAGAAATCATTTTCTGGATCGACGTCTTTGTAGTTCGAAGACTTGATACACAAACAACTATTTTTCGTGGAATCACGATCCAGGAAGCTGTCTCTGATCGGAGCATTTGTCGACTTGAACCGAAAGCCATTAACACAGTCACATGGCCATATTTTAACAAAAGTAATTGGTCCCTTGGCAAGAGTTCTAATTAATTCAATCTCGGGTAAAATTAGACGATCGACCTGAATATCAAAGAAGATATAATAAGTTATTTATTGCGCAGTTGCATTAGAAGAGGCCAGTAATTACCGAGCTACTTACATATTCGCTCAACCAAGAAGGAAAAATGTCACGCCCCGCTCCTGTAGGAGCGATCGTCCTCGCTAAGGCGTGATGTCGCACGAGCCTAGATTGCGCTCGTGCAAGGCGGGTTCCATAACGGTCGATTTCAGCGGCTGCGACGGGGTCGTCGCACAGAAGTCCCAAGCAGAGACATTGAATAATAGCAGCGGAAATTAAGAACAAACACAAGTTATTCAAAGAAGCTCTTTTATTGATATTGAAACAACGGTTACATTGGGGGCGCAAGGCCAAGATTATAATCACTCAAGCTCACTCTTCTCACATTTTACAAGTTCACTGAGCTCTCTCTCATCTTTCAAAATACAAGTGTCACTTGAACCTGCGGAAGCTTTGGAAGGCGACGTCCATACATTATGTCCCATATAAGTCTTTACTCCATGCGGCCGTGCGCTTCGAATCGCCAAGGAACTCCGTGCCTCGACGCATCCAAGCGAGCTCTGCGCCACGAGCTTCTACTTGTGCCTGCACATGAAAACTATGTAGGTGTCAGTACTCAACTGTACTGGTGGAATGAGCTCCTTGCCCACCCATACAAACCCAACACGTTATTTTACTTTGTGCAACATAGTCCCTTCTTATCAATTGTCTTTCTAGTCTTGCCTTAGGATCAGTTTTATGACCGACGCCTTGCTTATTTTGTGTCTTTAGACCATCTCGTGCTTGCAACGAATGTTAACTCATATCTTGCCTCAAGACCCTTCTCGTGCCAACAACGTTAACCTATCGAGTCGTATTTGCCTTACGGCTTAAAATCAGAGACGCAATTACGCGATTAAGCTCCATTTTTCGTGTGACCGTGCTACAAACCCTTGCTGAGGCCGTGCCTCGCAATTCAGTAAGGCTTAACCATATCGCCGCCGCGAGCCGCCTAGTGGCCCTTGCTACTTTGACCACCAACTGACCCAATCAAGACTTGTGAATGTTAGTGTTACTCAACCAACTTTGCCTTGTGGCGGTTTCCCGACTTAAACTCAAACAACTCAATCCAACTTAAGCAACTTATATGCCGACAACTCAAGACTTGACGCCACATCTCGTGCCGAAGCACGACGCTTATGTTGAAACCCAATCTTAGGCCCAAACTTTGTGTTCTAACTGTACACACCTTCAACTCAACTCAATCCAAAGGCATACATGCGGATAGCCGCTATTTGCCGACATCTATATGAACTTGGCCACTAGCATCACAAGCTATACCTTGACGTATAGTTTTGTTAATCGGGATCCTTTCGACGCAAGTAGCTAGCCCCGTCACAAGTCCCCTCTTAACCTGTGCCAAAACCTTACGCACGACTATACCATGTTCCCTCCTAGGCCAAGTCGGCCCCATGGCCCAGGGTTACCGCTCGAGGGTTCATCGCCCTTGTCGACAAGTTGTCAAATGACCATGCAAGACTCGACACAAAATGACGTCTCACACAGTCATTCCTCTCCCAAAACCAAGACTTCTATCCTTGAGACCCCTCGACGACCCACGGTCGCAAGCATTCCTTTCCTTGAGACCCCTCGACGACCCACGATCGCGAGCATTTCCTTCCTTGTTACCCTGTCATTTGGTTCAACTCATGAATGCCTATTTGATAGTCCTTTCTCAAAACTCACTTTGAATCAATTGTGATCCTTGCCTTAAACACTAAGCCCGTGCATCGTGTCTTAAGCCAATCGTGCTCTGCGTGACACTCCTGCCCAAGTCGATGGGCCTTGAGATCGTGGGACTACTTAACTTGACAAGCCGCAAAGGTGCAGGACAGTGCTTGTAATGTCTTAGGTCGACCGGCATAACTTTGCCTAACTTAACTTCGCAACAACTTAACGAGCAAAGGCTGCGTCAAGCTTTGCCTTAACGGATCGTGCCGGGCACGCATCCAACTTGAACGACCAAGTCACTCGGGTGCCTAGACTTAGGTCACAAGCCGCTCAACGCAACTTGACTCATGGGCAAGCCAAGACTATGCCAAGCCTTGGACGACGGGAGCGTGCATGCTTTATGAAGCATTCATGCGAGCGACGCCTATGACTTAGGCTATGTTCATACTCCGCCTACTCAACCGACTTTCCTTCTCCCAAGCCACGGGACGAAGGATCGAGTGTCATTTTCAAAGTATGTCGTGCACCAACTCTAAGCCGACCGTTGGACCTTTCCATATTCTAACTCAATTCGACTCATCGGGATTATTCCCTTTAGCTATGTGCATTCGTCTCTTTTATTATTAAGCCTACTTGTGCAAGTTGAAAATATGCGATTTATTATGTGAAGGCTAAGATGAGGCAAGTTCACCGAAACTACCCCACCTGTGCGAGCGGTCGCCTCGACCGAGCGATGTCTTCATGCAGCCGTTGCAAGGCTAAGTTCGAACGCCGTCCACGTTCCGATTTTCACCGATTGACTGAGCGGGACGGGGCACTATATCATACACCACTCAGAAAAATTTTCGTCTTCGAAACTAACTGAGTACTTACTCATTGACTTTATCACTCGACATTCAACGACTCTCGTGCACATTTCTCTAAGGCATTTCTCAAATCCGAGCCAAGCTCGTGCTACCCTCAATCCTTTCTTCAAGACTCACGATCTCAAAATCCTCGACACTTTCCTGTTCCTCAAGTCTTACTTGATTCAACGTATCACTTAGTTGGATCGTGCACATATTTTAGGCGTCCCCAAAATACATGCATTTCAACCAAGCCTCGTGATAGCGAATCCCGCCATCACCACTCGAGTCGGATCGTGCACGCATTCAAGCGTCCTTGATATACATGTATGTCAACCGAGCCTCATGAGTGGTGCCTTCACCATTCCTATCGCTCCGCACCGGAACGTCTGCCTAACTGCTAGGCTATGTCTTTCCGTCAGTATTGGAATCATAGTTCCCAAACAACGATATCAACACTGACCCCATCCTAAGGTCAAACCAAGTTGATAGTACGGGGTTTTCTACCCAAGCTTGCATCACTCCGATTTCTAAACTTCGAGCATAGATTACCTACACACATCCCAATATTTCATCGCACGGGGTCCGAGTTATTCAGCAAAGCCATCCTATGACAACTTATGTTTTAACCAATTCCTTAACATATCAATCTCACTCGTTCAACAAGCTATTTCATATAGTCTATCTTTTTGAACATGTTCGACACAGATCGCCTATCAATCTTTCTCAATTCGAGCACGCTATGACGCAATTCATTGCTAACCAAAATTCCACATTCCATATTTCCTAAGTCATCTATTCCAATTCACGTAATCGATTCATGAGGTCGTCTAGCTTAACAATATGTTGTGTCCCAATCTCACGCGGGTCAGATTTTCTACGGTGGGCATGAATCACCATGCACGCTCCCACGGGATAATCATCCTCATCGGGACGTAACTCTTGTTTTGCGTCTAGACTAGTTCATTCTCGATGCGTGGATTGGACCTACTCAATCCTCAAGTTTCTTTCATTCATCAGTCGCAAGTCCAAACATCCTCGAATTTACCTTCGTGTCAAACCGACAAGTCGAGACAATCAACGTTGTCGCGTCCTGATTTTCCGAGTTCGATCATTCCCGTGACATGAATCACCATATCAGCGCTCATGCGGAACAATCGCCCCAAATTCGACGCAACGCATGTGCGAGGCTGGAGTTACGCTCGCGCAAGACAAGATCGTCGATGTTGTGGCTATCAATATAACCATCAAGACACGATCATTTTCATCCAACATTCATCTCGATCAAAATCCTAAGTATCGCATCCAACCGAACAATAACACTTGCACGATTGTCATTCGCCGAGTCAGAGTACCCTCGAGTTATCGCATATCGATCTTGGATATGCCTCAATACCATCGACGATATACGTAACCTGACGATCTTCCTTTGCAACCAATTTCGAGTCGTGCGAATGATGCCATCGTCCGACTGGATAATTTCCTCAACATTCAAATTCAAGTTCGATCATTATCCCTCGTTTTATTCACAACATCAATTTCCTCAAACCAAACTCACGTATCGTTCATCCGTCCATCTTAAGTCATCGACCAACGTATTTTCTCAATTCGTATCATTCCTTGCTAACTCAAATCATCGAGCAACATTCAATCCAATCCTTAGAGTCATTCGCGTAACTTCAAAATGAAGCCTTCCATGCACGCTATCTACCTGTCGTGCTAACTTTTCGTATACGATTCGCATCAATTTCCTCGATCAAGTCATCCATTCGTACACCCTAACTTTTCTCGATTCGATTTCATCTGCTCGATCATTTTTGCGTTTCGCACTTGCACAATCCTTAATCCCGTGCACGTTCCGTGTGTGTCAATTCTAGGTCGTTCGAATCCACTCGTCCAATGTCAAGACTAAAACTTATTCATCGATACTCAATCTATGGCTTTGCATGCACGCGACGCTTGCTGATAGACTCACCGACACCCCGCATCCTCAATTGATCAACCGACATCCCTGAGGCTATCGCATACACCACTAAGGGATGAAGTCATTCAACAAATCCTTAACATATCATTTGATTCACAATTTACTTCCTCGAATTTCCGTCCGAACGATTCCTTAAATTTTAAGCACGCTCACCTTATATCGCACTGACGATAACATCGTCGTCGTTCGATAGCACCTCTATCGATAATCATCCTATTTACTCAATCAAGTCTAATTTATTCTCGTCCAACACAATTCAAATCCCGCACTCGACTTTTCTAAGGTCGACGCGACTTTGGTGTGTATGCCCAGCCCGACTTAGCCAATCGTGCTTACGCAAAACATCTTTTTGTTTCGTTATCAAAAACTGTTCTCCTATATTTTGCAAAATAGATAGACTTATTGTATGGACATCCCGTGGGACATTTGAGAGAGAGCGTACCAACGATATCAATATACAGAAACAACATTCAGAGTTCGCGAAAACATCGGAGTTAATGAATTCAATCGATAGTCCAAGGACGTAAAGCCGTGCTCTGATACCATTATGTCACGCCCCGCTCCCGTAGGAGCGATCGTCCTCGCTAAGGCATGATGTCGCATGAGCCTAGATTGCGCTCGTGCAAGGCGGGTTCCATAACGGTCGATTTCAGCGGGTGCGACGGGGTCGTCGCACAGAAGTCCCAAGCAGAGACATTGAATAATAGCAACGGAAATTAAGAACAAACACAAGTTATTCAAAGAAGCTCTTTTATTGATATTGAAACAACGGTAACATTGGGGGCACAAGGCCAAGATTACAATCACTCAAGCTCACTCTTCTCACATTTTACAAGTTCACTCAGCTCTATCTCATCTCTCAAAATACAAGTCTCACTTGAACCAGCGGAAGCTTTGGAAGGCGACGTCTATACGTTATGTCCCATATAAGTCTTTACTCCATGCGGTCACGTGCTTCGAATCGCCAAGGAACTCCGTGCCTCGATGCATCCAAGAGAGCTCCGCGCCACGAGCTTCGACCTGTGCCTGCACATAAAAACTATGTAGGTGTCAGTACTCAATTGTACTGGTAGAATGAGCTCCTCGCCCACCCATACAAACCCAACACGTTATTTTACTTTGTGCAACATAGTCCCTTCTTATCAATTGTCTTTCTAGTCTTGCCTTAGAATCAGTTTTATGACCGACGTCTTGCTTATTTTGTGTCTTTAGACCATCTCGTGCTTGCAACGAATGTTAACTCATACATTGCCTCAAGACCCTTCTCGTGCTAACAACGTTAACCTATCGAGTCGTGTTTGCCTTACGGCTTAAAATCAGAGATGCAACTACGCGATTAAGCTCCATTTTCCGTGTGACCATGCTACAAACCCTTGCTGAGGCCGTGCCTCGCAATTCAGTAAGGCTTAACCATATCTCCGCCGCGAGCCGCCTAGTGGCCCTTGCTACTTTGACCACCAACTGACCCAATCAAGACTTATGAATATTAGTGTCACTCAACCAACTTTGCCTTGCGACGGTTTTCCGACTTAAACTCAAACAACTCAATCCAACTTAAGCAACTTATATGCCGATAACTCAAGACTTGACGCCACATCTCGTGCCGAAGCACGACGCCTATGTTGAAACCCAATCTTAGGCCCAAACTTTGTGTTCTAACTGTACACACCTTCAACTCAACTCAATCCAAAGGTATACATGCGGATAGCCACTATTTGCCGACATCTATATGAACTTGGCCACTAGCATCACAAGCTATACCTTGACGTATAGTTTTGTTAATCGGGATCCTTTCGACGCAAGTAGCTAGCCCCGTCGCAAGTCCCCGCTTAACCTGTGCCAAAACCTTACGCACAACTATACCCTATTCCCTCCTAGGCCGAGTCGGCCCCATGGCCCAGGGTTACCGCTCGAGGGTTCATCGCCCTTGTCGACAAGTTGTCAAATGACCATACAAGACTCGACACAAACTGACGTCTCACACTGTCATTCCTCTACCAAAACTAAGACTTCTATCCTTGAGACCCCTCGACGACCCACGGTCGCGAGAATTCCTTTCCTTGAGACCCCTCGACGATCCACGGTCGTGAGTATTTCCTTTCTTGTTACCCTATCATTTGGTTCAACTCATGAATGCCTATTTGATAGTCCTTTCTCAAAACTCACTTTGAATCAATTGTGATCCTTGCCTTAAACACTAAGCCCGTGCATCGTGCCTTAAGCCAATCGTGCTTTGCGTGACACTCCTGTCCAAGTCGACGGGCCTTGAGATCGTGGGACTACTTAACTTGACAAGCCGCGAAGGTACGGGACAGTGCTTGTTATGTCTTAGGTCGATCGGCATAACTTTGTCTAACTTAACTTCGCAACAACTTAACGAGCAAAGGCTGCATCAAGCTTTGCCTTAACGGATCGTGCCGTGCATGCATCCAACTTGAACGACCAAGTCACTCGGGTGCCTAGACTTAGGTCACAAGCCGCTCAACGCAACTTGACTCATGGGCAAGCCAAGACTATGCCAAGCCTTGGACGACGGGACCTTGCATGTATTATGAAGCATTCATGCGGGCGACGCCTATGACTTAGGCTACGTTCATACTCCGCCTACTTAACCGACTTTCCTTCTCCCAAGCCACGGGACGAAGGATCGAGTGTCATTTTCAAAGCATGCCGTGCACCAACTCTAAGCCGACCGTTGGACCTTTCCATATTCTAACTCCATTCGACTCGTCGGGATTATTCCCTTTAGCTATGTGCATTCGTCTCTTTTATTATTAAACCTACTTGTGCAAGTTGAAAACATACAATTTATTATATGAAGTCTAAGATGAGGCAAGTTCACCGAAACTACCCCACATGTACGAGCGGTTGCCTCGACCGTGCGATGTCTTTATGCAGCCGTTGCAAGGCTAAGTTCGAACGCCGTCAGCATTCCGATTTCCACCGATTGACTGAGCGGGACGGGGTACTACAAAAATGATATCTCATTTCTTGTTCTAATGCTTCATATGTTAGGTAGGGTCTAACCAGCCTCAACTCATCATTATATGTGCTGGAAAACAACGAAGCAACCGCTGATTAGTACAATAATATTAGCTTATACTATTATATTGAGATGACGTAAACTCATCATTCCTAACTTACCCCTCCAGCTTCTCCACTTCATCCTTGTCGCAATTGAGTAATACATACAACTGAGCAGCCCTTAGCTCTTCGTTATTCAAATATATCTTCTTCATTTTCCCCGAAGGCTTTTCGGACGCATTGAATACTTTCAGTATTCCATCATTAAATTCTTGATATCCGTCGTCGTTTCTCGGAGCCCTCGTTCTATTCGTAGCAACATGAGGTTTGAAATAGGAGGAGCAAAAATTTGTAATCTCTTCGAGAATATAGGCTTCACAAATAGAACCCTCGACCCGAGCCTTATTTTTCACCTTTCTTTTTAGGTGATTCAAATATCGCTCGAACGGGTACATCCATCGATATTCGACGGGTCCACCAACACGTGCCTCGTAGGAAAGATGAATCGGCAAATGCTCCATAGAGTCAAAGAATCCAGGAGGGAACACCCTCTCTAGCTTGCACAGTGTTACCGCAATATCCTTCTCTTACTTTTCTGGACGATCAACGAGCAATTTCTTAGAACAAAGGTCCCTGAAGAATATGCTAAGCTCCGTTAATGGATCCCAAACTGCCTGCGGTAAGAATTCCCAAAATGTAATCGGAATTAACCGCTCCATGAATACGTGACAATCATGGCTCTTCATACCTCTCAGTTTGTTCTCCTTGAGGTCGACGCATCTTCTCAAGTTCGAAACATACCCATCTGGAAATTTCAGACCTTGAATCCACATACAAAGCCTCACTTTATCCTCCTTCTCCAGTGAGAAAATTGCCTTAGGCTGCTTCAACTTTCCATTCCCATCCTCTATCAAATGCAATGCAGGACGTCTACATATTTCTTCCAAGTCCAATCTAACCTTTGGATTGTCTTTCGTCTTCCCCTTTACATCCATTACAGTATTAATTATATTGTCAAACACATTCTTCTCGATATGCACGACATCAAGGTTATGTCTAATCAGATTGGTGCTCCAATATAGAAGATCCCAGAATATACTCCTCTTCGTCCAGTTATGAGTGCGACCAAATCCGTCACACTTGTAGCCCGTAGCAGGCTGCTCAATAGCACTTGGTAAATCTTTTACCCCTTCCCATATCGTGTATCCGGGCCACCTTGGCGGGCGATTAGCCTTCTCCACAACGCCAGCACGAAAAGCATTCCTGTTTCTCTGGTATGGATGATCCTTCGGCATGAATTGTCGATGACAATCGAAGAAGCACGGTTTGCCTCCGTATTTCAAACGGAACGCCTTAGTGCTGTCCATGCAATACGGACATGAAATACGACCATGCGTGCTCCATCCAGATAACATTCCATAGGCCGGAAAGTCATTGATGGTCCACATAAGTACTGCCCGCATCTGAAAATTTTGTTTTCTAGATACATCGTACGTGTTGGAACCTACTTCCCACAGATGATTCAACTCATTAATCAATGGCTATAAATACACATCGATGTTCCTTTTCGGATTGTTCGGACCTGGGATAATAACGGTGAGGAACATATACGGAGTCTTCATGCACATCCAAGGCGGTAGATTGTACGGGGTGACGATCACAGGCCAACACGAATACTGGGATCCCGAAAGTCCGAATGGGGTAAAACCGTCGGAGCAGAGACCCAATCTAACATTACGCGGATCAGAAGCAAAATCTGGATACTCTCGATCAAAGTGCTTCCATGCTTCTCCATCAGATGGGTGATCCAACACTCCTTCGGTATGTTCCCGCTTATGCCAACTCATGTTTTCTGCAGTTTCCAACACCATAAACAACCGCTGCAACCGCGACGTCAACGGCAAGTAGTGCATCGAAGAGGTAGGCTTCCTGGCACCGACAGACTTTTTTCTACCACATGCCTTGTAGCGATCGACACCATAAAATCTGCAGGCATCTTCATCCTTGTCGTCTTTGTAGTACAACATGCACCCGTTGCGACAGGCATCAATTTTTTCGTATTCCATCCAGAGCGATCGAACCATCCTCTTAGACCGGTAGAAGTCTTTAGGAAACTTCGCACCCTCAGGCAATATTTCTATAAGCAACTCCATAAGACGGTTGTAGCAATCTTGCGACATGTTAAAATCGAACTTGATGCTCAACAATCTTGTAACCACCTCCAACGGTGAATGATCCTCACAACCAGGATATAATGGAGTCCTTGCATTCTCCAGCAACTCCATGAACTGTACATCATCGGGGTTCGGTTCCCCCTCAGGTGCATCATGATCATTCGGATCGAAACTAGGCCCGGCCGCGTCAAAAACCATGTTTACCAACCCATCATCGTAAGGAGCGTTGTTGTGGACATCCACATAAGGCTCGTACTCCGATGCTAAAGACACAAGTTCTCCGTGCTCGCTCCACTGATAGTAATTCGGCATGAATCCCTTCGAGTATAAATGATACGTGACATCCACTTCTGGATGATATTTCAAGTTGCGACATCTCACACACGGACACTTAATTTTGGTACCGTCCATGTACTGAGGGAACGCCTTGGTAAACTGCAGGAACTGGTGTACACCCTCTATGAATTCATCTCGCACACCGCACATGTCATCAGGATGACGGTTGTACATCCAAGTATGATTCCACAGATAGTAATTCAGCTCCATAATTCTGTAAGATGGATACATCAAGGTAGTGAATGATATGCAAGTGTCAAAGCTTTGAAATAGTAGCTCAACCGAGGGATAAAGTTAATTGGAGGAAGTTACTGGGGAAAGTGAAGACCGACATGAACTAATGACGCACGAAAATGAGGGTCTCAAAGCTGGAACAAGTCAAGTTGTGCTTTGGAAAAAGAACTCTTGTAAGCTCTTTGTTCACAAAGCAAGCTATAAATAGAGAATACAGAACAAATATCGAGTTCGTAACTCAAGTATAGAGCATACAAGAGTCGTAAACTCGAGAGATGTTCTACATTCGTTATATCTTGCTTTGTGCACAAAGAGCTTAACAAGAATAGAACATATCCAAAACACAACTTTACTTATTACAACTTTGATCCCCAAATTCTTGTTTGTCAGTTCATGCGGTCTATACTTTCCGCAGTATATGTACACATAACATTTTACGTTAAATGGTCAGAGATTATTGGTCATCTTCTTTTCGTATTGCTAACTTTTGTTTTGCGTGTTTGTGCGTGGGTGGTCAGAGATTATCGCGGCAGCATATCACGCGTGTCTACATAAGGACGTTGCTACAATATTTCATATAGGGTTGGCTGCTCGATCGATTTCATTTTTTTACCCAAAATTTTTGTTCTCCCGCCTCCTTCTCCCTCGACGAGCTCCTCCCCCTCGACGACCCCCTCCCCCCTCAGTGACCCCCTCCTTCATCGGTGCAGCGATTGCGGCGGCATATCACTCAAAGGCTGAGTTGTATAAGTCAAGTTTTAGGATATTAGTCTATATATTATGTATAGTCCAACCGAGTCAACTCTAAGCTAAACTAGTCCAACTTGGTCAAACTAGCCATTTCTAAGTTGTATAAGTCAAGTTTTAGGATATTAGTCTATATATTATGTTAGCTATATTGTATCTAAGCTAAACCGAGTCAACTTTATACTAACATAACTTTATAAGTCAAGTATCGAGTATTACTAAATGAACTTTTGGACTTATAGTCCTAGGCATATTGAATCAGATGTTGGCAAATCAGTTGGTTTAGAATGTTAGGTTGCAGATATTGAAGTGGATAGATGTAGGTTCGAGCAAGTGATCCTTTACAATTAAGACTTTGACACTATGGTCAAGTATCATAACTGAATCCTTCTCCATGTCAAATTAATGATGTTAATCTTAGCTGAGAGTAAGCATTTATTGTTTCCAATTGAGTACTCACCTAGACAGGTTGCACTAATGTTAACAGTAGGAATGATGTTTGGAATGGTTTATGAAGTGGTGAATCAACATTAGGTAGTTGGATTTATTTCAGACAACCATATTAGTATGTAGAGGGCCAAACAGTTGGTGTTAGATGTAGACTAACTAAACTGTGAAAGAAGATGGATATTTGTATGAGTTAGCTTTAGTAGAAAGACTGTGACTCTGTATGAGTCATATTAGAGGAGTTACTCTGCATAATCATGTACTAAGTATAAGATATGGGTTAGGGCTTAATGGGCTAAGCTAAGCTAGGAGTCCAATAACACCAATAGTAATGTCTGTAACTAGAGTATTTGTGAATATTATGTATCAATATGAGAATAAAGTTTGGGTAGTAATTTAGCATATTATTTATCTTATATCTAGAATACCCTAATTTAGCCAAAATTTGAGCACATAGGTGTCATAGTGTGTGCGCATCAGTGTTGTGTCATGTGTCAAAGTGTGTGTGTGTGTGTCAAAGTGTTGTGTCATGTGTAAAAGTGTCGTATCCGTGTGTATACGAGCCGGTTAGGATTAGAATTTACCTGATCAACCGTGGCAGGAGGGGAGGGGCGACGGCGAGGGGGAGCGGCGACGGCGGGGGGAGCGGCGGTGGAGGTGGCTGGAGCTGGCTCTGGCGAACGGGAGGGACGCTCGAACGAGGGATCGGACGCGGCGATGGCGAGGGGGAGGAGGAGGTCGACGGTCTCCGGAGGAGGGGGTCGGGGAGCGGCGGTCACCGAAGGAGGGGGTCGGGGAGCTGATGGGGGAAGGGGGAGGGTTGGGGAGAGGAGAGGGAATGGTTTGGGTTGGGGAGAGGAGAGGGGTCGCCAAGGGGGGTGGGGGTCGCCGAGGTCGGTGGGGGTCGCCGAGGGCGGTCAGTCGGGGGCCGAGGGGGGTGGGGTTCACCGGATCGGGATCGGGGGGGAGGATGAAAGAAATTTGGGGGCAAAAATAATAGGAAGAATGAAAACTTGAACCTGACCTATATTTTCAATTTAGCGACGTCATATTAGAACGTCGGTAAACGTCGCTAATATCAATGATATTAGCGATGAAGTAATAAATACGTCAGTAAACGTCGCTAATATCACTAATATTAGCGACGTTTACCGACTTATACGCGACGTGAGCTCTTTAAAATGCAAACGTAGTTTAAATACGTCGCTGTCAGTCGCTAATAATGACGTCTTACGACGTTATAAAAAAAACGTCGCTAAATTGTTTTTTCCTGCGACGTTTTCTTAAAACTTCGCTAATTACGTCGGTAATATGACTTATTTTGGTAGTAAGCCCTGCAGCTATCCAGGTTATCCAGGCGAGATTTATTTAAGAGTTATCAAGAATTATTAGGTAACTTGGAGTGCAACATCTAACAGTGTGCTTAGAACTTGTTTCATGGAGTGCCCCACATGACAGTGGGCTGGAAATATGCCATACTCGACGGCAGGCTACAAGTCCCTCAGGTGTGGCCGGGATAACGGGATCGCCTGTAACTAGAAACATCTTCCTATATGAACTACTTGATCAATCTAGTCATTATCCTAGTCCGATTCAGTATGAATCGCTGACCGTGAGTAATCAAGGATTCATGTCCTAAACATGATGCAAGATAGGACATATAACTTGTATATAGACAATCAAGAGAAATTACCCACGGTGTCAAGATGAGAGTTACATATTACTTGTCAAGATTACTTGTCGGGAGTGCGCCACCCCGGGCCACTATTAAGCTGGTACATGTCATGTTTACTTGTTATTTGTCAAGAGTGCACCACGATGGTCCACTATCGAGGATGATCACCTCATGTTCATGTTATCAAGTCATAACATGCTCAAGGCCATCATGCTCCATATTAACAAGTTATCAAGTGGGGTCGTCACAAGTTAGGCCAAGTACAGGACACATGTGAGATCACAAGCATATATACAAGAACTAGGAGAAACATGCATGGGAGTTGTTATAACACATCAATTCTCAATATTCAAAAAAGTACGCGGAAATGTTCAGGCATAAAATTAGAACACAAGAGCTCCCTCATGACAATAGGAGAAGAATTCTTGTAAAAGAGTTTACACAAAAAACACCTCATAACACTCCACGTGATACGCAGGGTTGGCCCGGCGGAAAATCGGAACATAACATCGTTGGCGTAAAACTGAACATAACTTCCTTATGAATCATTATCATTGGTAACAAGAAGCCTATATTATGCACATAGTTGGAGAGTCATTTATCACAAGGTCTAGTTCATATAAGGTCATAGCTCAACGCATGAAAACACAAGATCCAATGGTATTCCCCAAAATCCAAGGTTCAACACATCTCAGAAAAATAGGCATAACTTCCACATACGAACTCTAAATGAGGTCCTCCAAAGATATTCGGAAAGGCAAGATAAAGATCTAAAACTTTCATGTTTTAAGTTTTTCGAAATTCTGGCTAGAAAACAGCTAAACTTGACAAAAATAGTCATTCAGTGCACTTTTTACGCCAAAAATTTAATTCTGCGTAAAATACGCAAAAGAAAATGGTTCCAGCGTAAAAATTACATCCAGAATACAATCCTGCGTAAAATACGCATGAACAGGGTTCTCTGCGTAAAATTTACATTCAGGATACAATCCTGCGTAAAATACGCATGAACAGGGTTCCCTGCGTAAAATTTACATTCAGGATACAATCCTGCGTAAAATACGCATGAACAGTGTTCCCTGCGTAAAATTTACATTCAGCCAGCACTACATTCTTCAGCCGACATAAAAAATTCAGAAAACTTATTTGGCCATAAAAATTTTATTTTAACTCGAAATGAGGTGAATCAAAAACCAAATTCATACAAAATTCCGTGCTTTTGCTCATGGAACTATTCATTTTCGAAAATAACAAGTTTTAGTAGATCAAAACCAAGAAAACTCCATGAACTCATGAAACCCCAAAGTTACAATATAGATCTAGAAGAATCTATCCATAAAAATCAAAAACTCCAAGTTCTAAAGAGGCTTATAATCATGTAAAGAAGGGAATGGAACAATAAAACTTGAGATCCATTATGAAGCAAGTTGCACTTGCCTAGGGCTTTTGGGTGTAGGTGGAGAGGAGTAAATAAAGAAGAAGAAATAATGAAGAGAGAGAAAGGGTTGGTGAGTTATAAAGGATGGTTTATCATGATGAACCAAGGAGGGTCTAACCAAGTTAAACCAAAATAAACCAAACCAAGCCAATACATGCCATGATGAATCTAAAAAAGATTAAACCAAGATTAGCTAGCAAATGACAAGTCATGGTACGGGTCAGAATCCCGTACACGTATACTGGAAATACGTATAACAGAAAACGAAGGTGACAGTGAAAAATATGTCGAACCGATTGAACTCAGCTGCAGACTACTCGATAGTACGATCTCCTTGCTTCAGGTCATGAAATTGCCTTCCCATAGCTTTTAGGGCGACTTCCGGAAAGAACTTCCACTTGAATTGCTTCTTGAAAGAACGTCAGGAGATTCCTCTAGTTTGGAACCTTGGCTCATTTCTGTACCAAATGTTGGCCAAATTCCTAAGTTGAAGAGTAACGACCTCAAACATAAGGTTGTCAGGGAGTTGAGCAACACTGAGGAGTCGCTCAATATCATCCAACCATTCGTCTGCGTAGATGATGCCATCTGTTCCTTTGAAAGGACGTGGTTCCAATTTCTTAAAATTTTTGATGGTTCCGACCTTTACCTGGATAACATGCTTCTTGTCATACTTGAATTTCCCTAATGAAACATAAAATTTTTAAATTCCTATTTACCTTAGCAGGCCTCTGTTCAGACTGAGATGACTCTAGTACTGCCATGGCCACATTATGGGCATTCTCCATGCCCTCTCTCATAATCGTGATCTGCTCGTGATTGGCTTCAGTTTGGACCCTCTGGGCCTCAAGAACTCCTCGTAACAGACCTACGAGCTCCGTAGGATCCACTAGTGTCACGCCCCGCTCCCGTAGGAGTGATCATCCTCGCTAAGGAGTGATGTTGCACGAGCCTAGATTACGTTTGTGCAAGGCAGATTCCATAACGGCCGATTACAGTGGCTGTGACTCAAGCAGCGGAAATTTAGAACAAAACACAAGTCATTCAAAAGATGAATTTTATTAATATTAAAACAAGGATTACAATGGGGCGCAAAGCCAATATTACAAGTTACTCAAGCTCACTCTTCTCATATTACAAGCCACTCAGCTCTCTATCATCTCTCAATACAAGTCTTGAACCAGCGGATGCTTCGGAGAGGCGACGTCCATACATTATGTCCCGTATAAGTCCAGAATCCATGCGGCTGCACACCTCAAACCGCCAAGGAACTCCGTGCTTCGACGCATCTAAGTGAGCTCCGCACCACGAGCTTCTACCTGTGCCTGCACATGAAAACTGTGTGGGTATCAGTACTCAACTGTACTGGTGGAATGAGCTCCTCGCCCACCCATACAAAACCAACACGTTTATTTACTTTGTGTAACATAGTCCCTTTATAATTGTCTTTCTACTCTTATCTTAGGATCAGTTTTAGGACAGACGCCTTGGCCTATTTTGTGTCTCTAGACCATCCCGTGCTTGCAACAACAATGCCAACACATACTTTGCCTATAGACCCTTCTCGTACCAACAACGTTAGCCTATCAAGTCGTGTTTGCCATACGGTCTAAAATCAGAGATGCAACTACATGATAAGACTCCATTTCTATGTTACCGTGCTACAAGTCCATTGTGTTGTGCCTCGTAACTCAGTGTGACTTAACCATATTGCAGCCTCGCGGCCCTTGCTACTTTAATCACCAACTGACCCAATCAAGACTTGTGGGCTAAGTGTCACTCGACCGACTTTGCCTTGCGGCGTTTCCTGACTTAAACTCAAGATGACTCAAATCCAACTTATGCAACTTATATGCCGACAACTTAAGACTTGACGCTACATCTCGTGCTAAAGCACAGTGTCTTCGTTGCAACCAAATCTTAGGCCCAAACATTATCTTCCGATCATGCACGCATTCGACTCGACTCATTGATATAGTGTACTCAATACTCGACTCAATCCAAAGGCATACATGCGGATCGTCGCCCATGCTGACTCATCTAAATTAACTAGTCGCTAGCGCCCAGCGCTATCATGGACTCCATAGCTTGTTAGATGGACGCCCTTGCCAGCACGAGAAGCGAGCTCCGTTGCAAGTCCCCCGCCTAACTAGTACGGTCATCCAGCACTGCTAATCATGTCTTCATCGAAACGGTCTCGACCGTTCGAGAAACATCAACTCACCTTGTATAGTTGTCTAATGACCATGCAAGACTCGACTCAAACTGATGTCTCACACAGTCATTCTACTTCTAGTGTTGTCATGACCCGCACCCGCTTTTTCGGATACGAGACGTGTCCAAGCCAGCCTACGCTGCAGAGTTGGCGGTAGAACGCTGTCAAGCCCGCAAAAAAATAAATGCTCAAAAATTAACTTTATTGCTCATTCACATTTCTAAACTTATTACAACATTTACAATATTTAAAATTAAAGAGAATATAAAGTTTTCACAGAAAATGATACAATGGCTATCTATTTCTGGGTTGACCTCAGCATACCCATGCCTTTCCAGTGCTAAGAGTGATCACGGCTAAACCTGAAAAATATTGGTTTCCAGTCAGAAATGGAACAAGCACACAAACTAACGGCAATGCGAAAATACAATAAAATTAACAAGACATGAAAGTAGCATATGAGATATGGAAACTAGAAAGTAACTGATGGCGTGGCAGGTGGGGAAGAAGACAAGGAAAAGAAATAAAATACAACTACCTATGTGATATAAAATATCCGTTTCGACATGTGAACGGCTAGGGGGTAAATCCGGCACGCTGCACGTGTCCTGTGTAGATGCTATTATTCACGAATAGACATCATAGGAATAGTTCTGGGTAGTCCACATGTCTACTAAGATATTTCCCCTTCCGACTACCCCGTGTGACGAGCGTGTCAACAAGCAGCAAGACTATGTATAAACATGAAATGAAAAGACTACTATGAATCGAAAGCAATCAAAAATTGCACTTGCCTGAGGTCCTTATTTGGGGAAACCAATAATACTATATCACTCAATAAGCCACAATCAGTCAACATATGCAGAAGTCTCCAGATGCTGAAACAAACAGTACCAAATTTTTTAGAATAGTCAAATTAGCTAGAATTGTATATCCTTAAGTCTAATTCTGGACACAGGGGCAAAACGATAATTTTGGGTCAAAACGGTGTCCGCCGTTGGACCCGCTTTGCATCAAAAAGCGTGCCAGAGTCTATGGTCTCTAAAGTCGTCAACCTATATGTCAACAGGTTCAGTTTTTTGATACAAACACAACGCATGTCCAGAGTTGGATTCCGGCGGGCCGTGCACAAAATCGCCCGTTGAGTCGGACCGTATGGCCCGCAAAATGGCGGTCCGATTCAACTATCTCAGAATTGGACCAAACTTGGCATACAGGACCAAAAAAACGATACGGTCCTGTTGGTGCAAGTTTTGTCTCGATCTGACGAACATGCACAAAATAATTGGAGAATTTGCACAGAGACCGATACGGTGAATTTTGACGGATACGCATCAAATTTGTCGTGCACACGCAACCAATTTGAATTCCGTCAAAGCCCACACGTCCACGAATCCATTACACACCTTTTAATGCTTACGGTTCATGACCACGTCGCTCGGATTGGCGGGACGCACGTCGTATCAAAAGAATTTTCTAGATTTTTAATATTTTAAAACAGTTTTTGGCCAATTTCGGGATTCGATTTCTTGACACGTAGTCGATGATTTCGATTTTTGTAAACTGGTTTTCAGTGCCCTATAGGTTGTCTAGGACTGTTGTTAATTGGTTTCCTAGGTTTCTCAATGGTTCGACCAAGATCGGCCTTCCAAATAGGTGTCGGGGCAGTCACACACTCTGTCCTGAAAACAGGATTTTCTCCGACTTTGAGTCGATTTTTCGGACAACCTCGGGTGTCTAAATTTAAAGTAAATGAATGCGATTGGAGTCCTACATGTTGTGAACATACCAGCAAAAGAAAATTATGAAACGATTTGACGAGCATTGCACACGGTCGAGACGAAGTCGGGGTTATCGACTGCCCACTGCCGGTGTTGCCGTTGCACCCGTGGGCTCCAGCATTTTCGGCCGGCCAGTGGCCGCGCGCGACGGCATTGCGGTGGCCGTAGGCACGCACAGAGGTCGTGCGAGCGGGTTTGGAGTGTCGGCGCGGTTTGGTTTAGGGTTTGTCTCTCTTTCGAGCACACGCAAATCCGGTTATAACGTAATCGGAGCGGGCTTTCCGCTCGGGATGTTTTGGGGTTGCTGGGTCTGTGGGCCTGGTCGGTTTCGAGACAGCTATCTAGGCTGGTTTCTGCTAATCGTTTTTGAAAAGTTACAGCAAGTCTTTTCCGATAGGTCCAACATCACTATCATTATTCAGTATTATATGAAACCTTATAACTAAATAACCCCTTGACTGGCTGCAATACCAAGCCAAGCTGGACCATATAGAGTGGCAGCAGCGATCAGCTAACACGCCATGGACTGGCCTGTTGTTGGGGTTTTTCTTTTTCTCTTTTTCTTTTTCTTTTTTTTCTTCGCAACCATTATATATATATATATTTATATATACACATATATGTATACATACATATATATATTTATATATATACACATACACATATATTTATATACATTTATATATACATACACATTTACACCCATATATATATATATATATATATATATATATATATATATATATATATATATATAAAAATATATATATATATATATATATATATATATATATATATATATATATATATATATATTAATCTCGAGTTTATATTTACATTACCATATTTACATATATATATTTACACACACACACACACACACACACACACACACACACACACACACACACACACACACACACATATATATATATATATATGGCTCTCTCTCCAACTATAGGCATCCATATATGCTCTATATAAAATAATTTCCATAATTCTAAATAAAGTATCAAAATTATCCTTGTATATAGTTTATACAAAAATATGCACACATGCATATATAATTCATTTGATAATGAATTATCAGAATAAATAATTTCAAATGATATTATTTAAGAATAATATAATATGATAATAACAGTATAATAATAATAATAATAATAATAATAATAATAATAATAATAATAATAATAATAATAATAATAATAATAATAATGACAACAAATACCAACTAAAATAACTAATAAGAGTTTTTGGTGGCCGCTTTTCGTCCCTCATCTTTATTTAGCCCTAGAAATTCGTACAAATATTCTAAAACACCATTTAAATATTAATAATAAACTATTAAATATTTAAAAAATATTTGTCAAGTCCTAAAAATAAATAAGAAATATTTGTACACACATAAAGTGTCTACATGGCCGCCTTTAGTCTTTCTACATGTCCACCTGGGCTTGGATTCGGTTCGGGTCCGGTCCGAGCTAAATCGACACAACCGGGTCTCATATAAGTCATTGAATTAATAAATAACTTAATTAAATTCTTTATGGAGGCCAAGTCGCAACTTGGTCTGGTTTTCCTAGTTGGGACGCACTTATGGCTCGGCTATCCCTACTATGGCTAATATACTAGTCAAGGCACGCCGCTGCACTATCCGTGCCATGGTTTCTAGTCACTTTGTACTCCAAAACTCAACCATGGCTAAAGTCATCTACCGTAAGAATTAACAAAATAATTAATTCTAAAATTCTAAAAATTACCATTTAAATAAAATAAGTAATAATAAAAATTTCAAAATTTTCGGGAAGGGGAGCTACAAGTGTTACCATCTCTTTCAGGGCCAAATTTAATACTTCTCAAATCTGAGACCTCGCCTCGACGATCCATGGTAGCGAGCATTCTTCTTCCTTGCCCTACCATTTCATTCAACTCAGGAACGACTATTTGAAATCCCTCCTTCCAACTCAATTTAATCAACCGTGGCTCATGCCTTAAAACACTAAGTCTGTGACATCGTGCCTTAAACCAACTTGAACTCTATGCGACACCACCACGCAAGTCATATTCTATATGATCGTGAAACCAAGTAATATCGACAACCGTAGAAAACGTGGGACAGTGCTTAGAATGCCTTTGATCGCCTAGAATCACTTAGCCGAACTTAATCGTGCAACAACTTGACGAGCAAGGACTGCGCCAAGCCTTGGACGATGTGACCGTGCATGCTTTATGAAGCATTTATGCGGGCGACGCCTATGAATTAGGCTAACTCTTTGCTTATGGTGAAGACCAACTTTTCCTTCTCCCAAGCCACGGAACGAAGGACCGAGTGTCATTTTCAAAGCACGCCGTGCACCAACTCTAAGCCGACCGTTGGACCTTTCCATATCCTAACTCAATTTGACCCGTAGGGATTATTCCCCTTAGCTATGTGGATTCGTCTTTTTTATTATCAAGCCTACTTGTGTAAGTTGAAAACATGCAATTTATTACGTGAAGGCTAAGATGAGGCAAGTTCACCGAAACTACTCTACCTGAGCGAGGAGTCGCCTCGACCGAGTGATGTCTTCGAGCAGCCATTGCAAGGCTAAGTCCGAACGCCATCGGCGTTTCGATTCCTCCGATTGACTGAGCGGGACGGGGCACTACATCATACACCACTCAGAAAAGTTTCATCATCAAAACTAACTGAGTACTTACTTATCGACTTATCACTTTATTCAACATTCAAGGACTCTCGCACACACGACTCCTATGTGTTTCTCAAATTCGAGCCACGCTCGTGCTACCCACAATCTTTTCTTCAAAACTCACGATCTCAAAATCCTTGACACTTTCCCGTTCTTCAAGTCTTTCTTGATTTAACGTATCACTTAGTTGGATCGTGCACATATTCCAGGCATTCCTAAAATACACGTATTTCAGCTAAGTCTCGTGATAGAGAATCCGCCATCACCACTCGAGTCGGATCTTGCACATATTCGGGCGTCCCTGATATACATGC
The DNA here is from genome assembly GCA_029216955.1 of Iris pallida. Lineage (NCBI taxonomy): Eukaryota > Viridiplantae > Streptophyta > Magnoliopsida > Asparagales > Iridaceae > Iris > Iris pallida. Next base: position 8,053,834 of record JANAVB010038613.1, read on the forward strand.
ATGTCAACCGAGCCTCATGAGTGGTACCTCTACAATTCCTATCGCTCCACACCGGAACGTCTGCCTAACCGCTAGGCTATGTCTTTAGGCTATCTTTTTTAGTCCAAGTTCGATTGTCAGTATTGGAATCATAGTTTCCAAACAACAAATTAAATACTGACCCCATCGTAAGGTCAAACCAAGTTGATAGTAAGGGGTTTTCTACCAAAGCTCGCATCACTCTGATTTTTAAACTTCGAGTATCGATTTTCTACACACATCCCAACATTCGTCGCATGGGGTCTGAGTCATTCAGCAAAGCCATCCTACGATAACTCACATTTCAACCAATTCTTCACCATATCAATATCACTCGTTCATCAAGCCATTTTGCATAGTCTATCTCTTCGAATATGTTCGACATAATCCGTCTGTCAATCCTTCCAAGTCAAGCACGCTATGGCACAATTTGTTGCTAAGCCATAATTTATATTTTACATTTCCTAAGTCGTTCATCATAATTCACGTATTCGATCATAAGGTCATCTAACTTAACAATATGTTGCACCCCGATCTCACGCGAGTCAGATTATCCACGGTGGGCATGAATCACCATGCACGCTTCCGCGGAATAATAACCCTCATTGGGATGTAACTCTTGTTTTGTGCCTAGACTAATTCATTCTCGATACGTAGATTTGATCTATTCAATCCTCAAGTTTACTCAATCATCAATCGCAAGTCCAAACATCCTCGAATTTTTATTTTGCATCAAACCAACAAGTCGAGACAATCAAAGTTGCTGCGTCCTAATTTTTCGAGTTCGATCGTTCCCACGACATGAATCACCATGTCAACGTTCACGCGAAACGATTACCCCAAATTCGATGCAACGCATATGCGAGGCTAGAGTTGCGCTCGCGTAAGACAAGAATGTCGACGCTGTGATTATCTACGTAACCATCAAGACACTTCTGTTTTCATCTACATTTATTTCAATCAAAATCCTAAGTATAGCATCCGTCAGAACAATAACACTTGCACGATCGTCATTCATCGAATTAGAGTGCCCCCGAGTTATCGCATATTGATCTTTGATACGCCTCAATACCATCGATGATATGCATAACCTGACGATCTTTCTTTGCAACGAATTTCGAGTCGTGCGAATGATGCTATCATCCGACTGGATAATCTCCTCGACATTCAAATTCAAGTTCGATCATTATCCCTCAAATTATTCGCAACATTAATTTCCTCAAACCCAAATTCACGTATTGTTCATCCGTCTATCTTAAGTCATCGATCAACATTTTTTTCAAATCACATCAATTCTTGCTAACTCAAATCATCTAGCAACGTCTATCCAGATTCCTTAAAGTTATTCTTAAATATTTGAATCATTTCCATGCACGCTATCATCTGATCGTGCTAACTTTTCGTACACGATTCTTATCGATTTCCTCGATCGAGTCATCCATTCGTACACCTTAACTTTTTTCGATTCAGTTTTACCTACTCAATCATTTTTGCGTTTCATACTCGCACAATCCTCAATCCCATGCATGTTCCGTGCACGTCAATTTCTAGGTTGTTTGAATCAACTCGTCAAATCTCAAGACTACCACTTATTCAATGATACTCAATCTACGACTTTACAACATGCGACGCTCGCTGATAGACTCATTGACACCCCGTATCCTCAATCGATCGATCGATATCCCTGAGGCTATCACATACACCACTCAGGGATGAAGTGATTCAACAAATCCTCAACTTATCATTTGATTCACAATCGACTTCTTCAAATTTTCTGTTCGAACCATTCCTCTAATTCCAAGCATGCTCATCTATATCGTACCGACGTTATCGTCGCTTGATAGTACCCCTATCGATCGTCATCCCACTTACTCAATCGATTCCAACTCATTGTCATCCGAGACGGATCGAATCTCGCACTCGACTCTTGCAAGGTCGACGCAACTTTGGTGTATATGCCCAGCCCGACTTAGCCAACCGTGCTTACGCGAACCATCTTTTTGTTTTTGTGAAAAAACTGTTCTCCTACGTTTTACAAATTACTTAGACTTATTGTATGGACATCCCGTGGGACATTTGAGAGAGAGCGCACCAACGATATCAACTTACGGAAGCAACAGAGTTAATGAATTCAATCAAAGTCCAAGGACGTAAAGCCGTGCTTTGATACCACTAAGTCACGCCCGCTCCCGTATGAGTGATCGTTGTCACTACCACATTTTATCTTGAGGGTATGTTAGTCATTTTGTGACTTTTGAATTATTTAGGATTTTAATTAATTAGTGAATTTTAGATTATTTTAATAATATTTAAATTGATGTATTATGATTTTGGTTATTTTTTATATTTTAATATTTTGGGAAATTTTTTTATTTTTAATATTATTTTTATTGGATTTGTTTAGTCGGGTTTGAGTTTCGTCTCGTTCCGACTTGTATTGTGACCCGGGTAGCTTAAACTCTAGATGGGACCCAATATTAAGTTAAGCATGGCCCACAAAATCCAACATTTAAGTTAGTTGGTTAGACTAATTTTTATCATGTTAGAATGGTTAAGTTAGAGACTCAAAACTAGATCCTTTGACCCCAAACTTGAACCTAGTCTAGACTTAACCATATGAGACTAGAGAGGGGCAATTAGGACATTTCCTATTAGCCCTAATGGACTCTTTATGGCAGCCACCTTTAGGGGAGAATGATTCATTTCATTCATTACAATCTTGCCTCTTTTATTTTCCTTTTGTTCTTCCCTAATTTTAGAGAGCTTTCCCTTTGATTTGATCTCCAAATCAAATCATTCCTTCACAAAATCTTTCCTCAATCATTCCCATTCTCCAAGGGAAGGGTGCTACCAAGGATTGGAAGAGAAGTACAAGGAGGAGTGTCAACTTTGAGAGATCTTCGTATCGGAGCCGTGTCCTAAAGGATTTCATTGGGATTCCACTCCCAATAGGTAAAAACCCATCCTCTAAATCGATTTCCTTTGCATGTAAATTAGTTTTGAATCCATAGGATCCATCCTCATCCATGTGTCCCCCTTTAGATTCAAATTTGAGACCATTTGGAGCTCTCTTGAGGATTTTAGATATGTGTCTTGTGTCCTACTTGATAGATCCCAAATTAGGACACCCCATGTGTATGTATGTATGATAATAGTTTAAATAGATATTTAAATTCAGTTTTAGAATTGTTAGAGAGTGGATTGATCTTAGTTAGGATGGTTAGAATGAGTTTCATTTGGATACCTATGTTGGTATCCAAGTATCTTGGCCTAGATGTGTTTCTTTTGTCCAAAACAACTCAGATTCGTCATAATATTCATCCACGTTTTTATTAACCAAAGCAACTTAGAATCTCCCCCATTTTGATAATTGACAAACTTGAGTCTATACCAAAATATATCTTATAAAATAACAAAATACAAGTACCTGAATAAAAGAGATGGTTGATTTTGTTTTTGGATTTGTATGCACTCTTTTTGGTATATGTGTACTCTTTTTCTTCCCCTTTGTCAAATAGTAAAATGACTTGGCTCCTCCGTAATGTGTGAAGCCAACAATAGAAAACAAAAGACAAAGTGAAGCAAAAGAGACATGATCACAGCATAAAAAACTACTATGGAAAGAAAATGCTGGAAATAAAGTACTAAAATGTCATACTAAAAAGTGTTGAGTACAATCATCATAAAATGTCTAACTAATGAGTTTAGACAGAAAAAGAAAAACTACATCAAAGCATAAAAATCATCATCTAACAAGTATCCAATATCCAAAAGCTGAACCCGCGTCACATAGTGGGGTCGTCAGCACCAGGAGCCTCTGGAGGAAAGTAGGCAGTAGTGGGGTCGAAGTGCTGGAAGGAAGCCTCATCTGTGAACCGAGGACCCGGAAAGCCTAGGTGAGGCAGGATGGTGATCGGATGGACTGGATCATGGGCTAGGCTGTAATGGAGGTCAGCAATCCCATTTCTCAGCACCTGAGCCTGAGTGATGCATCGGAACTCCGAATCAAGATAATTTTGATGACGTTGCGCAGATATAGCAACAAAATCATCAAAGCTCTGATAGAAAGCCGAATCAAATCCCGGGGCAGGGGCTGGAGCAGGAGCAGCATCAGGAACCTCAGCGTCAGCAGCTGGAGCAGGCTGAGCTCCAGGAGGCAGAGATGGAGCAGGAAATCGGCGGGATCTGGTAAGCTCGATAGGAGTGGAGGAGAATGCACAAGTCTGAAGATCAATCTCAAAACGGCGAAAGATAGACGCCAAGTGCATAGGATATACCAGATTCCTTCCTGCATTTCTGCAGTTCAGCATCCAGGACATCATGGTCTTTGGGATAGAGAATGGAATGCCAAAATGAATGTGGTATAAAGCAGAGAGTTCCAAGAAGGTCACTTCATCTGTGGATCCTTTCTTTGGAAGGAGGACAGAGAAAATCATGCGATGAAGTTCATAAAAAGATTGGTTCAAATGCTTTGAATAAACCCTACGAGGAACAGGGTTTGGATGACAAATAAGTTCCCTAAAAGAGACAAGTATAACATCAGCAGGGAATTGGACATGGGTAATGTCAACCAATGCTTCACCAAGATCAGGAACATGGAAAAATTTACTGATATCGGTAGCACTAAATTCTAATTCTTGCCCAGCAACGGAAGAATAGAAGTTTTCGTTAGGTTTTACTTGCAAGTTGCAGTAAAACATTCGGATAACATTATCAAAAATATTTTCTGCTACCTCGAAAAAGTCTCGGTAGCCTAAGTGATCAAAAGTAGGAGCATATTCAGAAAATATGGTAAAGTTAACAAAAGCTCCATTGCAAATCTTTCGGCCAGAAAAAGAATCGAACCAAAGATCAGAAAACTCTTTGTCCGAAAACAAAATAGAATCATAGTCTTCTGCATCTATTGGTCGTGCTGGACTAAATAGACTAGCAGGTGTATAATCAGAAGAGGAGGAGGCACCTTGGGAAGATGTTCCTCTATGACGTTTAGGAGCCATGGAGATAGTAGAAAAGAAAAAAGAATACCTTTTTGAGAAAGGAGGAAGATGAGAATGTTGAATACGCCCACCAGATCTCTTAGATTCCTTGCTAGGATGGAGTAGGAAGAACTTTTAGGGAGGAAGGAGATGTTTCCATGAGTTGGTGTGTGGAAAAGATGATTGAAAGAGTTGAATTTATAGGGTTTAGGGTCGGCTTTTCGGTTCTGGAGTCAATACAGCGTCGACCGAACTCGGTCCGAATTCGGTCCGAACTCGGTCAGAGTTCGGCCCGAGTTCGGTCACTTGTATTCCCGAGACAATAAATGCATTTCTGGTTGGTTAAAAGTAATTTTTATGACTTTTGACTCTAGTATTTAATAACGAACTCTATTTATGGGTTAACTGTAGGGGTTGTCCCAGCTAACGGAGGTTCACCGGGGAACTCTTAAGTACCGCTTCGCTTCGACCGTAGTCGTAGTGACAGACATACCCTTTTTAGGTTTGTACCCAAAAATAATTTTCGTTAAATAAATTTCAAAGTTGCAAGTCATAAAATTAATTTTAATTACCATATTACATTATGAATCTGAAAATTCAAGTATACCGAGCTCACGCCTCATTATGTTAAAATGGTCTTCAGCCAATGGTTTTGTGAATATGTCTGCTAGTTGATGATCTGTGTCAATAAATTCTAAGCAGATATCCCCGTGTTGTTGATGATCACGAAGAAAATGATGTCTTATCTCTATGTGCTTTGTGCGTGAATGACAGATAGGGTTCTTAGTCAGATTAATAGTGTTAGTGTTGTCACAATAAATAGGAACTTTAGTGTAGTGCAGATTGTAGTCTTCTAAGGTTTGCTTCATCCACAAAATCTGAGCACAACAACGTCCTGCGGCGATATACTCAGTCTCAGTTGTTGATAATGCTACTGAATTTTGTTTCTTGCTAAACCAAGAGACTAAGGCCTTTTCTAGGAAATGACATGTGCCGCTGGTACTTTTACGGTCCACTTTGCATCCTGCAAAATCTGCATCCGAGTAACCTATCAGGTCAAAAGATTTGGTTTTAGGATACCATAAGCCGACTGTAGAAGTTCCTTTAAGGTATCGGAAGATACGCTTAACGGCACTAAGATGTGATTCCTTAGGATTTGCCTGATAACATGCACAAATGTAAACACTAAACATAATATCAGGACGACTAGCAGTTAAATATAATAAACTACCAATCATACCTCGATACTTACTCTGATCGACAGGTTTGCCACTTTCATCAGCATCAAGCTTTGTAGATGTAGCTATAGGAGTCCCGATTGGCTTTACATTCTCGAAGTCGTACTTTTTTAGTATGTCCTTCGTGTACTTAGCTTGGTTGATGAATGTTCCTTTTGAGTGCTGTTTGATTTGAAGTCCTAGGAAGAAGTTTAGCTCTCCCATCATACTCATCTCAAATTCACTCTGCATACACTTAGCAAAATCTTGACAGAGTTTTTCGTTAGTAGAACCGAATATTATGTCATCTACATAAATTTGCACAAGGAGGATATCATCATTCAAGGATTTTATAAACAAAGTAGTATCAACCTTTCCTTTTGAAAATCCATTATCAAGTAAGAAGGCACTTAGGCGTTCATACCAAGCACGAGGTACTTGTTTGAGTCCATAAAGGGCTTTCTTAAGCTTGAAGACGTGATCAGGTTTTTGAAAATCTTCAAAACCAGGGGGTTGTTTCACAAAAACTTCCTCTTTTAAAAATCTATTTAAAAATGCGCTTTTCACGTCCATTTGAAATAATTTAAAATTATTAAAACATGCAAATGCACAAAACATGCGGATGGCTTCTAGTCTAGTAACAGGAGCATAGGTCTCATCATAATCAATTCCTTCTTCTTGATTATAACCTTGTGCCACTAGACGTGCTTTGTTGCGTAGAACTTGTCCATCTTCACTGAGTTTATTTCGGAACACCCATTTGGTACCAATTATCGATTGACCAATAGGTTTAGGAATGAGTTCCCAAACTTGATTTCTCTCAAATTGATTTAGTTCCTCTTGCATGGCATGAATCCAAAACTCATCAGTAAAAGCATCATCTACATTCTTAGGTTCTATTTGAGAAATGAATGCTACATTTGCTGCTATATCAGAATCTTTAAGAGATGAACGTGTACTTACACCTTTAGATACATCACCTATGATGAGTGTTTCTGGATGATCTGACATGAATTTAAATGATTCAAACTTTTGGGTCAGATCTTTTACAACACTCTTCTCAGTCCTTGCATCTTGGGTTAGATCTTTTATAGAACTCTTCTCAGTCCTTGCATGAGTATCTTCATCATCACTGTCGCTAGATCTGTGACTATTTAGCTCATCAAAAGTAACATTAATAGTTTCTTCAATAATCATAGATCTTTTATTGAAAATCCTATATCCCTTACTCTTAGCAGCATATCCGAGAAATATCATGTCATCTGCTTTGGAGTCGAACTTTCCCAAGTTATCCTTGGTGTTCAGGATAAAACAGCGACATCCAAAAACTTTAAAGTAAGAAATGTTTGGAATTCTTCGAAACCAAAGCTCATATGGTGTTTTCTTCGAGATTGGTCGAATTAACATCCTATTCAAAATATGACAGGCTGTACTAACAGCTTCTGCCCAAAAATATTTAGGAAGATTATACTGATTCAGCATGACTCTAGCCATTTCGCTTAGAGTACGATTCTTCCGCTCCACAACACCATTCTGTTGGGGAGTTCTAGGACAAAAAAATTCGTGGTAATATCCACTATCGTCACAAAACTTTTTGAAATCAGAATTTTCGAATTCGCCACCATGATCACTTCGGATACGAGTAATCATGAAGCCTTTTTCGTTTTGTACCTTTTTGTAAAATATCTGAAATTCAAAAATTGTATCACTTTTGTTTGATAAAAAATAAACCCAAGTAAAACGAGAGAAATCATCAACAAGAACAAAAGCGTAGAGCTTACCGCCAAGACTAGCGACTCTACTAGGACCAAATAAATCCATGTGAATTAACTGCAAAGGTCTAGAAGTACTTATAGCGTTGATGGATTTAAAAGTAGACCTATGTGCTTTGTTCTTTTCACAGTCAGCACATACCATATCTCTCTTGAATGGAATCTCAGGGAGTCCTCTTACCAACTTCTTTGTACTTAGTCGTGAGATAGTATCCATGTTTGCATGTCCTAGTCTCATGTGCCATAGCCAGCTTTCATCTTGATTGGCTACTAGGCACCTTCCTGCATTATTAGTATTCTCCAAAAAGAAAACAGAAATATTGTCTTCTCTAATCCCTTTATATATGGGATCACCAGATGACATATCATATATGGTACATTTATCTTTCACAAAATTGATACCATAACCATTATCTGCCAAATGACTTATGCTTAATAGGTTATGTTTCAATTCTGTTACTAGACAAACATCCTTTATTACTGGATAGAGAGAAATACCTACAGTACCATTACCAATTATATCACCTCTCAAATTATTTCCGAAGGAGACATATCCTTCTTTCTTCATCGATAGCGTAGCGAACAAAGATGCATCACCAGTCATGTGTCACGAACATCCGCTATCGAGGATCCATTTGCTTCTAGCATGAGAGGGTTGAGGGTCCACCTACAAGACAAGTAGATGAATCCTTTGGTACCCATTTTCTGAAGGGTCCATTCTGATTAGCTTTAGGTCTCCAGATTAAAGTGTGATTGTCAACAAGCTTTCTTGCAAAACAATACTGTGATATGTGTCCATGCGTGCCACAATAAGTGTAAGTCAGTTTAGAACCAGATGTGGCTGAAACTGTGTTTACATGCTTGTTTGGTTTGGAGAACCTATAAGTGAAAGCATGATGATATTCGTGTTTCTTCTATACTTTCTTATTTTTAGTCCTCTTAAGTGTATGCTTAGCATTAGGACTAAATTTAGGCTGTGTCACAGGTATTGCCTGTTTGCCTAACTTGATTTCTAACTTTTTAGAAATCACAATAGACTCTTCATATCTAGTAGTCATATCTGAGAGTCTTTGTTCTGTTACTAGGTGCTTCTTCTTCTCTATGTCATATAGTTCTTGCATCTTGACATAGTCTCTTTCTTTCTTTTTAATTTTGAGGATAGCCTCATGATAGTCTACCTTGAGTTTGGCTATCTCTTCCGTGTTACCGGTAGTAGACGTCTCTCTTATATCTTCAATAAGATTGGACAGTCTAGCTAACTCGGTTGTGTATACCTTAATCTTTTTTCGAGATTGCTTATACTTGTCGAGCACAGTTTTTTGATCTTCAAGTAATTCGCTAAAGGCATTTTCTAATTCATCGAAAGTAAAATCATCATATAGAGGGTTTGAAGATACCTTATCAAATGCCATAAGACAGACATTTGCATTGCTGCAGGGTCTATCCTCTTCTTCTATATCACTGGCATCACTTTCATGCCAGATACTTGTGTTGGCATACTTTCGACCGGATGTAGCTTTTCTGCTTGATCTTGATCTGTCATATGGACTGCTTTTCTTTGAAGTTGGACAGTCCTTCTTCATGTGCCCTGTCTTCTTGCATCCAAAGCAAATGGTTTCATCTTCATTGCTTTCTTGGACATCTCTCTTCCTTCTTCTTGATTTCTCAAACTTTAGGAATCTTCGAAAGTTCTTCACAAGTAGGGCATGTTCATCACCACTTGATGATTCTTTATCAGAGTCATTGCATGTTGATTTTCTTGCTTGAGCTTTGAAAGCAATAGATTTTTCTTTTGGTGTTGCTTCTTCAAACTCTTGCAAATCAAGTTCATGGGTCATCAGCTTCCCCATCAGTATTTCCAAGGACATAGTGGTGAGATCGTTTCCTTCAATAATTGCTGTGGCTTTTGGATTCCAGTTCTTGGTTAGAGCCCGCAGCACTTTTCTGATCTTCTCATGATTACTGTAATTTTTGCCAAGAGATTGCAGAGGATTAGTTATATCAAGGAAACGAGTAAACATCTGTGTAATTGACTCACCGGGTTTCATCTTAAAAGATTCATATTCCTGTGTCAGTCTACTAATTTTGGATTCCTTCACTTGGAAAGTACCTTCATGAGTTACCTCAAGAAGTTTCCAAATTTCGTGAGACGTCTTACAGGTTGAAACTCTGTTGAACTCCGTTTTGTCAATTGCACAGAATAGTGCATTGATGGCACGAGCATCTAGACTAGCCTTAGCTTTTTCAGCTTCAGTGTATTTGTCATGAGGCTTGTCTACAAGCTGGCCTTCAACCACTGGTGGGTGCTGGTTTCTTATAACCATCAATGACTATAGACCAAAGATCAAAGTCAAGAGATTTTGAGAAAAATGTCATTCGTGTTTTCCAATAGGTATAATTTGTTCCATCAAATAGGGGAGGTCTATTTGTGGATTGCCCTTCACCGTTGAACATTGATTTCACGGCTGCCATATATACTCTCTGAGGTTTGTTATATAAAAATATAACCTGCTCTGATACCAATTGTAGGACCGTTGAGCACCTCTAGAGGGGGGGTGAATAGAGTGTGTGTGTGCAGCGGAAAATAATCACCAATTAAAAATTTAAACTATGGCAATGAAATAAGAGACAGTAAATATAATGCAGCAAGAGATAGAGAATTCAAACTCAGCGACACAGCGATATATACTGGTATCCCTCTGAGAGGACTAATCTAGTCTCGAGTACTCTTGCTCGATGTTAATCCACTATGGCACAAGCTTTAACTGAGAGCTTGCAGTCTCTTACAACACCGTGCTTGGTGAAAAGTGCACGACCGACTTCATAACACCGTGCTTGGTGACGAGCGCACGACCAGCTCCACAACAAGAAAAGTTGTTGAACTTGGAACGACCTCTTTACAACTCTTGGAATACCAAAAGACTCTAAATCAACTCTGATATTACTGGCTTTTGGCTAAGAGGTGTATAGGTATGATTTGAAAATCTTGGATCGTTTGAAAATACTTGAATAGTAGAGAAGAGAAGATGAAGAGTGAATGAATGATTTGAAATGAAAAGTTCTTCTCTATTTATAGGTGTTTTCTGGAACCAAACTCGGACAGAGTTCGGGCAGAGTTCGGATGCAGATATCTCGCAAATAGACGTTGCTCGCAGATTTGGAGGCAACAGAAGTTTGAATACAAACTGACCGAACTCGGACAGAGTTCGGTCCGAACTCGGGCCGAACTCGGTTATGAGTTCTGTTAGGAGATTTTCGAAATATTTTATCAAAAATTGTTTTCAAAGATATTTTGGAATATTTTGTAAAAAGATATATGAGTGGTAATGGGTAGGCTTTTTAGAATGTGGACTGGGATAACCCTAAGCCAGTATTACCAAAACTGATTTTACAAAATAAATCTTAGACTCAATAAAATGTAAAATACAGAATAAAATATAAAAATGAGTCATCTTCAGATTTGATGATGTTGATGTTTTGTTGATGCAGTACAACGTCCGTTGAAATTGATTTCATATATCCTGAAATAATTAGCAGCAGTTTGTATATTTTGTGTATTGACTTAAGTGCATGTTGATTATCGAAATCGGGTGTGACCATGGAATGGGCCAACAGAAATGTCATAACTTTTAGCTTAGAACTCCGTTTAATCTTCTTTTTTTAAAGAAGCGTATCGAAGTTAGCTTTCCAAATATATATTTTAATAAGCCAAAATTGTTCTGGAACTTTTTGTAAAATTATTTGAGTGTCAGCTGTCCGAAAGACAAACGCGTTTCGGTGTTTTTGCTATTTCGGGAGCTTCCGGACACAAAACTGCGATCCGTTTGAAGTTTCGGAAAGCTAACACGAAGGGCTACGACATACTTTAATCCTAGAATTTAATGAAGGCCCAATTGGTACAGTATTGATTTTAAGTAGAAGAGTGACTATACGACATAGATATTTTGTGTAACCTATAAGCCTATGTAGTATGGATATTAAATGAATGTAGAGTATGCAATACATGATATGTTAGATGAATGAAATAATATATATATGATTTGTATCCTCTTTTTATTAATGTAAATATATATAGTTGAATGCAAGCATGTAGGAATACAATCAATATAATGTATGTAAGTAATGCATAAATGCATGAATGAAAGAATGATATACAATGTATGCATGAAAGTATATAATGAATGCTAGATATGAATGCAAGGTATACATGTAATGATAGATATGAATGCATAATGTATACATAATGTAATTCAATATATAATGATAGCATGTATGGTAATGTAGAATATATGATACAAGCATGTATATGTCCACTGTTTTCCCTTTTTCTTACATTTTTTCTTCCCTTCCCTTTCCATTTCAGTTTTCTCCCTTTTTTTCTCTTCTATTTTTACATGTTGTATACAATGTATATAATGTATAGATGCATGTAAGTATGTAATGTGCATGAATAAATGCAAGTATGCACATATGATATGTATGTAGGCATGTATGCAATGTATGTATGTATATGTCACGACCCGTACCCGGATTAGGGGCACGAGTACGTGGTTACGTCTAGCCTAAGTCGCAGAATCGGCGATAGAACATTGTATAGGTCGTCTACAAATACTACAACTAAACAGTATAAAGGTACATGTACAGTATATACCCTCCGAATGGAGGTGACATAGCAAATACAGTCTCAATCACAAGATAAAACTAAGGTAGATAGCACGGAAAGGAAATATGATAGATGTGAAAACAGAAAATGAGTTCAACTTCCAACACAGCTAGAGAAACAAACAACATCATAGAGTCACAAAATATAAATATAAGCTACTACAGTATAAAACAAAAGCTGGATCGCAGTCCAGAAAAACCTAACTAAGCTATACTACTCTGGGTATGCAAAGTCTAGTGGCTCAACTAACAGGCCACAGTCCTGGCCTATGTCTCCATCTGTCTCGACCCCATAGTAGGTCGAGCAGCATGCCTCAGAAACATCTGTAATATGTCAACAGTATCCTGTCAGAAAAATGAGCAAGTATAAACACTAACTGCAGTTCTATATGAATTGATAAATTCTATAAGAGATAGTATAATGAAATACAAGACAAAGATATGGGATGACTTGGGAGCCATTCGAAAGCCGAGCTACAACCCGTAAACCAAACAAGGACCGGGATTGTAACCCTTCTCCCGAACAGAACCTAGCCTCCAATCAAAGTATAGCATAAGAGCATGTAGAATATGTGAAATACGAGACAAAATCAACAGGAAATATATTCCAAGATGTGAGTACTGAATAGGACGACAATATATATATATATATATATATATATATATATATATATATATATATATATATATATATATATATATATATATATATATATATATGATGACTTTGGAACTATTCGGAAGTCGAGTTACAACCCTTGTACCAAACAAGAACCGGGGTTGTAAACCTTCTTCCGAACAAAACTTAGCCTTCTATGATAAATAAATATAAAAATGTGACTTGAATTATTAGAGCGTTATGTGATCGGCTTGGAAAATATTACAAGACAGGCTATCCACTTGGCCTGACAATCACATGAAAATCTGAAAAGGGTTATGTCGGCCAACCTGGATAACGAGCACATAAATCAGATCTCGCTACACCCTACGTGAGGTGAGCGTGGCGCAAGCACATGAATATAGTGACATGAGGCTTTGATCAAATAGCCCCTAATAATTCTCCACCCCCAAATAGTATAATAGATCTGGACATGACATGTCATGACACGGAATTCAAAAGTAGGGGGCCAGCCCACTCCTAAATCGATGTCTATATAGTACAAGAAATAAGAAATATCACGTACCAATATAATAAGAAAGTCCAGGAGTAACATCTCATGTCATAATCCAAAATATACTAGTCCGTGAACTATCGTGACTGAAAATCGAGTAAGACACTACAACTAAATCGGATATAGCAGATATCAAGACAATAAAAACTATCAGTGAATGTACTCGCTTATGGTCCTGAGCTGATAAGGTGAACAGATGCTCAGAGTAATCACAGACCTAAAGATGAGATACCATGAGTCAACAGGGTTTAATAATGAAAAAAAAGCTAATCTAGTCATGATATGCAAGTCTAAGTCAAAACTAGGTCAAACTAAGTCACACCAAGCTAAACTAGGTCATACTGAGCTAAAGTAGGTCACACTAGGACAACCAAGGTCAAACAAGGTTACAGGAAGTCAATCCAAGTCAAACTAGGTCAATCTGGGTCAAGGGTTGACTTACAGTTGACTTTTGGTCAAAAAAGTCAACTCTGGTCAACTATGGTCAACACTGAGTCAACCCTGGGTCAATCCTAGTTCAAACTAGTCAAATGTTGACTAACAGTTGACTTTCAGTTAAGTGGTCAACTCTGGTTTGGTTTTGGGTCGATTCTAGGTCAAGCGTTGACTTGAAGTTGACTTTCGGTTAAAAAGTCAACTCTTGGTCAATTAGGGTCAAGACTAGCCTAAACTACTCTCATCTAATCATTACCTACCAAGACAACCTATTTCTAACCCTATCTAGCAATCAGAAACCCAATACCTTATATTACCCAATATCCTAACATTTATCCTTTACAAGGTATTCCCGATACCTTGCCCATTACAAAGGAAATCCCGCTAATCCTTAAGATACTAGCCTAGGCTCCTTAGGGTAGCTAGATACTATCCTATCTAAGGTTTACCTATCAAGAAATCTGGGTTTCCTAGACATCTAGTCCATCTTATGGTCATGTTGGTTATCTCAAAATTACCTTAAAGTATCATGAGACACCCTATGGTATCTTGAGATATCACTCTCCTAACACTATCCAACCATATTAGCTCTATTAGGATACTAACTTATCTAGTACACTCACTAAACACACCCCACTAGGTCCAAAACTCTCAAATCTAACATCTCGTATCCTTAACTTATACTAACTTATAAGCTAACATCTACTAACAAGTCCTAACTAACAAATACCTAACAACTTGGTAGCAAACTCTATCTAATAAGGGCAAACTAATATATAGGGATGGCTAAATTGAAGGGGGCTAAATTCTAAAGGAAACTGGGGATTAAACGGATTAAAACTAAAGGCTTAAAGCTTAATAAGCTGTCAATAAGCTGCTGCTGAAAAGCTACTGCTTATTGCACTGCTTATGCGGCTGCTGCTGCTTTTAAAAGCTGCTGCTGCTACTTTCTGCTGCTGCTGCCGCAATCTGCTGCTGCTTAATAGCTGCTGCTTTTCACTGCTTATCGCTGCTTTTGCTTATTGCTTATCAATCTCTTATATATATATATATATATATATATATATATATATATATATATATATATATATATATATATATATATATATATATATATATATATATAATCTCTAACATATATATCTCTAAAAATATATATATATATATATATATATATATATATATATATATATATATATATATATATATATATATATATATATATATATATATAATAAAAATACTTGTATATATATTATGAAACATGGAGAAAAATGTAATGACAAGCAATAACACATCTCTAACATATAAAAATATAATATTAAAACATGTATTAAATTATTTAAACACAAGTGTCCAATATAGGGGATTTTCCATATGGACACAAAACACAACTAGGACACTCCTAATAGCTCCAAATGGATATGAAATGGACACAAATGGAGACACAACCATGGGGGTCATTCCTATTGGTTCAAATGAATCCTTAATGCATGTAGGGATGAAATAGAGAAGAGATTATACCTCCCGGTGGATCGAATCTAAGGAAACTCCTTCCGATACGACACCGACACGTAGAGACCTCCAAATGGACACGAACCAAAGCCAAATCCTCCCAAACTTGGCTAGCACCCTCTTTTCATGGAGTAGAGAAGAAATAAAGAAGATTTGGTGGAAGAATAGATTGATTTGGAGATGAAATCAATGGTGGTTGCTCTCAAAATTTGGGGAAGAACAAGAAAGAGAAATTTGTGGATAGAAATGAAATGAAGTGACTCACCCCCTATCCCTATTGTGGCCGACCCTATGGGGGGTTTTCTCCCTATTAGCCAATGTCTAAAATGCCCTCCATCTATCTCTAATTGATTTAATTAAAATAGGTTTTAGGTTGAGGCTAAATTAGTCTAGTTTTAAATCTCTAATTAACAAAACTTAGTCATAAATAATTAGTCTAACATACTAACTAAAATATTCTCATGTGTGGGCCGTGTCTAACTAATAAGTGGGTCCCACTAGAGTCAAAGCTACCCCGATTCTCCGATTCAAGTCGGATTGAGTTGAAATTCGAACCCGACTCAAATAACTCCAAAATAATATCATAAATAATAAAATAAATTTCAAAAATATTCAAAAATGAAAAATGACAAAAATATCCATGTTCATGAAAATTGGGGGTGACAAATCTATCCACCTTAAAAAAAATTGGTCCTCGAAATTAAAACAAAGCAATCACAAAAAAATACATGCAGAAAACAATTCCTCTCAAATACTTCCAAAAAAATTAGCAAAATAAAAATCTCTTAAGGCACAACAACACTTACAAATAAAAACTGTTACGTGTCTGACACGGACCCGAAACTAACACAAAATCTCACCTATCAAAAGCCAAATCAACAATCACCAATGCAATAATATCAAAATAAATCAAAGAGGTCCAATGACCAAAATACCCTTGGGCCTGAAATGATACTGAAAACATCCTAATCACATGGTTAGGCTCTAGGTCAAACAATCCTTAGGGTTTCACTAGCAAAACATTAAAATCACAAGTCATGGCTTAAAATTTTAAAATGATTAAAATCTCTAAAATCAAAGCATGAACTAAATGACAATAATTAAATGACTAAAATTATAACATTTAAAATTACTCTCAATTAGAAACTGGGTGCTACAAGTCTATCTACCTTAAAAAAAATTCTCAAAAATTAAGGTGGTAGTGCTCCTTATAGGTCAAACATCCCACAAACAAAATCTCAAAATCATGCAGTTCGATAATCGTATGCATCTGTCCAAAATCATGATACTCAGAATCTCTGTCATGCTAGTGGGCAAGGCTACGATAATCATAGAGTCCTCGACTAAGGTACATACCTCTAGAATCATGGTATTTAAAATTTTTGTATTGCCGCATGCTTGGCAGCGAAAACCTTAAATTCTCACATCCGAAAAATACGTCCATAATTCGACTATATGTGCTCACGATGCCTGCTATCATGACCATAGAGGATTCTAAAATCTCATAATGGAGGCGACCTAGCCCATATGACTTATCTCAAAAGAAAAAAAAATCGTATCACAAGAACAAAATTTTTTATCAAACGATTAAGGAACAGATGGAATCGAATTTTAAGACAGTTATAAGGAGGCAATGCAAAAATAAGATCGAAAGATTGGAACCTGCAATCTGCCCTGCTACTGCCTGAGTGCCCTCAACTGTCATGGCGAAAGCACGTCCCTGCTGGCCTCCTCAAGCCTGCTGCACTCTGTCCTGGCCTCTTCGGATTCCATTAGCGAGGCAATCCCTCAGCTGGTGGTCGGGCGCCCCATAGTATAGACATACGCCCAACCTCTTCCTACAGGTCTTCCGACTGTGTCCCGGCTTCCAGCAGAAGCCGCACTGAGTAGTCTGCCTCTGGCCCTCTCCCTGGTGTTGGTGGACACGTACTGATGCCTGCTAAATCTGTAACTGAGGCTGCTGCTGAATCTGCCTCTGCTGGAAGTGAGGGCACTTCGCCGGCCCCGCACTAGAGCTCGCACCAAGAACATCGCTGTCCCTCTTTGACTTGAGGCCGAAGTCCTCCTCTGTTATCTGTGCCTCCATCAGTATCTGCTCAAAGGTCGCATCGCATCGCACGGAAGTACGAGTATGAACCGCATGAATAAGGCCTCTCTGGAACTTGCGGGCCTTATACCCCTCATCCTGGATCAGATCTGGTGCAAACCTACTCAGACGAAAAAACTCTGCTGTATACTCGTCTACCGACGAGTTCCCCTGCACCAATCCGACGAACTGGGCCTCCAGAGCTGTCAGAGCCACATCGAGGTAGAACTTCTCCTTGAAGAGCCGCCTGAAGTTCTCCCATGTCAAACCTCTCACTGACGCACGAGGATCCGTGCGAAACCACGTCAAGGCGATGTCGAAGAACTGACTCGCCGCAGCTATGACCCATAGTCCCCTCGGAACCTCTACTAACTCCAGGCTCCTCTGGACGTCCTCCAACCAGTCATCTGCATAAAGGATACCCTCAGTACCCTTGAAGTCCCTCGGGTTCATCTTCCTGAAATCTAGGCATGTGCCAGGCCTCCTCTGACCCTGCTGCTGAACTGGGGCACCGTGAATAGTACCCGGTACAACCCTCTCTACTGCTGCCATCGCCAGCTGGTGGGAGTTCTCCATGCTCTGCCGTAACACCTCTGTCTGGCGGTGCTGTACCTCGATCTGGGCCCTCTGGGTCTGCAACATCTGCTGTAGAAGGGCCATCATCTGTTGTGCATCAGTCGGTAGCGGAGGCTGCGGAGGAAGAGTATCAGGAATGACTATGGACGGTCCCGCTGCTGGAGGGGGAAGACCTCCTGGAACTGCCGCTGCTACTCCCGCCTGAAGGGCAGGAGCTGAAGTTGTTGCTCTCTCGACTGCTACTCCCATAGCCGAAGGTGGAGGTCCTACTGGATCGGACCTCTCTGGAAATGCGCTAGGCCCTGCTGCCTGAGAACGAGTCACTGTCATCCAGAAGACGAATTGAACCCAAGAGATCAATATGGCACAAGATAAGATATTATCAAAGGAGGACAATTGAATTCAAATGCAAGAAGAGTTGTCATGGTAATCAAAAGATCAGAATTTTTTCTAAAATGTGATTGAGTAACTCCTATCATATTCTAGATCCTATGTCCTAGTCGCAGGCTCGTAATTAGTACTCTAAGTCGAGCACCATTACGAGATCACACTAATTGCGACACTAACCTGCATGGGCCACCCCAAAAATGTGTCACGACCCGCACCCTGATTCGGGGCACGAGTACGTGGTTACGTCCAGCCTACGCCGCAGAATCGGTGGTAGAACGCTGTATAGGTCGTCTACAAATACTACAACTAAATAGTATAAAGGTACCTATACAGTATATACACTTTGAATGGAGGTGACATAGCAAATACAGTCTCAATCACAAGATAAAACTAAGGTAGATAGCACGAAAAGAAAATATGATAGATATGAAAACAGAAAATAAGTTCAACATCCAACACAGCTAGAGAGAAACAAACAACATCACAGAGTCACAAAATATAATTATAAGCTACTACATTCTAAAACAAAAGCTGGATCGCAGTCCAGGCAAACCTAACTAAGCTATACTACTCTGGGTATGCAAAGTCTAGTGGCTTAACTAATAGGCCACAGTCCTGGCCTAAGTCTCCATCTGTCTCGACCCCATAGTAGGTCGAGCAGCCTGCCTCAGAAACATCTGTAATATGTCAACGGTATCATGTCATAAAAATGAGCAAGTACAAACACTAACAACAGTTCCATATGAATTGACAAATTCTATAAGAGACAGTATAATGAAATACAAGACAAAGATATGGGATAACTTGGGAGCCATTCGAAAGCTGAGCTACAACCCGTAAACCAAACAAGGACCGGGGTTGTAACCCTTCTCCCGAACAGAACCTAGCCTCCAATCAAAGTATAGCATAAGAGCATGTAGAATATGTGAAATACGAGACAAAATCAACAAAAAATATATATCAAGATGTGAGTACTGAATAGGACGATAATATATATATATATTTATATATATATATATATATATATATATATATATATATATATATATATATATATGATGACTTGGAAACTATTCAGAAGCCGAGTTACAACCCTTAAACCAAACAAGGATCGGGGTTGTAACCTTCTCCCGAACAGAACTTAGCCTCCAATGATAAATAAATATAAAAATGTGACTTGAATTATTAGAGCATTATGTGATCGGCTTGTGAAATTTTACAGGACAGGCTATCCACTTGGCCCGACAATCACATAAAAATCTGGAAAGGGTCATGCCGGCCAACCTGGATAACGAGCACATGAATAAGATCTCTCTACACCCTACGTAAGGTGAGAGTTGCGCAAGCACATGAATATAGTGACATGAGGCTTTGATCACGTAGCCCCTAATAATTCCCTACCCTCGAATAGTATAATGGATCTGGACATGACACGTCATGACACGGAATTCAAAAGCAGGGGGCCAGCCCACTCCCAAATCGATGTCTATACAGTACAGAAAATAAGAAATATCGTATAACAATATACCAAGAAAGTCCAGGAATAACATCTCATGTCATGATCCGACATATACTAGTCCGTGAACTATCGTGACTGAAAATCGAGTAAGACACTACAACTGAATCGGATATAGCAGATATCAAAATATTGAAAACTATCAGTGAATGTACTCGTCTGTGGTCCTGAGCTAATAAGGTGAACAGATGCTCAGAGTAATCACAGACCTAAAGATGAGATACCATGAGTCAACAGGGTTTAATAATGAAAAGAAAGCTAATCTTGTCATGATATGCAAGTCTAAGTCAAAACTAGGTCAAACTAAGTCACACCAAGCTAAACTAGGTCATACTGAGCCAAACAAGATCACATTAGGACAACCAAGGTCAAACAAGGTCACAGGAAGTCAATCCAAGTCAAACTAGGTCAATCTGGATCAAGGGTTGACTTACAGTTGACTTTTGGTTAAAAAGTCAACTCTGGTCAATACTGAGTAAACCCTGGATCAATCCTAGGTCAAACTAGTCAAATGTTGACTAACAGTTGACTTTCAGTCAACTGGTCAACTATGATTTAGTTTTGGATCGATTCTAGGTCAAGCGTTAACTTGAAGTTGACTTTCGATCAAAAAGTCAACTCTTGGTCAACGGGGGTCAAGACTAGCCTAAACTACTCTCATCTAGTCATTACCTACCAAGACAACCTATTTCTAACCCCATCTAGCAATCAGAAACCCAATACCTTATATTACCCAATATCATAACATTTACCCTTTATAAGGTATTCCCGATACCTTGTCCATTACAAAGGAAACCCCGCTAATCATCAAGATACTAGCCTAGGCTCTTAGGGTAGCTAGATACTATCCTATCTAAGGTTTACCTACCAAGAAATCTGGGTTTCCTAGACATCTAGTCCATCTTATGGTCATGTTGGTTATCTCAAAATTACCTTAAAGTATCATGAGACACCCTATGGTATCTTGAAATATCACTCTCCTAACACTATCCAACCATATTGGCTCTATTAGAATACTAACTTATCACTCACTAAACACACCCCACTATGTCCAAAACTCTCAAATCTAACATCTCGTATCCTAACTTATACTAACTTATAAGCTAACATCTACTAACAAGTCCTAACTAACAAATACCTAACAACTTGGTAGCAAACTCTATCTAATAAGGGCTAACTAATATATAGGGATGGCTAAATGAAAGGGGGCTAAATTCTAAAGGAAAGTGGGGATTAAACGGATTAAAACTAAAGGCTTAAAAGCTTAATAAGCTGTCAATAAGCTGCTGTTGAAAAGCTGCTGCTTATTGCAGTGCTTATGCTGCTGCTTATGCTCACTGCTTATGCTGCTGCTTGTAAAAGCTGCTCCTGCTGCTTTTAAAAGCTTCTGCTGCTGCTTTCTGCTGCTGCTGCCGCAAGCTGCTGCTGCTTAATCGCTGCTGCTTTTCACTGCTTATCGCTGCTTTTGCTTATTGCTTATATATATATATATATATATATATATATATATATATATATATATATATATATATATATATATATATATATATATATAATAAAAATACTTGTATATATATTATGAAACATGGAGAAAAATGTAATGACAAGCAATAACACATCTCTAACATATAAAAATCTAATATTAAAACTTGTATTAAATTATTTAAACACAAGTGTCCAATATTAGTGGTTTTCCACATGGACACAAAACACAACTAGGACACTCCTAATAGCTCCAAATGGATACAAAATGGACACAAATGGAGACACAACCATGGAGGTCATTTCTATGGGTTCAAATGAATCCTAAATGCATGTAGGGATGAAATAGAGAAGAGATTATACCTCCCGGTTGATCGAATCTAAGGAAACTCCTCCCGATATGACACCGACACGTAGAGACCTCCAAATGGACATGAACCAAAGTCAAATCTTCCCAAACTTGGCTAGCACCCTCTTTTTATGGAGTAGAGAAGAAATGAAGAAGATTTGGTGGAAGAATAGATTGATTTGGAGATAAAATCAATGGTGGTTGCTCTCAAAATTTGGGGAAGAACAAGAGAGAGAAATTTGTGGATAGAAATGAAATAAAGTGACTCACCCCCTATCCCTATTGTGGCCGGCCCTATGGGTGGTTTTGTCCCTATTAGCTAATGTCTAAAATGCCCTCCATCTATCTCTAATTGATTTAAATAAAATAGGTTTTAGGTTGAGGTTAAATTAGTCTAGTTTTAAATCTCTAATTAACAAAACCTAGTCATAAATAATTAGTCTAACATACTAACTAAAATATTGTCATGTGTGGGCCGTGTCTAACTAATAAGTAGGTCCCACTAGAGTCAAAGCTACCCCGGATCCCCGATACAAGTCGGATTGAGTTAAAATTCGAACCCGACTCAAATAACCCCAAAACAATATCATAAATAATAAAATAAATTTCAAAAATATTTAGAAATAAAAAATGATAAAAATACCCCTGTTCTTGAAAACTGGGGTGACAGTATATAGGATATATATGTATGCATGTATGCAATATAAGCATGTATGAATGTATACATGTATGTTGTGTATCCATGTATGTATGTGTGGATACATGAATCAAGTATGTATATAGTGATAACATGAATGAATGAATGTATAAATGCATGAATGAATGTCATATATGAATGAATGAATCAAAGGTATAAGTAAAATATAATACATTGTAATGAATGTTAACATATATAATGTATAAAAGTATGTATGTAAATATACATGAATATATATATCTATGTAACTATGTAAATATAAATGATGTAACATATGCCTATATATATAAATATGTATGTATGTGGATATGCATGTATGTATGAAGGTATGTATTTATATATCGTATCTATTTTATATTATGCATTGTTGTGGTTCACATTGCCTTGTGATTATGTAAGTGCTAGCCTAGGCTTGGTTAGACCTAATGAGACTTGTTAGACTTGTTTGGGCTAGGACTTGACCTAGTTGACCTAGTTTGACTAGTGTGGTTGACTATAGTTGACCAACTGTTGACTTTAGTCTAGTTTGACCTAGACAGCATGTAGATGCATTGTAGCAGTCTATTTTACTATTTTGGACATGTAGTGACTCGTACTGTTCTATAGGAGCCGGATACCACTCCTCGGACTGTATATTCTTTTCAGATATTCAGGATACTAGGCAAGTACATTCTCTGATCATTTTATATCTTGTTTAGGATTATATTTCTTGCTTTAGATTACTTTACTTGATGCTGACACGTTGCTAACACGGATTAGTACTATATGGATCCCTTCATGAGATGTTATCCTCCTCGGGAGCATCAGATACTCATGTCTCGTGTGTTTTACTTACATCATGTATCTCATGCTTCTATTATCATGAATCTTCATGTATCAGCTTATGATTCCTGTACTCTCATGAATCACAAGGCCTTCACGAATCTATTCATGAATCACTCTTGAATCACCCTTTATGGGCCAGTAGCGTAATCATGAATCTTAACGTAACTTGACTGGATTCTTGTGTATTGATTGGGGATATGGGAGTAGAAACTAAACATGTGAATAATTCTAAAGTAGTATAGTCATGAATCACCTCTTTAGTATAGTCATGAATCACCCTCCAGCTGTTCACATGTTCATCTTGTACTCTGAATCACTAGCACTGATTAGTTCTCTATTATATTGTAGATATTTACTTACAGTCTCTCTCTCTTTTATATCATATTGTTCTTTCATTTTCATGTATCTTACTCTCTAGCATGTTTATATTTCCTAATCTGTTATGATTTGTATGAGATGTATTATGCTCGCTCCTGTCCTAACTGGACCTGTTGAAAATATTACAGAGGATGAGGACGAGGCGCTCTGTACCACCTATTATGGGACTACCCTAGAGGATTGTTGTGACATGGATCTCCAGCAGGACCCCTTAGCAGTGGATGACACACCTTTAGTCTAGGATGTCTTTTCATTGTATTTACTCTAAGGATTACTGTATTTGAGATTTGAGATGTTATCTAGATTTGTGATATCTTAGACACTTAGAATACTATCTGGTTGTATCTCTGTGGATTTATTTCATTTCTTATCTATCTATCTATCTTATCGTTTTCTGCCTTAGATATGATTAAGACTGTATTCTGCTATGTCACCTCCATTCAGAGTGTATATACTGTACAGGTACCTTATATTGTTAGGTGATTAACCTAGGACAGCGTTCTACCGTCGACACTGCAGCGTAGGCTGGACGTACCCACTTCTCGTGCCCTTATTCTAGGGTGCGGGTCGTGACACATTTTTTAGTGGTGGCCCATGCAGGTCGAGATTATGTAGTGGTATTCGAACTAGAGTATCCTTACAGCCTGCAGTAGGATTAGGATATATTTTTGAAGGTACTCAATCACAGTTAGGATTTCTTGATAGATTCCTGGGACGACCCTTGAGAATCTTATTTAAACTTCAATTTGAAATCCTTTTCCTTGTTTTGTTCGCTCTCACTCCTTGATTATTGAATTTGATTTTGATGGATCGTTATTGATTTTAATTTTCCTATCGAGATGAATTTTATGGCCTGAGTTACAATATTTTCTGATAACATATGTTGACAGGAATAACAGGGATGGTAAAACGTCTACTTGATTATGGAACCTGTAGTTTATCGCAGCCATATTAGCTGGCGTGGAGGAAACATAGAGACCTAACTTCGGATGTACGTATCTTGGTTATGAGATTTGGAATTTCTCACAGCTATACTAGTCGGCATAGCAAGAATTCCAGACGACATGATTATAGAGGTGCATACCCCAGTTATGGAATCTATCGTTTATCGTAGCCTTGCTTACTGGCATGGCGAGGACTCTGAGTAACATGATTTTGGACAGACGCATATGATTATCAGATTGTATCTTGAGAAGGTTTTTAAACATATCATCTCTATCATACCCTTCTGTTGTTATAAAATTGTATTCCATCATCAAATAACTTAGGAGTAGGGATATTTTAGTTTTGTAGAGCTTATTCATATGTAGTTCTTTCATAGTGTGATAATATGATGACTTGTAGAGTGTCTGTACCCTAGAGATGATAGTTAGCATTGGTTTTAGAATAATAACCCATTATAGATGATTCTCCTGTTATTTATAAAACCAACCAGTTTTCATATAGGATGTTAGTATGCCTTACAACCTTGATGACTTATTATTATTTTTCCCCTATCCTTTTCAGTAGGGCACCCATGACCAGAGCCTGTCCTTGAGTGTAGTTATAGTTTCACCTAAGATTGAGAGGTCTATATATATATATATATAGGTTACAGATGATATTGGCATATGGGATATGGGTTTGGTTGGTATCTATAGGTCATTGTTGTATATGGTATTGACATGTTGTTTAGTCTATATTTGGTCCAATTTTCTATTTTAGTTGAGTTCTCTTTGTGTTGAGTTCAGTCATGGTTGATCAACCTTTATAGGCAGTGTGCAGACCCTTCACTAGATACCATGTCCCCTTGGTTCAGACTTGTACAAGTTGTTCACTACACTCAATATTTCATTACCTACCATATTGCATCATAGATTTCACTTGACCATTGTTCAGACCCCAATTATTGACTCACCAATATAACCATAAACCCCTTAACATATTCTACATATCTGGAAGGTTAGTATCATGCATATAAGAGGTCTGTAGTCATCCTTACTTTCTATACATGGTGACATACTGCATCTCTAGCATCTTACTCTACTTGATAACCTTGTAATACCCTTCATTATAACCTGCAGTACATGCCCTACAGTGGAGTTTAAACCCTTGCATGATGGTTCAGTCCATTTAGGACAGTAGTATACATTGGAGATATAAGGTGGGTTGTTAATAAGAGTTCTTCCTTGATCATTTGTTCTGTCCCTCTTTCTTTGTATTAGATACAGATGATACCTGTTTAGCCCATTTGTCCAGATACATGTCCAAACCTTCCCTTTCATTGATGGTTCAGTCTTCTAAAAGCCTCTACCTGAGCATTAGTTCATTTTCCATATGTATGTGTCCTACCTATCATTGTCCTACATATGGTTGTTCTGCATCTTCATGTGCAGCTATGCTATACCACTGTTCTGTCCCAACACACCCTACAGTAGCTGACCCCTTCATTGGAGTGATAGGCATGTGGTAGGGAGTGAGTGTTATCAGACTTGAGTAGAGTTGGGGTGATGAGAGTTAAATATATATAGCTTGTATATATGTAATATATTTTGATATGGTATGTAGCCTGCACTCATTTACAGTATACTGCCTATTGCATTCCCTGCACACCAGTTTGGTTCACTTCTTTTAGACCATTATCCTGCATATAGTTTAGTAGGTATTCAGTCCAGATAGAGAGGAGAGGTCAGGTTTGATCTAAAGGCATGTTTCAGTCACCATGTAAGTTTCCTTTCACCTTAACTTTACAAGTGGACCCTAATGTCCTGTCATTTTTCTTATAAATTCAGTCTTCTTAGCATCATTCCCTTTTGCCTACACTGATGATTCAGACCATTCATCATTAGCCTGATTTCTAAGCATTTGTTCAGTCCCTTAAGAGTTTAGTCTACTTTAACACTTTGATGATCACTTATATATATATATATATATATATATATATATATGATATACTTAGGATATATGTGATGTATTGTTGTTCTTGAGCTTATGTATATGTGGTATTTGGGATTTGTGTGCTTAGCTTATAGGTATTTAGTTATGGGTGACTTGGTAGGATTTGGGAAGTTAACAGTTAGTCTATTATAGAGTTTTTCCTTTTGCTAATTTCTAGTTGCCAACACCTAGATAGCTAGCATAGGTAAAAACTCTAAGAAATTGACTAGTTGTTGACCAATAGTTGACCATTGACTATGTTTGACTTAGTTTGACTGGAGATAGGATTAGAAGTAGGTTGTTGTTGTGTTGTTTGATCATGTTTGATTATTTATTAACTTGAGACCTTGTTTGTGTTTAGGTCAAAAACATGGTTTTTCTGAGGATATCTCCGACTCGTGGTACCATACGTTTTGGTGGAGGTGGGAAGCTTAGCCCGTGCTTCATCGGACCCTTCGTGATCAGCGGGAGAGTCGGTGACGTGGCATACAGGCTAGACTTACCACCTGCACTAGTGGGTGTCCCCAACGTATTCCACGTATCACAGTTGAGACGGTATGTGGCTGACCCTAGCCATGTACTTGACCATTCGGAGTTTGAGGTGGGACCTACTCTCAGTTATCCAGAGCAGCCAGTGGAGATTCTGGATAGCCGAGAGAATGTACTGAGAAACCAGGTGATATCCTTGGTTCGCGTCGCATGGAGACATCATTCTCTAGGAGGGTCTACCTGGGAGCGGGAGGATGAGATGTGCGAGCGATACCCATATCTTTTTGGACCTTGAGGTATGATTGTCTATCATTCTCATCAGTTTAGTTTCGTCTTTTAATTTCGAGGACGAAATTATTTTAAGGATGGTAGATTTGTCACTACTATATTTTAGCTTGAGGGTATTTTAGTCATTTTGTGACTTTTGAATTATTTAGAATTTTGATTAATTGGTGAATTTTAGATTATTTTAATAATATTTAAATTGATGTATTATGATTTTGGTCATTTTTTATATTTTAAAATTTTGGAAAATTTTATATTTTTAATATTGTTTTTATTGGATTTGTTTAGTCGGGTTTGAGTTTCGTCTCGTTCCGACTTGTATTGTGACCCGGGTAGCTTAAACTCTAGATGGGACCCAATATTAAGTTAAGCATGGCCCACAAAATCCAACATTTAAGTTATTTAGTTAGTTAGACTAATTTTTATCATGTTAGAATGGTTAAGTTAGAGACTCAAAACTAGATCCTTTGACCCCAAACTTGAACCTAGTCTATACTTAACCATATGAGACTAGAGAGGGGCAATTAGGACATTTCCCATTAGCCCTAATGGACTCTTTATGGCAGCCACCTTTAGGGGAGAATGATTCATTTCATTCATTACAATCTTGCCTCTTTTATTTTCCTTTTGTTCTTCCCTAATTTTAGAGAGCCTTCCCTTTGATTTGATCTCCAAATCAAATAATTCCTTCACCAAATCTTCCCTCAGTCATTCCCATTCTCCAAGGGAAGGGTGCTACCAAGGATTGGAAGCAAAGTGCAAGGAGGAGTGTCCACTTTGAGAGATCTTCGTATCGGAGCCGTGTCCTAAAGGATTTCATTGGGATTCCACTCCCAATAGGTAAAACCCATCCACTAAATCGATTTTCTTTGCATGTAAATTAGTTTTGAATCCGTAGGATCCATCCTCATGCATGTGTCCCATTTTGATTCAAATTTGAGGCCATTTGGAGCTCTATTAAGAATTTTAGACATGTGTCTTGTGTCCTACTTGATAGATCCCAAATTAGGACACCTCATGTGTATGTATGTATGATAATAGTTTAAATAGATATTTAAATTCAGTTTTAGAATGGTTAAAGAGTGGATTGATCTTAGTTAGGATGGTTAGAATGAGTTTCATTTGGATACCTATGTTGGTATCCAAGTATCTTGGCCTACATGTATTTCTTTTGTCCAAAACAACTCAAATTCGTCATAATATTCATCCACATTTTTATTAACCAAAGCAACTTAGAAATGTCATAAATTTTAGCTTAGAACTCCGTTTAATCTCCCGTTTTTTTAAAAGAAGCGTATCGAAGTTAGCTTTCCAAATATATATTCTAATAAGCCAAAATCTTTCTGAAACTTTTTGTAAAATTATTTGAGTGTCAGCTGTCCGAAAGACAAACGCGTTTCGGTGTTTTCGCGATTTCGGGAGCTTCCGGACACGAAAATGTGATCCGTTTGAAGTTTCAGAAATCTAACACGAAGGGCTACGACATACTTTAATCCTAGAATTTAGTGAAGGCCTAATTGATACATTATTGATTTTAAGTAGAAGAGTGACTATACGACATAGATATTTTGTGTAACCTATGAGCCTATGTAGTATGAATATTAAATGAATGTAGCGTATGTAATGCATGATATGTTAGATGAATGAAATGATATATATATAATATATATCCTCTTTAAATTAATGTATATATATGGTTGAATGCAAGCATGTAGGAATGCAATCAATATAATGTATGTAAGCAATGCATAAATGCATGAATGAAAGAATGATATACAATATATGCATGAAAGTATATAATGAATGTTAGATATGAATGCAAGGTATACATGTAATGATAGATATGAATGCATAATGTATACATAATGTAATACAATATATAATGATAGCATGTATGGTAATGTAGAATATATGATGCAAGCATGTATATGTCCACTGTTTTTATTTTTTCTTACATTTTTCCTTTCCTTCCCTTTCCATTTCAGTTTTTTTTCCTTTTTTCCTCTTCTATTTTTACATGTTGTATACAATGTATATAATGTATAGATGCATGTAAGTATGTAATGTGCATGAATGAATGCAAGTATGCACATATGATATGTATGTAGGCATGTATGTAATATATGTATGTATACATGATATGTATGTATGCATGTATGCAATATAAGCATGTATGAATGTATACATGTATGTTGTGTATCCATGTATGTATGTGTGGATACATGAATCAAGTATGTATATAGTGATAACATGAATGAATGAATGTATAAATGCATGAATGAATATCATATATGAATGAATGAATCAAAGGTATAAGTAAAATATAATGCATTGTAATGAATGTTAACATATATAATGTATAAAAGTATGTATGTAAATATGCATGAATGTATATATCTATGTAACTAGGTAAATATGCACGATGTAACATATGCCTATATATATAAATATGTATGTAATGTGGATATGCATGTATGTATGAAGGTATGTATTTATATATAGTATCTATTTTATATTATGCATTGTTGTGGTTCACATTGCCTTGTGATTGTGTGAGTGCTAGCCTAGACTTGGTTAGGTCTAGTTAGACTTGTTTGGGCTAGGACTTGACCTAGTTGACCTAGTTTGACTAGTATGGTTGACTAGAGTTGACCAAGTATTGACTTTAGTCTAGTTTGACCTAAACAGCATGTAAATGCATTATAGCAGTCTATTTTACTATTTTGGACATGTAGTGACTTGTACTGTTCTATAGGAGCCAGACACCACTCCTCGGACCGTATATTCTCTTCAGATATTTAGGATACCAGGCGAGTACATTCTCTGATCATTTCATATCTTGTTTAGGATTATATTTCCTGCTTTAGATTACTTTACTTGATGCTGACACGTTGGTAACACGGATTAGTACTATATGGAACCCTTCATGAGATGTTATCTCCTTCGGGAGCATCAGATTCTCATGTCTCGTGTGTTTTACTTACATCGTGTATCTCATGCTTCTATTATCATGAATCTTCATGTATCAGCTTGTGATTCCTGTACTCTCATGAATCATAGAGCCTTCACGAATCTATTCATGAATCACTCTTGAATCACCCTTTATGGGCCAGTAGCGTAGTCATGAATCTTAACGTAACTTGACTGGATCCTTATGTATTGATTGGGGATGGGGGAGTAGAAACTGAACATGTCAATAATTCTAAAGTAGTATAGTCATGAATCACCTCTTTAGTATAGTCATGAATCACCCTCCAGCTGTTCATCTTGTACTCTGAATCACTAGCACTGATTAGTTCTCTATTATATTATAGATATTTACTTACAGTCTCTCTCTTTCATATCATGTTATTCTTTCAGTTT
This sequence comes from Iris pallida, assembly GCA_029216955.1. Lineage (NCBI taxonomy): Eukaryota > Viridiplantae > Streptophyta > Magnoliopsida > Asparagales > Iridaceae > Iris > Iris pallida. Next base: position 8,084,953 of record JANAVB010038613.1, read on the forward strand.
CATGTATCTTACTCTCTAGCATGTTTATATTTCCTAACCTGTTATGATTTGTATGAGATGTATTATGCTCGCTCATGTCCTGACTGGACTTGTTGAAAATATTACAGAGGATGAGGACGAGGCGCTCTGTACCACCTATTATGGGACTACCCTAGAGAATTGTTGTGACCTGGATCTCCAGCAGGACCCCTTAGCAGTGGATGACACACCTTTAGTCTAGGATGTCTTTTTATTATATTTACTCTATGGATTACTGTATTTGAGATTTGAGATGTTATCTGAATTTGTGATATCTTAGACACTTAGAATACTATCTGGTTGTATCTCTGTAGATTCATTTCATTTCTTATCTATCTATCTATCTTATCATTATCTGTCTTAGATGTGATTGAGACAGTATTCTACTATGTCACCTACATTCGGAGTGTATATACTGTACAAGTACCTTTCATTGTTAGATGATTGACCTAGGAAAGTGTTCTACTGTCGAAACTGCGGCGTAGGCTGGACGTACCCACTTCTCGTGCCCTTACTTTAGGGTGTGGGTCGTGACAATCGTCCTCGCTAAGACGTGATGCTGCACGAGCCTAGATTGCGCTCGTACAAGGCGGATTCCATAACGGCCGATTACAGCGGTTGTGACGGGGTCGTCGCACAGAAGTCCCAAGCAGAGATATTGAATATGCCAGCGAAAATTTAGAACAAAACACAAGTCATTCAAAAGATAAATTTTATTAATATTGAAACAAGGATTACAATGGGGCACAAGGCCAAGATTACAAGTAACTTAAGCTCACTCTGCTCACATTACAAGTCACTCAGCCCTCTCTCATCTCTCAATACAAGTCTTGAATCAGCGGATGCTTCGGAGAAGCAACGTCCATACATTATGTCCCATATAAGTCCAGACTCCATGGACTGCATGACTCGAACTGCCAAGGAACTCCGTGCCTCAACGCATCCAAGCGAGCTCCATACCACGAGCTTCTACCTGTGCCTGCATATAAAAACTGTGTGGGTGTCAGTACTCAACTTTACTGGTGGAATGAACTTCTCGCTCACCCATACAAAACCAACACGTTTATTTACTTTGTGTAACATAGTCCTTTTATAATTGTCGTTCTACTCTTGCCTTAGGATCAGTTTTAGGACAGACGCCTTAGCCCATTTTGTGTCTCTAGACCATCTCGTGCTTGCAACAACAATGCCAACACATACTTTGCCTTTTGACCCTTCTCGTACCAACAACGTTAGCCTATCAAGTCGTGTTTGCCTTACAGCCCAAAATCAGAGACGCAACTACACGATAAGACTCTATTTCTATGTGACCGTGCTACAAGTCTATTGTGCTGTGCCTCGCAACTCAGTGTAACTTAACCATATTGCTGCCTCGCGGCCCTTGCTACATTAATCACCAACTGACCCAATCAAGACTTATGGGCAAAGTGTCACTCGACTGACTTTGCCTTGCGACGTTTCCTGACTTAAACTCAAGATGACTCAAATCCAACTTATGCATCTTATATGCCGACTACTTAAGACTTGACACTACATCTCGTGCCGAAGCACGGTGTCTTTATTACAGCCAAATCTTAGGCCCAAACATTATCTTTCGATCGTACATGTATTCGACTTGACTCTTTGATATAGTGCACTTAATACTCGACTCAATCCAAAGGCATACACACAGATCGTCGCCCATGCCGACTCATCTATATGAACTAGTCACCAGCGCCCAGCGCTATCATGGACTCCATAGCTTGTTAGATGGACGCCCTTATCAGCGCGAGTAGCGAGCTCCGCTGCAAGTCACCCGCCTAACCCGTGTGGTCATCCAGCACTGCTAATCATTTCTCCATTGAAACGGTCCCGACCGTTCAAGAAATATCAACACACCTTGTACAAGTTGTCCAATGACCATGCAAGACTCGACTCGAACTGACGTCTCACACAGTCTTTCTACTTCTAGTGTTACCATCTCTTCCAGGGCCATGTTTAATACTTCTCACATCTGAGACCTCGCCTCGACGACCCATGGTCGTGATCAGTCTTCATTCTTGCCCTATCATTTCATTCAACTTAGGAACAACTATTTGAAAGCCCTCCTTCTAACTCAATTTAATCAACCGTGGCCCGTGCCTTAAAATACTGAGTCCATAACATCGTGTCTTAAATCAACTTGAAGTCTATGCGACACCACCACCCAAGTCATATTCTATATGATCATGAAACCAAGTAATATCGACAACCGTAGAAAACGTGGGACAATACTTAGAATGCCTTTGATCGCCTAGAATCACTTAATATAACTTAATCGTACAACAACTTGACGAGCAAGGACTGAGTCAAGCCTTGGACGATGGGACCGTGCATGATTTATGAAACGTTTATGCGGGCGACGCCTATGACTTAGGCTAACTCTTTGCTTGTGGCGAAGACCAAATTTTCCTTCTTCCAAGCCACGGGACGATGGACCGAGTGTCATTTTCAGAGCACGCCGTGCACCAACTCTAAGCCTACCGTTGGACCTTTCCATATCCTAACTCAATTTGATCCGTCGAGATTATTTCCTTAGCTATGTGGATTCGTCTCTTTTATTATCAAGCCTACTTGTGCAAGTTGAAAACATGCGATTTATTATGTGAAGGCTAAGATGAGGTAAGTTCACCGAAACTATCCCACCTGAGCGAGGAGTTACCTCGACCGAGTGATGTCTTCGAGCAGCCGTTGCAAGGCTAAGTCCGAACACCGTCGGCATTCTGATTCCTCCGATTGACTGAGCGGGACGGGGCACTACAACTGGCACAGGTGGAGCAATTGAAGGATTCACACCGGTAGGTGGTGCTGCATGCGTTGGAGAAATATAAGCGGTGCGGGAAGCTCGTGCAGTACGAGGACGATCAGTAAGCTGCAACGGAGAAGGGTCGGAATGGACCTGAGTAGGAGTGTGCTCAGAGGATGAAATCTCATCGTCGGCAGGACCGGAATAGGTTGTCTTTTCTTTTGCCATCCTCTGAAAGGTTTTATGAAGCAACATAAGTAAGGTAACCCACAAATCTATAAGCAAGCAAAAATAGATATATAGATAGATAATTTTGATCCTATGTTGTGATGGGTCAAATTTTTTCAAATAGTCTAAGTGTTCTAATTGTTTCTAGAGTCTATTTTCCTAAAGTCATACTTAAACCTAAAGTCAAGTGTAGGACTGTATGTTCGGCTAGACTAAGACCAAACTTTTAGCAGAACATAACTGTATGGGCCACCACTGAAAATATGTCACGACCCGATCCTAAGATTTGGGTCTAGTCGGATCATGCCCAGCCTGTACCGTTGTGAGACGGCGACAGTAAGCTGTATCATTCAGTAGTAACTCTACCACAACATTCTAAAATATGAAAATTTAAACTTTTTATTTAAACCATTTAAGTCCAAAACTAAATGTCTATCTGGGAATTCAAACACACAACCAAGGTAATATTCAAATTATTACAACCAGTCTTTTATTACAACTTTTAATCAAAGAAAATTAATCTTCAAGTGCTACTAGTAATCCTGGGACTCTTGATTGGGTTCAGCTATCTCCTCAGAACTCAAATCTGGTTCATAGTAGGTACTAAAGAGCACCTCATCATCATCAAAGCCACCTAAAAAAATGTTGGTCTCCCATTAGGAGCGGAGCAAGAAACATATCTTTCATTTCCAGTCTTTTAATAAACAATTAAAAGATGGAAGAAGCAATTTTAAAATATTTATATATTTTTCTGAAATAATAATAGATGAAAGAAGCAGTAAACTCTAAGAAGCGGTAATGATGCAATCTACAATGATGCAGTAGTATTTTGAGTATGTATGTACCTATGACCGGCTTGAAGAGTCTATATGCATACTAGCATTATGCCTAATGCTAGCATACGGTACGGCTCAACCCCTTGTGCAATAGGGGTTACGCAAGATAATGAGTAATAGTAACATGGGCTTTAGTCACAGGCGGTAACACTACTCCCCAATCCTCGGGTCAATAAGTCGACAAGTCGATTAATCAATCATTCGTATCCGAGAGGGATCCTGTGGGGTCAATGAGTGGGTACAGTATATAATCCAAATGATGCAATACATTTAATTATCAATTAAAATACAAATTTTAGTTATTAAACTTGCCTTGATTTTCTGATGCTGTAGGTGGAGACAGGAAAAAGATCTCAGACTTAGGTTCTGGACCCTACATTAATCGAAAGATTGACTGAGTAACCATTCTAAGGTCCTAGTTCATTTTATTAATAAACACCAACAATTATTAAAACTAGTGCTCAATTATTTGTTCTAATTACTAATTGACAATAATTCTAATTTATACGTGACAAAATAACCATTTTAATCGTAACAAAATTATAATAAACTATTTATTTATTAATTAGCAAAAATATGTTTATTTAACAATATCAACTATTTTGAGGATATTATTAACAAAATAGTTACAATCTTTTAATTAAACCGTTATTCTAAAATCATAAATCTATTATTTTATTTATAAACCATATTAATTAACATTTTACTACAACATATATATATCTAAAAACACTATTTTTTTTAGAATAATAATAATCAAGAAACTATCTCTAACTAATATTTTTTCTAAAATATTATTTTAATGAACACTACATTTATTACTTAAAACTAACGTTTAGTACCAATATTTATTTAACAAATTACTAACTAATTATTCCCAATAATTCTTTCTGAAAACACAAATTATTGTGAAAACCATTTTTACTAGTGATATTTAACGGCCTAATTAACGAATTCAATAATTTATCCATATTAACACGCAGCCATTTTTTTAATTATACTGATACAATAATAATATAATTAATCACTAATCATACTTAACTAGTTACACTAATTAACTAAAGTCGACATAGCTTTATTTTGTCAACTTTGGTCACACTAATCTACAGGTTCTGGCTAATCCTATTCTGAGAGTTGGAAAAGATGTTTCTAACAAAAAGAACCTATCGGTAGTCTGATGAAGGACAACCGAAGTGTAGCTTCGGCCTCGACGTCGCACAAATATGATGAAACACGACGTACACGGGCGGAGTGCACGCGAGCGGGGGGTCGACGCGAACACGGGAAGCGCCGGTGCGTCGGTCGATCATCGATCGAAGCACCTCAAGAGAGGTGTGGGATGGTGCGGAAAGAGATGGGGTGCAAGGTGGTGTGGTTGGATTTGGAAGAGGATGAGTGCAGGTAGAGTTAGAAGAGGTTTTATGAAGGTAAAAAAATGTGTTTATGAAGGTTCTAGCAGGTTTCTATGGAAAATGAGAGTTTCTGAAAGAATATACGTGAGGGAAAGAATATTAATTACATGGGGGTTATGGGTGAGAGATGTGGATCTGACGAGTGAGTTTAGGAACCGTTTCTCAACGGGAAAATTTGAATAGGTTTTTGGTTTGGGTTGAGTCAATGGGCCTAAGGAATTGTTGGGCTTAGGCTCAAAATAAATGCTTTAACTAAACTAGCTAAATAATACTAAAATATCTAGCTAATTCAATCAATTAATAACTAAATATTTACAATCAATAATTAATTAATCTTTTATAAAAAAAAACTATTTTTTTTTCCTTTTTACCGACTATATATATATATATATATATATATATATATATATATATATATATATATATATATATATATATTATAATAATAATATTAACAAGAATAATAATAATAATAATAACTCTAATTGTTCTATAAATACTTAGCAAATAATTAATTATTGTAAAACCCATTTATCAATAAATTTCAATTTTATGGATTTTACAACATTTTCTTCTTAGAAAATTTTGTCCTCAAAATTTCTAATGGTAAAGAAAAGAGAGGTTTAAAACATGCCAGAACAGATGAGGGTACTTCTCCCTCGTATCAGCCTCTTGCTCGTAGGTTGACTCGCATAGGAAGTCGTGATACCGCTCTACTCTGACTAGTAGAATCATGGTGTTTCACAGTTTCTTCTCTTTGCGATCCAAGATCCTTACCGGCTGCTCAGGTATTGTTAGACTTGGCCCAATTTTTAGCTTTGAGTGATCCAAAATATGGCTCGAGTCCGGTAAGTAACACCTCAGCTGCGATATATGGAAGACATTGTGCACACCCTCAAGGTTAGGTGGAAGAGTCACTTTGTATGCTACTTCTCCAATCATGCTTAGCGGTGTCAAAGACAGAGACTTCCAAGTGCAAATAAAATTTGCTCTCTGTTTTGAATAGAATGATCAAAGATGGAGACTTTCAAATGCAAATAAATTTGCTCTTTGTTCTAATTTTATAGGATTTCAGAGACTTTCAAATGCAAATGAATTTGCTTTCCTAATTTCCTTAAGTTGGGACTTCAAAGATTCCTGCAAACGAGTTTGCTCTCCAGAAGTATCTCAATTAAGTTTCAGCACTTTGGCGATTCCTGCAAACGAGTTCGCTCTCAAAAAGTGCCTGAACTGAGTTTTATAATTTTGGAGATTTCGGCAAACAAGTTTACTCTCCAAAATATCCTGCAGCCCACTAAGAAGAAGAAGAAAGAAAGAAAAAAAAGAAAGAAAGAAAGAAAGAAAGAGGATAAGAAAGAAAGAGGAGATTTCAACAGCCCTGCAGGGGTGATAAAAATCATCGTTGCTCAAAGCAAGATTCGCCTCTATGCGATCCGCTTTCAGGAACCAGCAAGTTCTCAAAGAACTTCTAGAACGCTCGTTAGTCAACTTTTTGTGACTCGAACGGGCTCCCTGGACTCAACGGGTTCCATTTTCCTTCTACTTTGGTGCATCTTACAAAGGAGGCCAAGGGGCTCTATTTATAGAGTGGAGTAAGACTTTACCTTTTCTCTTATCCGAAGTGGGACTAAAATACCAATAATCAAAAATAAAGTTTGATATTTTAGATCATCCCACAATCAGCATAGTCGTGTGCCAGTCCACGCATATCCTCCGAACACGCACGTGCATCCACGAGGCATCCTGGAGTCCGTGTCCGAGTTCGAGTCCGAACGACAAAAAGTAACTTGCTTCCTTTTTGGAGTTAATCCTTTTTTCTTCTAGGAAAATACCCCCACATGGCACCAATATGTGCCCCACCATACCCCATATGCACACCTCAACATATATAAAGCAATATATTAAGATACCCACTTGGTGGTGTAGCCGATGTGGGACTATTTTACACTAGTCCAAAGGCAAAAACACCAACAATTGTCGTCGTCGTAGTAGTAGGAGGAGGAGGAGGAGGAGAAGAAGGAGCAAGGGAGAGGGGGAGAAAGACGGTAGCAGAGTAGGAGGGGGTTGGTGGCATCGTCATCCTCGGCCGTACACGTGCACAGGGTGTTGGTGTTTTGCCTTAGAGAACTAGAAAGATAGTCCCACATTGCCTAGGCCAAATGGATTATATATCTATATAAAGCTTTGCTTGTGTTGAGAGAATCACATGAGGTGTGGAGAGGCACATGGGTGCCATATGGGAGGATTTTTCAAGTGGAAAGAAGGCTAACCCAACAAAGAAGCATCAATGCTTTTTGTCATGCTTATGGATTTAATTCATAAAGGAGCTAAGCCCCGATGGGGATTAGCGACTCGGACTCAAACTCGAACTCAGAATCGGGCTCAAGGGCACAAAATGGTGCTTTACTGGCATACTTTGCACTAAGTACGTCAGCATCGGCGCATGGCACCTTGTGCGCTGTTAATGCGCTCGTGCGCTCGTCTTCTGCACGAGTCGTATGTGCAAGAGCCTCGCAGTTGCACGCACAAGATCTGCACAGGACCTGTGCTGCTGCGTGCTACTGTGCGCTTGCAGGGCTGCGCATCTGTGCTGCTGTGCAGCTACACACAGGCTGACGGGCAGAGTGGGCTAAGGGGCACAGGCGGCTCATGATGTGGCAGATTGGTAGACTTGTGTCACGACCCGCACCCACTTTTCGGATACGAGACGTGTCCAAGCCAGCCTATGCCGCAGAGTCGGCGGTAGAACGCTGTCAAGCCCGCAAGAAATAAATGCTCAAAATCACAATTGCTGCTCATTCACATTTCTAAATTTATTACAACATTTACAACATTTATATTTAAAGAAAATACAAAGTTTTACAATTTATGGAAATGATACAAATGCTATCTATTTCTAGGTTGACCTCAGCATACCCAAGTCTTCCCAGTGCTAAGAGTGATCGCGGCTAAACCTGAAAAATGTTGGTTTCTAGTCAGGAACGGAACAAGTACACAAACCGCTGACAATGCAAAAACACAATAGAATTAACAAGACATGAAAATAACATATAAGATATAAAAACTGGAAAGAACTGATGACATGGTATGGTAGAGAAGAAAACAAAGGAAAAACTAATAAAAGACATCTATCTAAGTGGTGTGAAATATCTGTTTCGACATGTGAACGGCTATGGGGTAAATCCGGCTCACTGCACGTATCGTGTGCAGCTGCTATCGTTCAAGAATAGACATATTGGGATATTTCTGGGTAGTCTACATGTTTACTAAGATATTTCCCCTCCCGACTACTCCGTGTGACGAGCGTGTCAACAAGCAGCAAGATATATGTATAGACATGAAATAAAAAGACTACTATGAATCAGAAAGCAATCAGAAAGTGTACTTGCCTGAGGTCCTTAGCTGGAGAAACCAATAATAATATACCACTCAATGAGCCACAATCAGTCAACACATGCAGAAGTCTCCAGATGCTGAAATAAACATTACCAACGTTCTCAGAATAGTTAAATTATCTAGGTTTGCCTGTCCTTAAGTCCAATTCTGGACACAGGGGCAAAACGGTAATTTCTGGCGAAAACGATGTCCGTCGTTGGACCCGCTTTGCACCGAAAAGCGTGCCAGAGTCGATAGTCTCTAAAGTCGTCAAACTACATGTCTACAGATCCAGTTTTCTGATACGAACCCAACCGTATGTCCAAAGTTGGATTCCGGCGGGCCGTGCACAAAATCATCCGTTGAGTCGGACCGGGGGGCCCGCGATACGGCAATTTTATCAACTGTCTCAGAATCGGACCAAACTTGGCATACAGGACCAGAAAAACGATACGGTCCTGATGGCATAAGTTTCGTCTTGATCTGATGAGCGTGCACAAAGTAATTGGAGAATTTACAAAGTGCACGATACGGTGAATTTCGACGGATACGTATCACATTCGTCGTGCACACGCGACCAATTTGAATTCCGTCAAAGCCCACACGACCACGAAGTCGTTACGTAGCTTTCGATGCTTTCGGTTCGTGACCACGTCGCCCGGAATGGCGGGATGCACGTCGTGTGGAACAATTTTCTAGTTTTGTAAACAGATTTTTAGAAATCTTTGGGATTCGATTTCTCGACGCGTAGTCGATGATTTTCAAATCCACAAAAAGGGTTGTGAAGCTCTATATATTGTCTAAAAGTGTCTTTAAATAGTTTTTCTAATATGGTAGTGGATCGATCGAAATTTATCTTCGAACAGGGCATTCTAACTGTTTTCTAGACTGCTTTATCAATCGATTTTTTGTTGATTTTGGATCAATTTTGTGAATCGATGGCTCGAGTACATTGGATTCTACTTGTTAGGATCTCTAGGGGGTCATATCTTCTATGCGTAGGAATTTGTAGATTGCAAAACGATCAAACATAGAGGGAGAAAACTGACCTGGAAGTCACCGCACTTGTGTGCGACTGCTGTCACCGCTGAATCCGCACGCGCACTCCTGGCCGCCTCCGGCCGCGCGCGACGGCGGCGACGGCGGCGGGTGGCCGCCCAAGGGTTGGGGAAGGGTGGCGTGTGTGGTGGTGGCGGATGTTAGTTAGGGTTTGCTTCTCTTGGTTGCTCGGCTTAATCCTATTAACTCGGTTTTAAATCGAGATGATCTGCTCGTGTGGGGGAATCGGGCTGGCCTGGGCATGGGCTCGGTTCTGGGTGGTGGGCTGGGATTTGAGTGAAGAGCTGTATGTTTTTGATTCTTATTCTTTTTTTCCTTTTTCTCTTTTTCTATTTACTAAATATATATATATTTTTTTTTTTTTACTAAATATATATATATATATATATATATATATATATATATATATATTCATATATATATATATATACACGTATATTCGCATATACATTTATATACACGTATACATTTATATATATATATATATATATATATATATATATATATATATATATATATATATATATATATATATATATATATATATAAATTTTATATATATATATATATATATATATATATATATATATATATATATATATATATATTCATATATATTCATATTCACAAACACACATATTTATGTATATTACACATATACGCATATATAATATATTTATATATATGCATACACGTACACATATATATTTATATATATACACCTACACACATATTTTATGTATATATATATATAATATATATATATATATATATATATATTATATATATATATATATATATATATATATATATTAAAATATATATATATATATATATATATATATATATATATATATATATATATATATATATATATATATATATATATATATATATAGACACACGTACACTATTATATATACCTACACGTACACTATTATATATATATATACCTATTATATATATATATTTATATATAATAGACACACGTACACTATTATATATATATTTATATATACCTACAAATACGCACATATATATATATTTGACATAAAATAATATAACCAATAAATAATAATATTAACTAGCTATCCCAATAAAAATGATAATATCAATAATAATGAAATTTTATAAACCAATAATGGTATATATATATATATATATATATATATATATATATATATATATATATATATATATATATATATTATATATATATATATATATATATATATATATATATATATATCCTTTATCTATGAAATGCCTATTTGGAATATCAAAATTAATAAATGCAATATGTACGTCTACATGGACGTCTTTGGCCTTAATACAAGATTACATGGGCTCGATTTCGGTTCGGGCCCAGTCCAGACTAGTTTGGTACAACCGGGTCTTCCACAAGTCAATAACCTTAATAATAAATAAAATCTTCGGTAAGGGTTAAGTCGCAACTTGGCCTGGTTTTCCTAGTTAGGATACTCATAAGACTTTACATTCCCCTACCATGGCTAAACACTAGTCAAAGCACGCTACTACACTATCCGTGCCATGATTCCTAGTCGTCTTGTACTCCAATTCTTAACCGTGGCTAAAACTATCTACCGTAATATTAACTAAATAATTATTTATAAAATCTAAAATAGCCATTCAAATAAAATAAATAATAAAAATATTTCTAAATATTTTGGGAAGAGAAGCTACAAATCTACCCACCTTAAAAATAATTTCGTCCTCGAAATTCTAACTCGTAACCATGCCTAAAATTCAAAAATAAAAGTAAAAGAATAAATCCATTATTGCCACAATCTTCTCAAATTTTAATTCCTCAAAAATAGTTTGTATTCTTCTACTAGTCATATAGACTCCAGGACTTCTACCCACCTTTGGTCACACTACTCCTCAAACTAAAATCTTAAAAATCTTCTAACTGGTTGCTAATGATCCTACCAACAAATATCTAGGCATATGGTATCTATAATCCTCTCGTATCTATCAAGCAACCCGAATTTTTAACAAGCAACAAACTTACACAAGTAGCTAAGAAAGGTTGATAAACTCGAATAAGCATGACCAATCGTCGCTCCAAAATAGGAAGGACATGAAGATAAGGAAGAATAATCGAGAGCAAATATGAAGTTTCAAGATCGGTAGAGAGTTTTCGACGGTACAGCTAAAAAGGGTGTTTACGAACCACTGACTTGTTTGCTAGATTGGGCTACTATAGTTCAGTCACTTGCTACGTCGAAGAGCCCTTCTTTACATAGAGTGGCGTGCAATACAGAAGTCTCGTTCTCGAAATTCTAATTCAAACAAGGTTCCATAACGGAACAAAATTTGAGAAATCAAGATTGTGGTCTAAAGGGGTTCTCTATTTGGACATCAGTCATTGGTTGGATGAACATTGGATTTCGATCTATAAGGATTAGACAAGATCCCAATGATGAAACTCTTCCTATTAGATTAGGGTATCCTAGAATAGGTTTCTATCCAAGGGCTGAGCTAGTTGCTAGTCTGGTTGGTTAGTTAGGTCCATAAGCCTGAAATGTGCCTTCAGTGACCTTTGTGTTTAAGTAGTACATGAGGCCTCAATCGGGTGGCACAATAGGGACGTGTGCGTAGTGGACTTCGAGTAGATCACCACCATATATTGGGTCGAAGGAATTAAGTCGAAGTTGAGGCTCTAATGGGAGTCGGGAAGTGTACCGGTATTACGGTAAGGGTTATAGCTAGTCCTTTTGACCTAAAAGTCGTACTATAAAAATAGAGTACAAGGGGACGTGTTTGAGTGGGACGTGATATACCTAGAGGAAGGTGGACTCGTCTAGATCTTGCATATAAGATTTGTTGGAAGGTAGCAGCTGGTCTCGTGCTCCGAATATTGATGACACGGCCGGGGACACAAAATGATCTAAATGAAAAGTGGGAGTCCATAGGGCACTAATTATCATCCTAATAAAACTATCCTAATCAATGGTAATCCTCGTATATCCCAAAATTTTACGAGGTATACGGTCTACCCACCTTAGAAGCTAGGATATGGTATTAGGAATAATAAGGTTACAAGGATTCCAAAGTCCGGATATTGTACCTCGCCTCTTGTTAATAAAGAATAAGGCATGGCATAACGGGATACGGTATATATAAGTTAAGTCAAGGGTCGTTCCTTAATAAATGGAAAACGAGGGTGTACACTGACACAGGGTCGCTAAAATGGAATGATCTACTCGTCCATGGTATACAAGAGTTATCGACGGGATAACCCACTCTAAGGCAAAAAGATTTCTAACAACTGAGTCTTGAATTTCTATTTGCGTCAAGCCTGCCAGTCTATTGTCACAAGGGTTCTAGTTAAACCAAGCTTCAAACCAATGGTTAGAGGCTCACACCATTTGGTCTCTTGAGGATAGACAATCTCCTAGGTTGGCACTTGATCAAGGAAGGGACCCTAATCATTCTCAGACTCTAATGACTAGAAGATCATGATAGTAGGTTTAGTGTCGAAGAGAGGTCGAGTAACTCAAGGCAAGGTTCCAGTCACTGGCTGGCCGTGGATTGCTATACTTGCGTATACAACTATCTTAGCCATGGGGAATACTCTGTATCTATCAATCAATTACAAGCTTTCGTCTTTCTAATCAGTGAAAGACAAAGACAATAAAGATTTCAAGAGAGATGTCACTGAATACAATTACGTGATTCAAGGCGAATGTACTATTGTAAGAGGAATTGTCAAGGCAGTCGCGGATGAGATCCTAGATACCTCTATATCTCATTCCACGTAATGTAATTAAATGAAGAGCGAACCAAATACATCATGGTTGATCAGACCGTAATACAATGATTATGATTAGACAATATGTTAGCGGGCATCCCCAATAAACATACGTCTTGAATCAAGCTCGATAAAAAGGGTAAGCTTGCAAAAACTAGGCTGTAATAGCAGAATTGGTCAAGATAGTCAACATATAATATACGAGATTTTTGAAATGAGGTACAATTGGTTCGAGTTTTGAGAGAATCAAAGCCTTACCTGGTGTTCTTGCTTATATAGGCATCATACTATCTTCTATGGTATCCTAAAGTTGTAATCCCGTCTGAAATCATTTTACCGAGGATTACGCCTCATCCGTATATTCTGGCTGTGGTAAACCCTTGGTTCCGTGATTCAGAGGTGATATGCTATCAGGTACTCTACCTTATATTGACACAAAGGTATCTAAGATCTAAAGAGGTCAGCGAGAACATAGTTTTAGTAATTTTCCATAGACTATGATTCTTCGGAATGATTTCAATTCTGTGGGTTATGCCTCGCCAGTACGCTGCTGGCTGCAGTGAACCCGCACTATCTATTCCTAAACAATCGACGATAGTGCGCTGCTGTCTAGTCATCACAGTCATTTAATTACTCTAACCATATTTCTAAGGACTTCAAGGAGCTGCTAGAGTTCAAACTAATTAGCTATGATAGAAAGTGCACCTTTGCCTATAAGTATCAATCCTTAAAGCAAAAGACTGGTTGGAAGGAAATATATGAAGACAAGTGAAGTAAAAATATCCTAATCTTTATCTCATATATATTTTAAATGGCTGAGGGAAAACTTTAAATCAAATCTAACTCGAGATTCGTACACGAATAACAGAATCAAAATTATAAACCAGTTCCTTACAGCAAAACAGAATTTAAAATAGGCAATCCTAACTCATGATATGATGTTTATATCTGATAGAGCAAAAAGATAATTAAACAGTTTATCAAAATCAAAATTAACTTCTTAATTCTAGGTAAGTCTAACATACCAAGCGATTAGTATATCCACATTGGATCACGTTGTCATATCAAAAGTAATAGTGTACCTATAGAGATCTAGCAAGCTATCTAAATTGCATGGCCTATATAATAACCTTAACTACCCAACGGTCAATTTGAACAAGGGACTCCTAGTCCTAGTTATTCTCCTAAATCATTTTAATCCTAATTGTGAATGAGCATTTCCTGGGCGCAGGCTCGCAGCAGTACGACTAATATGGTACTACCGCGAGTTCGCATAATTTGCGAAGACTGACCTGCATGGGCCACCACAAAAACTGGTCACGACCCGCACCCGCTTTTCGGATACAAGACGTGTCCAGGCCAGCCTACGCCGCAGAGTCGGCGGTAGAACGCTGTCAAGCCCGCAAGAAATAAATGCTCAAATCACAATTGCTGCTCATTCATATTTCTAAATTTATTGCAATATCTATATTTAAAGAAAATACAAAGTTTTGCAATTTATAGAAATAATACAAATGCTATCTATTTCTAGGTTGACCTCAGTATACCCAAGTTTTCCCAGTGCTAAGAGTGATCGCGGCTAAACCTAAAAAATGTTAGTTTCCAGTTAGGAACGGAATAAGTACACAACCGACGATAATGCAAAAACACAATAGAATTAACAAGACATGAAAATAACATATAAGATATAAAAATTGGAAAGAACTGATGACATGGCATGGTAGAGAAGAAAACAAAAGAAAAAAATAATAAAATACATCTATCTAAGTGGTGTGAAATATCTGTTTTGACATGTGAACGGCTAGGGGGTAAATCTGGCTCACTGTACTTGTCGTGTGCAGCTGCTATCGTTCAAGAATAGACATATTGGAATATTTCTGGGTAGTCCACATGTTTACTAAGATATTTCCTCTCCCGACTACTCCGTGTGACGAGTGTGTCAACAAGCAGCAAGATATATGAATAGACATGAAATGAAAAGACTACTATGAATCGGAAAGCAATCAGAAAGTGCACTTGCCTGAGGTCCTTAGCTGGAGAAACTAATAATAATATACCACTCTATGAGCCACAATCAGTCAACACATGCAGAAGTCTCCAGATGCTGAAATAAACATTACCAACGTTCTCAGAATAGTCAAATTAGCTAGGTTTGCCTGTCCTTAAGTCCAATTCTGGACACAGGGGCAAAACGGTAATTTTGAGTGAAAATGATATCCGCCGCTGGACCCGCTTTGCACCGAAAAACGTGCCATTGTCCATGGACCTCTAAAGTCGTCAAACTATATGTCTACGGATCCAGTTTTTCGATACGAACCCAACCGTATGTCCAAAGTTGGATTCCGGCGGGCCGTGCACAAAATCACCCGTTGAGTCGGACCGGGGGGCCCGCGATACGGCAATTTTATCAACTGTCTCAGAATCGGACCAAACTTGGCATACAGGACCAGAAAAATGATACGGTCCTGATGGCGCAAGTTTCGTCTCGATCTGACGAGCATACACAAAGTAATTAGAGAATTTACAAAGTGCACGATACGGTAAATTTCGACGGATACGTATCAAATTCGTCGCGCACACGCGACCATTTGAATTCCGTCAAAGCCCACACAACCACGAAGCCGTTATGCAGCTTTTGATGCTTTCGATTCGCGACCACGTCGCCCGGAATGGAAGGACGCACGTCGTGTAAAACAATTTCATAGTTTTGAAAACAGATTTTTGGAAAACTTTGGGATTCGATTTCTCGACGCGTAGTCGATGATTTTCAAATCCACAAAAAGGATTGTGAAGCCTATATATTGTCTAAAAATGTCTTCAAATAGTTTTTCTAATATGGTACTGGATCGATCGAATTTATCTTCGAACAGGGCATTCTAACTGTTTTCTATACTGCTTTATCATCGATTTTTCGTTGATTTTGGATCGATTTTATGAATCGATGGCTCGACTACATTGGATTCTACTTGTTAGGATCTCTAGGGTCATATATTCTACGCGTAGGAATTCATAGATTGCAAAACGATCAAACGTAGAGGAAGAAAACTGACCTGGAAGTCGTCGCACTTGTGTGCACTGCTGTCACCGCTGAATCCGCGTGCGCGCTCTCCTGGCCGCCTCCGATCGCGCACGGTGGCGGCGGTGGCCGCCCAAGGTTGGGGAAGGGTGGCGTGTATGGTGGTGGCAGATGTTGTTAGGGTTTTTCTCTTTGGTTGCTCGGCTTAATCCTATTAACTCGGTTTTTAAACCGAGATGATCTGCTCGTGTGGGGGAATCGGGCTGGCCTGAGCATGGGCTCGGTTCTGGGTGGTGGGCTGGGATTTGAGTGAAGAGCTGTATGTTTTTTATTCTTATTCTTTTTTCCTTTTTCTCTTTTCTATTACTAATATATTATATATATATAATATATATATATATATATAATATATATATAATATATATATATATTCATATATACACGTTATGTATCGTATATTCACATACATTTATATACACGTATACATTTATTATATATATTCATATATATATATATATATATATATATATAGATATATATATATAGATATATATATATATAATATATATATATATATATATATTCATATTCACAAACACACATATTTATATATACACATATACGCATATATAATATATTTATATATACATGCACGTACACATATATATTATATATATACACCTACACACATATTTTATGTACATATATATATACACACCGTACACTATTATATATATATATATATACCTACAAATACGCACTATATAATATATTTTGACAATAAATAATATAACCAATAAAATAATATTGACTAACGATCCCAATAAAAATACTAATAACAATAATAACAAATTTAATAAACCAATAATGGTATATATATATATATCTATATATATATATATATATTATATATATATAGATAATATATATATATTAATCTATATATATATATAATATATATAAATATATATATATCCTTTATCTATGAATGCCTATTTGGAATATCAAAATTAATAAATGCAATATGTACGTCTATATGGACGTCTTTGGCCTTAATACAAGATTACATGGGCTCGGTTTCGGTTCGAGCCCAGTCCGACTGGTTTGGTACAACCGGGTCTTCCACAAGTCAATAACCTTAATAATAAATAATTAAATATAAATAAAATCTTCGTAAGGGTTAAGTCGTAACTTGGCCTGGTTTTCCTAGTTAGGATACTCATAAGACTTTGCATTCCCCTACCATGGCTAAACACTAGTCAAAGCACTCTACTACACTATCCGTGCCATGATTCCTAGTCGTCTTGTACTCCAATTCTTAACCGTGGCTAAAACCATCTGCCGTAATAATTAACTAAATAATTATTTATAAAATCTAAAAATAGCCATTCAAATAAAATAAATAATAATAAAATATTTCTAAATTTTTTGGGAAGGGGAGCTACAACTTGAGCGGTTATGGAAAGATTGAGTCAATTAATCAGATCCATCTTTTGTAGGATTTAAATTTAATTTATTCAAATCTTTCCATTTATTCGTTCCTATCTTTTCGTAATCAATTATGGCCAGGATTAGGGTTAGGGTTTTGGCTCTTCTCTATAAATACTCTCTTCGTACCTTCAATATGGTTACGTTGAAATTAAAAGACGAAGAGAACTGCGTCGCCGTTGCCATTAGAATTCTCAAGTTCGTGAAAGGAGGTGACAACGAGCGTTCCAGAAGTTATTTTGAACTTGTTGGTTCCTGGGAGCAGATCGCAGTAGGACGAATCTTACTTTGAACAACGGTAATCTTTATCACCCCAGCAAAGTTGTCTTTATCAACTCCGATTCTCACAAAGAGACTATGACATCAACTCGTGTTCTCACAAAGAGACCGAGTCAACAACCTCATATATCATAAAGAGAACGAGTATTCATCTCCATGTCTCACTAAGAGATCGAGATTTCCATCTAACGATATACTTCGAGAATAACAATCTCAAAGCAAGATTCAGATCTGATGGAAAACAACCGTGCAAACCTTCTCGACACAAGTTTTAACAAACTTAAGAAATTTAACGGGAAGCATTACAACATCTGAAAGAGAAAGATCAGCCTTAATCTTCAACTCATGAGCGTCGACTATGTATTGACAGATCCTGAGCCTTTGATTCCAGAGGGTGAAAATGCTCGTAGGATTGCTGAAGCCACGACTTTGCAGTCGAAGTGGAGGCAAGATAACAACCTCTGTAAGTTGCTGATCTTGAACTCAATAGAGGACTCTAAAGTATGCACTACACCACTGCGGAGATCCAATAGTAGTGGAAGGCTTCAGTGATGCAAGCTGGTGCTCAGAAGTAAAGAGTGAAAGGTCCACAAGAGGATACGTCTTCTCCATAGACGGAGCTGCCATATCATAGAAGTTGAAGAAGTAGACCATGTTGTCGTACTCCTCTATGGAATCTGAGTTCTATGTACTGCCGACTGCACGGAGGAAGTAGAGTGGCTTCGAGAGCTCATGTATGATCTTTCAATGGTTGGTGCGCAGATACCGATGGTACCGATATACTGTAACAATCAAGCGATTACAGCGGTGGCATCAAATGACCTAATCAATGGCCAGAAGTGGACTGTACGTCTAAGGTACAGGGCGGTAAATAATCTTATTAAAAGAGAAGTCATTGACGTAGTTGATGTTCGGAGTCAGGAGAATCTGGCGGACCCGTTCACCAAAGGTCTCAAGCGCCAGGTAGTTGAAGACACAGCAAGTAAAATGGACTTGAAGACAATCTGATATTGTGTCTTTATAATTCTATTATAAAGTTCTATGCTATTAGTTCAAAGAGAAATCTACTAGGCATCTAGCTTTTAGTTCAAAGAAGGACCATTGACTGGAAATATATCAGGAGCAGTGGACAACCCTTTGGTATACTGCGGGGTCACGTACCCAAAACTACTGCTAGCGGGCAATCCCTTTGAAATATTATGGGGTTTTAAACCCATTTCTCGTATTTCGTATTTTGTGCGTATTTTAATTTTATCATGTATTTTAATTTTCTGTACTTGCAGTATTCCTGGCTTCTCGTATTTTGCTCGGTTTTATTTTGGAGGAGACTTGGCTTGGTTTGACTTGGTTTAGCATGGTTTGGTTCTATTTGGTTTATTGTTGGACCACCCTAACCTATACTACCCCTCAAGCTCACCCCACCACCACCATTTAATACCATTCCCCTCTCTCTCTCCTCACATTTACTTTCATTTATTTCCCCCACCAAGAAACCCCCTTCTTCCTCCATCCTCCAAACCCTAGTGGAAGAGAGGCAAGTTGCATCTTGCCAAACATGAGAATCCACTTTCATGAGTTCATCACTTAGCTTAGCTCATTGGGAGTAACTTTAGTTCTTTGTATTTTCGGATTTGGGGTTTTGTGGAGCTTGAATCTTGTACTTTACATTTTCGGATTTTACATGTTTTGATGTGTTTTGGCCGATCCTGGGTGGGATTTGATGTGCTCATGTGGTAGAGAATCAAATTTCACCCAAGATGGACCCTTGGAAGTTTGGATTTGGAGCTCGGATGGCCGAGTTGTGATGTTGCTAAGTTTTCGGCCATGGTGTTCTTCCTTGGGAAGAAGATGACTCTGTGGTAGCCGATGGCGCCTATTTCCCCTGCGTAGGTCCGATGGCGCCTACTTTGGCCGCTTGCCCTTGCAAGTGCGCCTCTTGGCCGCACGCTCCTTAGCGCTGCGCGCCTCTTCCAAACAGAACGCTTTATAGCGCCTGTTCTCTTTGACTTGGCCGATGGCGCCTATTCTGTGAACTAGGCGCGGTGGG
This sequence comes from Iris pallida, assembly GCA_029216955.1. Lineage (NCBI taxonomy): Eukaryota > Viridiplantae > Streptophyta > Magnoliopsida > Asparagales > Iridaceae > Iris > Iris pallida. The sequence continues at coordinate 8,105,250 of JANAVB010038613.1, forward strand.
CCAATGGCGCCTACTTCTCCTTTGATTAGGCGCAGTTGGCCGGCCATCCTCGACTAGGCGCCATCTGTCCCATCAGACTAGGCGCCATCTGTCCCATCAGACTGGGCGCCAACTGTCCCATCAGTGGTAGGCGCGGTTCATTCTATGGACTAGGCGCAGTTCATTCTATGAACTAGGCGCGGTTCATTCCCCATGACCTAGGCGCACTTGGGCCGGCCTTATTCTAGGCGCACTTCAGTGAGCATGGTAGGCGCACTTTAGGGTGCTGCCTACTAGGCGCACTCTAGTGCCCTCAACCTAGGCACACTCTAGAGTGTTGTCAACCTCCCTTTTGGCACACTCTAGTGTGTTGCCACCCTGGCCTGCCCTGGTGTACCTGCATCCCTTGTGCCCCCAGTATCTGCTTATTTCTGGGTTTTATTTTAATGAATTGGAGCTTCAAGGATTTTGTTCCCCACGTCACGACTTGGCTCGACTTGGCACTTTTGACACAACTTGGAGTTTTGCCATTTTCTTGATCTTGACATGATTTGAGTTGACTTTTCATAAATTGTGACTAGAACTATATAACTGGAACCTGTTAACTTGACAACTTGCTAGTGGCCCGCGGCGGCGCACTTCCTTGTAACAGGACATGATAATATGATAACTTGACAACTTGAGCTGCTGAGGCAGGCTTACTTGACTTGCTACGTGACTTGACACCGTGGGTGTGCATCTTGTGCTTGATTAATCTACTGGTCCAGTCTTGCATCATGTCTAGGACGTGAACATCTGGGTACCACGGCCAGAGGTTCACATGAATTCGGACTAGGTAAATGATTAGTTCACAAAACTAGAACATGGAAGATTTCCCGGCTACAGGCAATCCCGTTACCTGGGCGGCCTTGGGAATTGATGCTTGCCGACGAGTAGGGCACAATTCCAGCACACTGTTAGGTGTTGCACCCCTTGATGGTACTTGAGGGTACACTTGTCTCTCGGACAATGTACCCACCTGAACCCAGCTCCTTGCTTGCGTTCTGGGTAGCCTGGATAGTCTGCAGGGCCTGTGGCTGATAGGAACATCTCATTGCATCTTGCTAGTAACTAGGTTGTGACAACCCTAGTTAGTTAATTTATCAAGCCGTAGGACTTGCTTGGCCGTTGTGAAATGGTTGGCGTCTGGTCTTGTCTAGCCTTGTCTTGCTTGCCTAGTCTTGCCTAGGCCTGATCTAGTCCCTGTACCTGGCTCTCATCCCGAGCATGCTTGTCTTTATTTTATTTTAGATAAATGGTCTAGCGCATGCGTTATTCAGGCGAAGGGTTACAACCCCGGTCCTTGTTTGGTTTAAGGGTTGTAACCTGGGAGACCGGAATATTCTCATGTTATGACCAGTTATCGCCCTATTGCATGTATTTCTTTCTTATACCTTTATTTTCATTTCGACTTGATATGCTGGTTTTAGTTCTTGTGCATGGCCTCCTTTGTGGCACTTGCTCTTTCTGGGGTCTGACCCAGCTGGTTTTGTATGGCCAGATTTCGGAGCAGCTACCGAGGATCTACCGCAGTTCCAGCCCGATGGTGTCAACTAGAAGAAACCGGGGCCAAGAGTGGGTTTCTATTTTTGTACCGCTCACTCATATGTAAATTAAATATTCTTTTGAGGCGTTTGCCGGCGAGCACCTGTTAGCTCGTATGTACATTTTCTTGACGCTGTAAACATGATGAACAGATCCTAGGGTTGATCATGTATGATGTACTCTTTGCTAGTCCTGACATTTTGTAAGACTAGCTGCTTGATCATCCAATATGTAATATTTGGGACGCCTTGTATTTATATATTTGATGCTCAGACATCTTGTAATCTTAACACTTGCTTGAGATTGAGACAATAGGCTTGCTAATGACCACAGGAGACTGATGGCTTGTAGTTAACCCTCATATTTCTAGACAGCCGTGACCGTATACCGAGGTGTTTTCCATTTCGATATACGTAGCTGGCTGTGTATGCCCCCGCTCTCCAGTATTCTGGTTCTGGGGCGTTACAAGTTTAGACTTTAATTGATGCTACTGTCCCACTGCATTTGGATTCAGACTTTGGCTTGACAATGACAGTGGCATGTGAGGAGCCTTACCTATTCTTGGATCCATTCAGTTCAATCCCCTGGAATTAATTGGTCCAGTCCCTATATCATTTTGATGTTCAGTCCATGAATGGGTTTTGATATCAGACTTTAAAAGACTTGATACTTAGCACTTTCATGTAGTCTTGTTCTTTTGATTTAACTGGCCAATCCACCTTAAGTTTCCTGTTCCTGCATTCCTTTGGTTCAAATCCTTCACGTAGGAGTACCATGAGTATATTTGGCCACTGCATTCATACACATATTAGCCACTTAGCCACTGCACTACCTACAAGTGCATTTCCAGAATGCATATCCCTCTATGTTCCGCATATTACATCTTATGTACTTAGCCTGCAGATGTATTTTACTGCACCTGGTTTATACAAGCCTTGCAATGCATCATCTATTCACAATGATCACTATACACACAGTTAGTAACCTGCATTTGGTATCTTAATTACCTGTCTTGCTCTTGCCTGGGTTCAGTTGCCAATTTATGGGGGTCAATGATATACATTATATAATGTTGGGTATGATTCGGGGTTTACCTGTATACAATATATAGGGTACATGTATGATGTACTGTATATTCATACACTTGGAGTATATGGTTGTGATATCTTAGAGTATGGGTTATAGTATACTATATACGTATACCTATATGAGTCTTGGTTATGGTATAGTTAGAGTTTAGGATTGGTAAATAACTGATTGTTGACCTCTCTCACAATTAAATTTACTTATGCCAAGTCTTTTGGGCCTATCAGAGTTATAGATCTTTTTAGAAATCTAGTATAATGCTGATTACCTCAAAAGGCTTGCATAAGTAAGAGTGTATAGAGTATATATCGTAGGCGGATGAGTGTATAGAGTGAGCCTCCCTATTTCCTTTCTTCTTATTCGGATCATGAGGCATCCTATTCCGTATCATATGATATACATCTCAACCAAAGCGTGGAGAAGTGTGAAAATATTAATATTAACCAAGGATCAGTATCAAAATCAGTATCACCATGAATCTCATAGCTTGTTCTAATAGAGCATAATATAAAACCAAACGTGAAGCAGAGCTTCACATTCACAATATTAGAATGTGAAGCTCTGATTCACACGTTTGGTTTTACATTATGCTCTGGTAGAACAAGCCATGAGATTCATGATGATACCGATTTTGATACCGATCCTTGGTTAATATTAATATTTTTATACTTTTTTACTCTTTGGTTGAGATGGATATCATATGAGAGAGTCGAATGAGAAGCAGGAAAGTAGAGGAGGGGTCAAAAAGGGGGCCTTCTGAGGGCGCAGAGGACGTCTAAGAGTCGAGTTTGTGTGTATAATTATTTGATAGTATCCAGGTTAAGAAAGTATTAAAAAAATTAGATAGTATCATGTGTCAGGGTGCGTGTGTGTCTAGGAGTCGAGTTAGGACTGAGTATCAGGCTCAGGGGGCAGTATACGTATGAGGGCTTATCCAGGGATAGAGTCTCAGACAGGAAGGGAATGTGTATGTATTAGTAGTTAGGTTTTATGTATCAAAAATATATGCATATCTCGGGTACATATAGCTAGTGTGAAGTATACAGAATTGAAAATATGTGTATTACATATGCATTTTTAGATTTGCCTGTGGCGGAAGGCGGACGTGGACGTGGACGTGGACGTGGACGTGGACGTGGACGTGGACGTTTGCAGCATGGGTCTGGCTCACATCCGGCTCCTTTTGAGCGTCCAAGCCATCCACCTGTCGACGAAGACAAGTTCCTAGATGTTCATGATGGGTTATCTCCGGGCGCGGCCCGTACATCAGTCGGGGGAGCTACTCCTTTGGCCAATACTCTGACGACTACTCCTACGACCATCCGACCATTTCTACCCCTACGGCTGCTCCCATTACGGCCAATCCCTATCCGAACTTGGTGGTCGAGCGCGGAGTCTACAGACGACGCGTAGGAGATCCTTCGACGTTACCGGAGCGCCCAGCCGACGTCCATCTTCCGGAGCTGTGGGCCGATGGGCAGACGTAAGTATATGTATTTTAGTTTATTGTAAATTCATATATTCATTCATATATTCTTTATAGTAGCTGATGTCGTACATTGTTTTCTTATCTCAGGTTTTTTCTGATCCGTGCCGGACGAGATCTAGGCGACTTGATTTGCCGTAATTTCCATGGGTCGTACCTGAACTTCGACGACATCCCGGCGGAGATGCGGTTCGTTTGGCTTGACGCACTGAGGGTATGTATAATGGTCTTTCTTTATAATATGTATCAAAAATTTGTTCATTCATGTGCGTTTATTTTATTTGCAAGCGTCGTACAGGTGGCCAGAGCATAGGGACCAGGCCATCCGGAGGTGCTGCAAGACTGTATCCAGCAAAAGGATACGTGACATGATCCACGACCAGAAGGCGCTGGAGAGCCTAAGAGGTAGTAGATCAGAACATGGGTGCAAGGAGTGTCTCAGAGCAGATTTCTGGGCGGAGATGAAGAAGAAAATGGAGACCCCGGCCTATCTGGCTAAGTTTGAGAAGGCGAAGGCTGCCCGTGCTAAGGCTGGTCAGCACACGGGTGGTTCGATCCCGTGTGCGGAGCACATGCACTGATTGGTGAGTATTCTATTAAATTATCAAATTTTTAAGTCTTAAACTCTAGAAAATGAGTATTAATTTATGTTTAATTGTACAAGCACGAGGAGGTCGCCAGGAAAGGCGGAGATCCGGATACCGTCGACTTCCCCACAGTCTTTGTGCATACCCACAAGTGCAAGAGCGATGGGAAGCTCGTAGATGAGCGGGCCGCCAAAGCTTATGTAAGTTTTCTTATTCTTTATATGTATTATATTTTTATAATTGTATATGATCGAACTACGAGTATCGATATCGGTACCCCATACTCATATAGTAATATGTCGATACCGATTTCGATTGCGATACCGATACTAATAGGAATGGTCCGATACTCAGAGTATCGGTATCGGGCCATTCCTATGTGAGTATCGGTATCGATCTATTACTATCTGAGTATAAGTATCGGTATCGGCCCATTACTATGAGTATTGATATCGGTATCCGTACATTACTATGAGTCTTTATATTAACTCTAAATTTATTTACGTTTATATAATATAGGAGGAGTTTGAGAGTCGGGTCGATGAGGGGGGTGAGGGAGGTGAGGGGGCTGGACCTAGCCAGCCGACGGATAGGAACAAACTATGGGTAGATACGGTCGGAGTAGAGAAAGGCAGCAGCATATATGGTATTGGATCGTTTGCATCCCAGTCGTCCGTCGTTAGCTCCACCTCCACCTCCACCTCCACCTCCACCTCCACCTCCACCTGTACCAGTACTTCCCACCGGCGGTGCTGTCGTCTATGACCAGGTCACTATTACCCGTATATTATAGGATTTACAAAATTATATATACGGTAGTGCAGGAGCTTCTGCTCCGACACCTATAGTACCAGTAGTTCCGGCTCCGACTGCAGCTCCGACGGTTCAGACATCGACCGATTCAGCTCCGCTACAGCCTCCAGCACCTCCGGCTACAACACCGATGGATCCAGCACCGACTTCGAGAGTTCCTCTGTCTCGGGAGGATTTCGAAGATGCATTACGAAATGTGCTGGGTAGTTACACCCACCCGCCACCTCCTCCGCCGCCGTCGACGTAGATATTGTTTGGAAACTGTTTGTATTTGGAAACAAATTGGAAAACTGTTTGTAAACTGGAAAACTGTGTATTTGGAAAACTGTTTGTATTTGGAAAACAATTTGGAAAACTGTGTATTTGAAAACTGTTTGTATTTGGAAACTGTTTGTAAACTTTTTATTTGGAAACTGTTTGAAAACTGTTTGTATTTGGAAACTGTTTGAAAATTGTCTATATTGAAACTGTGTATTTGGAAACTGTGTATTTGGAAACTGTTTCAAAACTGTTTGTATTTAAAAACTGTCTGTATTGGAAACTATTTATATGATTGTATATTGTGTATGTAACTGTCAACATGGTTGTGGAGTGCAGGAAAAACAAATATAGACACACAAAATTGTATTTAGCGACAGGACAGCGACGAAACAGCGACGAAATATCTAGAAAATTACAGTATAGCGACGAAAGAGCGACGGAATATCTGGAACATTCCGTCGCTAAGGTTCTGGAAAATATAGATTTAAAGTATAGCGACGGAATAGCGACATAACCGGTTCGTCGCTACAAGCCTATCCGATACAAATAGCATATCGAAAACACTTTAGCGACGTACTTTTCTGTGGCTATACCGTCACAAACTAGCGACAAAATTTTTGTCGGTAGTTAGTCGGTAAAGGTAGCGACGGAATGTCCGTCGCTAATACGTCACAATTTGTAATAAATAGCGTGTCGCTAAATCCATCACTAATCAGTCGCTATTTTCAACAAACTAGCGACTGACTAAAATTAGCGACACGTAATTTCTCGATAAACCGTTTTCGTCGCTGACGGAAAAACGACTTTTAGCGACGGATATCGCCGTCGCTAAAAGCCTTTTTTTGTAGTGTGTCTCTTGAGGATAATCTTGTAGACACCCAATATACATACACCGAAACCAGGCTGCCACAAGGCCTTTAATGTGCAGCCAGAAGCACGGTTGACGTCATTGTGTGAATGGAAAGAATTGCAGTTATGGTACAGAATTCAAGGCTTAGTCTATTCTTGTATCATGCTGTTATTTAACCTATGCTGGAAGATTCAAGTCATAGTGACATCTATCCTAATGCATGATGGACAATCATTGTGGGGAATGCTCAACCCATATATAGAGATATGTGGGAGATTGTTAGTATTTTTCCTTAGAGAACTAGAAAGATAGTCCCATATTGCATAGTCCAAATGGATTGTATCTCTATATAAAGCTTTGCTTGTGTTGAAAGAATCACATGAGGTGTGGAGAGGCACATGGGTGCCATGTGGGGGAATTTTTCTAGTGGAAAGAAGGCTAACCCAAAAAAGAAGCATTAATGCTTTTTGTCATGCTCATAGATTTAATTCCTAAAGGAGCTAAGCTCCGAAGGGGCTTAGCGACTCGGACTCGGACTCAAGGGCGCAAGTGGCGCTTTGTTGGCGCACTTTGTTCTAAGCACATCAGCATCGGCGCATGGCGTCTTGTGTGATGTTAATGCGCTCGTGCACTCGTCTTCTGCGCGAGTCACATGCGCAGGAGCCGTGCAGGTGCATGCACAGGAGATGCGCAGGAGCCGCGCTGATGCGGGGCTGCGAGGCTGCGCTGTTGTGCTACTACGCGCTTGCTGGGCTGTACGTTTGTGCTGCTACGCAGCTACGCACAGGCACGCGGGCTGACAGGCTGAGTGGGCTAAGGGGCACAGGCGGCTCATGATGTGGCTGATTGGAAGATTTGAGCGGTTATGAAAAGATTGAGTCAATTAATCAAATCCATCTTTTGTAGGATTTGAATTTAATTCATTCAAATATTTCCATTTATTCGTTCCTATCTTTTCGCAATCAGGTCCAGCCAGGATTAGGATTACGGTTTCGGCCCTTCTCTATAAATACTCTCTTCGTGCCTTCATTAAGGTTACGCTGAAATTAAGAGACGAAGAGAACTGCGTCGTTGTTTCCATTGGAGTTCTTCGAATTCGTGAAAGGATGTGACAACGAGCGTTCCATAAGTTCTTTCGAACTTGCTGGTTTCTGGGAGCAGATCGCAGTTGACGAATCTTGCTTTGAACAACGGTGATCTTGATCATCCCAGCAAAGTTGTATTCATCAACTCCGGTTCTCACAAAGAGACCGTGATATCAACTCGCGTTCTCGCAAAGAGACCGAGTCAACAACCTCGTATCTCACAAAGAGAACGAGTATTCATCTCCGTGTCTCACTAAGGGATCGAGATTTCCATCTAACGATCTGTTTTGGAAATAACACAATGTGTGCACGTGCGCGTGCCAAATAGTTTTCGAATCTTCATAGACTTGTACGAGATTATCAACAATTAACACACCTCGATGTGATAGTTGCAAGTCCTAATATAGAACATTATGCCCATGGACGAGGATTGAACCGTGCCACTAAATAGTCTAATGCTATACTATATGGAGGCTTTCTACTGTCTTTAGCATCATGTGCCGCTAAATAGTCTAATTAAGGTTATACTATATCGAAACTTTCTATTGTATTTAGCATCCGTTCCCTTTTATGGTCAAGTTTACTTCATTTCTTGAGGTTGAAGTTCCTCTTGAAAACTTGGTCCCAATCTCATATGCTTGATCACAAAACCACAGCTAAATATGTTACCAAAACCATTAGCCATCTGGTTGATTGTTTTCTCTATGATGTAACTCACATTTCATAAAGCTTCCACTAATGAATTATTCCCACACTTTTCTCCCTGAACCCTCCTGTATGTTGTAAGTACATACTTATCCTAGGGAAGAAAAATGATGAGCATTCCCACTCCTTTCAAAAGCATGACTTTTGTCACACTTAATTTCACATAGCCATGTCATTTATTCATAACATTTGTACATTAACCTTTCCTACTTTCAAGATTTATTTTCTCAACAGTCAAAGAGGTCCATATATGGCCAAGCACCATTAGACACTAGCAAAAGAAAGTTTTTTTTTTTTTTTGGAGATAATCTCTCCTATAAAGTGAAATGGATATGGTTCCACTCTATGGGACCTCAAAAGCTCAACTTTTACTATTGGAGAGGGCTAAAACCTTAGGTTTCCAAGCATTATTAGTGGGATTGGATGGCTCTAATCCTCCATTACAAAGTGATCAACCGTGGCCACTAAGCACGTAAGTAGAGCTTAGACCCACAGATATCATTCCAAATCCCAACATAACACAATCCTCTTAAAAGTGTTGTTATATATTGACTGTCAGTATTATATTTAGGAAACATAGGGATAAACCTGACACTTGTCCATGAAGAATATTTTTACAGTTAGGATGCATTCCCAAGAAACCTGTACTGCCCCACGGAAGAGAGAGGAATAATTATTGGAGGATAAGAAAAAACCTCTACCGTCCCCAAACGCACATAGGACCAAGCAAGAACGGAGCCATGATTTTAATTGAACTTAAAATATCCTAAAAAAAGATTTCATATAGCATCCACAATTTCCCATTCCATCTTGAATTTGAACATAAAACATATATATATATATATATATATATATATATATATATATATATATATATATATATATATATATATATATATATATACCTTTCCTCTAACTTTTAGTGATACATGTATCTTGATTCAACAACATTATTTTTCGATATTAAGCTATCAAGAATCCCTGTCAAAAAATGTCCAAACTAAATTTTGTACCCGGTAAGTGTGTCCAATTACCATATGTAAAAATTCTAATTTGAAGCTCAAATCGCTACAACAGACAAATCATAACCAATTCCTAACACATATAGATACTACCTTCTCACTAATCTACTGATATTTGTAGCAACAAGTATATATGTAAACAAATACAAAATAAAGATGAAGCAAAAAAATGGAACTAAATAGCAAATTTAGGAGAGGAGAGGGGACTGAGAGAGTGAGAGCGAGAGACAGAGCCAGAGAGGTCAGTGAGTATGCATTTTATTTGGATGGACTGGAGGTGGATTTGGACTAGAGATATAGGTTAAAAAATTGGTGGGCCAGCCCACCTCAGTCCACCAATAGCTCTGCCCCTGGAAAAAAGGAGGAAACAAGAAATTCAAACTGAGGTGGACTGGGTGGGTTGGGTATGGACTGATTCATATAGTAGCCAAAAAAACATGAAAAAATAGAAAAAGAAAAAAACTTGGATCCCCAGCCCACAACGTGGCTCTGCCATTGCGTAGGACTGTCGAGGGGTCAGGTTAGAGAGTTCATGTAATATATAAACAAGGCTATAAGCTTTTATTGGACGTACTACAGATTTTGTAAAAAAATTAGTAGAGTCCATTTTTGTTCACCAACCAAAATTAGTTTGTTCACCCTCCAATAAAGAATTGACACATGTTAAATCTTTTAGTCAAAACCACTTTGAATGTTTACAAAACCACTTCCAAAGTGGTTTATGTTGTATGGATATGACACGTGTCATTTTTTGTGGAGAGTGAACAAACATCCTAGTTTTTGTGGGTGAATAAAAATGGACTCTTTTTTAATAGGAATAATTTAGCAAATGCCTCCATTCCAAATGTTGAAACTAGCATATACCCCCATTATGTTTTTATCTAGCATATACCCCACTCCCATGTAAAATATAAGGAAAAAATTTAAGAAAATTTTTGAGTCGCACCCCACTCAATGTAAACATATGAGTGGTGCACCCCACTCGATTCACCATATGCATAAGTAATCCCTCTTATGACGAAAATCGTTAGAAAAAATGATTCGTGTCGTTTGTCATATATTTATGACCGAAATACCCTTCTGTTTATTTCCTAATGGTCCACAATCCACCCTCTTTATAATCCTCACCTACTATTTCTTCTAAAACAACCCCCGCCCCTCTTTCTTCTCCTCAGATCTTCATTCTGCTCTAAAACCCAAATCTGACCACTCGAAGCTCCGCTCCCATGGCCGACCACTCGAAGAACTTCAAGGTTTGCACTCTCTCTTCCTCTCTTTCCTCCTTTCTCTCAACTAGTGTGAACAATCAGTTTTTGGCTCCACCATTTTTAGGTTTTACATCAAATTTTTTGTTTTTGTAGGAAAAATGTCAAATATGCTCGAAGCACACTCACCTTGCAGATGAGTGTTCGTTCTTGAGCTCACCTTGCAAGACTGTGAATTGCAATGGGATTCGTTACCTGTCGAAGTCTAATACGAAGGCAAATCCTGGGAGAATTTCTGAAGTGTCCTCTTTAATTGCTCGAATTTTCAGTGGCTGGATGAAGCAATTTGTGAAGGCATACGCGAAAGTTCATCTTCCTCAATGCGAAGAGAAGGGTGTTTCGCGTGTGGTGACTTAAGTCACTGGAAGCAACAATGCCCTTGGGAGAAAGCCCCTTGTCCTAATCCTAATTGTGGAGGAAAAAGAACCGTGATGGTGTCGAAGAGGAGCCACAGCTATGGAAGACGATTCTTACAATGTCGAAAATGTAACGGTGCATTCAAATGGTTGAATGAGGCTGTCGAGTGTGATAACGACCACTCTGAGTCAAAGTTTCCAGTTCAAATTGTAGTGAACACAACTCTAGAACAGTTGTGTAAGTCATTTGAAAAAGACGTGGCTATGTAAACCTGGAATTGCATAATATACATTCACTTTCAGACTTTATATATTACTTGTTAAAATATCTTCTTGACTTATAAACCTGGAATTGCAAGCTGGAATTGATATAGTCTATAGTTTTCAACAGCTTCTTAACAAAGCATATTTCAACTAGCTGAAATTGTAAGCTGGAATTGACATAGTTTTCAACAGCTTCTTAACAAAGCCTATTTCAACTAGCATCCTGGAACAGAGTTACAAAATGATGTCCAACAGAGTTACAAAATAAAGAGAGTCTATATAAATTGATGTCCAACAGAGTTACAAAATGATGATGATGTAGTGGACCTTAACAAAATACTGGAACACAAACATAGTCTATAGTTTTCAAGTCATATTTCAACTAGCATCCTGGAGGCGTCGGGACTTGAGTTCCTGCTAGTTTAGTCTTCTTTTTTCCCCTTGAAACCTTCGGCCTCTTGTAGACAGTATTTTTCATCTTTGGTTCCTTAGGAGGCCTTGGTGGCCTAGGTGCCCTTGCTCTTTTGTTGTTCCCTCCAACTGGTCCTCCTTGGCACCCTCTAGCATTGTAATCAGCCGGTAATTGCAACGGCCACAAATCCTCTGCTTCTTGGATGCTCTTGGCAGCTCGTCAGCCTCCAACCTCCTTGCCTCTCTTGGTCTCCCAGGTTGTCTATGTCTACCAGGTGGGCCAACTTCGTACGCTGGCTGTAAGTAGACATTACAAATAAGTATACTATACAAAGTGAAGTATAACCAAAAGTGTAATACAAAGTAGTGATTGTTTACTGGATCCCATAAGGATTGGTCTGGCAATGGAACAATCTTCCCAGCATAAGCCCTCTTATAGGTAGTGGCATGATAGTAGGGACTTGTGTACCTGTACATATTAAACAAGGAATTAGCACAATAAAGATATTAGCTTAAAAAGTCTGCTTCTATACTCACATAGTCCATGTGGGCCTGCTAGGTAACAATGCAGCTACAGCATGGACACATGGGATCCCTGTTAATTCCCATACGAAGCAGTCACAAGTCCCAATACGAGTATCAACAGTCCATCTGTTCTCGATTGAGAACACACTAGTTACACAAAATAAGCCCTCATCAGTCCCAATAACGTGATATCTGTTCACTTGCTTTGCCCTTTGATCAATCACTTTCTGTGCTCTAGGAGTCAAGTCCAAGTCACTCCATTTCATTGAAGTCATTTTCCTCTCATATATCAACTTCATTACCATCATATGGAACATCTCTACAAGCATTGTGATGGGTTTACTTCTTAGTTCACCAATCCAATTGTTGAAACTTTCAGAAAAGTTATTGGTAATATGCTCACACTTTGTTGTTGTCTCGAAATATGCTCTGCACCACCTGTTGGTATGAAATGGTATGAACTTAAGTTCAGATACTATAGCATAATGTATGAATTAGCATGTATCAGCATGTATGTATGAACTTAATATATGAATGAACTTATCTTCAGTTCAGATACTTCACTTAATGTATCAGATACTTATCTTCAGTTCAGTTCAGAAGATAAGTATCATGTATCCATGTATCAGTAAGAAAATTTGCATATGAATTAGTAGAATACCTGTTTCTGCTCTCTGCTATAAGGTATTGGTGACCAATAGGACATTGCTTCTCAATTGCTTTCATATACTTAGCTTGGTCTACCTGTCTGTAGGCTCTAGCTGCACCCCATGTAAGCTGCTTCATTTACTGGCTACCATTCACATGGGTTTTGAAGTTCTTGTAGAAGTGCCTGAAACAAAATCTATGTGGGTGTCCATAGAACTCTCTCTCCACAGCTAGTCCTAGGCCTTTTTGCCTGTCAGATATGAAGGTCACCCTTTCTCTATGTTGAAGCAACTTGTCCTTAATAAGAGTAAGAAAATGTCCCCATGTTGCCTCACTCTCAGACGTGCATATATAGATGGCAAGTGGGAATAAACTATTATTTCCATCCAAAGCAGTTGCTGACAAACATACCCCTCCGTACTTTCCTTTTAGATGACAGCCATCCAAGCCAACTAATGGTCTGCACCCATGTATAAACCCCTCCCAACTAGCTTCATATCCAACACAGCAATATCCAAACTCCAGAGTCTCTAGTATATTTCCACAGAAAGCTACACTCCATGTCCCATATACATAACATAAGTACATTAACCAATGCATCTACATTAACTAATACATAACATAAGTACATGAACTAATGCATAACATACATTTACATACCTGAGTTGGTAGTAACAATTTGCTTTGCAACCTTAGGGGCTTTCCTATAGCTTTCTTCATAACCCACAAACATTCTCTCCCTCACTCTTAACAATGCTTTGTGGGCATTCCAGTATGAAACATTCACAGTACACTTCAACCACATTTGCTTTTGCACATCCTTGGCCTTCCATGAAGTATGGTGGGCCTTCATATCGTCTTCCAATACCTCGGCTATGAATTTGCTATTAGCCATTCTATTATGCAAGTTTGAGGTGTGCCTACATGTGTGCTCTTCATTTAACTGTCTTAGTGTACATGTTGTCTTGTCAACACTATTAATTCTCACCCTACACATCTAAGAGCATGTTTCTTCTTGGCATACACACCATATTCTTGTACCATCATTTTAACAAACTTTATTTCAAACCTGTTATTTATGGCACATGCTCTCAAATACTTTCTGCAGTCACCAGGAGTAGCCCATTGCTGCCATAGGACTAGGCCACTCACAACTGGAGCCCTGTTCTCCTCATCCATCTCACCATCACTATACAGGTCATCAACTTCCCCCCTTTTCCTCCCACCCTTCTTCCTCCCCCTCAGAAGGGGATGAGTCAGGGCTTTGGTACTCATCTGCAGGATTGATTTCATCAATTGCCAGCTTCTTCATTGACATCTTCTTCTTATGAGCATGTGACCTTTGATACTCTGTCTCTTTCCCCCATTCTTCTTTGTTATTATCTGGATCCACAACATATTCCCCCCAGAAGTCATCTACATGCTCAATTTCTGTGTCATCTTCTTCATCTGCTGTAAATAAATATTACAAATTGTGTTAGAGAACAAATAATTAAGTATAACATAAAGAGTCATCTTCTTCACCTGCTGGTACAAAAGACTCATCAGATTCTGTGTCATCGTCTTCAACTATTGGTTCATCTCCACACAACTGAGTCTCATTTTGTGTACCAAACTCTTTCACAGGCTGTGACCCAAGCTCTCTGTCTTCTTCATTTTCCAACTCCTCCTCAGAACTGTCAGTAGAATACGTTGGTTTGTGTTCTACTTTCTTCATGTTCTTCTTAGAGGGAGTGTCAAACTGTGGTTTGTGTGCTACTTTCTTCACAGGCTGCCTAGTATCAAACTGTGGTTTGTGTGCTACTTTCTTCATGTTCTTCTTAGAGGGAGTGTCTTGCTCAGTAGGAACTGCCACATCTTCTAAGTAAATGTGTAGCTCTCTATTATGATCAGGCATTTGTTTACTGAACATGTCCAACAATCCACCATCATTCAACAACTCTACTGTTTTTCCATCTTTTAGATTATCAATCCAATAATACTTAAATGTGGCCTCTAGATGGTTACTCTTCACTACATAGGGAATATCCAACAAGCTTATTAGGTCAGGGTCGACTTCATTCACAACTGAAGTATCCTTCATATGGAATTTGACCATGTAATTCCTGTAAAATTAAACTTTCAATAACATAGCATATAAATTCACTAACAGTGCATAGAATCAGCACCAAAAAATGTTTGTTCACTAACAGACTTCATACATTCACTAACAAGTATATAAATTCACTAATAGCTTTCTATGTTCTACCCAAATTCACTAACAGAACAAAATGGAAACAAACCCTAAGTGTTTGAGAAATGTAATACCCAATTCACTAACATTCACTAACAGAACAAAATGGAAACAAACCCAAATTCACTAACATTCACTAACAAAGCTTTCTATGTTCTACCCAAATTCACTAACAGCACAACAATTTCTACCAAATTTCAAATAATTTTATCAAAATATAATGGAATCAGTGTTCGAGAAACCCTAAATCATACTATTTTAAATGGAAACAAACCCTAAGTTCCTACTCAATTCTAAGAAATTCGAACCCAAATTCCATAAAATTAGCAACATACAATATAAACCCTAAACTACGAATCAATACCCTTTTCGACACGCAGCCATGGAAGCTCTTCTTCCTTTCTTTCAGTCTTCAAGATCCTGCATAAAGTTAAGAAGATCATAACTAATCTTCCTATTGGTTCCAAAAAATGTTAACAAAAACAAACTGCTGTCATGTTCTTACCTCTCTGTCTCCACGAAGCTTTGGAGAGGGAGGCTGGAACGAGAGAAACAGGGGGGATCGAGACGAGAGGGGGAGAGGGGAAGTTCGTCGAGAAGGAAGGAAGGAAGATGAAGCGTCTGGAAGAAGAAGAGAGAGGGGTTTGGCGCGGAGTCAAAGGACATTTACTCATAAAGGGTATTTCGGTTATAAATATATGACAAACGACACGAATCGTTTTTTCTAACGATTTCCGTCATAAGAGAGATTACTTATGCATATGGTGAATCGAGTGGGGTGCACCACTCATATGTGTACATTGAGTGGGGTGCGACTCAAAAAATTTCAAAATTTAAAAAGTGGGAGTATATCTTAAATTTTTTTTACTATTTCCATACTAAAAATAGGGGCTCCATTTGCTAGATAAAAAAATAAAATAGTGAGGGTATGCTAGTTTCAACATTTGGAATGGAGGTATTTGCTAAATTATCCATCTTTAATATAATGTCAATCAATAAATGCTATTCTTGTCATGGACTCTACTTGCATCAAGATCTTCACCCATTTAATCATCATGTTGGAATTCGGTCCATGGCACCCCTGCCCCTGGGTGGTGATTTTGTGTAGTTGTATTAAGATTTTCGAAACTATTTTGCAATATGTTGGGATTTTGTCTTAAACTTGCCAATCCTACCAATAATAAGGATTGAAAGGTCCTAGTCAAACTTCTACTTACATTGAGCTTTCAAATAATAAAACCTAATATGTAAATGACCCAGGTTTCCTTGAGAGATTATCCTTGTGCACAAAGGTGTTGGGTTATCACTTATCAACCATAGGTTAGAAAGAAAATAATAATAATAATAATAATAACAGAAAGAAAGAGGTTAAAGAAAAGAAAAATTAGATTTATATGATTCTATGGTATTGGATTCTATATTTTGTGCACTTTCTTTTGTAATAAGGTTGCGAAATTGTAGTAACCCTGTAAGCTTTGTTACGTTTGTTTTAGTTATGGTCACACTCTTCCGACAGTTTTCACCTGTTATTAGGTTATTCTTGTGCTCGTTGCAACTTATGTAAGTTGACCACCGATTTGTCGGTGTGGTCGTGAGTTCGTCAAAAGAACATTTATTCTCAACATAATATAGTTAGTTAAAACAATTAAGACATTTAAACTATCATTTAAGATTATATTTCTTCAATCAATAACAACTACAACAACAAAGCATTTAAACTATCATACCTCAACGACAATCACTCAAAAAATTTCACATGTGATACACATTCAAATTAATAGACGATTCAAATTAAGTTTACTATAGATGTTATTCAATGAGACAGGCTCACCATATACATGCCAGTGGTGATTAATGGTGAGTCCATCCAATAATATAATGATACATGCATATTACTATCAAAAGGCAAAAAAATAAACTAATCAAACGATCGGAAAATATCATTAAGATATGATTACCAAAATTAGTAAAAATATTGTCATGTATTATTATACCATTGGACGGATTCATCATTCACCATTGTCAATGTTGTGAGTATGTCCCACTAAATAATTTCTTGAGCAATACATAGTAATTAAGTTGGAATGAGCTGAGTTGGGGCTTCTAGGCCTCGCCTACTTTTGTTTTGCAACTTATGATTCACTTTTTTTTTTTTATTTGAATTTGAATTTGAATTTGAATTTAACCTAATAGTTTGTATTATATGAACTGTAGGGTCCTGTCCTAGCAGACATTGCAGTATGTGTCTTTATAATTGGTCCTTAATGGTTTTAAACATTCCTTTTTTTCTTGGTTTCTCTCATTTTGTTTCGAGCATCCAGGAAGTAGAAGGTTTCATACTATCTCGAACACATGCAAGCCGGGATACTGAACAACCAGTCATATCTTGAATTACTTTGCCACTATAGATTTGTATACGATTGAAATTTTAAAGAAAGATATATAATAATCCTAAATATTGGTCGAACGGAAGAAAAGGACAATATACCCCAAAGATGTGGGAGAACAATAATGCTCAGTTTACTACCAAATGTTAATTACAATTTTTTTACCTCTCTCCTCCTCCTTACGTATGGGTCCCACACCTGGCCCCACCTTCCTCCTAACCCCCCTGCTATATGGGTCCCATCCGGCCCTACCTCTTCCCGTCTCCAATTGAAGTCGGCCACGTGGCCGGTTGTAAGGGGTGGTAAGCATTTGGTTGTAACTTTAGCACTACCCGTGGGCGAAAGGAGTTCTTGTTATTATTATAGATGTAGGCTAATTTGCATCTTAATATTATGAACTTTTATATTTGTACATATTGTTACCATAAACTTTCAATTATGTTGCTTGCTATCATGAACTTTTTAAGTTTGCTAGTTTATAAATACTATATAGTATTGTTTTCGTTGCAAACCATTTCATATATTATATTTTTTTACAAGTTAATACCATGAACTAACGATGCTTAATATATTAAATTGTAAAGTAAGCAATAGTTCATGGTATTTACTTACAAATAAGTAATAGTTGAAAGTATGCAATGGGTCGTGCAACCCAAAAACTGATATGGGACCGAACGGTGAAACCTGGGCCGGCCTATGCTCGGTCAAAGTCCAAACCTAGTCCAGACTCGAACGGAGGTAGGTCGGACTAGATTTTCCTATGCAAAATCCAACCTAGCCCTGGTATATAATTATGTATATAATACTATATAAAAAATAGATATACCAACCATGTAGTATATAAAGTATATGGATATAAATTAAGAACGGTTACTATTTCGGTATTAGTATATGCTATATATGTAATTATATGTCTATGATTGATATTTGTTTCTTTCTCATATAGTATATGCTAAAATTAAGTTGCATTTGGAATACGACTAAAATATATGAGATATATCAATGGCTCTCAACTATGACACATAGAAATGTCAGGAATTTCAGAAATCGGATTACCAAAATATATATATATATATATAGACACACACACACACTACCTAACTAGCCTAGCTACCCTTAACCCGTGAGGCTAGACAATCCAAGGCCCCCCCCCCCCCCCCCCCCCCCCCCCCCCCCCCCCCCCCCGACTCGAACCCCCCTCCCCCCTCCATGCACGGTGGTGTTACCAGTACACCACAATCCGATGTGTTTTTTTTTTCTAGAAACCATGCACGTAGACAACGCCACCCAGCCAGCCTTGGCCCGAAGGTCATGGACAACGCCACCCAGTCGTTCTACGTGGGAGTGGAGGCTCGAACCCGCGCCCTCACCGCCACCACTGGCAGTGTATATATATATATATATATATATATATATTATATAATATATATATATAATTTGATTGCATCATTTGCACGCATATAGTAATAGGAACAATGCATAATACTACACAACAGTTTAGGTCCGGCTGGATTGTTCATAAGACCTTGTGTGGAGACCATTGGATTTTTTTATCTCATTTGGTTTCCAGAATTAGGGATTGAAAAAAGAAGGTGATTATTTTCATATGTTTGAATGCCGAAGGAATTGAGAAGAAAAATAAAGTAATTTTTAATGGAAGAAAATTAGAGAAGAAATGATTCTATCCATCCAAACAGAAAATACTTTCCCAATATTCACTTTCCATTTCAATTTTTTTGGCATTTTCAAACAATGCATGAGAATGGTAATTTTTTAAAAGAAAGAAAATACCAAGGAATTGATTTCCTTTCCATTCCTTTCTGCAAACCAAACGAGGAGGGGGGTGGGGGGACACTTCCGATCTTGTACAATCTTTGCTTGCATGAAATAGATACAACCTGGATTTTCTGTCGAGTGATATACGAGTTTTGGAAATTTTACATATCGGATAAAATTGTAACAAAAAATGAAGGTAAATATAGTCGTAGAGGATCCAAAAATGATAGCGCAATTACGGGTAAAGTGCATTTAAACCCTCCTTAGATGCACGAAAATGCAAATAAAGACTCGCTGATCCGAAAAACCCAACTAGATACGAAAATGCTCAAATCACCCCCTCCGCTAACTTTTCCGTTTACGGGTGTTAAATGGGATTGTTTTGACCATTTTACCCCTGGGCTATCTAATATTAACTTGTTAAAAACGGTTAGTTCTAAATTATTTTGTTAAAAACGGTTACGCAAAATACTTGTTAAAAAGTGGATAAATATTAACAAAGGAAAAATGGTCTTTGATAGTAAATTATTTATTAAAATTATTTTAATTAGCATTAACTTGTTAAAACGGTTAGTTTCGTCAAAAAATGGAAAATATTATTAAAATTATTTTGTAAATTATTTTTATTTAACAAATATATAAATTTTTAGGAAAAATAACTGATAAATAAAAAAAATCAATTCTTAAAAAATAAAAATGATGAAAACTGGAAAAAAAACCAATAAAAAACAAAAATACTATTAAAATATGGAAAAATAAAAAATAGAAAATATTCCAAAAAAACAAAAATGAGGATAAATCTTAAACAATGAAAAAGACACAAAACAAAACTACAAATTTGAAAATAAAGTCACTCTTAAAAACTAGAAAAGATTATTAAAAAGATGAAAAAAAATATGAAATAAGAACTAAAAAATGGAAACAAAAAACAAATATTAAAAAGACTATTAAACAAAAATCAATTCTCATGCTTGACATCATTTTCGAAATAAATTATAATCTAAATAGTAGGTTTTCATCTTAAATTTTTTCTGGAAAAAAGAAATCTTTTAACAAATGTCCGGTTAGTCCTGAACTTGTATCGTAATTTTTATTAGTCATGACTATTATCGTAATTATTTATTTATTAATTCTAGAAAAGATTATTAAAAAGATGAAAAAAAAAATATGAAATAAGAATAAAAAAATGGAAACAAAAAACAAAATATAAAAAGATTATTAAACAAAATCAATTCTCATGCTTGACGTCATTTTCGAAAATAAATGTTTATAATCTAAATAGTAGGTTTCATCTTAAATTTTTTCTGGAAAAATTTTTTTTTAACAAATGTCCGGTTAGTCCTGAACTTGTATCGTATTATTTATTAGTCATGATTATTATCGTAATTATTATTTATTAATTCTAGAAAAGATTATTAAAAAGATGAAAAAAAATGAAATAAGAATAAAAAATGAAACAAAAACAAAATATTAAAAAGATTATTAAACAAAAATCAATTCTCATGCTTGACGTCATTTTCGAAAATAAATGTTTATAATCTAAATAGTAGGTTTTCATCTTAAATTTTTTCTGGAAAAAAAATCTTTTAACAAATGTCCGATTAGTCCTGAACTTGTATCGTAATTATTTATTAGTCATGACTATATCGTAATTATTTATTTATTAATTCTAACTGAAATTGTAAATCTTGGTACAAATTTATTTCATCACATGTATACTTAAACAATAACTTAATATTACTAAACGTGTCAAAAATCCAAAAATAAATTGCAAAACATGTATGTCGAAGCATGGTCCGGGTTCAGTGGCTGCCACCGCCTTTGTCGATTATCTACGAATAGGCTTCCATAATTTCTATTTGGAGTCTTGAAAAAAAGGAATAAGTAAAAAAAAGCTTCAAACATTAAATGAGAGCAATAAGTAAAAAAAAAAAAAGAGAATATAAAAAAAAATTCAGTTGGATTTGAGATCTGTAGGTAAGAAAAAGTTTCAATATATTAATGAGAGCAAATAGTAAAAAAAAAAAAGAAATATAAAAAAATATTTATTTTCCTTCCAACCAACCGGTCAAAAATAGAAAATATAAAGTTTAGGTTTTATGTTTCAAACAAACATTGTCTTATACATAGAGAATGAAAGAGAGCCACAGCAATGTAAGCATTAGGGGTATTTTGGGAAGTGCATTTTTTTTAACACAAAAAATGGCCTCTAACGGCTGTTCTAACGTCAATTTGACGGAAAAGGATATTCTGCGCAAACAGGTTTGCGGGAGGTGCAAACTGTTAAGTTTTCTAAAAGGTCTTATTTTGCGAACGAGGCAACTCTAAGGAGGGTTTAAATGCACTTTACCCGCAATTACAAATGAAGCAAGGCTAGCCCTGAACCATTGCAGACGACAACTATCTAGATCCAAAATTTTAAGTGATACAAAACGAAAAAAGTTATGTATATATATAGCCTTCCATACGGGAATGGCTTACGGATATATTTATGGGATGGATTTAAAAGAACAAATCTTACGGAGAGAAACAATAGTAAAAATTCAATATATTGAACTCGAGTGGCTCTTGTGGTTACCGATGAGAGGTATAAAATCCTAACTAGGGGCGGAAGATCAATGGATCGAGCCACGGGGACGTATTATTTATTCCTTTATTTGGCACAAAGTCTCGTGCATATCGTCAGACTCTAAAAAATTCAATCTACAAATCCATCCACTGGAACAACAATTCATAGCAAGAGTTTTTTATTATTATAAAATAGATATATAGAGATTTGTTTTAAAAGAGAGATTTATTTTGAAAATATTGTTGGGAACGACGTGCGGAAACCGTTCCCCCAAACCAGAAAGTCCTGCGAGAGAACCGAGCAAAAGCACACAAACCAAAAACGCCAAAACAATCGCAGACACAAAGATTTTGACGTGAAAAACCCTTGCGGAAAAAACCATGAGACGATCGAGTCCAACCCTGAAGAACCTCCACTAATGGAATAAAGCTACAAGCTCTCCCGATCCAACACGGATCAACAACTCACTTGAAAGAAGAAATTTTTTGATTGCGGATTCCGAAGAACAAGAGATGCCGAAAATTATTCGAAGCAATCTCTCCTTCACAATAGTCCTTAATCTCTCTCTTAAAGATTGTAAAGCACTCTGTTTTTGAGATGATTTTCCAACTAGCATGCATCACCTTTATAACCCATTCGTAATCCATACATGTAAGGCCAATATATGGAAACTTCCAATATGCATCAATCATATATTTAATGGAAATTCAATCATAATTGGTTTGCCATAATTGGAAGTCCAATTATATGGAAAACTACTATATGAAGGGTCCAATCATAAATATATGATCAAAGTAAATAGGAAATCCAATCATATTTTCTTATCATATATGTTCCAAAATAGGATCCATGCACTCCCCAAGCTTCTCCGACACACGGATAGCGCTCGTCGCTCTCCGAAATTTTCTCCACATAGGTTGAAAACCCCACCCACTCCAACAAATATTAGTGCTCATACAATTTGCTAGCATGATTCACTTACTTGCACATATTTAATCTTTATTTTTACTATTATAATGAGGTTTGAAAACGACTTAAGATGAGATGTCTAAGCCGTATCTATATTATTCTATATCCTCACGTATCTAAGCCGTATCTATTATTCTATATCCTCACGACTTAAGATGAGATGTCTAAGCAGTATCTATATCCTCACGTAATTAAATTAAAATTTTAATTATTCTAACTAACAGTTTCTATATCCTCACGTAAAAAAAAAAAAAATCCTAAAATCCTATCTAATTTAAAATTATTTTAATATTTAAACTAACTACATGTTATTATCTAAACATATATTTAAAATTCTAAAATATATAACAAAAATTAATAAAAAATATATATATATTATGTTTAAACTATTTCAATATATTTTAATTTCTATCTAATTTATCAATAGTATCATAGGTTTATTTGGGTACGAATATCGCAATATGTAAAGTGACATGAGTTCAGGCCTAGTGGTGGTGTTGTTTTTACGAACTTATAAATTTTTATTCTACCTTTTTAACGAAGGGAGCCATTTTAATTTTTTGTCATGGCGTCAGGGCCGGTCCAGGAGTAAGTCAGACAAAACTTCAAGTTTGGACAACTCTTATCTACTTAGGA
Source organism: Iris pallida (assembly GCA_029216955.1). Lineage (NCBI taxonomy): Eukaryota > Viridiplantae > Streptophyta > Magnoliopsida > Asparagales > Iridaceae > Iris > Iris pallida. The sequence continues at coordinate 8,128,747 of JANAVB010038613.1, forward strand.
CAACTCTTAGACTCAGCGTGATCCTAATAGAGGTCGAGTCGCGATTGACCCTCCAAAATTGGCCTACAATAAGAGTTAAGGTACTACCAAAACTAGTTCCAGCTAAAGTAATCCAACTTCCTGAGCGGTCCTGATGGGCACAAAAATATTTTTGTCATGGACACCAAAAAGAAAAAAAAAAAAAAAAATACTCGGACCAGTCCTGAACGGATAAGATCACGACCCTACACCAATTTGGCACCCACTAGCCTTCGGATGGTCCCCAAAGGCGACCTCCACCGTCCACTGCCCTCTAATAGGAAGGGGTCCCTAACCCTAAGAATGGACTTATGGAAATAAGTTAAATACATGTATGTGTCGAAATCAAGGTACACCCTCCCATGCCCCATTGGGCATCTTGGTGTGAGGGGTCCCCTCCCCCTCACAAGAAGACTATGACCACCCTATCACCATCATGAGACATACATATGCTTCCTAATCCACTTAATTAACTCTCTTTCATAAGGCTAACGGACATGGAAAACTTCATGGGAGACCCACTTGCTGTCACCACCGGTGAGTGTATGCAAAGCTTGTAGAGCCTAGAAACTACCATTATGAGAAATGGTTGGGTCCAAACCTCAAGGTGTTGGGTGGGCTGGTCTGGGTCAGCCCGGACCCAGGTCAAATCGAGTTGACCAGGTCCGATTCGAACCGGGTTCAGACCGTGAGCGGAAGCAGGCCGGACCGGGCTAACCCGGAGGGGGATGGCTAGACCCATCCCGACCCGGAGCCTGGTTTGATTGGGCCGGGCCGGTTCAGCGGTGGACCGGTCGGCCCGGTCTGAGTTAGGAAAACCGAAAAAAAAAATCATAAAAAGAAAAAATTTATAACTAAATTGTAACATAAATTGTAACGTAAAAATTGAAAAAATTTATTAATCTCAACATAAATTAATATACAATTTGGACAATTAATTTTAATTTTGGACGACTAAATTGTAACATAAATTTATTAATGTCAACTAAGTTGTAAAAAAATGTACAAGTTTTTTTTTTCTTTCGTCGTCCTTTGCCCGTTTCTATTGCTCATCTACTCCTTCATTGGTGTCCTCTAAGGTAAGAGACTCAAAGTCTAGTTCACTGATGTCGGCATTTTCACTCTTGAGTTTTTGGTTCGTTCTTCCGCATGAACCTAGTCTTGAACGCACACGCATGCTTCCAAGATATCCGGCAGCATCCTACTTCTCTCTTGTTCAGTATCCTTGAACCTGCACTAAAACAAGATTCCGATGCTACCGTGGACACCGGGATAATTAGTATATCGCGTGTTATAGAAAAAAGTACATGGTACATTTTTTGTATCTTTTCCACAATTCTAAAATGGAAAAATGAGTTGGAGTTTCATCATATTCTTCATAAGAATTTAAATATAACGACAATTCCTGGTTGGTAGGGAAGATTGTTTTTGTTTCTTCCTTTGCAGTAGGCTGACGGAATATGATAATTTAGCCATAAGATCAGAGCTACTACCACCAACTTGAAAGGTCGTACTGGATCGTGCCGATACAACTTGTTGTTCATACGCAGTAATTAAAGAATCAAAAACATCTTTAATCTCTACTTTCATCTACATTCATATTTCATGAAATCATTTAGCAAAATGAATATGCCATCTAATTTGATCTTCGTATCAAAAATCGAGCCAAACATTATAAAAGATGTATTTTACCACAATATTTTCAAAATTTTGTTTCCATTTTCGAAACAATATAATCAAACCAGGAACATTTCTATATTTTAAGCTAGTAAAGAAGTTGGATAATAAAAGCCAGATAAAATACATGTAGCATTGTAAAATAATTCTAAAAAATCATAAAAAAATAGTAATTAACCAATCTTTTCAGTAACTTGATAATCAAAACTTGGATTAATATTACAATAATGAGTAATAACATTTTTAAATCCAATGCAAATTTTCAAATTAAATATGTAGAATTCCATCTATGCGGTGCATCCTTAAGAAATCTTCTAAAAGTTATACTATATTGTGCACATAAAGTTTTGAAAGCTTGTCTACTTGGAGACTGGTTTAAACTTTGTAGACACAATCTAAGAGTTTTTAAATTTGCATGAAAAATTGAAGATATTCTTGTACAACTAAATTAATAATATGTCAAGCACATCTAACATGAAACAGTTGCCCTTCTACTATAGGTAAAAATTATGAACTTAAAATACTAATACAAGAAGTGTTATTACTAGCATTATCAAGAGAAATAGAAAAAAATTATTATGAATATCGTATTCACATAAAAATTGCATGATGGCTCCACCAATACAGAACCGGCATGTGAAAAATCCAAAGGTCGTAGACAAGTAATACGTTTTTGCAACATCCACTTTGGATCTACATAATGTGTCGTGATACAAATAAAAGCATAGTTTTGTTTTATAGTCCATATATCAGAAGTTAGAGAAAACTTACTAACATTTACGAAGCTTTGCTTCAAAGTTGTCCTTTCCTTTTGAAAGAGTTTGATAGCCTCCGCTCTACTAGTCGATCTAGAAACTTTATTAAAATATGGGTTAAGAGAACCACTAGCATACTTATAATACCAATTACTCTCCCCGAATGTGAAAGGTAGTTCATCACAAATAAGAAATTTTGTTAGCTCGATTTGTTACGAGCATCAGAATAATAAAATTACCTACAGAAGATCCTTGTGGATCCATGCTAATCTGTGACTGCCTGGTTTGCAGTGTGTCTTTACCATGACAAGTGTTAAAGTATCTTTTCAATGTGCTCGTGCCATCGTTCCTTTTTCACTTAAATATTTTTCTATATTTCTTACACTGTGCACCTCTAGAATTGGTTTTTGATTTTTTGGGATCTAAAACCGGTGCGCCCTCACTATCAGTAACATATATTTTTTCATAATATTGTCATAAAACTGATTTCTCCCTAATTACAACATTTGTGGCCACTCCTTACTTCAGGAGGTGACATTTGTGTCTGTGACACAGAATCTGGAATATGATTATTTTCAAGTAAATCATTATAATAAGCAAGAATTTATTATGAATCATCTCCGTAAGGGTGGTTAGAACCAGTAGCATTTATAGTTTTGAAATTTAATTTTGCAAAAATGTTTATACTAAGAGAGAGAGAGAGAGAGAGAGAGAAGAAAAAGTCCAAAATTATCAAAAAAAACTCAAAAAATACCCAAAAAAATAAAAAATTATCTAAATTAAAATTACTTGGAAGGTACACTTCAGGAAGAGATATGAACTCCAATTTTTTTGCAGAATTTGAAAGCCAGAGAACACTGCACTTTGGCCTCCAGGAATTTGCACTTCAAAGTCCAGAAACTTGTTGTTCAATCTTCAGAGAATTCCTTAGCTTCAATATTTTGTAAGAGGGGAAAAAAATGGTTGTGTATATTTTTTTTAAAATTTGGTCTATTTATAGTTTTTTGGGTGAAAAATGACCTATTTTTCTCTCAAAAAAGAGTGGTTATAGGGGTATTTTGGTCATTTTTTAGCAAAATGACCAAAATACCCTTCAAACGTTCAAAAAATAGCCACTAAATCAGGGTTATTTTGGTCTTTTATAACCCCAACGGTTACAAAGAAAAGAAAAAAATAAATCAATTGGACCAAACGGGCCTAGACCGGGCCGGTCCGGGTCGGCCCGGTCGGACTTGGGGGATTTGCCTGGCCCGGACCCGCGCTCAAACCGGGCCGGGCCGGGCTAGTGGGTCGGGAAGATAGACCTAGTCCGGCCGTATATAGGGGCGGTTCAGGGTCGGTCCGGGTCGTTGACCGGCTTGGGCCGGCCCGGACCGGATTTGACCGGGCCAGGCTCGAGCCGGGGACCGGACCGCCCGGTCTACACAACACCTTGATCCAAACCTAAACTAGGAGAGCTCATGCTTCTTTAGGATCTAACTTTTGAAAAACATGACCATATAATTAGTTTTGCATGAAGCTTTGGACCGGTCGAGGTTCGAGCTTTTGGAGTTGCACAATGATATGATGCAATTCTCAAATTGGATGGTGGTTCAAAACGGGACTTAAACATTTTACATATAGATCCTATCCACCTCAAAATTTGAGAAGTTTCACCTATGAATTAGATAAATTGGAACCATACAAAAATTTGTAAAGTTTGCATGATATAAATTAAGTTTAATTTTAACTTAATACCCTCAACTAATTCAAATTTTTAACTTGATAATCTAAAACTTTTTACTCGACAACTTAATACAATCAACTATTGAATATTTTCAATTTGATACCCAAAAAATAAAAGGACAAAATTATCCCTCTTTCTCCAACCAATCCCCACACCCTTCGGTTGCCCGCACTGTCAAGCCCCGCTCCCGAAGGAGCGATTGTCCTCACTAAGGCATGATGCCGCGTGAGCCTAGATTGCGCTCACGCAATGCAGGTCCATAACGACCGATTATAGGCTAAGCGACGGGGTCGTCGCATAGAAGTTCCAAGCAGCAGTATTGAATAGTCAGCAGCAAAAACTTGAAAGCAAAACAAAAGTCATTGAAAATGCTCTTTTATTGATATTGAATATAAGATTACAAAGGGCGCAAGGCCAAATTACAAATCTCTCAAGCTCACTTTTCTCTCATATTACAAGTCACTATGCTCTCTCTCTCTCATTTCTCAATACAAGCTTCAAGGTGATGAGTGGCAGATTCTTCGAAATGGCGATGTCCATATATTATGTCCCGTATAAGTTCTGACTCCATGCGGCCGCACGCCTCAAAATGCCAAGGAACTATGTGCCTCGACGCATCCAAGCGAGCTCCACGCCATCAGGCTTCTTCTTGTGCCTGCACATGAAAACTGTGTAGGTGTCAGTAATCAACTGTACTGGTGGAGTGAGCTTCTCGCCCACCCATACAAAACCGATACGTTCATTTACTTTGTGCAGCTTAATCCCTTTTGATTGTCTTTCTAGTCTTACCTTAGGATCAATTTTAGGATCAATTTTAGGACAAAGATGCCTTGGCCTATACTTGGCAATGCAACGACAGGGTCGTGCTATACTCTATTCGCGTGGCTTCAATATATTTGAGGCAGTGCCTCGCCAAGTAAAAACTTATGCAAACTCGGCCATGCCAAGACTTTCACTTGTTTTTATGTGCCTCTAGACCATTCACGTGCCAATGACGTCAAGGAGACGACTCGTGCTGGTTGTGCCAATAGACTTGATCGTGCCTTAAGATCGAGGCTGTGCCTCACATATGAACAAGACTTAAGCAAACTTGCCTTACGGTCCTTCCCGACTTAACTACGAGACGACTCGATGACGATGCCACATTCATGCCAAAGCACGTGTCCTTTCTATAGCCAAATCTTAGGCTCCAAAATGGTGTTGCAACCGTGCACACCTAACCCGCACCGATTCAAGGTTAGCACTTACTATAATTATACCCTATTAACCCAACTCGTAACTTGTTAGTACTCGACGCAATCCAAAGACATACACGCGAATAGCTGCTCTTATGCTGACATATCTATATGAGTAGTCACTAGTAATGTCAAGCTATACTGGATCTTTGCATACGGTGACCATTCGCGTGTGAGGTATGAGCTCCCACCGAATGACCCGCAACCTATATTATAATGGTTCACTTCGATCGAGTCGTACCGTCGATGAAGGTCGTACAATATCTGCTCTTCCTCCTAGGCCGACACGAACCCGGTGCCCCGGGATCGTTCGAAGAACTCCCCTTGCGCGTACGTTGTCCAATGACCATGCAAAACTTAACTCGATCTATCAAGTCCTTTCTTAATCATGACCATGCTTTCCAACTTTCTATCGAGACTCCCAAGTAGCGGGACCGATCTTGGCGACAACTAGTCACATGGACTTCCTTATCGAGACTCCCAAGTAGCGGGACCGATCTTGTGATCTTCCTTATCGAGACTCCCAAGTACTGGGACCGATCTCGTGAACTTTTATCCTTTGAAATCCAGGGAATGACTACTAAGTAGTCTTCCATCTTAACTTGAACATAACATGTTCCTTTGTCCGTGGCATGCTTTTTCCTAAACCAACCGTGGCTCGTGCCTTAGACTAACTTGTTCTCTAGAAGACACTATCGCTCAAGTCACATACTTTATATGACGAGCCTTGAGATCGTGGGACTATGTGACTTGACAACCGCAGACAACATGGGGCAATGCTTGCTATGACTTCGATAGTCCGGCAAAACTCTTGTCTAACTTGTTTGTGCAACGACTTGACGAGCAAGGGCTGCATCAAGCCTTGCATCGAAGGAACGTGTTATTCACGCGTTCGACTTGAACAACCAAGTTCTTTGGGTGCCTATACTTACGCCACAAGCCGTACTCTGCAACGTGCACTGTAACTTAACCTGTGGGACGAGCAAGGCAATGCCAAGCCCTGGACGATGGGACCGTGCATGCTTTATCATGTATTCATGCGAGCAACGCCCATGACTTAGGCTAAGTTCTTAACTTCGTGGCAACTTAAACCAGCTTTCCTTCTCCCAAGCCACGAGACGAAGGATCGAGTGTCATTTTAAAAGCACGTTGAGTAAACTTCTAAGCCGACCGTGAGACCTTTCCATATTCTAACTCAGCCTGACCCAAGTTGGAATTATTCCCTTAGCTATGTGGATGCATCTCTTTTATTATCTAGCCTACTTGTGCATTTGAAAACTTTCATTTTATTAGTGTGAAGGCCAAGCTGAGACAAGTTCATCGAAGCCACCCACCTGAGCGAGTCTTCGAGCAAGCCGTTGCGTGGTTAAGTCCGAATGCCGTCGACGTTTCGATTCCTCCGATTGACTGAGCGAGATGGGACATTACATCATACACAACTCAAAAAAAGTTTTGTCCTCGAAACTAACTGAGTACTTACTTATCGACTTATCATTTTATTCAACATTCTATAACTCTTGCACACACTATGCCTATGCGTTTCTTCAATCCGAGCCACACTCGTACTACCATCCATCTTTTCTTTAAAACACGATTTCAAAATCCTCGACACTTTTATTCCTCAAGTCTTATTTGAATTTAATGTATCACTTGGTTGGATCGTGCACATATCCCAAACGTTTCCAAAATATATGCATTTCAGCCAAGCCGCGTGATAGAGAATTCGTTATTCTCACTCGAGTCGCATCGTGCACATATTCAGGCGTTCCTGAAATATATGCATGTCAGTCGAGTCTCGTGAGTGGGTATTTCATACTCTTGAATTCCATTCATCAATACCAACATTCTCTCTCGAAACATGGACGTCTCGCCTAACTCGCTAGGCCATCTCGCTAGACCAACGTCAATTGTCAGGATTGGAATCATAGTTCTCCAACAATAATGCCAACACTGACCCTAATTCTAGGGTCAAACCAAGTTGATATTACGAGGTTTTCTACCCAAGCTCGCATCGCTCAGATTTCTAAACATCGAACATATATATATATATATATATATATATATATATATATATATACTCGCTAGGCCATCTCGCTAGACCAACGTCAATTGTCAGGATTGGAATCATAGTTCTCCAACAATAATGCCAACACTGACCCTAATTCTAGGGTCAAACCAAGTTGATATTACGAGGTTTTCTACCCAAGCTCGCATCGCTCAGATTTCTAAACATCGAACATATATATATATATATATATATATATATATATATATATATAATATATATATATATATATATATATATATATATTATATATATATATATATATTTATATACATATATATATATATATATATATATATATATATATATATCTTTATATATAATATATATATATTATATATATATATATATATATTATATATATATATATATTATATATATATATATATATATTATATATATATATATATATATATATATATATATATATATATATATATATATATATCCTATCCGCACTTGCAACACTTAGTCCAAGGGGTCCGAGTAATTCAGCAAAGCCATCCTACACTGAGTCATGTTCAACCATTTCCTCGACATATCAATATCGTTCATCCAACAAGCAACTTGCATAGTCTATCTTTTCAAACATATTCGATATAATTTGCCTATCTATTCCTCCAAGTCAAGCACGCTACGACACGACTTGTCGCTAAACCATAATTCTCATTGCATATTCCTTACGTCATTTATCCCAATTTACGTAATCGATCACAAGATCGTCTGACTTTAACAATATGTTACACCCCAATCTCATGCAAGTTCGATTATCCACGGTCGGCATGAAATCGCCATGCAACGCTCTTACGAATAATCGTTCTCATTGGAGCGTAACTCTTGTTTAGAGTTTAGACTAATTCATTCTCGATACGCAGATTGGATGTCCTCAATCCTCAAGTTTACTCAATCATCAATCACAAGTCCGATCAATCCTTGAATCCACCTTCGCCTCAAACCACAAGTCGAAGCAATCCAAATTGCCACATCTTGATTTTCCGAGTTCGATCATTCCCGCGACTTAAATCACCATGTCCGCGCTTACGCGAAACGATCGTCCCCAAATCTGACGTGACGTATGGGCGAGGCTGGAGTTGCGCTCGCATAAGACAAGAACGTCGATATTATGGTTATCGGCGTAACCATCAAGACACGATCATTTTATCCAACATTTATTTCATCAAAATTCCAAGCATAGCATCCATCGGAACAATAACATTTTGCACGATCGTCATTCCTCGAATCAGAGTACCCTCGAGTTATCACATATCGATCTTTGATACGTCTCAATACCATCATGATATACGTAACCTGACGATCTTCATTTGTAACGAATTTAGAGTCGTGCGACTGATGCTATCGTACGAACTGGATAATCTCCTCAACATTCAAGATCAAGTTCGATCATTATCTCCTAAACCCGTTACATGTTCAATTCATCCAAAATCAAAATCACGTATATTCGTCCGACTATCTTAAGTCATCCAACAACATATTTTCTCAATTCATGTTATCTTATTTCTAACACAAGTCATCGAGCAACATCGATTCACATCCTTAGAGTCATTCTCGAATATTCGAATCATTTTCACGCACGCTATCATCAAATCGTGCTAACTTTTCGTATACGATTCACATATCAATTTTCTCGATCAAGTCATCTGTTCATTATACCTTAACTTTTTCTTCGATTCAATTTATCCTTTCCTTATCACTTGCATTTCGTGCTCAGCGCAATTCCAATCCCATGCACATCGTTTCTAATTTTGTTCGAATCAACTCGTCAAAATCGTCAAAATCACAACTTTACTCAATGATACTCAATCTATAGCTTTGTATGCATGTGACGCTTACTGATAGACTCATTGGCACCCCGTATCCTCAATTATTCGACATCTTCGAAGTTATCCCATACACCACTCAGGGATGAAGTCATTCAACAAATTCTCGAAACAAGTTTTGAATCATACTTCGAATTTTTGTTCGAGCCCAAGCACGCTCATTTATATCACATCGATGATAACATCGTCTGATGGCACCCCATCGATAGTCATTCCGTATACTCAATCGAGTCTAATTCATTGTCGTCCGACACAATTTGAATCCCGCACTCGACTTTGCTAAGGTCGACATGATTCTTGGTGTATATGCCCAGTCCGACTTAGCCAACCTTGATTATTTAAAGTTAACTTGTTCAACCAATCTTTCTCTTTCATGATACTTTTTAAAATATTTAGACTTATTGTATAGACATCCCGTGGGGCATTTGAGAGAGAGCGTCAATATATCAATCGTGATGACAACATCAAAGTTTACGGAACCAACATCGAAGTTAAAAAATTCAATCGAAGTCTAAGGACGTAAAGCCATGCTCTGATACCATTATGTCACGCCCCGCTTCCGTAGGAGCGATCGTCCTCACTAAGGCGTGATGCCGCGTGAGCCTAGATTACGCTCACACAAGGCAGGTCCATAACAGCCGATTACAGGCTAAGCAACGGGTTCGTCGCACAGAAGTCCCAAGCAGCAGCATTGAATAGTCAACAGCGGAAACTTGAAAGCAAAACACAAGTCATTCAAAATGCTCTTTTTATTGATATTGAATATAAGATTACAAAGGGCGCAAGACCAGATTATAAGTATCTCAAGCTTACTTTTCTCCCATATTACAAGTCACTCTGCTCTCTCTCTCTTTCATTTCTCAATACAAGCTTCATGGCGACGAGTGGCAGATTCTTCGAAATGGCGATGTCCATACATTATGTCCCGTATAAGTTCTGACTCCATGCGGTCGCACGCCTCGAAACGTCAAGGAACTCCGTGCCTCGACGCATCCAAGCGAGGTCCGTGCCATCGGGCTTCTACCTATGCCTGCACATAAAAACTGTGTGGGTGTCAGTAATCAACTATATTGGTGGAGTGAGCTTCTCGCCCACCCATGCAAAACTGACACGTTCATTTACTCTGTGCAACTTAATTCCTTTTGATTGTCTTTCTAGTCTTACCTTAGGATCAATTTTAGGACAAAGATGTATTAGCCTATACTTGGCAACGCAACGATAGGGTCGTGCTATACTCTATTCGTGGCTTCAATATATTCGAACAGTGCCTCGCCAAGTAGAAACTTATGCAAACTCGGCCGTGCCAAGACTTTCACTTGTTTTTATGTGCCTCTAGACCATTCTCGTACCAATGACGTCAAGGGGACGACTCGTACTGGTCGTGCCAATAGACTTAATCGTGCCTTAAGATCGAGGTCGTGCCTCATATATCAACAAGACTTAAGCAAACTTGCCTTACGGCCCTTCCTGACTTAACTTCGAGACGACTCGATAACGAAGCCACATTCATGCCGAAGCACGTGTCCTTGCTATAGCCAAATCTTAGGCTCCAGAATGGTATTACAACCGTGCACACCTAACCCACGCCGATTCAAGGTTAGCGCTTGCTATAATTATACCTTGTTAACCCAACTCGTAACTTGCTAGTACTCGATGCAATCCAAAGGCATACACGCGGATAGCCGCTCTTATGCCGACACATCTATATAAGTGGTCACTAGCAATGTGAAGCTATACTGGATCTTTGTATACGGTGACCATTCGTGTGCGAGATACGAGCTCCCACCGAATGACCCGTAGCCTATATTGTAACGGTTCACTTCGATCGAGTCGTACCGTCGATGAAGGCCGTACAATATCTGCTCTTCCTCCTAGGCCGACACGAACTCGGTGCCCCGAGATCGTTCGAGGAATTCCCCTTGCGCGTAAGTTGTCCAATGACCATGCAAGACTCAACTCGATCTGCCAAGTCCTTCCTTAATCATGACCATGCTTTCCAACTTTCTATTGAGACTCCCAAGTAGCGGGACCGATCTCGGCGACAATCAGTCGCGTGGACTTCCTCATCGAGACTCCCAAGTAGCGGGACCGATTTCGTGAACTTCCTTATCGAGACTCCCAAGTAGCGGAACCGATCTCGTGATCTTCCTTATCGAGACTCCCAAGTAGCGGGACCGATCTCATGAACTTTCTTATCGAGACTCCCAAGTAGCGGGACCGATCTCGGCGACAACCAGCCGCGTGTACTTCCTTATCGAGACTCCCTAGTAGCGGGACCGATCTCGTGAACTTCTATCCTTTGAAATCCAGGAAACAACTACTAAGTAGTCTTCCATCTTAACTTGAACATAACGTGTTTCTTTGTCCGTGGCCTACTTTTTTTTAAACCAACCGTGGCTCGTGCCTTAGACTAATTTGTTCTCTAGGCGACACTATCGCTCAAGTCACATACTTTATATGACGAGCCTTGAAATTGTAGGATTATGTGACTTGACAACCGCAGACAATAGGGTACAGTGCTTGCTATGACTTCGATAGCCCAGCAAAACTCTTGTCTAATTTGTTCGTGCAACGACTTGACGAGCAAGGGCTGCATCAAGCCTTGCATCGAGGGAACGTGCTGTGCACGCATTCGACTTGAACAACCAAGTTCTTTGGATGCCTAGACTTACGCCACAAGTCGTGCTCTGCAACGTGCACTGTAACTTAACCCGTAGGACGAGCAAGGCAATGCCAAGCCCTGGACGATGGGACCGTGCATGCTTTATCAAGCATTCATGCGGGCGACGCCTATGACTTAGGCTAAGTTCTTAACTTCGTGGCAACTTAAACCAGCTTTTCTTCTCCCAAGCCACGGAACGAAGGATCGAGTGTCATTTTAAAAGCACGCTGAGCAAACTTCTAAGCCGACCGTAGGACCTTTCCATATTCTACCTCAGTCTGACCCAAGTTGGGATTATTCCTTTAGCTATGTGGATGCATCTCTTTTATTATCAAGCCTACTTGTGTATTAAAAAACTTTCGTTTTATTAGCGTGAAGGCCAAGCTGAGACAAGTTCACCGAAGCCACCCACCTGAGCGAGTCTTCGAACAAGCCGTTGCGTGGCTAAGTCCGAACGCCGTCGGCATTTCGATTCCTCCGATTGACTGATTGGGACGGGGCACTACACGCACCCCCTCTCTCTATGTGCAACAGCACTAACAGCGCGGTAGCGTACACGGAGAGGGGGGGGGGGGGGGTGAGAGATGGACAAGGGTATTCTAGTCGTCTCTTTTTTAGGGTATCAAATTAATGTATATCAAATTTTAGGTCATCAAGTTACAAATATTCAATAATTGAGGGCATCAAGTTAAAATTAAGCCTAAATTTAATTAAGCTATATTTTACCAAATTTAATCGAGTCAAAAGAACTTAGGATGTGTACCTAGTTTAATTAGCATGCAAACTTGGCACGACACCAAACTTATATATGGATAACAAATCCGAAAATTAAATGAATAAATGCACGAGACTCACAACTTAGTTTCTCACAAGCTGTATAAATTTGTGCTTATTGTCATGGGAAAGGATTCCACGAGATCCACTTGAGATCCACTAGAGACCTCCAATTTGTCGAACTCAATCTTTATACATGCACAAATACCTTATTGGCGACTACACATGAAAAGTTGTATGCACCTCTTAATAAACATGTAAAGTTGACAATTTGAACTTAAATAGGATATTGAAGTCAAAAAATTAATTGAGTTCAAAGCATCTAAGCATTCATCGTATCTAGACCTAGACACACCCAAATCCTCATCCCTCATTATAAATACAAGTGTCATGGGATCAAAGTTCTTTCTAATACTGTAGAAGAAGGAATCATGAATCTACGCGTAGGACTCAACTTGGAGTAAAAGAATACACAAGAAGGGTTATTGTATCAACAAATATATACTGAGTCTAAATTATCTAAGCATTCGACGTATCTAGGTCTCTGATGCACGATTCATTCGTCGCAAATACTATATATTATAGCATTCGTCATCAAATGAAATCTCATGAGATGCAATAGATCTAAAATCATCGAACCCAATATTTACTTGGTGTGGGGGGGAGATAGTAACCTCACCAAGATGTGTTGGGGATCACCTGAAGTAAGAGAATCCATAAGAAAGAGAATTACCAAAATCCAAAAATTAATTAAGTTAAAGCATTTGAACAATCATCGTATCTAGTCCTAGCAGCTTGTCACAAACAATGCATATCTAAAATATTCATCGTCTTACCAATCTAAGTATAAACAATCGACACATTAATCCCCCTACTCACACCTCACTTCATCGCAAGCACTAATATAGATAAATTTGGCTTTCAATTCATCGAGTTCACTCGTTCTATAGGAGAGAGGGAGGTAACTTCACATCTAAGAGGTCATGTATCATGTCCCAATGTAATTATAAACATACAAAGTTGTCATTTCAAAACGTTATCAAAGTTAGAACATTAATTGAGTACGAATTATTTATTCAAACATTCGTCATACCTCGATCCCTGAACTCACAATTAAGTCTATCGCACACTTCTTGTCTCAAAAATTCGTCAAATATGTCGACCCTAGTAGTCCTTTCACAAGGAAAGATAACCACGCTCAATGGTGCATCCGAAAAAGGTTAGCCAAAACGAGAAGCCAAAAATAAAATCTATGAAAATAAGGGTGGGAAAGATGTCACACCCCTCTAGAGATGAGAAGGGATATCCTCCATTAAACCTTTTCCCTTAATCTAATCCCCTCACCCATTAAAACGCCCTCCAAATCCTAATCAACCACCCCTCATTAGCCCCTTAAAAATCCAAACCTTTTTTTTTGTTCCTTCAAAGTTTCCAACTCTCTTCTCCCTCTTATGTCCGCCTCCGCCGGAAACGCCTCCGCCGCCACTCCCGCAGCCGCCGGAGGCGGCGGTTTCCGGCCGTCGAGGCTCCCCCGGTGGACGCGGCAGGAGATTCTGGTACTTATCGAGGGGAAGCGGGCGGTGGAGGGGCGGGGGAAGGGGAGGTCGGCGGCTATGGCGGCAGCGGGGACCGCGTCGATGGCGGTGTTGGAGCCGAAGTGGGCGGCGGTGTCGGCGCACTGCCGGCGGCGGGGGGTGGACCGGGGGCCGGTGCAGTGCAGGAAGAGGTGGAGCAACCTCGCCGGAGACTTCAAGAAGATCAAGGAGTGGGAACAGAGGAGGGTGGGGGAGGCCGACGACGGGAAGGAGTCGTTCTGGGCGATGAGGAACGACGCGAGGAGGGAGAGGAGGCTGCCCGGGTTCTTCGACCGCGAGGTGTTCGATGTCCTGGACGGTGGGCCCGTCCCGGTCGCGATCGCGGCGGTGGCGGGGGTGGAGGAGGAGGTGGTGAAAATGGAGGAGGAAGAAGAGGAGGACGAGGCGGTGTTCGACAGCGGGAGGACCGCGGCGGAGGACGGGCTGTTCTCAGACGAGGATGACAAGGAGGCCGAGGAGGCAGAGGACGAGAAGGCAGAGGCGATGGCGGCGGCGGAGGCTACGGAGGAGGAGGAGCCGGCGGTGGCGGTGACACCGATATCAGGTAGTTGACCCTTCTGTGGGCAGTTCTTGGAAGTTTCTGTTTCGAGTTGGACTGTCCGCCTACTAGCATGAGTACGTCCACGGTACAATACTGACACATAGACGATACCTATTAGGCGTGTCCCAGTGTCATTTGGAGTTTCCGTGTGTATCTGATACGTGTCTGACACGTGTTGTCCGGACAAGGGCATGGCACATGTTAGCTTTGCCTGTATAGCAAATCCTTCTCTTGCTCGTAGCCTCGTAGCCAGAGGGTTGACAGCCGGTTACATAATCTTTATTCATGCTTTAGTGGCCGTTGTTATCGTACTCGGATGTTAATTCTCATTATGACCGGAGAATGTTCGATGATAATGAGGATGATGATAAATTTAAATCATTATACTCGACTTATTTTTCATTTTCTGGTTGCAGAGAAAAAGTATGAAGCATTACACCAGGAGTTATCGGACTCAGGTAGGAGTTGCGAGACTTGTGTTCTTATCTATTTTATTGCTTGCTTTTTATGCGTCGATGTTTGTGCTGACAAATTTGTTTGATGAAATTTAAATAGAAGGGAATTTATTGCTTGATACTGTTCATGGCCAACTTTATGTTTATCTGGTTCCGAAGTTGGCTAATTTGCAACTGAATACCATGATCTATCATCGATTTGTAACTTGCTACTCTAAAATACCCTGAGCTTTTAGGTTTTTTCAATTAATACCCTATGTTAGACTGCCATCTAACTTAAGGGTCATGTACATAAACATTTTTGCCCTTCAATTGAAAATAACTCTTACATTATCCCTTCTTCCTATACTTCGTCTTAACCATAAATCTAAACCTAAGCCCGAAGCTAAACCTAGTTGTGATGGAAAAAGGTATCATACTAGGGAGGGAGTCATCTAGGAGGTGGGCTGATGAGGATGGTGGTGAACATGGGCGGCATGTGGGTTGTCTAGGTGTTGGGAAAGACGAGGAGAGACGTCAACAAGGATTGGGGTGGGGAGGTGGTGGTGGACCTAAGAGTGAGGTGGCAGGACCTCCAAAAGGAGAGGAGAGGAGGTTGTTTGGTTTATTATGATTAGGGTTTTTAGGGTTAGGGTGCATGAGGATGAAACAAGGATAGACCCCATTATTACTTTTTTCTTTTCTTTTAACAGTGTAGGTTAGCAAGTTGAAAAAACTTAGAAGTTCAGAGTATTTAAATGTCAATTTTAAAGTTTATGATAGCAACTTGTCAATTTTGATACTTTAGGGTATTAAATTGTCGGGGATAGTTTAGGCTATTTAGTTTCAAATTAGCCATTAACCTTTGATTCCTTAGCTAGGAATGACGATAACAATTGGTGATAAGTATAGAAAGCCAAAGTTTGGGTTTGATTTTCATGCCTCGTTTGGTGAGAATCCAAAAAATTTCAAGAATCTTAGAATGAATGAAGTAGTGTGATCTTTTCTGTTACTCTGTTATATAGGATGCAATAAAATTTTAATCTGTGACAATTCCACGCGGTTTTCTATTATGTAAAAATTTAATCCATTAGAAGATGGAAATGAAACTATGGTTTGGTGTGACAACAGAGGACTTAAATTTCTATTAGGTTCATGTCAATAAGTATCAGTGTAAAGTGATGTTCGTTTTTTATAATGAGTATTCCATAGTATTTAAATTGAGAGTTGTTTAAATTGGTACTTGAAGTTCTACGAATTGTTCTTGGTGAGCTAGTATGAAGTTGATTTTTTTCCCACTAGATTAGTTAACCACCACCAACTGCATAGAGAGCTGAGTTTACTCGGTTTAATGTCAAAACTTCCAAGTTCCCTGGCCAACTTTATGTCTATATATAGGGTCCTTGTACATTTAAATGATAAGCTACAAACAACAATAGGCAATAGGTATTGAAAGTTAGATCAGATTGAATTCTAACAGAAAGGAGAACTTGAACTCGATGAAGCAAAGGCTTTGGTGTGAGAATAGATGAACATAAAATTCTGTTAGGTTCACTTTTCAAGTAAATTCCAACTTGAAGTTATATGTTTGTTGGATAAACTCTTTGAGTAAGTACAGGAGGAACTCTTTGAAATTAGGAATTGCTGAAATGTCAATATCCTAACTTGAAACAAATTGAAGTATATTCTTGACAAGACAGTAAGAAGTGATTCTTTATCTGTACTATTTCAATCACCTACAACTGTGTGGACATCCCGATTTGCTCGTTGCAACGTGCTATGATGATGCGATAATATTACCCTTGGAATGATTAGCTTCCATTCCTGTGGTAGGCATGAGAAAATCAGTCTGAAATGATGACACGATATTATTACTGGCAGGACATGGTGGCGAGTAACCAATTTCTTGAGACCTTCCAACTTCAGCATTATAAACAACACACTTTATTCCAAATCTCCAGAGTTACCTACATGAATCCTTATTTCCCATTCATCTTCGATAAAGGCCCTCTCCTCAGAAACATTAGCAACTTGACATTGGTTTCTTTTTCCTGGTCACTTTTGTTTTGGTCTGACCCTACGTCTAGCATCTTATGACTGGTTAAATCATAGGTCACTTCTTCATCTAACAAATGAAGTGACTGCTCAGGCGTATTTCCTCTCATTCTTATATAATATGCCCATGACCATCTCAAACTTTTCACCTCATCCTAGTCATATCAGTCGTTGCAAATTTCCCACCAAAGGACCAATTTCTTATCATATCAAGTTTATGCAACTTCCATTTCAACACTCATCTATTCTCATTTCATGAGGTTCTTCAATGCCTAAGTGTTTACCATAAAACACCGGTTGTCTTACAATCGTATTTAAAATTTTCTTTCAAGTTAAGGGTATTCAAGTTCCCATAGCACTAAAGACGATACCTTGCAAACTATAACTGTAGGAAAAAGTGTCACAGGTAAGAGTATTAAATGTGTCATGCATTACGTACTGAAGTTAATAGGGAATAAACATGGAATGAAAGTTATCATTAGACTGGTTATATTATTGGAATTGTACTTAGTTCGAATAAGATATTATCGAGAAAGAGAAATAGCTGATGGTAGTGCTTCATTGCATGTAGATTATTCAAAAATTGCAGACTGACAACAAAAGTTTGAAATTATGTCTGCTGTGTTATATTCTTATAGTACGAAACGAATTCAATTTGAATAGATATCTAAAAACCTTTTGGAAATTTCGAATCTGGACATTTTGTCGTTCTTACAAATAAATAAATTTGATTAAAAGAACTGACTTCATTGTAAGGTCAGTTAAACTAGTTGAATATGTCGAGACAGGCTTCAGGCTTCCATCGTTCATGTGGGAAGGTTTCCCTATGAACAATAATTGCAGATGCTTCTCCCAAAACTTTTTATTATTCAAGGCAATTTCATTCCTATTCAAACTTGTAAGAACCACATAAAGAAGGGTTTATATTACCTACCAATTTAGTATGTACCGAACTGATTTAACTATCTACAGGCATTCCTAAAGATAAGCAACCAGCAGAAAACCCCGAGACAGGAACCCTGCCATCGCAAGGACAGAAGAGGAAGAGGGCATCACAGGAAGAATCCGTCGATCACCGTCTACAGGCCAAACTGGTCGAAGTACTAGAGAAGAACAGTAGAATGCTGACAGCTCAATTAGAAGCTCAAAATGTTAACAACCAATTGGAAAGGGAACAGAGGAAGGACCAGACTAATAGCTTGCTCGGCGTCCTCAGCAAAGTAGCAGATGCTCTTGGAAGAATAGCTGACAAGTTATAACCACAGTACAAATGAGAGCATTTAAGTTCCGAGAGAAGATTGCAACCAGCATGTGTAGTCTGTTAGATTGATGTATAGATTTCTTCGTTAGAGTGAATAGAGTTTTATAGGGTAGGTAGCAAGTTACAAAGAGAATGATAGTTTGACAGGTTTGGTTGAAATTACATAGTCATAGGTATTGGTTGGTGATTGATTTTAATTTGATGAAAAAAAAAATCAGAAGCTGTGAGTTATAGCAACATACTATTATTGGAACCAGGAGTTCCTCAATACTTGCTTGTGAGATCTCATTACATCTGTTATATACATTTTAGCATTGTATTAATCTAAACATTTGTGTCTTAAATATCGATCGGATATATAGGGTTATATTCAGGGAGATGTAACATAGGCCCAAAGGCCAATGTACAGCCAGCTTGAGTTTTTGATATATATATATATATATATATATATATATATATATATAGAAAAAAAAAAAAAAATATATATATATATATATATATATATATATATATATATATATATATATATATATATATATATATATATATATATATATATATAGGGTTACATTCCCAGAGGTGGACTATTTTCTGTAATAAATTTACAGTTTGATTGAGCTTTTTTTTCATGGAAAATATTTCCAACACAAATTTTCCACCAATGGTAGTGTTTGATAGCGTATATTTTTCATGGAATTATTTTCAAACAATCTCTCATTTTCCATATTTTACTACAAAATGGTGAAAAATTAAACTGGCCCAGCCCATAGGAAAATGTCAATTTTCATAGAAAATAACTATTTTTCATGAAAATTAAACTGGCCCAGCCCATAGGAAAATGTCAATTTTTATAGAAAATAACTATTTTCCATGGAAATTAACGACTATCAAACACCGAAATTAATTCCATGGAATTTTTTCCATGGAAATGTTTTTCTAGTAAAATTATTCCGTATAAATAATTTCTTTTTTCATATATTTTCCACCATCCAATCAAACGAACCATAGTTTTCATGTTTGCGGAGTTAAAGCTATGCACATCTCGACACTTACCAGCATTATAGCAGGGGCCGCGAGGCACTTATGAAGCCCTAACACCAGTTTTCTCAAGATGAAGAGAACAGTTGCTGGAGGATGGTCTTTGTCTAATTGAAGTGATGCATTTATTTGTTCTCCCGAAAATCACTCTTATGAATTTTATTCAACACAGGAGTATCTTCCAGGACCTAATGTATTCAAAAACTTCTACACCGATAATGAAGACATGAGTCAGAAACAATGAGAAGAGAAGCAAATTCTTTTACTCCTAACATTTGAAACTCTACAATTTATTTCTTGAAAATAATATGAAATCTATGCATCATTCATTAAAGAAAGAAAAGGAGAAAAAGAGAAAGGGAATTGTATATTCTTGAGAATTTTCTGAGTATCCATAGAGATGGGAGGCAAAAATAAAACCATATATCAAGAGATATCAAAGAAACATCAAATGATAATTAGTCTGAAAAAACTGATTATCCTGAAGATCCACAAGAACAAGCTCAGGAAAAGAGCACAACAATTATATTCTCAGTTAAGAAGCATAGCTCAAGCTTCAATAGATATCATTACAAAGGATCAAAGACTATAGTCCTACCAAATCCCTAGGGCAGTCACCAAGAATCCCCTGGTGTCGAATTTGAGTGATATTGCCGACCCCTTCATGAGCTTATGTTCATCACTACTGCAGGGGTTTCAGCATCATCTTTATCCATTTCTCACACAGTCGCCTTTGGCACCCACTGCTGCAATGCCCATGGAACAAGACGAAAGCTGGCCCTTGCCCTTGTCATTTCCTGGACTCTCGTTCATTGGGACAACATCGACAATCTTCTTTCTATAGGTGTTTAATTTAAGTTCACAATTTTTGAAGCTCCACAGGAAACTCAGACTTCTTTGAAAGCTAGCTTGTTGGTTTCATCTTCGTTGACACTCTGATGAATCATAAGTGTAGTGAGTATACTTCGAGGGCTTTCTTATATATTCAGGAACCCGCCCCAGGGGACTCTTCACGCGGGGATGTCTGGATATCTGGAACTTCACTAATTTCCATAGACTGAGGAACCATAGGAAAATCTTGCAGTTCCTCTTCGTCATGATCTTTACACTCGGGATCAAATCTGACTCGTTTCTTTCGTTTTGGATCATTTCCACCCTTTTTCCTTTTCAAAATAGGCTTCAAAGTGACATCATTTTCAGTTATCTTCACTGATGAACCACCAGAATCCTCAGCCTTCTCATGGGATGAAACATGATAGTTTTCAGTAACAGTTTTGTCCTCTTTCAGTCGTACACTTGCAGCAAAGTGATCAGCACGCGGATCCTTACGGAAAGGGTGGGCTTCAACAGATGGTTCCTCAAGGCAATCAGGAATAATAGCATGTAAATTTAGGTAAGGCCCGTGATCCTTGGCATCCCTCATGTACACGCGATCGCCAGCATTTTCTCTGCATAGGGCTGCCTTGTCATATTCATCTTCCTCATCCTGGAAGGTAATAGGTAAGGTTTAATAACATGACGAGGAGAATAGGCAAATCATAGAGTACCAATGTTGATGCTTCCTGTCAAAGACTACCAATCCAAAATAGACACATAAGTCGGTGAGGGAAATAAAATAATAAAATGTGTCAAGAAAATGGGGCATAACAAACTCAATTGTTTTTCCTCCAGATCTAGATACTAGTTACAAGAGTTTGGTGGAGCCGAAAAGCAATACAAAATGACGGGTCTTCATCATGCATGCTAAATTAAAATTTTAACAAAATTGTTAAAGATATAATAAAATAGTGACCTTCCTCTTGGAGCGAACCACTACGATTGTACACCACTAGATAGACCATCCTTGTAGGTTTCTAAACCAAACTACCGCCGAACAGTAAATAGCCCAAAGTAGAATCAGTTCATTAAAAAGATGAAAACAAATGAAACATCAGATGCTTTGGTAGACCCACCAGTAAAAAATAGACCAAACGTGATTTTGTTACATGATTAATAAGATATAGAACACACAGTGCACCAGAAGCAGTAAATCTTATATTTAGGGCTTGTTTGGCTACCGGGAAGTAGCATGGAACTAGGAAACTAGTATAAAGTCTCTCCTAGTTTCCGGTTGATATGTTATTTTTTTGTAGGAAACTAAGTTTCAGAACTTTCTCCACATAAGCATAAATGGAAATTATAGGCTCATAGCATATATATCCAAAATGGTGGAAACCCAAAAACTATCGGGGACCATATTTATTAGTATTATTTATTTAGAAAAATGGTCCAAACTAATAAATAAGGTCCACAATTATACTATTTTAATATTGATGTCATAATGTTGTTCTAATTTCTCTATTTTAGTTTCTAGCAAACAAAAGATATTTATAGCGTGGAAACCTACTTCCTCTAGTTTCTACAAAATAAAAATAAACTAACTCCTCAACTTTCAAATAGTTTTTGGTTGCCAAATAGGCCCTTAAAGCAACTGCAAATATATCAGGTGTACTAATCCTTCCATGTTCAGAGTGTGAACAAAAGATAGAGAACTTTCTAGACTTTGAACACATTTGTTTATATTGTGAACAAAGGCAAGATGGAAAATAACACGTACGTTGAGTACTTCAGTACACTACAACCTATCCTGACAACATAGCACCTGTGCTGAGTATCTCCAAAATCCGAAAGATACACCGAGCAATGAAACTTTTATAGTGCTGCTCTCATACCATCAATAGACCTTAAATACACTTTTCTAAAGTATTCAATATGAGCATTCTGTCATTATTGGTACTTTCTAAATCACCTCCCGTTAGGAGTGTCAAACAGTGTTCTAAATGACAGTTGAGGCGGCCGCCTAGGCGGTAGGCAGTCTCTCTCTGCACCGCTTTGCGGTACGCGGTGGAGTAGACGGCCAACGAAGGTTTGGCGACGTAGGCGGAGGTGAGACGGCGTAGGTTGAGCAATGCCTAACAAGATATTTTGACCAAAAGGTTTTGCAAGCATTATGGACCTATGGTTCACTTTTACAAAACTAAAACCTCATAAATCTTCGTGTTCTACAACTTAGTTGTGCATGGAACACCCTTAAAATATGCATATTATGCAAAAAAATCGTGGTAAAATAGTAAGAATTGTCCAATATGTATCAACCGCCTAGGCGGTGCCTAGGCGACCTAGGCTGTAGGCGGACTCTCTCCGCCACGCACCCGCCTACCACAGTTTAGAACCTTGGTGTCAAATAATAGAGACATTGGCATGCAGATGTAGCATAGATGCTGAGATTGCTATAGCATGGCTAGGAGTAGTTGTAACTTAGCCTACTTGTTAATTTATCCCACCCCGACGTAACGGCCTCGTATGAGAGCCATACGAGACGTGGTCGCCGCCATCCATCTCCACCGTCCAGGGCTTCCACAATTGATCCTTCATGAAAGCCCAAATTCTTTCATTAGCCGAACCAAAAGGCGAGCGAAATGAGTGTCGTTAGGTCTGGAAACATCCACTGGGGTTACCAAAGCTTGTCATAAATCGAACATGCTGCTATCTATAGTGTGTTCTCGTGTTGCAATGAGCTATCCCCTCGATAGGGACGGGAGAAGAAAAGTACTTTTGTTAGCTGTGAGTAAGAGAGTCTTGTAAGTCATTACTTAGAAGGAAGTTGCAACACACCGGGACCGAAAATAATCTGAAATTTGCTAATAGATTCTTGACCAACCAAAGAAACATCTGAAAATTGTTTCAAGCGACCTTTGTTTTTCTTCATTTTAACCCACCATGCCAAAACCACGGTTGCAAACTTTTCGAAGTTTAAATCTTTCAATTCTATATATCAGAATCTAATATAAAACATCGCACGCAAGTTTACATCATGCATACATGAAATCTAATGTAACAGTTGTGTACCTACTGCCTAGCCCTTGATAGTACACCTCCCTAGAAGGAATTCATTTGATGGTATCATGAGTCCATACATAAGAGACATTATTCTAGGTGTCACCTTCACCAAACTCTAAACAAGCAACTAATATGGTCCATGTTCCATCCAATTCCAAAAGATATACCATGTCACTATATGCTGAAAAAGGCAGACATGGGGCCCTATGATCTTCAAAATGAGATGTATTAATTTTCTCTGATACATACATGATGGTTTGGATTGATGAATGAGCATGTTTGAGGGAATAGTGATGTTTCAAACCAAAGCTCACATGCTTGTATTCACAAGTAATTCAATGAATTCTACTAGTATACGAGAGAACGCAGTTATTTCTACAAACATCCCTATACATACATATACCACACATCAACAAGAATTTCATATACATGTAGTCATTGAAAATTTGCTACAATTGAGATAGTTGACAGAAGCATGCTTCAGACAATACTTACTAAGAAGAAAATATAATCACATAAAGATTCACCTATCAACAATATCAATTTATGTTCTCGGATAAATAAAACAAGTAAATATGATATGTGATATCATGCTCAATTGCTGATAGAACTTCAGATCATTGTTGATGTAAAGAGTCTAAAGACCACACACACTAACAGTTTAACACGTTACGAATTCTCAGTAGGAAAAGGTTAGTAGCACCCCTAGAAAAAATATATTACAAAATGGCAGTTAATATTGCATCTTGAAAACATATGCTACACAGTAGCACTTATTGTGGACTTAAACATACTCGTAAAAACCCATTAATTCAACTATTCAAGTAGGGCAGACTTACATGAAGTGCCATTCCTTATGTGAGTAAACAACAAAATATAGGCCTATTAATAACCCGACCAGGTGACATTATAAATAGGCCCAATGAACAGATGCAATGGGACATATACACCAACGTGATAGCTCACAAGGAAGCATGATGATTGAATGTAGCTGTATACATGTAAGCAATAAGCTCAAGTTGCAATGCAAATGCAGAACCAAAATGGCCTAAAATTAGAACTGGCTAGGAAGAACAGACTCCCCAAAGATGACTGCCAACTTCAGGCTCATATTGACAAGGTTTGCAGTATTGGACAAAACTGATAACTGAAACCACCCAAACTGTCAAAGCTAATGAAACAACCTACTCAAAACCTTTGAGACTGCCTAAACTGATACTCATAGGAAGGCCAAAACCAATACCAAAACCCATACAACAACACTCCAAATCAACACATATCCAGTGTTCATAAGCAAGGGTTAATTGTCACATCCCGATTTCGCAGACGTCATCGCTTTGATCTCTGTGGAACCGATCATCCTCGCTTGAGCGTGATGTCGTGCAAACCTAAATTGCGCTTGCACAAGACCAATGCTTGTACAATAACAAAAATAGACTATTCAGACAACAACGCAGCAGAACTTTGAATACAGAGTTTTGCAACAGCGGACAATTATTGTAGAAAAACAAATTGACACAATGATATAAGAAAACAATCTTTCTATTAATAACTTGAATTCGATTACAAGGCTCTCGATATCTCTCTGATACAGGCCATACTTGGCTTACAATCTCTCATGAACTTTACAGAATTATAATGATATCGTTCCATACATTACATTCCTTCATATAGAAAACCATCTCTTTTGCATCTTCTTATTTTTGGCTCCTGAGGATGAGGATCTGGCTATCTCTTCGGATCGTTTATTCGAACATCTCGCACCTACGGACAAACTAGTGGAGGATCGGTATATCAACGTACTGGTGAAAGACAAAGGCTACATCGTCTGAAACGATCACAGGGCCGGCCCTGAGCTGTTTGGGTCCCGAGGCAAAACTTTCAAAATGAGCCCTCATACATAATGTAAAAAAATATATAAATAAAATAAAATTTTGTTGTAATCAAGATTTGAACTAAGGATCTCTTAAATATAAGTTTAGCATTATAACAGCACAATACTTTTTGTTAAAAGAAAGACATGATATATACTAGTTCTATTATAGACAGTTTTATGTTGGTGCCCCCTTTCGTCAGGAGGCCCTGGGCCGTCGTCCGGCCTGCCTTGGACCAGGGCCGCCCCTGAACGATCACTAAGTATTCATATGAGAAAACATTGCATAATTAGTGATCTTGCTATCCTTTAACTACGTTTATTTCATGCAATACAGGATAGAGTCAGATTACTTCTTTTGAAAACATTTTCGAAAAAGCACATTTCAAATCCCATATCTCATTCAAACATATTCAATAAGGCCAAATCCATGTATGATAACAATTCTATCTTGATGTGTGTTGCGTGTCTCATGAGCCATATCCATTCTTTAGGAACATATAAGTAGCATATCATTTTATTTGGCAACATCAAATGGCAGCATCTAGGTAATACAGTTCTCCTAATTAAACACGACAACATCTCATGTAAGGTTGAACATTGAGCCAAGGTTCACAGTATCGGTATTGAAATCGGTATCGGACTATTCCTATGAGTATTGGTATTGGCAATATCGGTAGTGTCGGCGGTTTCGGATCGGAGTATCGAATTTTTTGGTATCGGAAAACAAATAATTATTAATAAATTATTTACATTTTAAAACATATATTTTATACATTTAGGCAGAATAAGTATTTTCAGTATTATTTTTGAGTAGTTTTGAAATTAAATGAAATAGTAGTCACCCTTACCGCTTGGTTTACATACAATAGATTGATTTTCTTCTTTTACATGCTTTTACAACCTTATTACACTTTAAACCCTTGTTGATTTGTCGTTTTTGTTTAATTTTCTTTGTCAAATTGACCGAAAAAGAGATCCTCTATGTCGGTATCGGTTAGTATCGAATATCGGTCGGTATCGGATCATGACATGCCAAACCGTATCGGTATCGGCCGTATCAGATCGGTATCAACCGATACTTTAAACCATGCATTGAACATTATAAGGAGCAGTTATGATACAAGACATAATCAATAAATGACATCACTTAATCATTGATCCTTACCTATGACCGACTATCCATCCCTGCACAAAATAAGGATTAGAATAAATAGAATATGTACAATAAATTTTCTGTTCGTCACTGCATTGTTAGACTTGCATTAAATCTCTACATATACATGACTCGATTAGCAGCTGTGACTCAAGGCTCAACTCTGCACTAATATATGCACATACTAGCAGTTTGACTCACGGTTCAGCTCTGCACTGATATACACACGTACTAGCAGCTGCAGCTCAGGGTTCAGCTCTGCACTAATCGACACATATCTACATGACGGTCCATGGGTCACTTCCCATGATTAGCAGTTGGGATATACAAGCCCACCTCACTAATAGACTAACACCCCCCTGATCGCAAGGACTTCTAGCATCAGGATGTCATGTTTTCTCCTAGGACGAGCGATCCCAGTGCCCCAGTGATCGTTCGAGAGATTACATCCTTGTGCACAAGTTGTCCAGACCGAATACATGAATGTATCTTCTATCAGATAAAAACTCTACTATGAAACAGTTTATCGATCAACAATCATTCCATCTCTTACTCTACTTTTCATATAAACAGAGCCAATAGCTCCTCTTTTCTTTTCTCTATGCGGACGAGCCGTATCATCTTTTTTATCAGCACAAATGCCTTCCATACAGTTCTACCATTTCAGTGCACGATAAAGGAACATGAATCATCATTCTTATTTACTCGAGCATGGTAACAGTTCTATAACATTAAACAGGAACTCTACTCCTAAGAGCATGCGATTAGGAACGATTAAGCATTCTCTTTTTTCTTCTTATTAAGCATGGCAAAAGTTCATCAATCATAGCGACAATCTACTTTAGCATGTAAACTTCTATCTTGTCTTAGCATAGCAATGGTCCGTTCATTAAGCAACAATACATCAAAAACATAGATTCTTTATTAGACGTGAAAGAATTAGAAAGTATAGTCCTCATCCACTCACCTAGATCAACCGTCTTCGTGATGGCTTCCTCTCGAGCCATCACCGATTTCTCTGTCTCAACATAGTGCCTTCGCGGAGTGGGGCACTACATTAATACGCCCAAGTATTTGGGCACTTAATATAATTACCGTAGTGGCGGAGTAACTGAAATTCCAATTTACAATTAATCATTCAAGCAACCTGATTAATCAGTAAGCAACCCTGGACCAAGAACGTAATGAAAATCGCTTAATAACACCAGTCGTGACATCACCCTGCCAATAGTGTGTTGTCCAGCATCAATATTCAGGCAACCCCGAGAAGGCTGTTCGACAGCCTGCTTTCGGCTTGCGTCAAGCGCAGATTGCATGTTTTGATTATCTGCAGCAGGAAAGCCTGCAGTTAGAGGAGTTGAAGTACAGGGGTGGGGTTGTCTGTAACTGTGTGTCTGCAACTATAACCAATGTGTGCTGTTCTTTGGGGGTTTGAGTGTGCGCTTGGTGGATGTCTGGAAGGTCTCATAAAGTCGAACAGCAAGATCGGAACAAGTACATGATATTCTAGAAGACAAATTAACAAATAGATGTCCAACAGTTTCCATGAGAAACTATGTTGCAAAGACAAATACGACACGTTATAGACACAGAAACAACATTGATTATACCTTCAGCCATCTTCTTTATAGCTTCTTCCATAGTATTCCAATCCTCGTCATAGTCAAAATCGTCCGCGATTGTACCAAAATAGCTAGGTGAGACTGATAAGGAATAATTATCCCCAAATCAAGACTTTCAAATCGAAGGGGAAAAAAACCTAACCCTAACCCAATAGAATTACTCTCTAGCAGGACAACAACTGCAAACCCTAACCCAAAATCGAAATAAAATGGAATCTCCATAGCCCACTGCCCAACCCCAAAATCTAACAAAAAACATTCACATTAACCAAAACCCTAACCAAGACTAAACTATGTTCTGCGCCACGAACAAACAAACCAGAGCAAGCAAGAAAGACATTGTAAGAACAATCAATCCACTCTCTCCCTCTCTCTCCGACAGAATCACTACCTCGTTATCGAGTGTCGGATCCAGTGATAGAATCCAACTCTATCACTGGGCAGAGGGCCAGTGTCAGTAATGGTAGCAGCTTAGTATCAGAGTGGTAGCAACTTAGTATCAGTGTGGTAGCAGCTTAGTATCAGAGTGGTAGCAACTTAGTATCAGTGCAGTAGTATCAGAATGTTGGAATATTCCTAATTTACTTTAGTATCCCAGCAGTCTTATCTCCAGCAGAGCAGTAGTAAATATCCTGCATTTAGCAATAGACAGGTAATCATTAGCCTAGTCATCAGATATTCCTTGGACAGCAAAATCGTGAGGTGTCAGGAATTGGTGAGAAAAGTGTATAAAGCAAGAGAAGGAGAGTAGAGGAGGGGACGAGAAAAATATCCAGAAATTACCCAAATCAATAGCTAGCCGTTTGAGTAGTTCTTGTAGTTCTTTCTATTTGAGATCTTCATCAATAATATTCCATAACTTAGCATATTTCTGAATAAATATTACCTGTAGAATGGATCAGTTCACTGGTTCACCACTGATCACTGGAGTTAGGGATCGGGGTCCTAACAATTTGGTATCAGAGCCACTATCTCCGGTGTTCGAGGCGAGTCAAGAAGGAGGCTCTGGAAGCTCCAGTTCACAACAGGAGGTGGTAGGAGGAAGACAAGTACCTGGGGAAGAAGGACAAATCCACAATCTGGGAGGTAATGTTCTTGACCTAATTAATAACAAATTTGATCTATTTGGGGGCAAAATCGATTTGTTATTAGAGGAACTGGCTAGATCCAGAGGGGGTTTGAACCCAGATACTTCTGCCACCACTATGTCACCTACACCACCACCACCACCACCACAAAGGCCAAACTATACACCACCACCACAAAGGCCAAACTATACACCACCACCCCCACCCCCACGACCTAACTATGCACCACCACCCTTCCAGTATCCTCAAATGGAACATAGACAAAACTATGCACCACCCCCCATGCAAAATGTTCCATACCAACAATTTGAAAACAATCACTGGGAGCACCAGCCTCCCATGTTTCATTTTGAGCACCATCCTTTCATTTATCCCCCACCTCCACCCCATGCCAGAATTCCAACACCTCATATACCAAACATGGCCAGACCTGGGTACATTGATCAACCCCAGGCCACCAATTATGGAGGACAAGGTTGGGGACAACCTCCTGTGAGACTCAAGCTCCCTGAGTATGATGGGGAAATGGATGTTGAAGAATGGTTGCTTAGGGCTAACCACTACTTCAACTACTACCTTGTCCCAGATGGGGATAAGGTGAAGATTTGCTCTGTACAGCTCAAGGGATTAGCAGCCCACTGGTTTGACTGGCTAATGAAGATCAGGAATGGAGTGGTGAGCTGGGATGACTTCCTTCAAAGCATCAACCTGGAATTTGGCCCTTCTAAATTCACAGACCACATGATTGAACTCAAAATGCTGACACAAGGAGGTACTGTTCAAGACTATAACTTGCAATTCCAAAGAATATCTAAGAAGGTCACTACATTACCTGAGAATTGCTTGGTTAGCCAATTCATTGGAGGCTTGAAGGATGAGATCAAATTTGAAGTCTTAGTAGCAAACCCTGTCAGCCTTCCAGCTGCTATGCAAGTTGCAAAATTGTATGAGTCTAAGTATGCTGCTATTAGAAAAACTTTCAAACTGCCTGTGTACCCTCCCAAATTCTCAACTGGGAGTAATAGTACTCACACAGAGGTAGTGAGGAAGGTACCAAACCCAACAGATGAGGGAAAACACATCTTCCAACCTCAGATAAAGACCCATACCATATCTCCAAATGAGTTGATCAGGAGGAGAAACCTGGGGCTTTGTTACCAATGTGATGAGAAGTGGGCCAGGGGACATAAGTGCAAGGAGAAGAAACTTTACATGCTAGTGGCAGATGAAGAAGAAGAAGAAGTGGTACCTGAGGAAGAGGTTAATGAGCCAGCAACAGAGCTTGAGGTGATAGAGCCTGCACAAAAATTATTTGAAATATCACTACAAGCAATATCTGGTACATTGCTTCAGTCAACCATGAAATTAAGAGGGACAGTGAAGAATAAACCTGTGTTGATTCTAGTGGATTCAGGTTCTACCCACAGTTTTATCGATGACTCCTTCAGCAAGAGGCTCAATCTTCCAGTTCTTGACAGTAAGCCTTTTGATGTGATGGTGGCCAATGGTGAGAAACTCACTAGCAGGGGGCTTTGCAGGGGGATCCTAATAGAGTGTCAAGGAGCCAAGATCTTCACAGAATTACTTCCCTTACCAATCACAGGTTGCCAAATTGTGCTAGGAGCCAATTGGCTCAGCACTTTAGGGGACATTATATGGAACTTTCAAGACCTGACTATGAAGTTTACAAAGGCAGGAAGGGAACAACAGTTTAAAGGGATGAAGCTCAACCACAAACAGTTTGGGGAGTTGGAGTCCAGGGACTTAAAGCAAAAGCCCCAGTTCTTCATTATCCAGCTCTACTCTTGGCAAGAATGCAAGGAAGTGTCAGCTCAAGGGAAGATAAACAGTGAAGTGGAGAAGTTGCTGAGTAGGTTTGAACATCTATTTGAGGAACCAACTGAGTTACCTCCCAGTAGGCCCTATGATCACCAAATCCCTCTACTTCCAGGCTCCCACCCTGTTTGCAGTAGACCCTACAGGCATCCGTACTTGCAAAAGAATGAGATTGAAAGGCAGGTGCAAGAAATGCTGGAGTCAGGAATTATAAGGCCTAGCAGCAGTTCGTATTCTTCTCCAGTGATCCTAGTGAAGAAGTCTGATGGCACTTGGAGATTATGCATTGACTACAGGGGGCTAAATCACCACACCTCCACTAAAACCACTCCTTATGAAGCTGTTTATGGAAGACCACCCCCCAACATTCTGACATATGTTCCTGAGTTAATTCAAGATCCTGAAGTGGCAGTTGCACTCAACTCCAGGGACAATGCATTGCAGTTGCTGAAGGATAACTTAGTGTTATCTCAAGATCGCATGAAGAAATTTGCAGACTCCCACAGAACAGAGAGGGTATTCGAAATAGGAGACTGGGTGTTTTTGAGACTTCAACCTTACAGACAGGTCACTGTATCACACAGGAAACCTCAGAAGTTAGCACCCAGGTATTATGGTCCTTACCAAGTTCAGGAACGAATTGGCTCAGTAGCTTACAAGTTACAACTCCCTGAAGAAGCCTTGATTCACCCTGTGTTTCATGTGTCTCAACTAAAGAAGAAACTAGGGGCTCATTCTTTACTTCAACCTGGAACCCCAGATCAAAGAGAGGGTTCAATTCTGGAACCGGAATGGATTCTTGACAGAAAACTGGTGCAAAGACACAACAAGGCAGCAGTGGACTTACTAGTGCAATGGAAGGAAGGGCTAGAGCAAGAGGCAGAGTGGGTTCCATATGAGAAGTTCACGAGGCTGTACCCTAACTTTGACCTTGAGACAAGGTCAAAATTAAGGGGGTAGGAATTGATAGAATCCAACTCTATCACTGGGCAGAGGGCCAGTGTCAGTAATGGTAGCAGCTTAGTATCAGAGTGGTAGCAACTTAGTATCAGTGTGGTAGCAGCTTAGTATCAGAGTGGTAGCAACTTAGTATCAGTGCAGTAGTATCAGAATGTTGGAATATTCCTAATTTACTTTAGTATCCCAGCAGTCTTATCTCCAGCAGAGCAGTAGTAAATATCCTGCATTTAGCAATAGACAGGTAATCATTAGCCTAGTCATCAGATATTCCTTGGACAGCAAAATCGTGAGGTGTCAGGAATTGGTGAGAAAAGTGTATAAAGCAAGAGAAGGAGAGTAGAGGAGGGGACGAGAAAAATATCCAGAAATTACCCAAATCAATAGCTAGCCGTTTGAGTAGTTCTTGTAGTTCTTTCTATTTGAGATCTTCATCAATAATATTCCATAACTTAGCATATTTCTGAATAAATATTACCTGTAGAATGGATCAGTTCACTGGTTCACCACTGATCACTGGAGTTAGGGATCGGGGTCCTAACATCCAGCCCCACCGAATCCCTAACCTCCTTCTCCTCGTCCACTCCCTCCTCCTCTTCCTCCTCCCCATCTTCATCTTCATCTCCCTCGAACTCCCTCTTGCGATCGGCTGCGGTCTTCTTCCTCCTCCTGTTCTTCTTGCCTAAGCATCCGTTGTCGCCGTAGAAGGCGGAGGAGGTTGGCTCGTCCTCCCGGTCGCGGTCGTCGTCCCCGGCGCCGCCGCGCTCGCGGTTCCACTCGCGGCGCTCGACCTCGCCGCCGGAGACGGACCAGGAGGTGGTCGGGAAGGAGTTGGAAGGGACCGTCTCGAACAGCTTCGAGCCGAAGAGGCGCTTCACTCTCAGCTCGAAGCTCTCTTCTGCCATGGTTAACCTATTCTCTCTCTCTCTCTCTCTCTCTCTCTCAATAACTATATAAATTAGGGCCCGTGTCAAATGGGTCGGACCGACTCGACCATTGGGCCCATCTTCTTTCGGTCGATCTCTTGGAGGCTTCTAAGGGAAGCATATGAATATGGCTTGGCCCAAACTATTTTTCATCTCAAGTTTTAAGGGTAGTGTGGCAAAGCACAAAACGAGTTGTACATATATTGGTATTTTTGTATGCACTTTCTTGTTCCTTCCTCGCTAAAAATGGAGGAGTTGCTAATATCTCTCTACTAATATAAGGAGAAAACTTTAATACAGATGGAGATATTAACTTTTGTATGACAAGTGGGCTCTCATCTCACTTCGTAAAATATATGGACATAAAGTTTGAAGATGGGACAACTTATCATACAAAGGAGACGTAAAAACTTTAATACCTTCTTCTGTATCAAAGTTTTACTTACTAATATAATACTGCTTAGAAACGACTTAAACCGTTTGTAAATCCTCTATTAATTAATAATAATAAAATATACGAAAGATAATAACTTTAAAATTAACTTTCTCTCTTCTCTTTTCTATAACAAAAAATACTCATTTTTTCACATATATCAATAACAAGTTATAATTAAAATATAACAAATCCAAATCTTAATTAAAAACATATATATAACAAAATTTTATTCAAATATTTAAACTATTTTCTAACCATATCAAAAAGAAAAATAATAATTTTTTGTGCAAGCATGTGAATTTACTTGTCTATTAAAAAAATATAGCAACCCAACGGACAAGCCATTTGTACAACTAACTCATTTCAACCGCCCAACTGGACAAACCAGTCACAATGGTCAAACGAAATGTCCAAAGGGACATATTAAATACTAGTCATAACCCATGCCCATAGGGCATGGTTCATTTAAGGTATTTCCCCTCAAAATCTTGGACCCCCAATTTTAAACGAACAATAATAATTATGAGGCGCCCATCAAAATATTAAATCTCAACCACTGCTGGATGTGAATTTTCTTTGGATTCCCCATAAAATCCCACTCTCAATAATGCTCATACACAACCATTATGAGTGCAAACCCCACTCTTTGGATTCCTCATAAAACCCCACTCTCAATAATGCTCATTCCCCATAAAATTCTACTCTCAATAATGCTCATCCACAACCATTATGAGTGCAAACCCCACTCTTTGGATTCCCCATAAAATCCCACAACCGTTGATTCACCAAGATTAAATCCCAACCACTCTTTATCTTGGCACAGTCAGCCCTAGGATTCAAAAACCTTTGTGTTTTGTATAATACTAGTCATAACCCGTGCCCATAGGACATGGTTCATTTAAGGTATTCCCCCTCAAAATCTTGGACCCCCAATTTTAAACGAACAATAATAATTTTGAGGCCCCCATCAAAATATTAAATCCCAACCACTGCTGGATGTGAATTTTATTTGGATTCCCCATAAAACTCCACTCTCAATAATGCTCATTCACAACCATTATGAGGCCCCCATCAAAATATTAAATTCCAACCATCAAAATATTAAATTCCCATCTTTGGATTTCCCATAAAAAATTTCACTCCCAATAATGCTCTTCCCCATAAAACCCCACTCCCAATAATGCCCTTCCCCATAAAATTCCACAACCGTTGATTCACCAAGATTAAATCCCAACCACTCTTTATCTTGGCACAGTCCGTCCTAGGATTCAAAAACCTTTGTGTTTTGTATAAGAGATATATAACAATATATAATATAAATATCAGAGATATTACTATTATTTTGGTATAATATTTTTTTTTGGGCTAAATGTGTCAATATTTTATCAATAAAAATATTATTTACTCGTCCACTACTAAAACTATTCCACCCATTCCCCCTTTCTTTCTTTCTCCCACCCCTCTTCTTCTTTCACTGAAAACTTCTTTTTTAATTGCACACACAAGACGTGTCCGAACCCTTAGTCACTTGTTATATGTAGAATTTATTACTAATAGTTTTGTTATTAATACCTTTATGAATATTATTTTTTAATTATGTTATTTCTACAATAACTCCTTTTTAAGGGGTTAATTAGTTGTACCCCCTATGGTTTGTACATATTTTGGTAACTGTTCCTGTTGTTTCAAAAATAAAGAACACCCCCCTGGCTGCTTAATTTTTCACTCATTTTCTTCTATGCACCAGGGGGTACAACTAATTAATTTTATAAATCAGGGGGGTGTTCTTTATTTTTAAAACAACAGGAACAGTTACCAAAATACGTACAAATCATAGGAGGTACAACTAATTAACCCCCTTTTTAAAGATCCATCAAGAAAACACTTGTTGAATAGCTTATACTCGTTCTTCAAAATACTACATATACATTATCAGTAATTCATAGTAAGAGAAAAAGTATCCAAAAAATTTATCTGAAAATTGCTGTGAAACCCAATTTCGGGGTTGGACTTTATGAAAAACCCACTCGCAGGGTGGGTTTTATGAAATGCCCATAATTATATATTTCCACGTTAAATATTATAAGATTTCATTTAGATGCTCTATTGTCATTTGTATAGTTCCAAAAATATCCCTTCGCGCAAATTTGGTCATATATTTATGATTCTGATTTCTCAAACTCAGATTTGGATTGCGATTTTATTCTTCTTCTTCTTCACGAGAGATCTGAATTCTATTGTTCTCATCTTCAGCAGAGATCGCAAATATCGTTCGTTGTTCACTGTGATTTTCTTCAGTCGAACTTCGCCCATCATCATCGTCATCATCATCATCTTCTTCTTCTTTTTCGTGGAGTGATTTGAAGATTTTCGGCGATTAGGTCAATTGTGGAGAGAAGATCATTTTCTTTTCTTTTTTATAGATCTTAAAACAAGGTGAGAGTTTAGATATGTAGAAATTCATACATCATCTTCGTCCAGTCGCAAATTTTTTGCTGAATTTGAATTTGTTATGAAGATTATTAACTGAGCAACGATTATAGAGAATGACCATTATCCGTTAGAATTGACCGGAGAATGAACATTTTCCATTCAGAATGATCATTCTCCGTCTGTTTTAGACGGAGAATGATCATTCTCCGTCTGTTTTATACGGAGAATGTCAGAAATATGTGTTGTCCTATTTTGTGATCTCTTCTGTTTTTATGTTATCAGGGGGGAATGGATTCAAGCTGTTTAGTTAATTTTGTTTCAAGAGAGACATAGTTTCCTGCCGTGTCACACATGAAAGTACCGTGGAATTTTTAAAGCATCAAGTGTGTGATCGATGGACTTCTTTGGATCCACTTTCCTTTCGTTTCAAGTTTTTGCATTCTGATGGGACTGAACTGTATGTTGACAGTGATTTTTGGCTTCGGTCCTTGGTTGGGGGTTTCAATGGTACCCATGACGTGAGCTTTGATCTATTTGTGGAGCAAGTATACCCTCCATGTTCTTCATCGACATCTTTTTCTTGTCAAAGCATTCCTATGGAACCTTTGTCTTCCTCTTCTAGTTCCTTGAGTAGTAAATGTTCTCCTACTGTAAAGGATAAACGAGTAGTAGAATTTTATGAGGGCTCAATTGAGACAGTAAAGAAGAGGAAATCGGATATGTGGCCTGGATCAATTACAGGCGTTGGTCAAATTTTCCTAAGTGGTGTTGAAGAAGTTAGGCACGCTGTTAGGAAGGTATGTTTTGAATCTCGTTATCCATTCCATATTCTAAAATCTGAGCCGGGGAGGTACACATTTTGCAGCAAGAATTACAAGACCCATGCTTGTTTGTGGAGCTTCCATGCTATATCCATTTCGAAAGATAATCAAATTTTTGAGGTGAAGAGGTATGTGGGAGAACACAATTGTGGAGCTGGCTATATGGATAAAGGTAATATAGTTGTTCCAGCAAAGTTTGTGAAAAGTTTGGTTAGTAACATTGTTCGGATGGATCCTAAAAAGTCGGCAAAATCAGTTGTTGATGAATTCAAGGTTGACTACGGTTTATTTCTTACCTACGGGCAGGCATACCATGGCATTAGGTTGGTGTACCAAGAAATGTATGGAGATGATGTTAGAGCTTACAGCGACTTGTGTTGGTATGTCGAAAAGGTAAAGGAAACCAATATTGGTTCCGTTATCGACTTTCAGAAAGATGATACGTCAATGAGGTTTCAGCGGCTTTTTCTTTCATATGGGGCTTGTGTCGAAGGCTTTCAATATTGTCGCCCGATGCTATATTTGGATGCGACTTTCCTTACAGGAAGGTTTAGAGGGTGTTTGATGTCTGCTACAGCGAAGAATGGTAACCAACAGTTCTACCCTATTGCCTACGGTATAGTCTCGGACGAAGATGGTGACAATTGTGAATGGTTCCTTAAAAATCTCAAGAATGTTGTTGGATGTAGTAGGCGTATCGTTTTTTTTTTCAGATCAAGGCACCGGTTTAGTTTCTGAAGTTCCCAAAGTGTTCCGTACTGCTTACCATAACTATTGCTATTATTACATGAAGAATAACATACCACTGAAGGAGAAAGGAAATGAAAGAGTGTATCTGCATGTACTTGAAGCTTGGAGGCAAGCAGTATATGCTCTAACTTTAGGTGTGTAAATGAGACAGATATATACAGCTTTTCTGTACATTTTTCTTTATTTTAACAAGTAAAATGAACATTCTCCGTGTAAATAACACGGAGAATGTCATTATCCGTATTAATTCACACGGAGAATGACATTATCTGTTTTAAATTATACACAGAATGTCATTCTCCGTGTCATTTAGAACGGAGAATGTCATTCTCCGTCAGTTTAGAGCGGAGAATACAATCCTCATGCGTTCTAACAATGGGAATGACTATTCTCCATGCTATTCTCCGTGTTATTCTTCGTTTAAAAATATACGGAGAATGACATTCTTCGTGTTAAATTAAACGGAGAATGGTCCTTGTTTTTATGTGCTTGTTCCTTGATTTCCATCTTTATTAATTAATCTTTTTTCCCTGTATAAAGGTGGGTATAAACAAGCAATTAAGAAGATTTATGATCTGAATTGTGGTCATGTTGTAAAATGGATGGATAAACACAAGCCTGAAAATTGGTCAAATGCATTCTTTTCGGAATGTAGATACGGCGAGGTTGCTTCTAGTTGTGCAGAGTCATTCAATTCATGGATAAAGACTGAGAAGAAAATGCCTATTTTAGCACTTGTAAATGTCATCCGAGTGAAGATGATGAAGATGATCTCAGATCACCACAAGGATGCAAGTGATTTCAATAACATATTGACTCCATACGCTGAGAATATGCTGAAGCAGCTTACAGATGATGGCATGTCTTATAAGGTATATCGGTCTGGTGATTTCGAGTTTGAGGTGATGGCAGATACTTCCTCCCACTTGGTGAATCTTCTTGATTGGCATTGTAGTTGTCGTAGATGGAAGGTATATGGATTCCCATGCAGCCATGCAATCCAATGCATCAGATTTGGTTTAGGCAAATCTGTCTACGATTTTGTGGAGCAGTATTGGACATCAGATTTCTACCAGAAGCTATATTCATGTGCTATTCGTCCAATTCCAGATTCTGGAAAACAGTTTGAAAATAATTCAACTGATTTGGTCCTACCCCTTGTTCCGAAACGGGGTCCCGGCCGACCAAAGGTGGACCGTTATAAGAGCAATTATGAAAACAAGGGAAAAGAGAAGAGGAAGGTTAGGTGCCATAATTGTCTTGAATTAGGTAATCACAATCGCAGTAATTGCCCTCTCCCCCCACGTGCTTCTACGGTGGTCGAGGAGGCAGTGCCCCCTCGTTAATACATATACATATATTCTTCCTTTTATATAACTATTTTTTTCCATACATTTCTTACAATTTTGATATCAATGGTTTTATTTTGAAGTCTGTTATATCTAATGTGTCACAGTTTTTGAATGCATAATGATCATTCTCCGTCATTCTTAGACGGAGAATGCCATTCTCCGTTTCAAATTACACAGAGAATAGCATTCTCATTTGTTCTAACAATGAGAATGTCATTCGCCGTGTAATTTCCATTCGTTTTAACACTTAGAATGACATTCTCCGTGTTAGGTGACACGGAGAATGACATTCTTTGTGTCACCTAACACGGAGAATGTCATTCTCCGTGTTTTGTGACACGGAGAATGACATTCTCCGTTTCAATTTAACACGGAGAATGACATTCTGTGTGTTAGGTGACACAGATAATGCCATTCTCCGTTTTAGGTGACACGGAGAATGACATTCTCCGTGTCGATTTAAAACGGAGAATGACATTTAAAACAAATAATGTGTAAAACCCCTAAATTTCTACTATTTTTTTATTTATTAAATTTGGTACCGATTTAAAATTTTGTATTGTACGTCGCGTAGTCGTATTGTACGTCGCGCACGAAATTTTATTTTTCGTAATTGCTCGACGAGTGCGAATATGTGCGAGCGTACATATTTTTAGAAAAGCATTTTTTTATTTTTATAGTTTCAAAATAATATATGTAATATTTAATTTAGCTATCAAAATTTTCTAAATTTATGATTTTATTTATGAAAAGCCTTTTATTTAGAATAAATAATATTCTTAGTGCATGCACATATTTCATAAATATTTTGCTATATTATTTTAAATAAAAATGTAATTTTCGAGATTTATTAATATTAATAATTTATTATTCAAAGATATTTAATAATATTAATATAATTTTCAAAATTATTATTATTAATAATTTTGGAAAATATATTTCGAAATTATTGTGAAGATTTAAATTTTGATTTGATTCCATGGATACATTTAAATAGTAAACTAATATCTATATTTGAAATTGATTTGATTTTAAACCAAAAGAATTTAATTAGATTTAAATTGGATTTGTATTGTATTTGGATTTGATTTCATTGTTTTAAATTAAGTAGAGAATTATCTAATTTGGGTTTTAAATATTCCTAATTCCTATCCAATTGGAAATTTCCACATCCTATAAATAGGCAGGTACTCCTCCAATTTCTATCATTCATTATTTCTCCACAAATTCCATCTACAAACGTGCTCTGCATCGTGTCCGTGTCCCCTACCCCATCCACTATTTATTCTCTTGTACAAGTACATAAATTTCCCGCGTCCGACAACCCCGGACGTCAACCCATCCCGTGTCTCGCAGGACACTTCTCCCAGTCCCTCCTCTGTCGTGCCGGACATTTCCCGACACAACCTAACCCTAACCCTAACCAAATCCGCTGCCAGCACCCCGCCGGAACGACATGGCCACCATTGCCATTCCCCGACTCCAAAATCTACTCTGACTTCAAAATCCACTCCCCGGCCGTTCGCCTTCCCTCAAGCAACCACACCCATCCTTATCACCCCCATCATCGCCGCATCGTTGCTGCCGCCTCCGCTACCCTCATCGCCAACCCCGTTGGAACCCAGCCACCCGCAAACACCTCCCCGTCAGCCACCCGCAAACACCTCTCCGTCGATCGCCCGTCACCGCCGCTACCACCGTCTCCGCGACCACCAGACCCACCACCACACGACCCAGCAAGAACACCGGTCGACCCCGGCCAAACCAACCCGACCAAAACCCTCGACGACCCCAAATTTAAAACCACTACCAACATCAAAACGTACCTCGTCGGAGCACATGGCTGCGCCGCCGTGGGCTTCCACCGTCCTGAGGTCCAGCTCCGCTCCCAGTGCCTGTGACGACGACCTAGCCACCGCGCGCCGACCACCATCTGTTCCCTCCGCGACCGCCGACGACTCCCTGACCGCGCCGCCCCATCAGCTCCGCCGCATGACCGCAAACCCCCGCGCTAGGCGACCATCCGAGCGCCGACGCCTTGTCGAAACCCCCTCCGACGAACCCGCGACCGCCTTCCTCCGCGGTCAGCGCCGTTCCTCCGTCGATCCCTGGCCGCTCCGCCTCCTTTCCCGGCCAGCACGTCCGTCCCTCTCCACCCGACGCCGACGGACCGCCGCGAGCCAGCCTCCGCCGGCCGAGCCCAACGCACTACCACCCCACTGCGCCACGGTGCCTTCCGCTGGCCGCCCTCCGAACCTCGCCGCCCTGCGCTGGAGCATGCGCCGCCGGGGAGCTCCCCATCTTCCTCGACCCCTCCGCTCCTCCGCAATCCTCTCTCCCGCTCTCTCCCTCTCAGTTTCTCTCTCTCTCTCTTTCAGTCCGAGTGTTCTCGAACCGTTTGTTTTATTTATTTATTTATTTATTTATTTTTTCATTTTATTTTCTTGTTGTTTTTGTTTTATTTTTTTTTGTTATTTTATTATTATTATTATTATTATTATTATTATTATTATTATATTTGTTATAAAAAAAATAGAAGATGTTTATAGTACATTCTTATTATTTTGTTACAGTAAAAATATTTTATATATTTTTCTAATTCGTTATTTTATTCTCTAAGCATGTATATGGGTGTATGTACCAATAAGTACATATACCATGATTTAGTATTTAATGATTATTAGAAACGTTGATATTATTTTTGTTAATTACTAGTTATTATTATTTGAAATTTATTACTACTTTGAGCCTAAAAAAAAAGTGATCAATTGTTTTTGAAAACATTTTGGGCTTGATAAATTTTATTGTTTACGTATTTTACCTGTACTTTTGAGATTATAGATACTAATGGGCTTGGCCCTACATGTATGGATTTCGAAACCTTGAAGATAATAATATATTATTTTTATATTTTATTATTTTCTTATCATATTTTCTAGGTTTCAAAAGTATCTATCTAAAAATATTTTAACCACTAGCATATATTTTACATGCATTATAAAATATTTTCTATATTTATTTATTTATACTAAAATGCGTTGTACACAGGTTAAAAGATTCTGGTGCTGGTGGCTGTTTCTGTGTCTCCATTACCAATTTTCTGCAGTTAAAATCAGTCTCGCTTTCTTCCCTAAGCGGTAGACCGAAGATGGTTGCCACATCATCGACGCTTGGCACTATTTGGACAGTGTTGCTCAACTGAAAGTAACCAACACCTTTTTTGTCTTCCCTGTAGGTTCCTATCAAGTTCTCAAGGCCTTCTGTTGCCTTCGCTAATTCTTTTGTCTCAACTCTGCTTTTGTAGAATATCTCAATTAAGTTCCAGAAACCGGTATTCTTTAAAGATTCAATGACTGGCACGGGTAAACATCCGCCATTTACAGTGACAACCTCCATAAGTTCTAGAGTTGTTTTGAAAGTAGCACGGAAAACTCTAGAATCCTTATTTCTGATAGTGATTTTTTCTACAAAACAAGAAAAAAAACAAAAACAAAACATAAACAATAAATTAGGTTTATGATAACTGTTATCCATTGATATAAGAAGAAAATGGTCATTCTCCGTTTACTTTTAAACGGAGAATGACATTCTCCGTGTAAATATACAAGGAGAATGGTCATTCTCCGTGTTAAATTTATAAGGAGAATGACATTCTTCGTATAATTTAGCACGGGGAATGTCATTTTCCTTGTAAATTTACAAGGAGAATGTCATTCTCCGTGATAAATTTTCAAGGAGAATGTCATTCTCCGTGTTAAATTACACGGAGAATGTCATTCTACCTGTAAATTAACAAGAAGAATGACATTCTTCATGTATTTTAACACGGAGAATGTCATTCTCCGTGTTAAATCACAGGGAGAATGACATTCTCCGTATAATTTAGCACGGAGAATGTCATTCTCCGTGTTAAATTTACGAGGAGAATGTCATTCTCCATGTTAAATTATAAGGAGAATGACATTCTCCGTATAATTTAGCACGGAGAATGTCATTCTCCTTGTCAAATTACAAGGAGAATGTCATTCTCCCTGTAAATTTACAAGGAGAATGTCATTCTCCATGTTAAATTATACGAAGAATGTCATTCTTCCTGTAAATTAATAGGGAGAATGACATTCTTCCTGTATTTTAACACGGAGAATGTCATTCTCCGTGTTAAATCACACGGAGAATGACAT
The DNA here is from genome assembly GCA_029216955.1 of Iris pallida. Taxonomy (NCBI): domain Eukaryota; kingdom Viridiplantae; phylum Streptophyta; class Magnoliopsida; order Asparagales; family Iridaceae; genus Iris; species Iris pallida. The sequence continues at coordinate 8,171,731 of JANAVB010038613.1, forward strand.
TCTCCGTGCTAAATTTATAAGGAGAATGACATTCTCCGTGCTAAATTATACGGAGAATGTCATTCTTCCTGTAAATATACAAGGTGAATGTCATTCTCCGTATAATTTAGCACGGAGAATGTCATTCTCCTTATAAATTTAGCACGGAGAATGTCATTTTCCTTATAAATTTAACACGAAGAATGACATTCTCCGTGCTAAATTACACGGAGAATGTCATTCTCCGTGAAAATTAACACGGAGAATGTCATTCTCCGTTTTAAATCACACGGAGAATGACATTTTCCGTGCTAAATTTATAAGGAGAATGACATTCTCCGTGCTAAATTATACGAAGAATGTCATTCTCCTTATAAATTTAACACGGAGAATGACATTCACCTTGTATATTTACAGGGAGAATGTCATTCTCCGTATAATTTAGCACGGAGAATGTCATTCTCCCTGTGATTTAGCACGGAGAATGTCATTTACCTTGTATATTTACAGGGAGAATGACATTCTCCGTATAATTTAACACGGAGAATGTCATTCTCCTTATAAATTTAGCACGGAGAATGTCATTCTCCCTGTTAATTTACAGGGAGAATGTCATTCTCCGTGTAATTTAACACGGAGAATATCATTATCCGTGCTAAATTTAACACGGAGAATGTCATTCTTCCTGTAAATTTACAAGGAGAATGACATTCTCCGTGCTAAATTATACGGAGAATGTCATTCTCCTTATAAATTTAACACGGAGAATGACCATTCTCCTTGTATATTTACACGGAGAATGTTATTCTCCTTGTAAATTTACAAGGAGAATGTCATTCTCCGTGTTAAATTTACATGGAGAATGACATTCTCCGTGCTAAATTATATGAAGAATGTCATTCTCCTTATAAATTTAGCACGGAAATGTCATTCTCCTTGTGATTTAACACTGAGAATGACATTCTCCTTTTAAATTTACACGGAGAATGACATTCTCCGTGTTAATTTTCACGGAGAATGACATTCTCACACGGAGAATGATCAAGACCATTCTTAGTGACATTTAACACGGAGAATGATCAACGAATCATGAAAATAAGTTAAAGTTATACCTTCTTTTTGGATAGCAGGCTTCTTCTCCTTATATGCAACTTTTTTCGTTATCCGTTTCTTTGATCCTCCGTCATTCCCTTTTGGATTTGATGATGATGATTCTCCATCACTCTCTTTTTGATAATCTGTTTCTTGATTTGGTAATGTCTTCGATTGTGACGACATTGTGCGAATGTCTCGAATGAGAGGAACGTTTAAAATTTTTTGGAGGAGAAACCCTAGATTTTGGAGGAACGTTTGAAGATTTTTGGAGAAACCCTAGATTTTGGAGGAGAAACTGATCGTCTTATCGAAGAAGAGAGAGTACGAAACGTTTTTTTGCTTTTTGTTTTTGAATAGCAGGGTTCGGATTTGTTTGGAAAAAAAATTATAAGGAAGGACAAAAAGGTCATTCGAACCCGCTTTTATATATTAATAGATAATTCTGGACACGCGATGAAATGTTATTTTGCTGTGGATTTTACATAAAATTTTTGCAATTTTTGGACATTTCATAAATTTCCCCAAAATTTATTATGTATTTATTACTGTAAAATGATTTTGAAAAAGAATTTATTATATACTGAACTCTTTTATTATATTCAACATACTAAATATGCTTAATATTACTATTCACTCCAAGAAAAATGATGGGGACATCCCAAAGTTTGAACCGGGAACTTTGGCTCACTAGAACAAGAATTATACCATTATACCAAACACCAAATGCCCATTAGTTAATTATCTAACGTTAAAATATTTTTATTTTAAAAAAATATGAATTTTGAGTAAAATGGAATTTGACCGTGTTTCCTCTTACGAAAAAGGCCAAGGACTACTTCGGATTATATTTATATTTCATTATGTTTGCTCAAACATCTATTTCTTTAATACTCTTTAGACTTACATTTTCAAAACGTCCACATGAGTCTCAATCTATTCTGCTATATAATATAAAAATTTGATGGTGAAAATTTTAAATTTCTAAAATACTCTCGAGTATTTTATAAAGACTTGTATGTCAGTTATGTTTAAGAGTCAAAACAATAAAGTTTGTATACTATGAAATTTATTCTATTCATACAACTCTTTATGTTCCAATGGTAATAAATTTTTCTGTCTCTACCATTTTCTAAAGGTTATTATTCTCAATAGAAGTTAAAAAAAAGAGAACAAAATTAGTACAAAAGCACACACACATGAATAGTTATCTGAAAAAAACAGAAAGACAATAACTGACATTATGATATTTTAATTAAAATACGTACAATGCACGTATATGTAGACTAGTAAAATATAATTACGATCCAAACTAGTCCTTAAGTCACTTAGAAAAAGTTACTGTCGGGGCAGTACAAGAAATTTCTCCTTTCATGTTCTTGTTGGAAGGGAAAATCAATGACATCCTTTTCCACCAACTTTTTAGATCGAAATCTTGGTGAACGATTGTGTTTAGTGAATCGAAACCTCAAAGAGTTACTACATGGACTCGCCTTGGCAATTGAGCACCTCACTAACACAAACGATTTTACAACCATTTTTTTAAATCGTAAAGAAAACTTTCAATCTTTCTCGTTTGTCCTGAATGTGCAACTAGCTCAACTAAAAATGACATTGTGCTTAGTTTGAATTTTTCTTATGTGAAAAAACTGTTCTAGAATAACGTCAAAGGTTGGGCGTCTAAGTTTTTAGTTGAGTCTTTTTTTTTTTCACCAATCAAAACTAGTAAAAATGTTCATCTTTCTCCTCAAAAGTTGTTATGTGTTAATTTTATCCAACAAAAAATTACTGTGGGAGTGGTTTGGCCAACATTTTCACTAAATTTTTTTACCACGGGACAATATTTGAGTGGAATGATGAACATCCAAATTAATTTTGGTAGATGGAGAAAATATGGCTTTTTTTAAGTTCGCTGAAAAATGGAAAAGGTTGAAAGTGTGGGCATTTTAATTAATAGCTTATTTGTGAGATATATCTCTACTATTAGGACGAAGAGGCTTCAACATAGTTCAAAATAAGTGAGCCGTGTTTTACTTAATTAAGAAAAAATATGTAATTAATATGTAGACATTAACAAATATGTAAAAAAAAAAATCAAAAATCTGATATTATCTAATTAAATATGTATCTAAAATCCTAAAGACATATCTATAACAAATACTACATTTTGAACATACGACTATTTTCGTATATTAGTACGATAATAATTTTGATATTTTGATTGCCTTGAAGGTATAAAAAATAACTATAACAAATACTGGCAAATAAAAATATATTCAAATTATATTTATAATATTTTAATGTTATCAAATTAACACGCACGTGCGCACACACGCACACATACATATATTGGAAGAAGGTAAGTTTTATTAGGGCAAATTATAAGGGCACAACTTTTTTTGATCGGGGCTGTCCAAGTGATAGTTTTCCATTATTTACAAATTTGCCACTGAAAAAATTATTCAGGACTATCCAAGTGGTAGGTATAAAAGATAATGAGGACTGCCACAATTCCTGGCAGTCGTAGAAGTAATAAGGACTGCCAGAAATTGTGGCAGTCCTGAAAGGGACATGCTCTACAACAGGACTGTCACAATTTTTGGCAGTCCTAGACATGTTGAGGACTGCCAGAAATTGAGGCAGTCCTGAAAGATACTTGCTGTACAGAAAGTTCCTTTCAGGACTGCCACAATTTCTAGCAGTCCTAAAGTCGACATTCCCGAATGAAAAAAACATGTTAGGATTTATTTCAATCTTGATAATAGAGTAAAATATGCATTTTAGGATTTATTTTCATGCATTCTTTGTGAGGAAAGAAGTATTTAACCTTTATTTTTATACATTTTAGGGTTTATTTAATTTTTTGGGTGCCATCGAAATTGGAAAAAAGAAGAAAACTAGGATTTTGATGGAGATGGTGATGATGGAAATGGTGGAGAAGAAGAAGATGATGATGATGAGAAAAAAACTAGGATTTTGATGAAGATGTGAGAATGGAAATGGTGGAGAAGAAGAAGATGGATAGAAGAAGAAGAAAGCTAGGGTTTGTGAAGAGAGAGAGTGAAAATTTGAAATGAGAGTGATTTTTCAGGTTTGGGGGGTGTGGGGTTTGGACAGCCCCTGAATAAAAAATTTGGACAGCCCGAGTAAAATTTCCTCAAAACCTGGCTAACCCTAATCCTGGCTAGCCCCGATCAAAAAAAACCCGTGCCCTTATAATTAGCCTTTATTAGTCGAACTTGTTTCATGTACATCCAGTCACAGTATCCCCCAGTAATCCCATGCCCTTCACATCATGATCTATGTTATGAACTATGTCGATAATCACTGTCTGCTTGTTCTCGAAGATCCTGAGAATGCGCTCTTTCCATAAGTGCCAAACAACTGATGTGAGTCTGGCGATAGCCCCTCTAAACCAGTGGTCGCCTCTTCCTTTGTTGTCTCTAATTCTCAGTTGGAGTCCAACCTTGGTTGCATGAGCAACCAGACCGCTCTCGTCACCACACATTTAAAGTAGATATGTTTGATAGACTCTGGTTCTTGTAAACACAGCGGACAGAGGTTATTTGCGATCGACACTCCCATCCGATGTAGCCTGCCCTTGGTAAGCAGTCTCTTGAGCAGTTATTTGTACATACACATCTGTATTTTGCTTGGTATCCATGTTGCCCATATGATATCGGCATTAGCTAGTTTCTCACCTGGGTCTGCAATAGGCTTAAGGGCATTGTTATTATTAAAGCCATCCTCCATTGTTAGACTCCAAACCCAGGTGTCCCGCCTTCTTTCCTTGTCAACTGGGCACTTCTCGATTTCGGCAGCGGCTCTTCTAGCCGACCTGTGCAATGCAGGCTACAGGCGGCCATCTTCTATAATTACGTACATTCACCCGTTCTCCCTTATACGCTTCTCTTCCCATTTGCTCTCCAATGATGTCTAGAAGGCACTTTTGGCCGATCCAAGGATCAAGCCAAAGGTCGGTGTCGTAGCCGTTAGCAATGATACCAACTACTTGAGGGGATATAACCCTCCTTTGTCGCAGGATGACTTTAAACGTCACCGATTCATTGTTTGTCGATTTGTATTTCCAGAAATTTGCTCCTCGAGTGTATTTGCTTGTCATCCACTCCGTCCAGAGTCTGTCGCCTTGGATGTATCTCCACGCCAATTTTAGTTCTACAATTGCTCACATGTTCTTGAGAGAGCGAAGTCCAACTCCTCCTTCGTCTTTTGGTTGACATAGGTTGTCCCATGCGATGGCATGGACCCCTCCTCGCCATATAAAGTCAGCATACTACCTTCCGATACTTCTCATGGTATTCTTCGGTATCATGATAGTTTGTAACCAAAAATTCATGATCGATTGAATTATAGTTCTCACCAGTTCGATGCGCCATCCGAACGATAGGCATTGAGCTTGCCAACCCTCAAGGCATTTTTGTACGTATTCTACTAGTGAGCGGCAGTCCTCGTCTCGAGCGTAATTGACAGTCAGGGGATGCCCAGGTACTTCATCGGTGTGTCCAACATTTTTTCGAGTATATATATATATATATATATATATATATATATATATATATATATATATATATATATATATATATACTCGAGAAAAATGTTGGCTCTGCTCCCCTCTCATGAGCGCCCCCTCCTTCCCTCTCCGGGAAGCCCCTAGGGCTTCCCTTCTCCCAGGTGGTTGGTGATCGCTGATGGCTAAGCCTTGGCCAGCCGAGTGCGTGGAGTTGATCCGTCAACTCTACGCCTCCCTCCATCCCCCTCTCTCCGGCCCCCCCTCCTTTCCCCCGTCCCCCCCCTCCCGCCCCATCCTCATCCCTCTGCCCAGGCTCCCGGCCCTCATCTCCCTAGCTCTCAGTTCTTCCCCCCCTCCGGTCCCTCGCCTTCGGGCCCTCTTCTTGCCCCCTCCATCCACTACAATAAAAAGACCTATTAATGACGCTCGACAAGGAGTTTTAATGACGGCTGATACATAAGCGTTATTAAGTTGAAAAATACCTTTTTTTTATGACGGTTTGGGCTAATTCTGGACTTTTTATAACGTTTATAAAACAAAGCGTTATTAATAGTTTAGAGCGGTGGCAAACTTGTAATATTTTTTAACTTCAATTTTTGGCAAAATCCTTACTGCACCCCGAGTTTCAACAAAAATTTTCCTCCACCAAAATCGTTCTGGTGGATTTTCTCCTTCTCCTCCTTTCTTCTCCCTCCTCTCCCCCAACTCCAAAACCCTAACTCTAGCTAGTTCAGCAACACCCTCCTCTCCTCCTCTTCTTCTCCTTCCTTTCCCCCAACTCCAAAACCCTAACCCTAGATCAAAAACCCTAAACCTAGTTAGAAAGGGATCCGACGATCTCTCTCTCTCCGTCCACGGGTTCGAGACCGACGATATGGTGTGGGGGAAGGTCAATTCGCACCCATGGTGGCCGGGCCACATCTTCAACGAGGCCTTAGCGTCACAGTCGGTCCGGAGGACCAGGCGCGAGGACCACGTCCTCGTCGCGTTCTTCGGCGACAGTAGCTATGGCTGGTTCGACCCCTCGGAGCTCGTCCCCATCGCCCCCACCTTCCTCGAGAAGTCCCAGCAGACCGCCTCGAGGAGCTTCGCCAAGGCCGTCGACGAGTCGCTCGACGAGTCCAGCCGCAGGGCCGCGCTTGGCCTTTCCTGCATGTGCAGGAACCCCCACAACTTCTGCGCTTGACATCTTCCCACATCCCCATCTACTCGTAGGCACCAACTGTTTGAGGAAATCCTGTGCAGAACAGGAAACCTTAATCACTAACAGGTAATACTCACCTATTTAAATATGATTTGAATATATTATACTTACGATTTTTGTGTGTGTGTATATATATATATTATACTTACGATTTGAATATATACTCGAGGCCAATTCGTCTCGAGCGTAATTGACAATCATAGGATACCCAGGTACTTCATCGGTGTGTGTGTGTGTATATATATATTTTTTTTTGTGTGTGTGTGTGTGTGTGTATATATATATATATATATATATATATATATATATATATATATATATATATTACAAATCCTAACAAATTAAAATAAGTTAAATATGATTTGAATATATTATACTTACGCATTTGTTATTCAATTTTTTTTATGACTTTGGACTTGGTACCCCAATCATATTGTCTAAAATCAAGATATTTTGATGAAAATTACTTGGGAAAAGAACACGTTCAATACTGGCACAAATACCAAAAAAATTGTTCTTTTTTTCCTAATATTTTTTATTTTTTATATGGATTAGCCCACCTCTAGTCCCTCCGAATCCGTTGTAGTCCACCCCCAACTTCAATTTCTAGATTCACCCTTATATATATATATATATATATATATATATATATATATATCCTAATTGAAAGCCACTCGGACATCACTTGCCCGATGAAGCATGTTAGCCTTTGGCAACATTTTCCAGGCTGTCTGATCCGCGGAAGACGACGTTAGCCACGTGGAGATGCAATATGCTCATGACGGATCAACATCGGCCAGCTCTTCCCTTAATTTGAATAGAGTGCTCCTGAAGTATTGCCTCAAAATTGTAGGGGAGTTTTGGAAACAAAAAGTTAGGGTAACTTGGGACATTGTGGGTGACAAGAATTCGAAGTACTTCCACTCGTGCGTCAAGGACAGAAGACAACGCCTCATTTTTCACCAGATTCTCGACGAGTACGGCAACACTCTTAGAGACCAATGTGAGATTCAGTTGGTGGCTTCCTCTTACTACTCCAAGCTGTTTTCGAAAAAGGACATACACAAGAATGAGGCTCTATTGGTGGCCATCCCTCGACTAATTGAGGATGACGATAACCACTTGCTGCAGCTCCTGCCTTCCGAGACAGAGATAAAAGACGTGATTTGGTCGCTGAATATGCACATCACTCAGGGACCGGATGGCTTCACCGGTGTCTTCTTCAGATCCTGCTGGGAGATCATCAAGAAGGATATCCACGATGTGATGCTTGCTTTCTTCAAAGGAGGGAGGTACCCCAAGTCGATATCCTGTGCCAACCAGATTCTGATTCCCAAGAAGAACAACCCGACGACATTTACTGATTTCTGCCCTTTGAGTATATGCAATTTTATTGAAAAAATTATTTCGAAGATTATTTCTAACCGTATGACAGACTTACTCCCCAAGATTATATTCGGGGAGCAAAACAACTTTGTCCGCGGGCGCAATATATTAGACAACAGACTGATGGTGCAAAAGTTAATCAGCTGCATGAAATTCCCGTCTAGGGGCAACATCGCCATCAAGTTGGACATGAAGAAGGCTTATGACAGGCTTGATTGGCAATTCATGATCTGGGTGTTAAGGGCTTTCAGGTTTTCAGAAATATGGATAGACATTATCTGGAGATCAGTTAGCAACTTGTGGTTCTCCGTCGTTAACGGCCAAGTAGATGGCTTCTTTATGTTGAGACACGGTGTCAGACAAGGAGATCCACTCTCATCCATTATCTTCTTTATTGTCGCGGAAGCGCTGAGTAGGAACCTCAACAAAATAGTCCGTAACCCTCGATTCCAGCACTTCCACACTGCGAGAGGTTGCCCGATCATTACCCACCTTGCTTATGCCGATGACATCCTCATTTTATCATCGGGAAGTGGTGCACAACATGTTTCATAGATATTTTTGGTGCTCTGGTCAGCACATCAACCCCAGCAAAAGCGTTATCAACGCACACCATTCCGCAGTTAGAAGAAAAGAGCTATTAACCAGAATCACATCTTTTTCTATTGCGTGTCTCCCACTTACTACTTGGAGTACCCGTTAGTGTCCGACAGGTCCAACACGGGACTGTTCGATGATTTTTGGGGAAGATCAAGAAGACTTTCGACAGGTAGCACAACGCAATCTTCTCTCATGGTGGGAAGGCAATGCTTATCAAGCACATGCTTTCAGCTCCATCCTGATCTATACCTTGGCCGCTTGCTCCCCCCTCCAAGAAGGTACTCTATAACATCAAAAAGTTTTTCGCCAAATTCTTTTGGGGCCATTGCGACGGTTAGGACAAGAACATTGGGCTAGCTGGAATTCAATGGCGTGCCCTACAAATGAGTGTGGTCTAAGATTCTGCAAGTTGGAGCACATCGTCGACGCTTGATCAATGAAGGTATGGTGGAAGTTAAGAGAGAACAGTTCCATTTGGACTCGCTATATGAAGGCCATGTATTATAAATACTCTCATCCTACGGTTGCCACATCCAAAAGCAGATCCTCTTTTTCTTGGCGTCGCATCTTCATCGGTCAACGGCTTGTCGAACCTCTGATTCGACTCCGTTTGGGTTCGAGCGAGTCCTCTCTTCTGTTCGAGCGGTGGTCAGGGGACGACCTTCTTTACCCATCCCTAGAGGTCCCTACGAACAGCTCTATCTGGGACCGGTGCGAGGATGCTGAGGCCTAGAACTGGAAGCGATTGTGGTCGTGGTTCGAAGCGGAAGGTGCGACGGTGATCACTGCCTCCGGTATCCCTGTGGTGGACTCCCACTGCCAACGGTATCTTCTTCCTGGCGTCGACATGGCAAGTGGATCATACGCCCTGTCAGGCCTCCCCCAGTCTTGTACCGTACTGACAGTCCTGCATCCCAAAAAGTAGGTCATTTTAATTTGGCGAACATGTAACGTCCCAGAACCAGAATACTGGAGAGCGGGGGAGTACATAGCCAGCTACGTATATTGAAGTATAACCCACCTCACTATACGATCACGGCTGTCTAGATACATGAGGGTTTAACTACAATCCATCAGTCTCCTATGGTCATGAACAAGCCTATTGTCTCAATCTCAAGCAAACAATAACAGTTACAAGATGTTAGAACACCAAATATACAATAATAAGACGTCCCATACATTACATATTTGGATGATCATGAAGCTAGTCGTACAAAATGTCAGGACTAGCAAGAGTTTCAGTCATACATGATCAACCCTAGGATTCGTCAAACATGTTACAGCCCGTAGGCAGACAGAAAGTAAAGGTGCAATACGAGCTAAACACATGCTCGCCGGCTAAACGCCTCAAAAGAATAATTTTACAATAGAGTGGAAGGACAAAAAGAAACCCACTCGTTGCCAGGGTTACGCCTGGTGGTCACCATCTGGCTGGAAGGTAGGTAGATCCTCTGGAGCTGCTCCAATATCTGGCCATACAAAACCAGCTGGGTCAGACCCCAGAAAGAACAAGTGCCATAAAGGAGGCTTCACTTAGGAACTAAAACCAGCATATCATAAATAAATAATAATTATAAAGATACTGATAATAACAGAATAACAACAGTGGGTTAAGTACGAGGAAACCATTCAAGTAGTCAGATTGCAACCCTTAAACCAAATAAGGACCGGAGTTGCAGCCCTTCACCTGAATAGAAACCCGTCTCAAATACTGTTGGTAAAGTAAAACAGGATGAGCTCGACATAGGGTAAAATAAGACAATAAATGAAGAGAGGACACAGAACTACTCTGGGAGCCAGGTTACAACCCTTAAACCAAACAAGGACCGGGGTTGTAACCCCTTCGCCTGAACATAACTGGACCCCTGATCTTTATTGTTAAGGCCAGTATAAATAATCATGCTATTGAAGTAAGGTAAAATATGACGAGCATGACATGGGGCGCAATAAGACAATAAACGAAGAGAGGACACAGAACTGCTCCGGGAGCCAGGTTCCAATCCTTAAACCAAACAAGGACCGTGGCTGTAACCCTTCGCCTGAACAGAACTGGTCCCCTGATCGTTATTGTTAAGACAAGCATAAGTAATCATGTCAGGTCACAATCTTGTACATGATCAGGACAAGACTAAGCTGGGCTAAACTCCATCCAATTAATCACGGCCAAACAAGAGTACGGCTTGATACTTTAACTAACTAGGGTTATCACAGGCCTAGTTATTAGCAAGATACAATGAGATTATCCCAACAGCCACATGCCCTGCAGACCATCCAGTTATCTAGGTCGAATGTCTGTTAATGAAGGATACAACACGTGACTGTGTGCTAGAAATGTGCCATACTCGTCGGTAGGCTACAAGTCCATTGGTGCGCCCAGATAACGGGATTGCCTGTAGCTGGGAAATCTCTCCATGACTACTGGATTTTCTAGTTTTTAGCCTTAGTCAATTTCAGTAGGTACCCCTGACCGTGGTACTCAGGGATCCCCATCATAGACATGATGCAAGACAGTACTGGTTTATTTGTACAAACACAATTGCCCACGGTATCCAGGTCATTTATACTAGTTATGTCAGGCTAGTTGTCATAACCGTATATCGGGTATATTATGTCAGGTTTATTTGTCAAGAGTGCGCCACGGCGTGCCACTATCGTGTTCCGGAAACATGTATAAAATCTATATGGTATAAGCATAATATGACATTTTAATATAATAATAATATAATAATAATAATAATAATAATAATAATAATAATAATAATAATAAAAGAGAACAAGACTGTGGAAGGAGCCTTGCGGCTAAGAGAAATAAGCTCATGCGGCTAAGAGAAATAAGCTCATGCGGCAGCGGAGAGGCAGTGCCATACGGCTCGGGAATGAAGGGGGCGCATGCGGCTGCAAGGGAAATAACTTCATACGGCTGCAAGGGAATGGGTGCATGCGGCTCAGGACAATCGAGCATATACGGCAGTAGATTTGCAGGCTCATGTGGCCGGGAAGGGGACGGTTCATGCGATAAGAAGGGATGAGCATATGCGGTTAGAAAAGGAGCAGTGCCATGCGGCTGAAAAAAAATGTGGGCCTATACGGCTAAGAGCACAAGGCGCATGCGGCTGGATCAATAAGGCCATGCGGCTAAGAGTTGCCACGGTCTTATGCGACCGAGAAGGAATGGTCTTATGCGGCAGCGGAAGAAACAACTCATGCGGCTGGGTCATGCCAAGGCCTATGCGGCTGCAGGAAAACGAGTTATATGCGGCAGTGGACTATTAAGTTCATGCGGCAGTATTGCCATGTGGCTAATATTGCCATGCGGCCAGGGAAAACTTGCCGCATGAAAGTCCATGCGGTCGAGTACTGCCATGCGGCTGGAAGAGTGTTCTTCTTCTCCACTGGTCCGAGAAGAATAGCCATGATATCCATAGCTTCAAAGCTCCATAAATCTTTCATCCAAGGTCAGAATCCGGGCTTCCATAGGTCAAAATGGGTTAGAATAAAATTCTCTACAACATGGAACCATCAAAACTAGATAATAACAATATTAAATAGATCAAAATCCAAGAAATCTGAAAATACAATAAACTTAGATCTACACAAATTGAACCATGGAAATTAGAAATGCTAAGTATTAAAGTGTGTTATAATCTCATGAGGAAGAGAATGGAACAATAAAAACTGAGTTCCTTCATGAAGTAAGCTGCACTTGCCTAGGCTCTCTCCCTGGTAGGTGAGGAGAGTAATGGTGAAGAAGAAGAAGTAAATGAAGAGAGAGAAGAAGTGGACGGCTATTAAAGGAGAAGAGGGTGGTAGGTGGGGTTGGTTCACAAGAAAACCAATCCAAACCAAACCAAGCCAAACCGAACAAGTGAAATGCCAAGATAAATCATGCAGTGAGACATGCAATATACGTATACGTATATCAAAATACGTAATACGAACCACGGTCGTTACAACTCTACCCACCTTAAAAGAATTTCGTCCTCGAAATTTAATTAAGAGGCTAGAGTGGCAAGGACAAGCTATACTAATCACAGACAAGCTATAACAAGCAGTCTATCATGCAGTCATTCATTCAAGCAAGGAATTGAAAGCATAAGGCATAAGAAAGACATTATACCTTACGAGTCAAACAGGTCGGGATATCGCGATCGGATATCATCCTTACGCTCCCACGTTGACTCACCCAAAGAGTGATGACCTCAAGCAACACGGTCTAACTTAATAGTCTTGTTCTTGAGTATCTTCTCTCTCCGGTCTAATATAGCCATGGGCCTCTCCTCATACGAAAGGTTGGTACAACAACCAATTCCGAATGATCTAGGATGTGGCTCGGATCTGGGATATGCCGTCGTAGTTGGGATACATGGAACACGTCATGCACCTCACGTAACGACGGCAGAAGAGCGAGACGATAGGATACATCTCCTACTCGCTCCAGAATATCAAACGACCCTATATACCTAGGACTAAGCTTTCCCCGTATGCCGAAACGAATGACCCCACGGTTAGGCAAAATCCTCAAAAATACATGGTCGTCGACCGAGAATTTAAGGGGACGCCGATGAGAATCGACCCAATAACGCTGGCGATCTTGCGCGATGCGAAGATGATCTCTAACTCTCCTGACCACCTCAACCATCTGAGAAATCATTTTCGGATCGAGCATCTGTCTCTCTCCAACATCATCCCATGCTAGCGGGGATCGGCACTTCCTACCATATAGTGCCTCGAACGGTGCCATCTGGATATTGGCCTAGAAACTGTTATTGTATGAGAACTCCACCAGGTGCAGGTGATCTTCTCATGAACCACCAAAGTCGAGTATACAAGATCTCAACATATCTTCCAAGGTTCGTATGGTACGTTCTGACTGACCATCTGTCTGCGGATGATAAGCTGAGCTAAACTGGAGGTGAGTCCCCAAACTCTCCTAAAGGCTACGCCAAAAGTACGATATAAATCTGGAATCTCTGTCCGAGGTGATACTGACTGGTACACTGTGCAACCTGACTATATGCTTGAGGTACATCTCTACTAGCTGAGCCGTAGACTGACCAACAATAAAAGGAAGAAAGTGAGCCACCTTCGTGAGCCTGTCTATAATAACCTAATAACATCTCTATCGGCCGGAGATCTAGGTAATCCAGTCACAAAATCTATGGTTATATGCTCCCACTTCCATTCTGGAATTGGCAAGGGCTGAAGAAGTCCAGCTGGCCTCTGGTGTTCAGCTTTAACTTGTTGGCAAACCAAACATCGAGAGACAAACCGGGCTATCTCCCTCTTTATGCCATTCCACCAAAAGTGCTGACGGATATCACGATACATCTTCGTACCACCGGGATATACAGAATACTGAGAACTGTGAGCCTCTGCTATGATCTTTTGTCTGATATCTCCGTGGGGTACACAAAGACGCTTCCCAGGTCGAAGTGTACCGTCTCAATGAATGCATAACTCTGGTCTTTGTCTTGCCTCACACTCTGCTTTAACCCGCTGAAGCTTAGCATGTGCTGACTGCGCCATCCGGATCCTCTCGACTGTAGTGGATTGAACTAGCATACTGGCTATTATTGCCACACTAGTAGGAAGGACAACTTCTATACCCACCTTCTGAAGATCTGCTAACAGCTCTGGTTGCGCTGTTAGAAAATAAACTCCAGCTCTCCTGTTCAATGCATCTGCAACGACGTTGGCCTTTCCAGGATGATACTGCAGGTTGACATCATAATCCACAAGTAGCTCTAACCACCTCCTCTGATGCATGTTAAGATCCTTCTAGGTGAAAACATACTTCAGGCTCTTGTGGTCGGTGAAAATCTCTACCCTATCTTCGTACAAGTAGTGCCTCCACAACTTAAGTGCAAACACCACTGCTGCCAGCTCCAAGTCGTAGGTTGGATAATTTCTCTCATGATCACGAAGTTGACGTGACGTATAAGTTATTAGCTTCCCATGCTGCATCAGAACACATCCTAAACCTCTGCCTGAAGCATCACAATACACTGAGAATCCTCCGATTCTATCTAGAAGCGTGAGAATAGGTGCCGTCATCAAACCTTGCTTCAACTTCTTAAAAGAATTCTGGCACTCTGTTGTCCAAGCAAACTGCACATCCTTGCGGGTTAACTGGGTCAATGGCACTGAAATCCGAGCAAAGTCTGAAACAAATCGCCGGTAGTAGCTGGCCAAGCCAAAAAAACTGCGAACTTCTGCAACTGTGCTGGGTACTAACCATGTCCAAATAGCCATAATCTTCTGGGGATCTACTTCTACTCCTCCTCTAGTGATGATGTGACCCAAGTATGAAATGTGATCAAGCCAGAACTCGTATTTACTAAACTTGGCATACAACTGGTTCTTCCTGAGAATCTGAAGAACCACACGGAGATGCTGCTCATGCTCCACTTAACTCTTGCTATAGACCAGGATGTCTTCTGTGAACACAATCACGAACTGATCCAAATAAGGCATGAAGATACGATTCATGAGATCCATGAATACATCTGGCGTATTGGTTGCTGCAAATAGCATAACAAGGAACTCCCAATGCCCATACCGGGATCTGAAAGCTGTCTTCGGGATATCCTGCTCTCTGACTCTGATCTGATGGTATCCTGACCGCCAGTCGATCTTCGAGAATACTGCTGCCCCCTTGAGTTGATCAAACAAGTCATCTATCCAGGGAAGAGGGTATCTGTTCTTGATTGTCACTGAGTTCAAGGTACGATAATCTACACATAATCTGGACGTACCATCCTTCTTTTTCACAAGAAGCATCGGGGCTCCCCAAGGTGATCCACTAGCACGAATGAATTCCTTGGTTCTGAGTTCTTTAATCATCTTGTACAATATCTCTAACTCTGACGGCGCCATCCTGTAGACTCTCTCTGATACTGGGCTGTTCCGGGAATCAAGTCGATGGTGAACTCGATCTCCGGCTCTGGCGGCATCCCTAGAATCTCTTCTAGGAAAACATCTGTAAACTCCTCGACTATCCAAGGTAACTGTACTGCTGCTATTGCCATCCGTAATACTGGAGGAGAAGGCTCAACTTCGTCTCGAAAAAAAGAAAACTCTGGCTCACCTGGAATGCTAAAAACAACCCTGCCAATATGGCAGTCTATCATAGCATACTGGTCTCTCAACCAATCCATCCCTAAGACCATATCATAATCGGCCATCGGAAACTCTATCAATCTAGCGGGGAACTCTCTACCGCTAACTATGATCCGACACGAAGAAAACACTCTATCTAATCCTACAAGTCCGTTACCAGTAAGTATATTGAGCCTTACTGATAATGACTCGGGCTCCAGTCCTATCCGTGTCGCGAATCGTACAGACATAAACGAATGTGATGCACCAGAGTCAAATAATACTGAAGCTGGAAAGGTGTTGACGAGAATAGTACCTGCCACCACCTTACCTGGTGCTAATCCTTCTTCTCCTATGGTCAAAGCCAGCACTTGACCATATCCCCTGGGTGCGGGTCCCCTTTGCTGGAAACCTCTCTGCCAGCTCTGGATCAGGGCTTGGGCTTGGGCATACTGCTGCGGTCTCTGCTGCTGGAATGCCTGGGCCTGCGTCGGCAATAGCCTTAGGAATGAGTACTGCTGCTGCTGGTTTGGAGCTGATCCTCTAACTGAAGGACTAGAGAAGGATGACGAAGATGAACTTCCCCTGTTCGGGCAGTTCTCAACCCTGTGGTTCGGGTACCACAGACTAAGCACAAACCTTGTGCTCTGCGATACTCTGATACCACATATCCTGGCTTTCCGCAGTATGAACATCCCACTGTGAAAGAGTGCTTCTGCTTCTGCTGCTGAGGGTACGTCGGGGTTGAATGTTAAACCGACGTCACTGAGGCCGCCCGTCTCGAAGCTCCAATGGTCAAAGCCCTGGCTGCCGGGGCTGGTGCTGAAGACTGATTCATCTGGCAGTGAGATCGCTTCCGACCCCCGGTCCTATCCACGATCCTCTGGGAGGTATACTCATGCCTCCTGGCTGCTCTCAATACTGCATCAAAAGTCTGATGCTCAAACTGCTCCACTGCCAATAATATCTCGAGATGAAGCCCCTGTTGGAACCGATGTGCTCTATCGAACTCGGTCGCTACCAAGGTGGAAGCAAACCGACTAAGTCTCAAAAACTCGGCCGCATATCCGTCGACCGTCCTGCACATTTGCTTTAGATTGGTGAACCTCGTCTGTAGATCGTACCGAGCTACAACATCGAAATACTTGGTCTGGAATCTCTCTCTGAATACTGCCCAAGCAATGGGTGCCACTAATCCACCGACTTGTGCCACCCACCAGCTGCGGGCAAGATCTAATAACTGCTGGCACACCACGGCCACCTTCTCATTCTCTGGGGTCCTGGCTACTTCTAGAATCACCTCTGTGTCCTGAAGCCAAGCATCAGCGACGATAGCATCTTCACTGCCGTCGAAGAAGGAAGAGTTCAAGCGCTTAAAGCTATTGGCTGCGCTGTTACCCTGATGACCTCCTCTGGTCAGAGCATCTGTCACTGCCTGGTGCAAGGCATCTCCTCGACGATTCTGAGAAGCTAACAAGGTCCTGATGAGACCCACCAAAGTGCCATCATCAGGCTCTGCAGGCTGGACGGGCTGAACTGGTGGCTCTCCTCCAGTAGGCACGACTCTGGAGGCTACTCCTGAATGCTGGGCTTGATCTCCGGGTTATTGCTGGTCCACGGGAGGTGCTCCGCCTTGTTGATCGGTAGGACCAGGAACAATGCCGCTGAAGAAGATGACATAGGGAACAATAAGGAAGGACCAGGACAGATCAAAGATTCAAGCATGTGATCAGGTCAAGATTTCAGAGATTCAGAGGATACGAACAAAGATCAAGGGCGAACACTGATTGAGACATCTATTCGGTAAACTATCACATATCTTGATTTTACAAGACCTGCATGGGCCACCACTTAAACCATGTAACGTTACAGAACCAGAATACTGGAGAGCGGGGGCGTACATAGCCAGCTACGTATATTGAAGTGCAATCCACCTCGCTATACGGTCATGGCTGTCTAGATACATGAGGGTTTAACTATAATCCATCAGTCTCCTATGGTCATGAACAAGCCTATTGTCTCAATCTCAAGCAAGCAATAACAGTTACAAGATGTCAGAATACCAAATATACAATAATAAGGCGTCCCATATATTACATATTTGGATGATCATGAAGCTAGTCGTACAAAATGTCAGGACTAGCAAGAGTTTCAGTCATACATGATCAACCCTAGGATTCGTCAATCATGTTACAGCCCATATGCAGACAGAAAGTAAAGGTGCAATACGAGCTAAACACGTGCTCGCCGGCTAAACGCCTCAAAAGAATAATTTTATAATAGAGTGGAAGGACAAAAAGAAACCCACTCGTTGCCAGGATTACGCCTGGTGGTCACCATCTGGCTGGAAGGTAGGTAGATCCTCTGGAGCTGCTCCGATATCTAGCCATATAAAACCAGCTGGGTCAGACCCCAGAAAGAACAAGTGCCACAAAGGAGGCTTCACTTAGGAACTAAAACCAGCATATCATAAATGAATAATAATTATAAAGATACTAATAATAACAGAATAACAACAGTAGATTGAGTACGAGGAAACCATTCAAGTAGCCAGATTGCAACCCTTAAACCAAACAAGGACCGGGGTTGCAGCCCTTCACCTGAATAGAAACTCGTCTCAAATACTGTTGGTAAAGTAAAATAGGATGAGCTCGACATAGGGTAAAATAAGACAATAAACGAAGAGAGGACACAGAACTGCTCCGGGAGCCAGGTTATAATCCTTAAACCAAACAAGGACCAGGGTTGTAACCCTTCGCCTGAACAGAACTGGACCCCCGATCTTTATTGTTAAGGCCAATACAAATAATCATGCTATTGAAGTAAGGTAAAACATGACGAGCATGGCATTGGGCGTAATAAGACAATAAACGAAGAGAGGACACAAAAATGCTCCGGGAGCCAGTTACAACCCTTAAACCAAACAAGGACCGGGGTTATAACCCTTCGCCTGAACAGAACTGGTCCCCTGATCGTTATTGTTAAGGCAAGCATAAGTAATCATGTCAGGTCACAATCTTGTACAGGATCAGGACAAGACTAAGCTGGGCTAAACTCCATCCAATCAATCACGACCAAGCAAGAGTACGGCTTGATACTTTAACTAACTAGGGTTATCACAGGCCTAGTTACTAGCAAGATGCAATGAGATTATCCCAACAGCCACAAGCCCTACAGACCATCCAGTTATCCAGGTCGAATGTCTGTTAATGAAGGATGCAACACGTGACTGTATGCTGGAAATGTGTTATACTCGTCGGTAGGCTACAAGTCCGCTGGTTCGCCCAGATAACGGGATTACCTGTAGCTGGGAAATCACTCCATGACTACTGAATTTTCTAGTTTTTAGCCTTAGTAAATTTCAGTAGGTACCTCTGACCGTGGAACTCAGGGATCTCCATCCTAGACATGATGCAAAACAGTACTGGTTTATTTGTACAAACACAATTGCCCACGATGTCCAGGTCATTCATACTAGTCATGTCAGGCTAGTTGTCATAACCGTATATTGGATATATTATGTCAGGTTTACTTATCAAGAGTGTGCCACGGCAGGCCACTATCATGTTTCGGAAACATGTACAAAATCTACATGGTATAAGCATAAATATGACATTTTAATATAATAATAATAATATAATAATAATAAAAGAGGACAAGACTGTGGAAGAATCCATGCGGCTAAGAGAAATAAGCTCATGCGGCAGCGGGGAGGCAGTGTCATGCGGCTCGGGAAGGAAGGGGGCGTATGCGGCTGCAAGGGAAATAACTTCATGCGGCTGCAAGGGAATAGGTGCATGCGGCTCAGGACAATCGAGCATATGCGGCAGTGGATTTACGGGCTCATGCGGCCGGAAAGGGGACGGTTCATGCGGTAAGAAGGAATGAGCATATGCGGCTAGAAAAGGAGCAGTGCCATACGACTGGAAAGAAATGTGGGCCTTTGCGGCTAAGAGCACAGGGCGCATGCGGCTGGATCAATAAGGCCATGCGGCTAAGGGTTGCCACAGTCTTATGCGGCTGAGAAGGGACGGTCTTATGCGGCAGCGGGAGAAACAACTCATGCGGCTGGGTCATGCCAAGGCCTATGCGGCTGCAGGAAAATGAGTTATATGCGGCAGTGGACTATTGAGTTCATGCGACAGTATTGCCATGTGGCTAATATTGCCATGCGGCCAGGGAAAACTTGCCGCATGAAAGTCCATGCGGTCGAGTACTGCCATGCGGCTGGAAGACTGTTCTTCTTCTCCACTAGTCCGAGAAGAAGAGCCATGATATCCATGGCTTCAAAGATCCATAAATCCTTCATCGAAGGTCAGAATCCGGACTTCCATAGGTCAAAATAGGGCAGAACAAAATTCTTTACAACATGGAACCATCAAAACTAGATAATAACAGTGTTAAATAGATCAAAACCCAAAAAATCTAAAAATACAATAAACTTTGATCTACACAAATTGAACCATGGAAATTAGAAATGCTAAGTATTAAAGTGTGTTAGAATCTCATGAGGAAGAGAATGGAACAATAAAAACTGAGTTCCTCCATGAAGCAAGCTGTACTTGCCTAGGCTCTCTCCCTGGTAGGTAAGGAGAGTAATGGTAAAGAAGAAGAATTAAATGAAGAGAGAGAAGAAGTGGGCGGCTATTAAAGGAGAAGAGGATGGTAGGTGGGGTTGGTTCACAAGAAAACCAATCCAAACCAAACCAAGCCAAACCGAGCAAGTGAAATGCCAAAATAAATCATGCAGTGAGACATGCAATATACGTATACGTATACCAAAATACGTAATAGGAACCACGGTCGTTACAGAACGTTCCATCAGAAGCTTCCCACTGACAATGCCCTCGCAAACATCAGCTACGTATCATGTCGGCTTGTCACTGTTGCACGGAGCGCCAGCCAGAAATTGTGGATCACATTCTCTCGTCGGGTGAGCTCGCGGCCGACGTATGGAATTGGTTCAGGACTTCGTGTCTTCCTAGCTCGGCGACCGACAACTTCGCAGACCGATTATCCACGTGGGGCAATGCATCTCATGGCCACCAATTGTTGCAGCGACCATCACTTGGGTCATTTGGAAAAACCAGAACAAACACAGGTACGAAGTGTAGAAGCATGAAAAAAGTGAAATGTCAATAAAAGCGTAAAAGACATCAGTCGGTTCACACACTTTGCAGAAGCGTAGGAGACACCAAGTTGTTGCATACATCAGAACTCAGATCTGAAGAGAAGGCAGTGCATAAAAGGGCAATACTTTATTAAAATCATGATTACAAAGGTCTATTACAAATTTTTCATGATTACATATAAAGCTATCTACTCATCCTAAGTGCGTAGTTCATAGAAGCGAAGCTTACAAAAGTACAACTCATAAAAGTGCAGCTCTCCTCCTCGTCAGAGCAAACCACTTCCTAGTCAAGTGCGTAGCACCCTCGCTCCAATATGGCTAATGAAGCAGCTATTGTGCATAACGGGGATGCAACTCCTACGTGAGGCTCATAGCACAACCTGTGGCTCTTTGGATTGGCAATCAATCCAGATCCAATATCTTGGGCCTCAAAAACCTCCAAGATGTCGCTCATGTTCAAACCCATCTCGCCAAACGCTCAAGTATATCTCGTTGTTCTCCACCAAGGCTCTGACTTCTTTGAATGAAGAGATCTACAATCAACAGTCAACTTATGTGTAAACCCCCTAAATTTATATAAATATTTTTATTATTAAATACAAATTTGGTATTTTCCTTAAATAAGTAGAGTGGTTATTATTTAGTGAATGAATTACGATTTTTGAAAGGCAATAAATATTTTAAACACGATGGATATGATAGGCATTTTTTTACAATAATAATAATTATTCAATTATTTTAAAAAAACTATTTTAGGATTTTTAGAAATTATTAGAATTTATATTAGAGCTGTAGAGATTCTTTTAAATATTTACTAGTAGCAAATAGCTTTTCCATATTATATAAATTGGTAATTTTTTACTAAAAATAACAATAATAATTTTTTAGATTATTTAGAAATTATTTGAGAATTTTTTGGTATTTTAAATTACTATTATGAGTTTTTAGGATTCATTAGTCCATATATATATAAAAAAACTTAAGGAATTTCTCGCGAGAAGCAACTTCCCTATAAGCCACGACCCCCCCCTCCCCGAGATTCCTAACCAACTATTAGCAATTGTTGTATCATACATACAAACGAAGGTAAAGAAAAGGGATTTAAATAGAACCCTAACCCTATCGCCTTTCCTGCCTTTCCCCAATGCCGACCACCACCACCAGTACCTAGCCGAGCGTAGTTGTAGTAACAACGTCAGTAGAGGAATCGGCAGGAATGCAACTTCGTCGGACGACTACTCTTTCCACGTTTAATATTTTCTCGAACCGATTTCTCAGTTGCATACCCAACATATTCATATTCAAAAACCTTCAAGTAGAATTTAATAAAACGGGATGTACACATTGAAATTTGAGTTCCAAAATCGAGAAAAACTCGATTTTTTTGAACATTAGAAACTATCCCAACCACCCATTATTTCCATGTTTAATATTTTCCACTTAACACATATAATAAAAAGAAAACCATTGTTATTTGCAAGCAGAGAAATAAACAAATATGCAAAAAATACCATAGAAACCTCAATTTCTAGTTTGTATGTTGTGTTTGTGTTGATTTTCTTTTCCCATCTGTGTGAACTGAGTGAACTGAGACATTATGTAATGAGTGAACTCTAAGTGTAATACGGACTGATGCTCAAATATGGGACTGAATATGCTCATAGAGTTCTGTCCGAATTCTGTCCGAATTCTGTCAAAATTTTGCCTTTGGAAAAACTATAAATAGAGAAGGATTTCGATTATTTCAATTCACTCATACACCAATTCACTTTCATATCTCTTCTCTATAAGCCTACTACTTCTTCCAAAGTGTTCTGAGCTATTCATTTTCAAATCCCAAGCCAGTTACAATCCTCTAGTCGATTTGCCAGTACAGTACGGTCTAAAAGTTTCAGAGCGATTGTAATCAGAGGCTTGATTGAAGATAGACTCTTCACAATTGAAGTTGGTCGAGTACTTTGGATCAAAGCTCGCGTTGTAGAAGTTGCAAGAACTTCGGATGAAAACTTGTGATGATTTTCCATAGTGGATTCAACTGGAAGCTAGAGTTCTTCCGACTGGACTAGTCCTCACAAGAGGAAAACCAGTATACATCATTGTGTTTGTGTTTGCTCTCTACTCTCTACTTTTTATTTACATATCTGTGATATATATATTCTGTGATCTTGTTACTAACATTTTTTAAATAGTTAATTTCTGCTGCCTACTCTATTCACCCTCCTCTAGAGTATTGTGCTTTACAACTCGTTCCTACAATCGGTCCTACAATTGGAATCAGAGCGGGTTCTCTTTATATAAGTATTGCTATCATACCAATTGTTCCTACAATTGGTATCAGAACCAGTGCTCCATCTAGAGGTATTATATTCTGATCCCAATTGTTCCTACAATTGGTATCAGAGCAGGTGCTCCTTCTAGAGGTATCAAAGCAGGTGCTCCTTCTAGAGATATTATTACATGTGCTCCTTATAGAGATATTATTGCTTATACCAATTGCTCCTTCAATTGGTATCCTAGCAAGGACTCTATTATTTGGCTTAACATCCTTGGAGCAGATCTTTATTATCAAAGCGGGTTATACAGGTAAAGCGAGGTAACACTGCTATTATATTCTTATTTATTACAGCTGTTACATAGATCACAGTATCACATATAGCAAGTATGTACTTCACAACTGAAGAGCAATCCTCAAATAGACTCCCACTATTTGATGAAACAAACTATGGTTATTAGAAAACACGGATGAGCTTCTATCTGAAGTCTCTAGATTTTGACTTATAGTCAATTGTTGTAAATGGCTACAAAAAAGCCTACTATTACTTCTATTCTTGCATCCTCTATAATCAATAAGCCTTATTATAGTTACACAGATGAAAAAAAGAAGTTAGCTAGCCTTGATGCAAAATCTATGCATATCTTTTATTGTGCTGTAGACACAAATGTATTCAATCTTATTTCTACTTGCACAATATCTCATAAAATTTGAAAAGTTCTTGAAGCTACTTATAAGTGCAGGTATGAAAGCAAAGCTAGCAACTCCAGAGAGAATGATAGTCTTCATAATAATGCAAATATATGCATGATGGAATTGGGATTTAAGGTACAATACAATCCTTTATACGACGAAGAGCTTGTCTGTGACAACTGCAAGAAGATAGGCCACGTCCAAGAAGATTGCACTACTACTAGAAAGAGTCACTACGAACGATCAAAAGAAGGAAGATCATCATCTCACAAGTACACTAGTACGAGCATATGGTGTGAAAGCGAAGCAAGAGATTCTGAAGAAGAAGAAGAAGAGAGACCTCATAAAGCTGCAAATTTATGCTCAATGGCATTATCTAACGAGGTACAAAATAATTATTTTTATGAAGATAGTGAATTTTCTCATGATGAGTTATCTGATGCTTTCAGTGATCTGTTTGAAGAACACAAGAAAGTATTAGATAAGTATAAGCAAGCTAGAAAGGATATTCTATCCTATAAGCGTGAGAATGAGAATCTTACTTGCTTATTGAATGATGCAAGAAATACTTCTACTTCTGATAATTCTACTGAGATTTCCACACTGAAGTTTAGATTGTATGAGGCACTTGATTGCATTGAGAAAAACACTCAAGAAAATGCTAAACTTAAGAAGGAACTAGAATCAGAAAAGAGGAAGTATTTTATTGCTTCATGTAGAATTGATGCTCTTAATGCTAAATATGATGAGATCTGTGCTAACTCTAAAAAGTTAGAGATTAGACTGGGAAAGCAGGTAGTACAACCTACGACTCAGTCTAACACAAGACACTTAGCACATCACAAAGTCACACACGACATATCATCTAGAAAGGAAGCAAGCAAAGCTAAAGCTTCACACAACCATGCTTTCTATTACAAGTATCCACGCTTATCATGTCATCCCACTGCATGTTCTCATACTGCTATACATAGCACTATTAATACTTTCTGTTATTATTGTGGTTTGAATGGACACGTTTCTAATCGTTGTCAGATTAGAAAACTAATTGATATGAACTTGTGAAAATGGGTTCCCAAAGCTAACAAATGTGGATCCAAGTATTGGATACCAAAGTCTTCACCTAATATTGCAGGTGAAGCTTCTCATATCAAATAGAACCATGGAATATGTTGGTGATTGCAAAGCTACAAAGGTCATCTTCCATACAATTGCACCAACAAAAGTGTGGTCACTAGAACCACTTCGGTAACATGCTTTCTAAATAGTTCTTAATATCTAGCATGTTCTTTTTGATATCTTGCTACCAGCTCTCATTTATATCTCTTTTAAATTGTTTATTGTTTGAATCAATGTGAGACATAATCCTAGCTTGACTAGCTGTTTAGCTTAAATGTTTAGTTCACACTATATAGTATTTTATTAGTGTAACACATTTATCTATGTATGCTCTTTATTTTAGTTTTATACTTGAAGCATGCATACCACTCTAGTCTATAGGAGCTTTTGTTTTTGGTTAATATGCTTTTGACTCTTCGTCTTTAATATTTTTTTAATGGTCACTTCTTACCGATTTATCTTTAACATGTCACATTTACTTTGATCGGTATTTTGAGAGTATATATGTTTAGCACAAGTCTCTTGTTTACTTGAAAAGTATATACATATAATTTTATTTTAATCTTGTGCTTGCATAATATATTCACTATTGATTCGCAAATTTTATTTTGATTAACTTCTTATGAATCAATTACATCTTTGTCTGATAAAGTTTATTTATGCATTTTTTTTGATCTTGTGATATTTTCTTATGCTTATTAAGGATACATGAATAATTCATTTTTCATTCATATATTGCTCATGTTTCTTATATTTTTGTATAAATATCTTTATGGGGATATATGAGTTAAGTTCAAGTTCTATATTATATTATTTTGATAAGTAATTTTAAACTTGTGCTTATATCATACTTCAGTTATTGATTACTTTGAACAATTTTTTATGTTCTTATTTTTATTAGCTTCTTCCTTAAAGCCTCTTTTTCTTGGCTTTTTGGTAGACATTTTGGATACATGATATTTTTAATATCTTGATCTTGATAAACCATTCTTGGGTATTTACTTTTAGGGATTCTGGATTTGGACAATGTTCGATGATACTGCATATATTCCTTTGAATCTAAGTTCTTAAGAGTATAAATTATTTTGGGAACAAGCCGAAAGGGTCCTTCTGTCATACATGTGTAAATAACCTGAAGCGATACGGTACACTAGTCTTCGGACTACCACTAGCTGGGAACCGGCCCCTACAGCTAACCCAAAGCGATCAATACTTTATAGACTTAAGATTTATTAAGGTCTACTTGCAACTATCGTCTAGTTCTGCATCCAAGGTACTGAACCCAGTCTCCTAGGTTCCAGAATACATCAGCGTATCTAGGTCCTACTTTTTGATTTACAAATATTTTATATTTTATTGTTGCCCAATAATTTTGTAGCACATATGGATAAATGTAATTGATACATCTTATACCGTATGCTATATTGTTCTAATATTTTTTTAAAGTCCATAGAATATAATTTATTTTATATTGCACTAATTATTCTTAAATCCTCGGTTATTAAAGAAGAGATTTGTTTTGGGTACAAGCCTACAAAGGTTCTGTCTGTCACCACGGCTACGGCTGAAGCGAAACGGTACTTAAGTGTTCCCCGGTGAACCTCCGTTAGCTGGGACAGTACCCCTACAGCTAACCCAAGATTGATCAACGCTTTATAAACTAAAGATTTATTAAGATCTAGTTACAATTGTTATCTGATAGATTTTGGATTTTAGATTTGATGGATAATATTATTTAATATTATTTTTTTTACAAAAGGTAACATACATTGATCTTCCATAGGTTAATATTTGTCATCTTTTGATATATTTTTTTCTGTCACACTTTTCGATATTCAGACGTAATGATTTTGTGACTACTCAGTGAATATTATGATCTTGTGATTTCGTCTTTAGCTTGCGTAATATTCATGATTTTAAGCTTTTTATTATTATCTTCTTATTCAAGTTACTTACTGTCTACAACAGTAACGCTTTGCAGGGGAGAAGTCATGCATATTGAATGTCTCTCTCAAAGCGTTTCTTCTTTAAACCTTTCGGTTGTCAGGTGGACACCGTGCTAAGGCTTTAAAAAGGGAAGAAATGAACTTTGATAAGAAGACCTAATATTTTTTTAATTAGTTTCCTATTTCTGGAAATATATCGCTGAAATTCTTAAATTTTATCTATAATATTATTTCTTTAATATACCATGTAAATGTGGAGTAGTTAATCGTTTCAAGTCAATTAGCCCCTTGACATGCCATATATCTAGAATACATTTTTCTTTGGACATTTATCTAGTTATGTTTTTTTGTTCAAATGGATTTCTTTATGATTTATGGATTCTTTTATTGAAATTGTTTTCGTGATTCGAATCGCCAGCTTTCAGTCTGAGGACTAAATGGACGCATTCGAATATTTATTAGGACATTTTTTCATAATAAATTCCATATTTTTGAAAAGTCTTTTTGATTTCTCTTTGATTTATTGAATTTTCTCGTACTCAAATGTTATTATTAAAGACAGTTTTCAAAAATCTTTTACTTACATGAAATAATTTGTGTTATATTTTTTATTGAAGACATATTTTTTTCATCTTTAAGCTTTTATTTATTGGATATTTCTTTTTCTTGCCGAAAGATGATATTTGTTTTGAGTTTAGAATTTTATATGTATTTGATCAAAGGAAAGAAAGATGCATATCTTGAATATCCCTTAGATCTTGTGATTATTTATTTTATCTATTTTATGCATATAAATTATTTTTGAACTATATACGCATATTTTATGGGGGAGCAAATTAATTGTTTCAATTCTTTTATGCCCTTAAATTTGTGGTATACCTAGTTCATCATGGACATATATTTTTTACTTAAAATATCTTGTTGAGTTGTTCATGATATTTGGATTTGTATTAGATGAGAGAATATATAATTATTATTATTTATTTTTAATTCTCTCATTCGAGTTTCTAAAAGTTATCTTGCCAAATATATATTTAATTATCCTTATTTGATTGAGTTTAAAATTACTTTTGGCATTTCTTATTGAGATTTTATCTCAAAGTTTATGAGTATCTATATTTAGACTGATCATACTTTGTGGGGGAGTGTTCAAGTCGACTGAATTTCTCCTTCTCAAGTATTTTGTCTTCATTACCTTCATGTTTATCTAATGGATATACATATATCATGCTATGGTAATAGAATTCAAATGCATGAACTTTAGTATAGATTTTGCATAGATTCTAGTATACGTATTTTGATTTCTTTTCAATGATTATACTCTTTATGAAATTGATTCACTAATTTGTATGGGCAAATTATGAATCATATTTTTTTGTGATCATTGTTAAAAGTCTCATTATATTTTTGATTCTTTTATATATACTAGATTTGCGAATTTATATTCCTCATGATTTATTTATGACCAATGATTGATTCCTACTATATTGATATATTTTTTTTGGTCTATTTCAAAACACAATATGAGGAACAAAATGTGTTTTGAATGTCATTTTTGGATTTCTAGTTGGTAAACTATGTATTTATTGATTTCAATGTTTACGTTCAACCAACTATGTTGTGTTTTGATAAGTTTTTTATACTATAGTTATACTGTTCTCCTAATCTTTGATCATGATTATTTTTGCTTTCCTCCTTTACTTATGCTTGAGTTCATTTTAGCTCTAATTACGGTGGAGCTTATTTTTGATCATGTCAAAGGGGGAGAAATAAGTTTAAGTTAGCACACAATTCTAGTATTATGTGTTTATTAGTGGTACATGCATCTATTGTATATATATTAAACTTAACCGATTTGCCATAATCAAAAAGGGAAAGATTGTTAGCCCAATGATTATATCATATTTTTGAATATGGCTAATCAATTAAGTTTAACTATCGATGTCACTAATATTCATGTAATCACTATCATGTTGCTACTTAAACTTAACATTGTCCTAATGTTCTGTATCAGTCATATTATTTTGTTTGCCTAATATGTATTTGTAGACATGCTGTACGCATGATCAAACATGATCAAACCAGGACATATGTAATGGAGAATTATTGATGGGCCAAAGACGGCGTTATACAAAAAGATTTCTCTGAACCGCCTAACGACCTATCCGGGGCCTCGCATCGGGGGTTCCGCTGCCCGGTCAGTGGACAGGGGTCGAAGGGGCAGCGCCCCCCATGGGGGTTCGGGGGCGAAGCCACCGAAAGGTATTCAAATTCTAGATCTGTTTATCTTTGGACGACCGTCGTCAAGTGAAAAAGGCGTCTTCAAGTCTGCTCACATATCTGAAGAAAGGCGTCATCAAAGGGCTCTTGGTTTTCCTATTTGATCAATGTATTTTTCATATTTATTGAGTCTAGGAATACGATGTAAACTGCATCATACTGGAAAATAGGCTATCCAAGAAACGTTTTCAAAATATCCTTTTATTTTGAAAACAAGCCCACTTACAAAAGCCCAAACTACTTCCTAACTGCTTGACTTTTTAAAAAGCCCAAAAACTAATTTACAAAAACCCTGACAGAACTCCAGGCGAATTCGGCCAGAATTCGGTTAGTGAAGGTTGCTTTTTGAACTTGGTCTTCCCACAGTTACGGATTCCAATTAACGAGATTTTCTCAT
Organism: Iris pallida; assembly: GCA_029216955.1. NCBI lineage: Eukaryota > Viridiplantae > Streptophyta > Magnoliopsida > Asparagales > Iridaceae > Iris > Iris pallida. The sequence goes on from JANAVB010038613.1 coordinate 8,201,459, forward strand.
AGAGTTCTGTCCGAATTCTGCTCGAATTTTGTCAAAATTTTGCCTTTGGAAAAACTGTAAATAGAGAAGGATTTCGATCATTTCAATTCACTCATACACCAATTCACTTTCATATCTCTTCTCTATAAGCCTACTACTTCTTCCAAAGTGTTCTGAGCTATTCATTTTCAAATCCCAAGCTAGTTACAATCCTCTAGTCGATATGCCAGTGCGGTACGGTCTAGAAGTTTCAGAGCGATTGTAATCAGAGGCTTGATTGAAGATAGACTCTTCACAATTGAAGTTGGTCGAGTACTTTGGATCAAAGCTCGCATTGTAGAAGTTACAAGAACTTCGGATGAAAACTTGTGGTGATTTTCCATAGTGGATTCAACTGGAAGCTAGAGTTCTTCCGACTGGACCTCACAAGAGGAAACCAGTATACATCCTTGTATTTGCGTTTGCTCTCTACTCTCTACTTTTCATTTACATATCTGTGATATATATATTCTGTGATTTTGTTACTAATATTTTTTAAATAGTTAATTTCCGCTGCCTACTCTATTCACCCCCCCTCTAGAGTATTGTGCTTTACAACTCGTTCCTACAATCGGTCCTACAGTGTTATAACAGAGAATCAAATAGAACTAACTAGAACTGAAATATAGTAATCATCAAGTGAATGAAACAACTATCAAAGAATGTACTCGCCTGATATCCTAAGTGGCTGATGTATACATATATCTGAACCAGAGTCACAATGACCTATTTAGTGCA
>JANAVB010038613.1:8204714-8597214 GCA_029216955.1 Iris pallida
GTGCACAGATAAGGGGTTCTCGACTACAAGGATGGGAACTCATGGGTCATGCCACAACTCCTATGAGCCATGGTTCAAAGCACAACCCCCATGGTCTAGGGTCAGTCAGTGCCCCATCCCAAAACAGTATCTAGGATTTGAAAACTAGGTGTATCGAGGGAGAACTGGGACTGTAGCAGCAGGACAGTGCTGTGTACAGTGCATAGACACACCCGAACATCTCCGTGTCCAATTCGATACAACAAATCAAACAAAAATTAACTCATTCACAAAGCATTGTAATCTACACATAATTAGCTACCTAATAATACAATTAGTTCTGAAAATAGATAACAAAAAGTTGTAAGGCGCATTTTGTCGAACACTTAAAATACCCCTTCGATACTTTTGTGATATGCACCCCAAATGGACACGAAATCGAACCAAACTTAACCAAATGCTAGGGGGACCCTAAATGAATGCATCTATAGAAAGAAAATAGAAATCTAATAGGTTTAGAGGCTCTTACCAATTGAGAGTTGAAATCTCAATGAAAACTCCTCTTGCAAAGCCTTTCTATCAAATCTAATGGCCAAATTGCTCCCAATCCTTGCTAGCTAGCCAATAGAGACCTCCTCTACATAAGGGAATTGCAATGTAATTGGTTTGGTTGAATTTGGAGGTGATTTGATGAAAGGGGCAAATTTGGGGAAGAACACAAATTAGGGTTAGGTTTTGCAAATGAAAAGAGGCAAGGGATTAATGATCACTTATATAGGCAAGGGTGAGCTAGGGTTTATCTAGGGTTAGGGTTAGGTGAATTTGCCTTAAAAGGCCTCTCAAGACATCAATTCAAGCCTTTTAGGTAGAGGCCCAAACTAGATTAAGGTTTTCTAGCCTATTCATAGGTTCTAACATAATATATAGATATTTTAGAACCTAGTTAACTTGTCTAATTCTACTAACTAAGTCTCTAGGTTCACGATTAACATCTAGACTAGACAATTCTAGGGTTAGACCTAATATAACAATTAGCATATTATAAATTAAATAAAATTGAAAAATAATATAATATTCATAAATTACCAAAATATCCTTGCTCCAAAAAGTTGTGGTGACATGTCTAACACTACGATCATCAGTTTCAATACTGGAAAGAGTGAGCCCTTGGGCAAGATTTGCCTGAAATGCCAGATAGGCGATCTCTAGACGGATGTTACTTGTTATGTCATTGATGCACACATAAACTACAATATGCTGTTGGGTCGACCATTGATACATGAATACATGATCGTACCCTCTACCCTCTATCGACGCATGAAGTATGTGGTCAGCGACGGGACTATCAAGACTGAATTTGCTAACATTGACCTGTTCTGAGGACTCAAAGCATACTGCACCAATGCTGACTTATACAAGTCAGTCCCCTGGGATGATGACACCAATGATGCTGACGATGAGACAAAGACTGCATCGAAAAGCGTAGCAGTTGCTGAAGAACCATTGAGAATTCGACTGAAGGTGAAACCTCCCAGACGTCAGCTCCTTTTTCCATCAAGCTCCAAAGAAAAGCTCCTACTCCTTCATCCCCGACTTCGTCAAAAAGAAGTCAAGAACCTATTCGGGTCAAGCTGCCTCGAAAGGCCCCTAAAGCAGTCATGAGGTCGCAAGAATCTCCGGCTCTAGCTCCCCTATAGTCAAGTTGAAGCGGAGACCTCCCTCACCTTCTCCCATGGCGGCCCCAGTCCTTACTGATTAGGAGTTAAGGGATTACATGTGTGCCAATGCTGAGACACTTTTCCTGAGTGATGTAATCCCTCGGAATAAAATTTTGCATTTTATTAATAGAAAGCTATCTTTGAATTACTTTTGCGCACATTGGAATGCTATGTATTTCTTAGATAACACTGTATATGCTACAAACACAAGTGACAACCGCTAATCTTACAAGCCGAATTATCCCATCCTGAGATGCTTACTGCGTGGTTCCAGCAAGGAAGAAAGATGAAGAACCTATCATCTTCGGACGGTAGGACGTCCCTAAAGACTCACACCCGTCGAACCAGAACCCGATAACGACAAGATACAACTCTACTATTATACCACTCAAGCTAAGCACCTTATCCAGAAGATAGGCTATGACTTGACCAGTGGCAGAGGTTTGAACTATGGCAAAGGCCGACGCCTCCCTTTATGACTTCGTGTTCCAAATAAAAAGTCTCAAAACTACTACCAGCGTACTCGCCGAGGGTTGGATTATGTTAAACCCACGTCAACTTCGAAGAGTTTGGAGCCCGAGGTCATGACGCACTTCTACTCCTCTAATTCCTCGACCTGGAACTCCGATACCAGTATCGGCCAGGCCATCAAGAAGGTATTATCAGTCAATATGGTCTCTATAAATCCCCCAGTCAAGGAGGAAGACTAGACGCTAGAATTCTTCAAAGAAGAACCCTGGGCTCAACGCCTAGGATCCCAATAGGATGGCACTTTGAACAGCGAGAACCTCCCACTGAAGACGAGGTCTTCCAAATCAACCTAGGAGATGAGGCTTCTCCTAAACCCATCTTCATTAGCAAAAGCCTGATGGAAGAAGACAAGGAATCTCTGATACAACTCATTTGAGAATACATCGATCTCTTCGCTTGGAGCTATGAAGACATATCGGGTTTAGACCCGTAAGTCACAATGCACCGGCTTAACATTCTGCCCAACACAAAGCTTGTTAAACATCAACATTATCGCTTTCGTCCCAATATCATGGATGCTATCGAAAAAGAAGTGGACAAACTCATAGACAGTGGCTTCATTCGCGAGGAACAACATCCAGATTGGGTGGCCAATATCGTTCCAGTCACTAAGAAAAATGGAAAGATTCGAGTCTACATAGACTTCAGGGATCTCAACTCAGCTTATCCAAAAGACGAGTTTCTCCTTCCAATCATGGATATGATGATCGACAATACTTATAGATTCAAACATATGTCCTTCATGGACGAGTTTTTGGGCTACAACCAGATTAAGATGTACCCTGAAGACGAAAAACATACTTTATTCTGAACTCCAAAAGGAATCTACTATTACACAGTGATGTCTTTCAGTTTGAAAAAATGTTGGAACAATATATCAGCGGACTATGAGCACCATATTTTGCAAACATCTCTGGAAAACAGTAGAATGATATGTTGATGACATTGCTGCTAAAATTTGGAGAAAAACCAACCATCTGGATGACTTGAGGGCGGTGTTCAATTTAATTTGACTAAAGATGAATCCAACCAAGTCTTTCCTGAGGTTTTCAGCGGCAGGTTCCTGGGCTTCATCATCACGGCTAAGGGTATTCATATTGACCCTGAAAAGACCAAGGCAATCTTGGACATGGCTCCCCGAAGAATCTTCGTGAGCTTCGAGGCCTACAAGGACGCTTAGCATACATCAGAAGATTCATAGCAAATCATTCTGGGTGATGCCAACCCTTCACCAAGCTAATAAAGAAAGGGATTTCTTATGTATAGACCAAATAATGCCAGCACTCGTTCGACGACATCAAGAAATACCATACCAGTCCTCCAGTCTTGGTAGCACTAGTCATGGGAAGGCTCTTTCTGCTTTACGTCCATGCCCTGGACCATTCTCTGGGCACTTTGCTAGCCCAAAAAAGTAATGAAGGCCACGAACATACAAACTACTATCTGAACAGGACCATGATTGGGGTAAAATATCAGTATAATCCTGTTGAGAAGGAGTGACTCGCGTTAGTCTTCGCTATTTAAAAGATGTGCCATTATGTAGCCGGATAGACAATTCATGTCATCTCCAAAGTCAATCCCCTCAGAGTCCTTATGACTAAGCTAGGGGCACTAAACTCATGGCTAGCCACATGGGCGATACTATTGATGCCTTATGACATGGTATTTATCCCATAAAAGATGGTTAAGGGCCATGCATTGGCAGACTTCCTGGCCGCTCATCTTATATCGGAAACATCAAAACTCTACGACGATATAACTGACGAGGTCTTAGAGTCCAATACGGTCACAGACAATCCCATCTGGCGAATGTTCTTCGATAGTGCTTCAAGAACAGGCCCCAAAGGAGAAATCATTGTGGGAGTAGGATTAATCTTTGTTACCCCTGATGGTCTAGTCATCCACCGTGCATATTCTCTCATGGAATCATGCACCAATAATGTTGCTGAATACAATGCTCTTATCATTGGGCTCCAGCTCGCCAAGCAGTTGGGGGTTGACTATCTCGAGGCTTATGCTGACTCGAAACTAATAATCAATTAGGTTCGAGGCCAATACAAGGTTCAATGTGAAGACCTGATCCCTTACTATCAGGCGACAATCGACATCATCTCTACCTTTATAGGGTTCTTTATAAAACATATACCTCAATTATAAAACCTGGAGATCGACGCCCTTACTGGCCTCGCCACTTCTTTGATAGCTTTTGTCGGTACCCAGCATTACGTCACCATGATAGGTCAGGAGCTGATTTACCGAAAGAATAATCTATATACGTGTTTGAGATACTCAGTACAGAAAGACACCAATGTTGACATTTGGGATTGGCGATTCTCGTTCATAGACTATGCAATCTACGAAATCCTACCCGAGGACTTGAAGGAAGCCACATCTATCAAAAGGTGGTTGCTCCGGTTCTACTATAACACAACTACAAAAATTATGTATCGTTATTCCTATGACGGACTCCTCCCTCGGTACCAATCTAACGCTGAAGCACAAGAGGCACTTCGGGAAGCACACGATGGTACCTGCGGAGCTCACCAACCTAGTCCTAAGTTACAAGATCGACTACATCGCGTGGACTACTACTGGCCCACCATGATGGCAGATGCCGTTGATTATGCTAAGAAGTGTCGGGTATGTTAGTTACATGCAGACTTCATCTACCAACTTTCTGAGTTTCTATACCCCACTACGGCCGCCTGACCATTTGAAGCATGGGAAATGGATATCATTGGGCCGATCTGTCCACCATCCTCTAAAGGACACAAATTCATCGTCGCTATCACCAACTACTTTTTTAAGTGGGCGGAGGCGATACTATTGGCTGAGGTAAAAATCTCAAATGTGATCAGTTTCGTCAAACATCACGTTATCCAGCGCTTCGAAGATCCTCGAATGATTATCAACGACAATGGCCCTCAGTTCGTGACTACATATTCCATCAGTTTTGTGATAAAATTTGGATATAGAATGTAGCATCGACGACCTACAATCCTGTAGCAAAAGGGCTAGACGAAGCATTCAACAAGACCATCGTTAAGTTACTCAAGAAGGTCGTACCTTCCAATAAGCACGACTGTAATGAAAAACTCGATGAATATCTATCGGCTTACCGTACAACCATTCAGATACCCACTGACAATACGCCATTCTCTTTCGTCTAGGGGAGTGAAGCGGTACTCCCCTTGGAGATCCATATTCCGTCTCTACGGATAGGATCACTAACTAGCTGACATACGAAGACAATCAGCGCCATCGGCTACAAAAGTTGAAAGTGCTAGATGAAAAGCGTCTACTAGCTCAGCAACATATCGAGCTATATTAAGCTCAAATTTTTGGGGTCTTTAACAAAAAGGTCAAAGAAAGGACATTCCAAGTGGGTGACCTTGACTTATCTATTAGAAGACTAATGGTGATGACTCATTTGACGTCTGGTAAATTTGAACCTAAGTGGAAAGGACCATTCGTCATAGAGATGGTCTATTCCAGTGGTGCTTACCGGCTTGTCGAACCTAATGGCAAGTTTTTAAAGAAATACTATGTCTGAGGTCTAAAATTAACATGTATTTCCACGTCCCCGGTAGGTGTTTATGGATTCTACTAACGAATTCATTCCTTTTTCATTTTCCAGTAGAGGACTTCCAAGTTCATATCACCTCTGAGTCATTTTTCTATACTCCAACAAGGTTCATGCCTACTACATCCATATTACCATTGAGTAGACATTTTTCTATGGCAAACCTCGTATTGTCATAATCATCTATAGAACATTTAACGTCCATACTACCTCTGGATCATTCTATATATCTCTACAGAATCTATTCTTACCATGTCCACATAACCTTGAGTAAAGAAAATTCTACCATAACATTTATGTTTACCATGTCCATATTACCACTGAGTAAACACCCCATAAAAATATCCCCAATGGAGTTACGCTATTTCAAAGAGTTCACAAATGGATGAGCAAATAAAGAAGGACGACTATTTATTCATGAAGGAAAAGAAGTTCTGCTACATCAAAATAAAAAAACCTCTCCAAAGGAGGGAACAAAAATAAGACCAAAGACTGTAGCCTAAATAGACTGGTGCGTGAGCTCATCAATTCGGTTCCTTAGGAGGGCGATCCTGGGTCCGACAAACTCCATTACTCGGTACTCCGCTTTCTGACGCATGGCTGCCTCCTCTCATGGCTGAGACAGGTCTTGGAAAGCAGCCTCTAGCTCTGCCTGATAAGTGCCGACTCTCCTTCTCTTGAGCCAAAGCCAGGACTGTAGACAAAGGGACTTTCGTTCGTCCCTGGATTTCTCTAGCTCACTTTCAGTGATAGCCAACTTTTCCTCCAAAAGTCGGATCTGCTCTCAGAAACTTTCACATTGCTCTTCTAGAGTGGCTTGGCGGCAGACCTGGATCTCCTCAGAGGTGACCATCTCCCCGATCCGAGCATCGAGCTCAGCAAGCTAGCACACCGCGGCCTCTCGCCCCAATTCATATCAGGAGAGTTTCGTAGCCATCCTCTCTAACTATGCATCCACTGTGGATGAAAGATTATTCTCAAGGCCTTGAAGCTCCAGTATATTGGCTTCTAACTCTGCTAGAGAGACCTCCAGGGCATTCGCTTTCGCCTCGGACCCAGGATACTCTCGCAAGGCCACCAACTGGGCCTTAATGTAGATTGAGCCAGCATGAAGGTCCATTTTTGCTGAAGAACACTCTCCACGCCATGTTTAAAAGTAGTATAAATAGTACCAAAAATAAAGGTGGCATAGTAGTTATTCTCGGCTATAGCCATCGGGGTCATTGTGGCACCACGGTAGACGGTTCTGCAGGAGGTGGAGCAGGACCAACCATAGCCATAGGCACTGCGTAACTAGAGGCGGTTACTGGGGCAAAAATAGCCAGACCCGAGGACGAAGTCACCGATGGAATAGCAGTACTGGCCCTAGGCACCGTTTGAGTCAACTCCTGTACCACTGCTTCAGAAGTAGCCCCGTATGTAGCTCTCCATAGGACATATGCTGGGTCGATACCTCCCAGAGAAGAAGGGCCCTCCATCCCAGAATCAACTCCTATTTTTTTAGCCGCCAAAGGTGCACTGTCTACTTCAGCAGCTCACTTTTCAGCAGTCTTCTCGACCGATTCTTCAGTGGCCGCCTCGATTGGCTCTTCAGTGGCTACCTCGACCGGCTCTTCAGCAGTCTTTTTTGTAATGCCCTGTCCCGCTCAGCTCAATCGGAGGAATCGAAATGCCAACGACGTTCGAAGTTAGTTATGCAACGGCTGCTCGAAGATCCGCTCGGTCGAAGCGACTCCTCGCTCAGGTGGGTGGCTTCGGTGAACTTACCTCAGCTTGGCCTTCACTCTAATAAAACAAAAGTTTTCAAATGCACAAGTAGGCTTGATAATAAAAGAGACGAATCCACATAGCTAAGGAAAAAAATCCCAACTTGGGTTAGACTTAGTTAGAACATGGAAAGGTCCCACGGTCGGCTTAGAACTATCGCACGTCGTGCTTTCAAAATGATACTCGGTCCTTCATCCTATGGCTTGGAAGAAGGAAAGTTGGTCTAGGTTACCACAAAGCTATGAACTTAGCCTAAGTCATTGGCGTCGCACGTATAGATGCTTGATAAAGCAAGCATGGTCCCATCATCCAAGGCTTGGCATAGCCTTTTCTCGTCCTACGGGTTAAGTTGTATCGCACGACTTGTCGCATAAGTCTAGGCATCCAAAAAACTTGGTTATTAAAGTCGAACGTGTGCACAACATGTTCCCACGATGTGAGACTTAGAATAGCCTTTGCTAGTCAAGTTGTTGCACGATTAAGTTAGGCAAGAGTTTTGCTGGGCTATCAAAGTCATAGCAAGCACTATCCTATGTTTTCTGTGGTTGTCAAGTCACATAGTCCCACGATTTCAAGGCTCGTCATATAAGTATGACTTGGACGATAGTGTCACATAGAACACAAGTCAGTCTAAGGCACGAGCTAAGGTCGGTTCAAGGATAATTATGCCACGGTCTATGGGACACTAAGGAACACGTTTGTTCAGGTCTATCTGGAAGGCTATACAATAGCCGTGCTGTGTATCAAAGAATATAAAGTACACGTGACCATTGGTCGCCGAGACCGATCCCGTGGCTTGGGAGTCTCGCATGAAGAATGGAAAGGACTTGGATAAAGAAGTTTAAGGAAGAAAAAGAAAGTTGTATCATCTATAGGCCTCGCATTTACGTCGAGTCTAGAAGACGTTATAGGTGCATGGTCATGGACAACTCGTCGACAACGTGTAGTCTTTCTCGACTTGATCGTCGGGGCCCCGGGATCATGTCATTTCCAGAGGAAGCGAGTTGGCTAAAGTATGATGTTGGATGAACTGCATAGGAGGTTCGGGGCTTCCACGGGCTAGCTACCCGTTGGATGATCGCCGTCTATCCTCAGCTAAGTCCAAGATAGCTTGACATTGCTAATGACCTTTTATATAGATAAATTGGTATAACGAGCGACAATCCACATGCACGGTGTCGATCGAATAAAAGAAAGTGCAAGCACGGCACGAATAGGATAAAGATGGTATGCATGGTTGTGATACAAGTATTAAGAAGCCTAAGATTTGGCTATAGAAAAGATGCGTGCTTCGACACGAAATGTGGCATTGAGTATTAAGTCGTTGGTATAGAGTTGCATAAGTCAGACTTAAGTCATTTCGAGTTAAGTCAAGAAGGGCCATAAGACAAGTTTGGTTAATTCATGCTAAGTTGAGGCACGGCCTCGATGTTGAAGCACGGACCAAGTTAATGACACAAAACTAGTTATTGCGTCCCAAAGTATAAGTCGAAAAGACAAGTATAAGTCGACACTTTGATGTTATTGGCACGAGAAGGGTCTAGAGTTACAACGATAGGCAAGTTATCAGTGCAATCGTACGATAACGGTCTAGAGACACAAGTAGGACAAGAGTCTCTGTCCTAAAATCGATCCTAAGACAGGAATAGAAAGACAATCATAAAGGAGATTATGTTGCACAAAGTAAATAAACGTGTTAGTTTTGTATGGGTGGGCGAGGAGCTCACTCCACCAGTACAGTTGAGTACTGACACCCACATAATTTCTATGTGCAGGCACAGGTAGAAGCTCGTTAGTGCGGAGCTCGCTTGGATGCGTCGAGGCACGGAGTTCTTTGGCATTTTGAGGCATGCGGTCGTATGGAGTTAGGACTTATACGGGACATAATGTATTGATATTGCCTATCTGAAGCATCCACTAGCTCGTCAAATTTTATTGAGAGATGAGAGAGAGCTGAGCGACTTGTAATCAGAGAGAAAAGTGAGCTTGAGTGATTGTAATCTTGGCTACGCGCCTTTTTAATCTTATTTCAAGTATCAATAAAGACTGATTATTTTGTTTCAATGCTTGTGTTGCCTTGTGTATTCAATATTTCTTCTTGAGACTTATGTGCGATGACCCCGTCGAAAGCTGTTGTAATTGGCCGTTATGAAACTATCTTGCACAAGCATAACCTAGGCTCGTGCGGCATCACGCCTTAGAGAGGATGATCGGTCCTACGGGATCGGGGCGTGACATAATGGTATCAGAGCACGGCTTTACGTCCTTGGACTTTCGATTAAATTCTTTAACTCTGATGTGTTGCTTCAGCAAATCGATATCGTTGGTGTGCTCTCTCTCAAATATCCCACAAGACGTCTATACAATAAGTCTATATAATTTGCAAATCGTTTGATAATAGTTTTCGATAAAAACAAAAGAAGGTTTTACGTAAAAGCATGGTTGGCTGAGTCGGGCTGGGCATATACACCAAGAGTTGTGTCAACCTTAGAAGAGTTATGTGCGGGATGCGAATCGTTTCGAAATGAGAATGAGTTTAACTTGACATATAGAATGCGGGATGACTATTGATAGAGGTGCTATCGAACGACGATGTTATCGTCAATACGATATACATGAGCGTGCTTAAAATTTTGAAGAACGGTTCGAACAAAAATTCAAAGTAATTGATTATGAATCGAATGATAGTTTTGAGGATTTGTTAAATGATTTTATCCCTAAGTGGTATATGGGATAGCCTCAGGAATGTCGATCGATTGAGGATATGGGATGCCGACAAGTCTGTCAGCAAGTGACGAGTACGCAAAGCCTTAGAAAGAGTGTTTCAAAGTTAGTCATGACTAGATAGCTAGCATGAAATTTGTTTGAACGAATTAGAAACGACACGCACAAGATTAAGATTGTGCTAGTATGAAATGTGAGAATGATTGAGTGGGTAAAACTGAATCAAAGAAAAGTTAAGGTGTATGAACGGACGACTCGATCATGGAAATCGATATGTATCGTATACGAAAAGTTAGCACGATTAGATGATAGCATGCATAGAAATGATTCGAATATTTGAGAATGACTTAAGGATTGAAATAGATGTTACTCGATAAATTAAGTTAGCATAGATCGATACGACTTGAGGAAATTGTTGCTCGATGACTTATGATAGACGGTTGAACATACGTGATTTTGGTTTGAAGAATTGATCTTGAATATTAAGGAGATTGTGGTATATCCAGTTCAAATGAAAGAATCAGTTGTATGACTCGAAGTTCGTTGCAAAGGAAGATCGTCAGGTTACGTATATCATTGATGGTATTGAGGTGTATCAAAGATTGATATGCGATAACTCAGGGGTACTCTAATTCGAGAAATGACGATCGTGTAAAGTGTTATTATTTTGATGGATGCTATACATGGGATTTTGATTAAAAGGAATATTTGGATGAAAATGATCATGTTTTGATTTCTTTGATGATAACCAAAACGTCGACGATCTTGTCTTGTGTGAGCGCAACTCTAGCCTCGCACATGCATCATGTCGAATTTAGAACGATCGTTCTATGTGAGCGTTGAAATGGTGATTCATGTCGCAAAAATGATCGAACTCGGAAGATCAGGGCGTGGAATTTGGATTGTTTCGACTTGTGGTTTGATGTGAAGGTGAATTCGAAGATAGTTCGAATTTATGATTGACAATTAAGTAAACTTGAGAGTAGATCCAATCTACTTATCGAGAATGAATTAGTCTAGACTCAAGATAAGAGTTATGCCTCGATAAGAACAATTATCCTGAGGGAATGTATGGTGACTTTATGACCCGCGTGGATGATCGAACTTGCGTAAGATTGGGGTGTGACATATGGTTGAGCTAGATTACTTTGTGATTGATTACGTGAATTATGATAAACGAATTAGGGAATATGGAATAAGGTTTATGGTTTAGTGACAAATTGTTTCATAGCATGCTTGACTTGGGAAGGATAGATAGGTGGATTATATCGATCGTATTTGAAGAAGATAGACTATGTGAATTGCCTGTCGAATGAGTGATATTGATTTGTCGAGAAATTGGTAGAGTGAACTTACGATAGGATGGCTTTGCTGAATGACTTGGACTCCTCGGACTAAGTGTTGCAAGTGCAAATAGAAAGAATCTATGCTTGAAGTTTAAGAATCGGAGTGATGCGAGCTTGGGTAGAAAATCCGTATTATCAACTTTGTTTTGATCTTAGGAATGGGGTCATTATTGATATTATTATTGGGAAATTATCATTCCAATACTGACGTTGACTTTAGCCTGGAGATATGACCTAACAGTTAGACGAGATGTCCTTGTTTCGAGAGTTAGCCTCGGTACGATTGATCTTGAGGATTGATAGAATATAATACTGGTGGATAGAATGATTCAAGATTATAAAAACCCCACTCACGAGGCTCGGCTGAAATATATATATTTTACGGACGCCTGAATATGTGCACGATCTGACTCAAGTGAAAATAATGGATTCTCTATCACGAGGCTTGGCTAACATGTAGGTATTTCGGGGATGCTTGGAAAATGTGCACGATCCAACTAAGTGATACGTTGAATTCAAGTGACACTGTAGCAATTGAACGGAACCAAGGATTTTGAAAATCGTGTTTCAAGGAAAAGATTCATGATAGTGCAATTATTGGTTTGAAATGAAGGCATTAATGCAAGTCAGGTTTCAGAGATTGGTTAAGGCGAAGCGTGTACGAGAGTCATTGGATGTTAAACCAAGTTATAAGTTGATAAGTGTACTCAGTTAGTTTCGAGGACAAAACTTTTTTCTGAGTGGTGTATAATGTATTGTCCCCGTCCCGCTCAATCGGAGGAATCGAAATGCCAATGGCGTTCGAACTTAGTCATGCAACGGCTACTCGAAGACCCGCTCGGTCGAGGTGACTCCTCGCTCAGGTGGGTGGCTTCGGTAAACTTGCCTCAGATTGGCCTTCACTCTAATAGAACAAAAGTTTTTAAATGTACAAGTAGGCTTGATAATAAAAGAGACGAATACACACAGCTAAGCACTATCCTATGTTTTCTGCGGTTGTCAAGTCACATTGTCCCACGATCTCAAGGCTCATCATATAAAGTATGACTTGGATGATAGTGTCACATAGCACACAAGTTAGTCTAATGCACGAGCCATAGTCGGTTCAAGGATAATTATGCCATGGTCTGTGGGACACTAAGGAACACGTTTGTTCAGGTCTATCAGGAAGGCTATATAATAACCGTTCCCTGTGTATCAAAGAATATAAAGTACACACGACCATTGCTCGCCGAGTCCGGTCCCAGGGCTTGGGGGTCTCGCATGAAGAATGGAAAGTATGGACTTGGATAAAGAAGTTTAAGAAAGAGAAAGAAAGTTGTATCATCTATAGGCCTTGTATTTACGTCGAGTCTAGAAGATATTATAGGTACGTGGTCATGGACGACTTGTCGAAAAGGTGTAGTCTTCCTCAACTTGATCGTCGGGGCCACGGGATCATGTCATTCCCAGGAGAAGCGAGTTTGCTAAAGTATGGTGCTGGATGAACCACATAGGAGATTCGGGGCTTCCATGGCTAGCTGCCCGTTGGATGATCGCCGTCTATCCTCAGCCAAGTCCAAGATAGCTTGACATTGCTGGTGACCTTTTATATAGATAAGTTGGCGTGCTGAGCGGCAATCCGCATGCACGGTTTCGATCAAATAAAAGAAAGTGCAAGCATGGCATGAATAGGATAAAGATGGTATGCACGGTTGCGATACAAGTCTTAAGAAGCCTAAGATTTGGCTATAGAAAAGATGCGTGCTTCGGCACGAAATGTGGCATCGAGTATTAAGTCGTTGGCATAGAGTTGCATAAGTCAGACTTGAGTCATTTTGAGTTAAGTCAATAAGGGACCGTAAGGCAAATTTGGTTAATTAATGCTAAGTTGTGAGGCACGGCCTCGATGTTGAAGCACGGACCAAGTCGATGACACAAAACTAGTTGTTGTGTCCCAAAGTATGAGTCGAAAAGACAAATATAAGTCGACACTCTAATTTTATTGGCACAAGAAGGGTCTAGAGGTACAACAATAAGCAAGTTATCAGAACAATCGCATGATAACGGTCGAGACACAAGTAGGCCAAGAGTCACTTTCCTAAAATTGATCCTAAGGCAAGAATATAAAGACAATCATAAAGTGTTTGCAAAAACAAAAGTATAGAACTTTATTGATACAAACTGTAATAAAGATTACAAGAATTCTGGGAAAATTACAACTATAGGAATCCAATCTTGATGACGATTGCTTTATTCCTTGGACGATGTGAACTGTGAAGACGAAGCCTTTGAAGTTGAAAACAACTCTGGAAACTGAAGGCAAAAGCCTCTGAAGTTGAAGACAAAAGTCTCGAAAGAATGCAGCAGCACTTTGGCAAGAACTCCTGAACTCTCTGATTTCTGATCTCTGATCTTGATCTCCCTTGAAATGAAGACTTGAAACTCGATTTATAGAGTTCTAGAAATAACTAACTTTCAGTTATTTTAGGACTACGCAGGATGATTTGTGCAGCATTGGTTTACGCAGCATTGATTTGCGCAGACAGTTACTGGATCGTGGGCTAACTATCATGGACACATGGCATCATTTGATAGAAATGCGCATGATCGTGCATAAACAGTTGCCACGTAATGAGCAATCGATGGCATGAATGCCACGTGTAACTTATCAGTTATATTGATGGAGTGCGCAGAGTTAAATTGCGCATACATGGTTTGCGCAGACTCAAACTGCGCAGGATTGATTTGCGCTGCCAGCTGTCAACCGCCCTCGAGCACTGTGCGGCGCAGGAAACGAACAGACTCCTTGTTATCCGCACTGTCAGTTGTCAGAAAAGATTTGATTTGATTTGGTAATGATGACTTCTGCCACGTCAGTCTGCGCAGTTGGAAGTGTGCGCAAAGCAGTATGCGCAATCGGATTACTGTACAATCTATTGTCTGTGCAATTCATCCAAATGATATGTTTCTTGATTTCTTGACTTTGTTGATTGATGCAACTTGATTTTTTAGGACCTACAAGACCCCCTTCAAAGTTTTCGAAAGTTGATTTGATTCAAAGTTTCGAAATACTTTAAATTTTTGAATTTTGAATCAAGTTGCGCATGATGATGAGCTGTCTGCGCAAAGTGAAGTACCCCCAAATTTTAGGCGCAATCCAAGGCAGCCGTTTCGTATTTCAAAGGCTATAAATAGCCGTCCTTTCATTTTCAATTCTTTACTTTACAATCTCGAAAAATCTCCTCTGAGCCCTTACTGTCTTCCAACTCCAACGACTTGCCATGGCGCCCCGACGATCTAATGCTGCCGCCGCCGCCGCCGCGAAGGGAAAAGCTCCGGCCGAGTCATCTGACAGAGTTGCACGGCGAGCATCTCGACATGAGTCTGCGCACCCCGCTCTGATAGGTAGTTAAACCGATCGAAAACCCCTTTTTAGGGTGTTTCGACTTCCTTCGATCTTCGAAACTCATCTTTTTTTAGAGATGAGTTCAAATTGCGCCACCCTTTTTAGGGTTTTTGGTTGCATAAACAGTCAGTCTTTATTTTTATGAAGGCTGTAATCCTGCGCAATCTATCGAATCGTGCTGACAGAAAGTTAGCGCAATCGATTGATTTGCGCTGGATGTCAGCGCAATCGATTGGTTTGCGCACCCTGATGAGATGCGCAAACTGATATTGCGCAATCTATGTCAGCGCAATCTGAGGATTGTGTACTCTACTGTTTTGTTTGTCTGAAAAATAGAGTCTTTGACTTGTACTGATCTTCATCTATTTTTGATGCAGTTGAAACCAATGAAGATCCAAACTATGAACATTTTGTGGGAACTTTGTCTGAATCTAAATATAAAGAAGATCTGTCTCACGTTCATTATCCTCAGTACGATCTGCCGGCTTCTCGTCAGGCAATATTGATTTCCCAGGACAACGAAACTTTAATGTGTCTGATGAATGGACAGCCTCTAGAATCAGCAGATACTGTTATCCACAAGAAACCCTTATTTTTGTTTGGTGACGCCTTTGAAAAAGTCTCCCAGCCTAGGCCAAGGATGGAGGAGATGGTAGTCCACCGGGAAGATAGATCCTTCTTCATTCCTGACATTTCTCGCTGCCTCCCTTTGTCGAGGTATGCTCATGCGAGTTACCCAAGGAAGATGGAGTGGAACATCACCCTTCTCCAGGATGCTCGTGCAGGGAAGATCTTTGTAAAGAAGGTTAACGGGAAAGATATGTTTTACAGCTCTTCTGACAGATACAGTGTTATGTTGAGAGGTTTGAGACCCGGTTGCATTCTACCGGAGAACTCCTCTATGCTGATGCCCGTCAGAACCCCTATATTCGCAAATGAATTTGCGAAGGAAGAAGGAAAATACCCTGAACAGGATATCAGAATGACTGGATTAGTAAATCCAAATTACAAGCGATGGAATTGTATTTCAAATTGGGTTCTGACAGCCTTCCAAGACAAACTCCAACAGATTAACCTGTTTCAAGCAGTGTATGCCACTGTATACGGCTTTGCTCCTAACCCTCATATGTTTTTGGCCTTGGCTGAGCGATACAATTACAGGACAGGAACCTTCATGACCCCGGGTGGAGAGATAGGGTTTGCACTCCACGAGATGAAGTACATCTCATACTTGCCCATGGCGGATGCTCCGTATGAGGAGTTTGTTCCCACAAATGACGAGTTGGAGAAACTCAGAAAAGAAAATACAGAAATGGTAGCAGTGTTTGAGGAACTGCTATGCCATTACAAGATTTGCTCTTTATACTATAAGAGTGCTACGGCCAACACTTATTATTCTTCAAAGTGGCTGCCATACTTGTTCTTAAATCATATTGAAGAGAAGAAAACCAAGGAAAATGACAAATGTTACCCTAATTTTTTCAAACCCTTAAGTAACACAGAAGTCATGAAGATGATGGAAGAAAGTAAACATTATGATAAGGAAATGAAGGATGATTATCAATGTCCACCTTTAAAGAAAGGTGACATTTTAGAGAGTTTTTTGAGAATGGGTTACAGACCCATGTCTAAAGAAGCCCAGTTAGCAGGGTTTCTGACACACTGGCTCAGACGATTCGTGGTCCCGGGATCTAGTACAGTGGACCGTTTTCATCGCGGTGTACTTTTTGCTGCCGTCAAGCTAGTCTTCGGTTATAAGGTTGACTTGTTATCAGCAATGACCTGCAGATTGAATACGAGTCTTCGTTTATATGTTGACTCGATGCTGAAGGCAAAGGAAGAGAAAGAATTCCCCCGCCTCGAACTGCCGTACACTTATCTCTTTGGATGGTTACTCCTCCACTATCCAACTTTAATGGACCCTGGTATGGGACCAGTAGATGGCAGCTTCTTGCGCAGATATTCTCAGGGTAAATGGAAGTACACCTCTCTGAGTGAGTGCAGATTTATTTTAAATTTGAACAGAGGATGGAACTTCTGTTGCGCCCCTCTCCCTGCCGGTCATGACCAGATGCCACCCAACATGGTAGATTCAAAGCTGCAGCCCTTAAACCGTGTGGCCTTTGAATGGTTGAAGACAATTCGACCATCTCATTTAGTATACCACTTTGAGGAAGAATACTTTTTGGAACCATACCTACCTAGCCGGTTTGCCCGGCAGTTTGGATATGACCAATTCCATATAGGAAATGCAATCACCTGCCTTCAGGGCAAGGGTTTCTTGATTGACGGGGCCCGAGCTTGGGCCTACTACAATGCCCGTGACACAAAGGCTACCTTCTCGATGCCACCAAAGAGCACTCCTCAAGGGCCTCAGATGCTCTTCACATACTCGGTATTTTACACATCTGCAAATACTTTTGCCGAGAACTTTAATCTCGTCGATAGTTTTGCTTCTGCGATAAGATTGAGGAAAGGGAGGATAGCTTTATCAATCCCTGCCAATGATGAGGCGAACGAGCCGGCGGATGCACCCCTAGAAACTTCAAGAGAAATGATGTTCCAACAAGAGGTAAACGCAGCAATGCGTATCTCTCTGAGAGTGGGAAAGTCTCCTGCCAAGAAAAGAAGAAGAGAGGAGCCTCCTACTCCTGCAGCAAAGAAGAAATTGGTCTTGGATCATTCTTCTGATAAAGTTACTACAAGATCCCAATCTCGGCAGCTAGCCGAGACAAATCAGGAAGCTGCTACTACACCAACTTCTGTACAGAAACAAACAGCACCAATAGATGTAGAGAGTCCTGATAGAC
Source organism: Iris pallida (assembly GCA_029216955.1). Lineage (NCBI taxonomy): Eukaryota > Viridiplantae > Streptophyta > Magnoliopsida > Asparagales > Iridaceae > Iris > Iris pallida. The sequence continues at coordinate 8,222,561 of JANAVB010038613.1, forward strand.
CTCTACATAAAAAGAAGAAGAAGAAGTTGGTCACCAGAAGAAATTTAGAAGCCTCTTCTTCTAAACAACTCCTAACTTCAGTAGATGCTGCAGCAGGACTTATGATGCCATCTTCCACACCTATTTCTGAATCAGGGAGTAAAACCCTTGAAGAGACTGAACAGAGGGGAGATCTTGACCCCAGAACTGAAGTTGAAACACTCAGAGAAAACATCATTGAAGAGGAGCTAAATATTACACGACCTCTTTCACCTGTCGCGGAGACGACTCAACTTCCTCCTACTCCTAAGACTCTTCGTGAAGAAGAAGAGCGTGAAATGATCGGTGCTTTAGAAGATTGTTATAGCCTGCAGGAGGATCTAACCGCAACTGACAGTGGGAATGCAGCCCAAGAAGAAGAAGAAGATAAGGATGAAGAAAGCTCTTCGTCTGGAAATGTTGATGAGTATATACAGAATCCTGAAGGGGACAACGAAGAACACATATCTCTTGATACCGCCAATGATGCTTCGGATCCTAAAAAGGATATTGAAGTAGAGGCGTCCGTAGAAAAGGTTGTTAACCCTGATGAAAATGTCGAGATAGAAATATCTCCTGAAGAAGTGGCTGGTGAAGATGTTCAGCAAGAGAATTCCGTCGGCGAACCCCAAGGTATAAAACGAGACTTAACAATCTTCTTTCTTTAAAATAGATTGATATCTAATATCTTCATTTGTAGTTCTTGCAGATCTTGATACTCTACCAACACCTCCGATGGACCTGGCAATGGTGCCTATTCCGACGGTGGTTGTTAGTAGTAGTCATCACTTATCTTGCGGTTCTGAAGCGGGTAGCAGCCAAGCTGTCGTAATTGAAGCTACTTCCGTTCAACGGGAGTCTATTCCAGCAGGAGATGCAGTTGTTGTTAGATCAAATCAAGGTAAGACTGTTTTTATTTGATCTTTTTGTTTATTGGCAAATTAGTAAAATAATAATTTTACTTTTTACAGAAGAACAAACAGGAGGAGCAGCTAGCTCCACTCTGGCTTCTTTGTTTAAAGAGCCTATCATTCAGCAGCAAAGGATTGAGCAACCGACTACCCCATCCTCAACAGGGGTAGCTTCGACTCCTGGAACTATAACCATCAATCAGCAAGTTGTACAATCATTTACCAAATGCTTTTTTGAATCGTTGGGATCTCTTGCTCATAAGATGATAGAGAAGGAAGGAGCTGACTTTATTATGGTTAGGAAGCCAACTTCTTTTTTAGTAAGAGCCATAAGGGATCAAGGAGATGAGGCTCAAGCCATTCTTCTTGAACATATATTGGATGAGTTGGAAGTATCCATAAAGAAATATAAAGAGCTCAAGAAGAAGAATATAGACTCTCTAGTGCAAGCCGAATATGAGCGACTAGCCCAAGAAGCTGATATTGAAAGGATAAACCTTCAGAACCTTTTAGAAGCTCATTCTGCAAAGTCAGCTGAATTCAACTCAAAGATAGAATCAGTTACTTTGGCAGCTGAGAACAAAGGACAGAGGCTTACTGGATTGAAAGCGGAAATTATTCGCCTTCAGAAGGAATTTGAAGAAGAAACTGCCAATCAACGACTTATGATTGAACAACTCAATGCCCTAATTCAGGAGAAAAATGAGTATGAAGAGACTCATAGTGCTGAAATTACCCGCAGGACAATAGATATGCCTGTTTTTGATAAAGAAAAAGGGATGGAAGAAGCAAGAATGAGAGTAACAACTAGTCACGAAGAAGAGTTGCAGACCTTGAAGCAACAGATCAACAATTTGATTGTTCCTTCCTCTTGATTGAAACTCTTTTGTATCTTTGTTTTTTTTTGTCGCTGTGGAAGCATTTTTGTACTGTCTTATATTCTGATTAAATAAAAGATATTTTGTTGTGATTCCATTATTTATTGCTTATTTTATTCAGATATAAATAATAGAGATAGAAAATATATTCAGAGGTGCAAGACATGATATATTTCTTGATGATTTTATAGAAAATAATTATATTCATTATATCTACTCAGAGGTAATATGGACGTGGCAGAATATATTGAGTATAATTATTTCGATTTAACAACTTAATCAAAAATAACAAGTTGCTGATGTAAATAATGAACGATGACGAATCGTCAATGTTTGTGAGATGAATGAACGGGAAGACCGTCAAATAATAGATGACAATGAACAGGTGAGCCGTCAAGTGGTGATTTAATGAATGGATAAACCGTTAAATGGAAATGAACGGATAACCCATCAGGTGATGATGAATGAACGGGTGAACCGTCAGGTAGTAATGAACAGATGAACCGTCGGATGAATGTGATAAATGAACGGATGAACCGTCGGAAGTTAATGAACGGATGAACCGTCTGATGAATGTAATAAATGAATGGATGAACCGTCGTTTCATTATTTGAGGAACTTCTGTCTATAAATATAGCAGAAATCTGACAGGAATAAACACTTCTGCTCTTCAACATAAAAATGTCGTCCGGAAAAGCATCTAAGAAGGCCGAAATCGCCTCGAAGGTTGAGAAGGGCACTGAAGAACGCCCTGCCGATCCAATTCAGCCGAAGGAGGCAAAAGCGGGCGAAGGTCCGTCGGTACCTCAGCCACCACGAGACATCTTGGACTTCCTGCTCGAACCTGGAAGGACTAAAGAAGAAGAAGCCATGAGGATGGCCGCCTGCAAGTTTCTTGTGGCATCCAGCAAGGAGGTTTTCGACTCTTTTGCTGACCGTATTTTTGAGAAGGACGGCAGTGGCCCTCGTCCAAATGTAGAGAAAGATGATAGTGACCTTTAATATTATGTACTATCATATGATGAAATAAAATTTGCATTTTATTTATGAACTTGATCCTGTCTGATAATTTTTACAAGTATTTACATTTATACATAATACTTCTTAAGAAATTTGCCATTGATAGGCATCATAGCAACTTGACCATCAAGTTCTGAAAGTTGATAAGCTCCGTTTGAGAAGACTTTGCTCACAACATAGGGACCTTCCCATTTCACATCAAACTTCCCTTTGCTCATATGAGTCATAGTCATAGGACGTCTGACCGTTAGAACAAGTTCTCCTTGCTGAAAGGCTCTGACCTTCACTTTACGATTAAATGTCTTTGAGATGCGGGCTTGGTATAACTCAATATGCTGTTGAGCCATTAACCGCTTTTCATCCAATGCTTCCAACTCTTGGAGTCGAAGAAGGTCATTATTTTCTGTGGTAAGCTCATTGGCAATAGCAATCCTTAAAGAAGGAATTTGTAACTCCAAAGGAAGGACAACTTCACAGCCATACACCAAAGAGAAAGGTGTAAAGCCTGTGGGATTGCGGACTGTAGTTCGATAGGCCCAAAGACATTCACCAAGTTTCTCGCTCCAATTCCGTTTGTTAGTGGATACAAACTTCTTAAGGAGCTTAATAATGGTTTTGTTAAAGGCTTCAGCTAAACCATTAGCGGCAGGATTGTACGCCGTCGAAGCAACATTGTTAATCCGATGATCATCGCAGAATCTAGTGAACTTCTGACTAATGAATTGAGGTCCATTGTCATGAATGATTCTGCGAGGTACACCGAATCTATATATGACATGGTGTTTAACGAAATTGATGACACTGCTAGTCTTGACTTCAGCCAGAGGTATAGCTTCGGCCCACTTGGAGAAGTAATCGGTTATCGCCAATATGAACCGATGTCCTCTAGAAGAAGGAAGATTAATAGGACCTATGATGTCCATACCCCAAGCTTCAAAAGGCCATGAAGCAGCAGTCGGGTGTAAGAATTCCGAGGGTTGATGAATGAAGTCTGCATGGATTTGACAAGCACGACATTTCCTTGTATATTCAATGGCATCTGATACCATAGAGGGCCAATAATAACCCATACGTCTAATGCGATCCTGTAATTTAGGACCAGGTTGATGTGCTCCACAGACGCCATCATGAGCTTCACGCAACACTTGTTTGGCTTCATCACCAGCTAAACAGCGTAGAAGAAGACCATCATAAGTTCGCCGATAGAGGGTCTTGGTAGTTTGATTGTAATAGAATCGGAGAGATCGTCGACGAACGCTTGTAGCCTCCTTAGGATCTTCGGGGAGTATGTCATGAACCACAAAGTCAATGAAAGGAGTTCTCCAATCTTCATCAATAACATTGACTTCAGCAAAGTTACTGAATTCAATATTACGATTGTTTTTGATGCAGAACAGTTCTCGGTTGGAGATAACTACGACCTGCTATCTTTTGATAGGGATGGCTAAGACAGCTGCAAGATGGCCAAAGCATCTGCTTCGGTATTGCAAGCTCGCCGAACATATTCTATGAAGAAAGCTTTAAATGATATAGCTATGTTGATCGCTGCTTCATGATAAGGCATTAGGTCTTGATGACGAACTTCATAAGTTCCTCTAACCTGATTAACAACCAGCTTAGAATCACCGTAGACTTCGAGATATTCAACATTCAGTTGTTTGGCTAACTGAAGACCAATGAGTAGAGCATTGTACTTCGCCACATTGTTGGAGCAAGGTTCATCAAGAGAGTAGGCTCTTTGGATAGTTGATCCGTCTGGAGAAACGAGAACAACTCCAATACCTGCCACTATAGCACCATTTGGTCCAATTCTTGATGCACCATCAAAGAATAAACGCCAAGTTGGAAACTCTTCGGAGATCATGTTGACTTCTAACGTCTCGTCAGGAATTTCGTCATAGAGTTTAGATGTTTCAGGCACAGGATGAGCTGCTAAGAAGTCCGCCAGCGCTTGAACTTTGACAGACTTTTGTGGAACATACACCATATCATATTGAGCTAGCAAGATTGCCCATGTAGCCAACCGAGAATTAAGTGTACTGGGTTTCTTCATGAGTACCCGGAGAGGGTTAACTCGAGATATAACATGAATAGTTTGACCAATGATATAATGCCTCGTCTTTTGTACAGCAAACATGAGAGCCAAGCATTCTTTCTCGACAGGACTATAACGGTGTTCAGCACCAATCATAGTTCGACTAAGATAGTAGATAGCTTGTTCATGGCCTTCTTTGTTCTTTTGGGCAAGTAAGGCACCCAATGAATGGTCCATAGCACGGACATACATCAAGAATGGAATGCCAGAGATAGGTGACACCAAAACTGGTGGGTTCATAAGATATTGTTTGATATCGTCGAATGCTCGTTGACATTCTTCAGTCCAAACAAAAGATACACCCTTCTTCATTAGTTGAGTGAATGGTCTACAGCGTCCAGACAAGTTCGAAATAAATCGCCTGATGTACGCAAGTCGGCCTTGGAATCCTCGTAGCTCTTTTAGGTTGCGTGGAGGACACATCTCTTGGATGGCTTTGATCTTCTCGGGATCCACGTGTATACCCTTAGAGGTAATGACGAAGCCGAGAAATTTGCCACTAGAGACACCCAAGAATGACTTGGTGGGGTTCATCTTGAGTTGATGTTGACGCATGAGATTGAAGATAGTTCTCAGGTCTTGAAGGTGATCTTCCTTTAGACGACTTTTGACAGCAATATCGTCAACATAGCATTCAACAGTTTTGCGAAGATGATCTTTGAAAATGGTACTCATAGCCCGTTGGTAGGTTGCACCCGCATTCTTGAGACCAAATGGCATCACTGTATAACAATAAACTCCTCGAGGAGTGCAGAAAGATGTATGCTTTTCATCTTCAGGATGCATTTTAATCTGATTATACCCGGAAAATCCATCCATAAAAGATATCCTTTCGAACCCACAAGTATTGTCAATCATGACGTCTGTGATAGGAAGAGGAAATTCATCTTTTGGATATGCTTCATTGAGATCTCGGAAGTCGATGCAGACTCAAACTTTTCCAGTTTTCTTCAGAACTGGGACGACATTGGCGACCCAATCAGGATGCTGCTCTTCTCGAATAAAGCCACAAGCGATGAGCTTCTTGACTTCATCATCAATTGCGTCCATCATTTCAGGCTTAAATCGCCTTTGTTGCTGTTTGACTGGTTTAGCATTAGGAAGAATGTTCAGTTTGTGAGTAGCAATCTTAGGATCTAAACCTGGCATGTCTTCATAACTCCAGGCAAAGACGTCAATATATTCTTTAATAAGAAGAATCAACTCTTGTTTGTCTGCTTCTGGAAGATTTTTGCTAATAAAAATTGGCCGAGGTGAATCTCTTTCTCCTACATCAATTTGAAGTAGTTGATCTTCAGTAGGAGGTTCACGTTGTTCAAATCGAAGTACCCATTGGTTATCCATATGTTGAGCCCAAGGATCTGTTTCCGGACTTTCTTCAACATCTTCATCACAGCCTTCTGGTAGTTCAACAGAGACCATGTTAGAAGATACAATTATACGATGGACTTCACCGATGCTGGTATCGGAATCCCATGATCTGGAATCAGAAGAGTTAGAACGTTCTTCACTATCTGATTCAGAAGCTACTGGGGATAACAGTGGAGGAGAAGTATATCCGAGACCTTTCTTGGTCCTGTCATAATACATTTGTGATTTTTCGTTTGGAACTGTTGCACGAATGGGAGTTCGTCTACCTTTACCATAGTTAAGGCCGCTCTTAAAGTCGTAACCCATCTTTCAGAGGAAGTCTTTTGATTGTTGACTATAACGATGGAACTGGAGACGTCCCGTATCGTTAACTTTGCTATCATCCGTATAGTTAATCTTTGTTTCTGGTCTTTTATATAAAAATGCTGAACTTTCACCTTTCTTTAAAGAAGGATGAATACGGTAAGAATCATCTGGATCTTCAAGCGAGACTTCCGTCTGAAGAGATTGTACGACTCCCAGTGTAATTGATTGGAAGCTATCTAACATATCCAAATAACTTTTAGTATAATAAATAACATCAATATACTGGAAAGTAGGTGCTTTTTCATTAATTTGTACATCAGTATTTACAACAGGACCTTTAACCTTAGCAGATTTGGTCAAATTGATTACAAAAGGGGGAGAAGAAGAACGTGGAGGAGGCTTGTTACGACGGAGGTTGATAACAAGTGGCTCAAAAGAGGTGAGCTCCCTTTTTTCCTTGTTGCGATTTAGATCAACAACAAGTGGCTCAGAAGGAATGAGCTGCTTTTTGTCTTTGTTACGACGTAAGTCGATAACAAGTGGCTCAGAAGAGGTGAGCTCCCTTTGATTTTCATCAGCATCAACTGATTTCTTTTGAACTGGTAAGTGAATAACCAGTGGCTTGGAAGATTGAGGATAAGAAACTCGCCCCTTAACAGGTATGATAAGAGTGTCTTGAGGTACTGCTTTTTGATCTTCTTCAGTATCCATAGCCAATACTATCTTCATGAATTCATCCTTATACATACGAGCATCGTTGCAATAAGCTTCAACACCCTTGAAAGGATAAAGGTCCGCAACTTCCTTATGAACTTGTCCTTTGTCATCAACGTATTTAAAGCATTGATGAAGAGTTGATGGAACGACATTGTGTTCATGGAGGAATGGCCTTCCCAGGAGAGCATTATAAGAACAACCATGATTGTCAATGATATAAAAGGTCACCTTTGTGCGAAGATTGCCTATTTGGAGTTTTAAACGGATCTTGCCCAAAGGTTCACTCTTTCCTTGATTAAATCCCAGAATAGTAATGATCGTGGTTGAAAGACTATGCACCGGTATCTTCAACGCATCGAGCATTGTCTTTGGCATAATACTAAGTGCAGACCCTGGATCAATCAGGATACGATCAACCTTCATTGAATCTACATATCCTGTATAGTAAAGAGGACGATCATGTCTATTATCTTCCATTAGCATATCATCCTGAGTGAAGGTAATATTTGGGATCAGTTCTAAGACACTATGACTGTGATGACAAGAGACTGATTCTGATTCTGGCTTCTTGAGAAGAGTTAGGCAAGTTTCAGCCTGCATCAGAGCTTCACTTAGAGTTTCTCATGTCTCTTTGGAAAGACGCAAGAGTTCAAAGATTGACAACCTGGCTGGTGTATTGGCTAATTGAGCCAATATATCAAAGTTGTAAGGCTTCTCAAGCCCAGTAGGAGATGACTTCTTTAGAGGTTTGTCAAATCAAACTTGTTGCTTGCCTTTGTCAGCCGTTGTTGGCTTAGGAGGAATTGATACTACAACTGGTGAAGATGTAGAAGGGACCTCTTCAGCAGATGAAGGTTGTGCCGGAGTAGGTTCGGAAAAAGAAGCAGGATCTCTTTGACCTTCAGAATGATCTTTCAAATAAGCTTTTCCTGATCTTGTGCCTAACAGAATCTCTTCGTCAACAATGGGATCAAAAGATACCATGTTGCAGATTTTGATTTTACCTTTAGAACGAGTTTTCTTCTTAGAAGATATCTCAAATTCTGGAGCAAGATCAGGATGGATCCACATAATTTCACCATTGTCAAGAGACAAGGGAATAAGACCTTCATTGGATGGAAGCGGGAGATTCTCAATCTCAAGGGTTGCTTTAGGAATTGGAATGACACCATGCTGTATCATCTACGGAGGGAAATCTCCAAATTGGACTGAAACCATATTTGCAGTAACAGTCTTCTCATCTTGTTGCAAAGTGACTACACCTGCATTAACAAGCTCTTGAATCTTACCTTTGAGCACATAGCATGCTCGAGTAGGATGTCCAATGAATCGGTGATAGATACAATACTTGGGATGATCAGTCTTATTGACTTCATCAGGTTTCTTTGGATCAGGAAGTTGAATTTTGTTGCTTTTGAGTAAACACTCAAAGATACTTGTCGTGTCATTTTCGTCAAAGGAATATTCTACCTTCGGACGAGGTTCCCTCGGTGGAGGTGCAGAAGGAGTAAGAGTAGATGTAGGTGGGGCCACATTGACAGCCAAAGATTCTTTATTTTTGTTCAAGTTAATGTTTAAAGTCTCTTTCGCTTTGCGATTGTTCTGGCGATTGCCACCACCTGAATTCTGATGCTCATCGCGATCAGGGTTAGACATTTGTACCCCCAATTGTTTAAACTTGTCGGCACTTACTTCAGCGGCTTTGGCGTTGACGATGAATGAGGGCCAATCTTAGAATTAGGTAGATCCCGTCCACATACTGATAATAGGTAAAAGATTTGCCTTACAAGTATCAATAGTGACAGCAGCTGGAGTCCCTGGAGGCATTTTCAAAGCTTTACGGCGGAACCGTTCAATAAAGCTCTCAGCAGTTTCATTATGTTTTTGTTTGATTTTGTTGAGAGCTGACATCGTCATATCATTAAATCCTTCATAGAACCGTTCCAGAAAGATTTGTTTGAGACCTGAAAAAGAAGTAATGCAACCATCGGGCAAACTTCTGTACCAGTCGTATGCTACGTCGGCTAAACAACCGACGAACACTCTGGTAAGAAGAGCGTCATTTGGCTGAAGTTGAACAGTCATTACCTTAAAATGATTGATGAATTGACTCGGGGAAGTACTGCCATCGAACAGAGAGATTGTAGGGATTTTGTACTTTGGGGGAAACGGGACGTCCTTCCATTCAACCGGATAGTGCTGTTTAATCCCCAACCTTTGTAGATTGTCTTTCTCTTTAAATGCTTCAAACTGGGTTCGTAAGAGTTTGACAGCTTCATTGGCGTCTTCTGATGAAGAAGAAGGAGCAGGTTGAGTTGTAGTGGTAGGAGGAGGAACATCGTTGTAAGCACTACCCCCAGCTCCTGAATGGCTAGGCGTAGTTTATACTTGCACTTGTACAGGAGGCATTTGGGGAGGCACTACCCCCAGCCCAGTATTGGCAGGTATTGAAGATGCTATGATCTTTGGACTAGTAATAGGTGCAGTTGGTGGTGTAACATGTTGTGCTACAATGATGGAATGCATACTAGCAACCATCTCAGCCATGGTTTTTAATTTGTCTTCGAGTGCAGCAATTTGTTGTTCCTGATTTGCGGAGGTTGAAGCATCTGGATCATCGGTGACAACATAAGCCATCACTTCTCTTGGCACAGTGGAAGATACTGTTTGTTCAGAACTTTCACTGTATGCATCATAATCAGAAAACGAATCATCTCCTGACTGGGAAACAGAGAGATGACTTGAAGGATTTTGAGGAAGATTCCTTTGACCGATTGTATCTCGGCTTCGAGAACGGGTATGTTGAAATACTCCTTCAGAAGATTCTTGAAGTAATTCCAAATACCGTTGGCTTGGCTTGCAGAGTCTACCATGCTTAGAGCATCTTTTACCCCCAGTGTCTCGGGAAGTCATGTTAACAGAAGCATACAAAACTTCATCTTCTTCTGACATAGGTTCAGAAAAAGTTAAACGATCGAAGACAGATCGTTTTGTCGTTTGACAACAGCATTGGATGATGACTTTATGATTACAGTGATAATCAGATGGTTGAGATGGAGATATTGAGACATTATCCTGTTTTTGTCTTAAATGTTCTCGAAGATCAACAACAGGACGAGGAAAGTTCCGAGGGATCTGTTCTTTAATAACATTTGGAACATGATTCCGATTCTTCAAATGTTTAGTCCCTTGAGTATACAGGGAAGTACTCACTTCATTGGCATAAGTGTTAGGATTTTTGACCTTGGAGATTTGTTTCTGATGATGTTTGACCTTCGGCATTGGCTGTTTGCGTTTTACCGAAGTGGGTCGATTAAGATAAGTTCTGAGGTCAGCAAATTCACCCCCAGGAGTTTCTGTTTGAGACACTAACAGTTTTTCCTGTCTGGAACGATAAATTTGGAGAGTCGGGAGGTCCTGGAATTCTGCTATCGGAGTAGGCAGAATACCTCTTTGATTAGAACAAGTACTCTTGTTATAAAGGAAAGAAGAATCCTTGTTTGCCAGAGTTCTTGAATTGATTGGGGCCGAGACACATTGAGATGGATCTTCTTCAGTAAAGACTGAAGAAGACTGAGAAAAGACCAAAGGGCCTTTTCCTTTGTTTTGAGATGAAGGGTTAGCTAAAGAGCGTTTCCCTCTGTTATATTCCAAGTCATGAGACAAGGAAGTTTGAGAAAAGAGCAATGGACCTTTTCCTTTGCTTTGAAGAGAAGGAGGAATAGTCAAAGGACTACCCTCAATGGATTGCGCAGGGGCAATAGGGTGTTTGGGAAGAGGAGTAGAATCTCTTATTTTATTGTGAGAAGAAGGAAATTTAGCCAAAAGGCTATTTTTCTTGGATTGCGCAGACTTGGTTTGCGCATGGGTGGAAGGTGCACTAGTCATTTGTGCATTAGAAGCTTTGGTAGGAAGTGCATCAGGAGTTCTTGTCTTAGAGTGCTTGGGATGCACCTTAGTTACTGGAGTGCTATTTTGCGCAGAAAAAGCCACTGCCAATTGCGCCAGAGTCATAGGAGTCTTCTGTTTTGACAAGGCAGCATATGAAGTAGCCTGTGCAACAGTTGCAACAGATTGCGCAGCCTTGACTGCAACAGATTGTGCAGCAATTGTTGAGACAGACTGTGCAACAGTTGGCACAGCAGTTTGTGCAGCAGTCTGACTAGCAGATTGTGCAACAGTTGGTACAGCATCCTTGGTGGCAAAAATGCCAGATTGTGCAGACTTGGAGACCCAAACTGAGCGCACTTTGCTCTTGGCAGAAGTGGCTACAGTACGGAGAGTGGTCTTGTAGTTGAGCATCGCCTCGTAGGCTGTCTGGTTGACCTTAACAACCAGCGTCTTCTGCGTCTTTCCGATAGACGCTACGTCACATTGAGTTGCTACTTCCTCGTCGGAGGAGAAAGTTGTCCCCAACAGAGTCGCCATTTTGTTTGCAAGAACAAAAGTATAGAACTTTATTGATACAAACTGTAATAAAGATTACAAGAATTCTGGGAAAATTACAACTATAGGAATCCAATCTTGATGACGATTGCTTTATCCCTTGGACGATGTGAACTGTGAAGACGAAGCCTTTGAAGTTGAAAACAACTCTGGAAACTGAAGGCAAAAGCCTCTGAAGTTGAAGACAAAAGTCTCGGAAGAATGCAGCAGCACTTTGGCAAGAACTCCTGAACTCTCTGATTTCTGATCTCTGATCTTGATCTCCCTTGAAATGAAGACTTGAAACTCTATTTATAGAGTTCTAGAAATAACTAACTTTCAGTTATTTTGGGACTGCGCAGGATGATTTGCGCAGCATTGGTTTGCACAGCATTGATTTGCGCAGACAGTTACTGGATCGTGGGCTAACTATCATGGACACATGGCATCATTTGATAGAAATGCGCATGATCGTGCATAAACAGTTGCCACGTAATGAGCAATCGATGGCATGAATGCCACGTGTAACTTATCAGTTATATTGATGGAGTGCGCAGAGTTGAATTGCGCATACATGGTTTGTGCAGACTCAAACTGCGCAGGATTGATTTGAGCTGCCAGCTGTCAACCGCCCTCGAGCACTGTGCGGCGCAGGAAACGAACAGACTCCTTGTTATCCGCGCTGTCAGTTGTCAGAAAATATTTGATTTGATTTGGTAATGATGACTTCTGCCACGTCAGTCTGCGCAGTTGGAAGTGTGCGCAAAGCAGTATGCGCAATCGGATTACTGCACAATCTATTGTCTGTGCAATTCATCCAAATGATATGTTTCTTGATTTCTTGACTTTGTTGATTGATGCAACTTGATTTTTTAGGACCTACATAAAGAGGATTATGTTACACAAAGTAAATAAACGTGTTTGTTTTGTATGGGTGGGCGAGGAGCTCACTCCACCAGTACAGTTGAGTACGGACACCCACACAGTTTCTATGTGCAGACACAGGTAGAAGCTCGTTGGCGCGGAGCTCATTTGGATGCGTCGAGGCACGGAGTTCCTTGGCATTTTGATGTGTGCGATCACATGGAATCAGGACTTATACGTGGCATAATGTATGGACATCGCCTATCTGAAGCATCTGTTGGCTCGTCAAATTGTATTTAGAGATGAGAGAAAGCTGAGTGACTTGTAATCAGAAAGAAAAGTGAGCTTGAGTGATTGCAATCTTGGCTACGCGCCTTTATAATCTTGTTTCAAGTATCAATAAAGACTCTAATTTTGTTTTAATGCTTGTGTTGCCTTGTATATTTAATATTTCTACTTGGGACTTCTGTTCGACGACCACGTCAAAAGCTGTTGTAATCGGCCGTTATGAAACTGCCTTGCACGAGCGCAACCTAGGCTCGTGCGGCATCACGCCTTAGCGTGTACGATCGGTCCTACGGTACCAGAGCATGACATCTTTGACTGGCTCTTCAGTGGTCTCTTTGACCGCTCTTAAGCGGTCTTTTCGACCGGATCTTTAGCAGTCATGTCGACCGGCTCTTTAATGGCCTTTTCGGCCGCCGTTTCGATGGTCGCATCAGCCGACTCTTCAATGGCCTCCTCAGCTGCCATTTCCATGACTGTATTGACCAATTCTTCAATGACCTCTTCGGCCGGCATCTCAAGGGCCTCCTAGACTAACTTTTCAATGGCCTCCCTGGCCGGCTCTTCAACAGTCTTCTAGATCGATTCTTCGATGGCCCCCTCGGTCGATGATGTAATGGCCACATAGGCCAATTCTTCGGCCAATACTTCATTAGATATCTTATCCTCCTCACTTTCCTGAACTTCGATGATCTCTTCATCCACTTCATCAGTATGGGAAGGAGATTTGATAGAAGAATCTCGGGCAGTGCCGTTAGTATCCTCAACCATTCGATCCATCTCGGATACGGGTTTTTGAGCCACGCCTCTGGCCACTGCAAGACCAACCCCGGTGTCATGACAGGCTCATCCGCAGTCAGCCTCGTGGAAGCCTCTTGCTGATACAAAGCCATCGGCTCCAAAAATTCCTGAGTTTTATAGTCAAAAAGAGCAGGAGGAAAAACATCTTCCGAGTCAGCAGCCTCAGTAGTTGCAGTTGTCGGGTTATCCTCGGGGACACTAGCCTCCTCAGCCCTCGTAATCATAGGCACCTCGACGTTTGAGGGCCATATGGCAGAAGTGGTTCCTTCTTTCCTCCTCAAAAGAGGACCTCCGGTTGATACATGGGCTGCAACCCTAATTTCTGAACAAAGCAACACTCGAAGGGGTGTCTTAGTAAAAGGTTCTTTAGAAAGTTCCCCGAGAACTTCGGGCTCACGATCGGTCGTATCTCTCTCCAACTGCCTTGACTATCTCTTTGACTGTACAAAAAAAACAACAATAAGTATAAGGCATAAGATGAAACTAGGGTAAAAATACTGGTGTGTACCTGTAAAGAATACTCAGTGGGTGGAGTCTTCTTCCACGGTGAAGACCGTCGTGCGGTTCTGTTATGCTTATGTGTGGTCCGCTTGAATCTCTTGGCAGGTAGAGAACTTGCCTCCAGGGGGCCTGACGTTTCGACGGGGTATTCAAGAGCGTTGCGTCTTCTTCTTTTTCCTAGGAGGTACTGGACCCATCTGAGGTCCTACCACCCGATGATGCAAGCTCTCGGAGGTGCACGAGGACCAATTGATTGGCCTCCAACTTTGTCCCCTCAATTAGACTCCATTCTCGATCTTTGCCCGATGAGGAGTTGTTTGCCAAGTAGTAAAACTTCACGGCGGAGTACAAGATGTGGGTCTTCCCTCGAATTACGGGGATTGTAATAATTGCCACAGTACAATCGGTATTATAATAATACCAAGCACGAGCACCATCCAGCAGACTACCCTCGTAACCCAGATAGGGGCTCGGGTTTTCCATCATTGTCTGGCTATAACCAAGCTGTCATGCAAACCGCCTCGGCAGACAGGGCTCCAGGAACACCCGATTCTAATTCTAGTACACCAAGTGCGAGGGACGGATGGACTACATCCAACGAAAAGTACCGTAAGTTAGATTGCTCTTCTCCCTGCCCTGGTCTACTAGCTCATCTTCTATAAGATAGCCTCTGTAAGAAGGCAAAATCTTGTTGAAGTTTTAGCCATCCAAGTGACCCAATATCCATCTATAGACGGGAACACCTTGATGGAGCCACTTCACCTGGAAATAGTTGAGCAAGGTTTCATCTTCCTCCTCATAACCCTTGATAGTGTTAGGGGCTATCAGACCAGGGCGATGTAACGCTAACCAAGCCATCAGATAGTAGTAAGGGATTTCAGCATGAGGAAACTCGTCGGCTCCCCCACGATGCTCTATTATCTTCCTCGAGAGATCCCGTAAGCCTCGTAGAGTATCACACACCATGGTTAGGAGCAAAGCCAGTGGGTGACCAAATACCAGCTTCACAGCCGGCATGATAAGGTCCCATGTCACTCGACCCACAGATCTAGAACCTCTAGGTACCATAGCCTTCCGTAGCCGTATCATCAAAAAGGTAGCTAGCGTCGCTTTCGGGCTCAAGGCGATCAAGTTTTGGCAAAAGTAGTTATGGACTGTAGAGGTAGGATTCCCCTCAACATTTATCGAAGGAGCTGACACCTTCGCCTTTACTATCATAGCTTCCACCTTATCAGGGGTGTACACCTAACAAGTGGTAAAGTAGATTTGATCCAGTTTTGACGGACGCTGTGTAAAGATGTAGCTTCTCCAAGCGGAAATGTACGGGTGAGACTTCAAAGAATCCTAGCGTATACACACCTGATGATGACAAAGCACTTATTTGTACACTACCATTATTTCAGGGTACTTATTCTCCAGTCCCATGAACTCATCTTTGCAAGGAGTATATTCTTCGGAAGGCTCTTCACCCTAGGGCAGCTTTGAGATGGCATACATCTCGTGAAGGGCTAACCCCATCTCTCCTTTCGGAGTGTAGAAGGTCCCAGTGTGGTAATTATACATCTCTAGTAATGCCACGAACAGGGGCTGATTGATGTAGATACCATGTTCGGTAGCCCTTATGGCACGGTGCAAGCCAATACCCTTCATATCTGCCTTGTACTTACCTAATATCCATTGGGTCAGGTTACGCCATTTAGCCTCAGGGTGGTTCCCACCTTCGACCTGGAAGTCTCCCTTCGGGTATATGCATATCGTCGCTAGAAGCAGTTTGGCAAAAAGAGAAGCCCCAAATAGATGTATGTCTGGAGTAAAATCACTAAACAGATGGCCGAGAAACAGTACTCGCAAAGTATACGACGGACCGTCACGGGTACACTTAAAAGAGTCCCTCCTCTTAGAGTGTATGTCCACTTTAAAATGGCCCATAATTAACCCCCATGAGTTGGGGTTGATCGTATTCCTGACATCGCTTTTCGGAGAAGCAATAGAAACCCGAGAGTAGAAGGCGCCAATCGATTGCCGGAACATACAAACAGAGGCCGTAATTCTCGAAATACCAATCCTTCTTAAGCTGTAGGAGGTCTGTCTCCTTCAAGATCAACTTATCACCAAAGAGGAACTGAGGCTTTAGCATCTTATCCTAGCATCAGTGACGGCTGAAAATTTGCCTTGATCCATTATACGACGGAAGAAAGCGTATTGTTGTGCACGTATCCTGTCCAGTTGCCCCTCCGGTTAGCCTCGGGCGATCAATCTCCTGGCAGGATTAACAATCGCTTCATCGACATTTATGCCTAGTGCATAGACTGGTGAACCGAAGAGAAGCTCACCAAAAAAAGGTATAGTCACGAAAACTGTGCACAAAATAAACAAACGTCATAAGAATATACTAAGTATTTTTCCGCAAAAATTGCACAGGTACTGTGACTCTGCGCGTTAGCAAGCAAGAATCCGAGTAGACACTATTTGGTGACACTGCGCATCAGCAGACAAGCATCTGTGCAGGTACTGATTAGTGATACTGTGTTTCAGCGGGCAAGCAACTGCGCAGGCACTTTTTAGTGACACTGCGCATCAACTAGCAAGCATCCGCGCTAGCACTATTTTGTGACGTTGCGTATCAGCTAAAGCCTTAGCACATCTTACAGTCGTTACTTCAAAAAGTATCGACCATACGCAAAGGTAGATATATCTTTAGCGCATCTTAAAGATACTAGTCCGAAGAAGTAGTGCCCATATGCATCAGTGGGGGAAGCTTTAACACATTTTCAAGACACTACTCCGACAAGTAGCGCTCACGTGTATCAGCAGACGGAGCTAGGCATCGATGATTTCAAATCAAACACCTACTCGCAACAGTCGGTCGCACGTCTACGGGCGCGCTGACATCAACGACCGAAGAATCGTCAACATCGACAACCTCTGACGTCGGCTGCTTCCCCTGGCCTTGCTCATGCTCAACTTGTCGGCCTTGGGAACTCTAGGAGCTCTTGAATTTTTGGGGGCCACGGAAGAAAACTAGGTTTTGATTTGGGGAAGTAGAAGTACTTGCTCTGAAAAAGTTTGAGAGAAACGACAGAGGGAAGAAGTCTTTTCTCTCTCTACAGACTCCTACTTATAGGACAGAGCCACGTGTCAGCAGATAATACCAAGGGACTCTTCGTAGGTGAAGAAACGCTTCAAATAGCGTGGAGATAAAAAGAAATCATGATGGATCTTCCCCTAAAACGAGGAGAAATTATCATTCAAATGAAATGACGGCTCAAAACATTACTGTTGACGGCAACTAAATGCTTGACAACCTGTCACAAACACGTTGCACACTTTCTGTGCCACGTGTCATTTCATGCTTCTGTTCAAAGTGCTCCAAACTTGTTCAAGTTTTAAAACTTTGAAGGGGGTCTTGTAGAAGCATGAAAAAAGCGCAACGTCAACAAAAGCGTAAAAGACATCAGTCGCTTCACACACTTTGCAGAAGCGCAGGAGACACCAAGTTGCTACGCACATCAGAACTCAGATCACGAGAAGGCAGTGCATAAAGGGAAATACTTTATTAAAATCATGATTACAAAGGTCTATTATAGATTCTTTATGATTACATATAAAGTTTAGTTATCCTAAGTGCACAGTTCACAGAAGTGCAACTTATGAAAGCACATCTTGCAAAAGTACAGCTCCCTTCTTTATCAAAGCAAACCACTTCCTAGTCAAGTGTGTAGCATCACTTCTCCAATTGGCTAATGAAGCAGTTATTGAGAAGAATGGAGATACAACTACTACGTGGGGCTCACAGCACAACCTATGGCTCTTCGAAATGACAATCAATCTAGTTCCTGTATCTTGGGCCTCGAATACCTCCAAGATTTCGCTCATGTACAAACCCATCTCGCCAAACCCTCAAGTACATCTCAAATCCTTGAAGTTATTCTCCACCAAGGCTCTGACTTCTTTGAACGAAGAGATCTACAACCAATAGTCGACTTATGCAAGACCTATGGCCGTTCGAAGCTAAGTCAGGATCGATCATGACAGAGGAATGTCAAGAGACAATGAACAAATAACTTCCTCAAAAGCTCACCTTTATATAGGCTGTGTGTGGTCTAACCCGTATGCCAAATGGCAGTTGGTCAAAGGCTCGATGTAATAGGATGAACCTAAAATTCATCATGTTGAATCTCATTTAATAAAGTCATTTGACTAAGTCTTTAGTCATCTCTTCTCGAGCCACCCAAAAAGGCAGCAAAAAGGAAGCGTTTTACTCAGTCGCTCAGAAGCAGTCACTAGATACCCCAAAAGCTCAGCGACATAGCTCATCAGAAGCGCAACCCCTTGAGAGCTCTTCAAAAGTGCAGCCACTTCAGAGCTTCCCAGAAGCGTAGCTCCTTCAGAGCTCCTCAGAAGTGCAACCCCTTTCGAGCTCCTCAGAAGCAGCCCCTTTAGAGCTCCTCAGAAGCATAGCCTCTTCAGAGCTTTCCAGAAGCACAACTTCTTCAGAGCTCCTCAGAAGCGTAGCCTCTTCAGAGCTTCCCAGAAGCGCAGCTCCTAGAGAGCTCCTTAGAAGTGCAATCTCTACAGAGCTTTCCAGAAGTGTAGCTCCTTCACAGCTCCTCAAGGTCCCTCAAAAGCACAGCTCATATAACGCGTAGCTCCTTCACAAATGTGGCACTATTCTACATGGCCAGTATGGCAGCCGTATCTCTTCAGATACAATCAGGTCTAGTTTGTTTAAATAGTCATATCTTTTCAGATACAATCAGATCTTGTTTGTTTAAACAGTCGTATCTCTTCATAAACAATTAGATCTAGTTTGTTCAAGCTGCTACTCTTTCGATAAAATTGAAATCTAGTTTATTTAAAATAAATAAGATCTTCGAGCAGTGTGTGCGTGCCACGTATCACTGATGATGAGTGGTGCCAACCGCCCGTGACCTCAGCAATAAGGAAATCCCAACTATTGCCAGGTGTTAATTCAGCAACAACCTCCACATTACGGTTACAATAGATTCTCCTAAAATCTCGTGCACACAACGCTCTTGTGCGCCAAAACCCTTGCGCACATCGTATATGTATGTGCCTATAAATAGAAGAAGTCTTCCTTCATTTAGGGATCTTTGACTACTTCTTGATTGGCAACCCAGATTACCACACACAGACATTCAAAATGTCAGAGCAAGTTTATTTCGTCGTCAGATCGTTAATGGAGTAAAGGAGCCGCTGCATTGCTTGATCTCCATTGTCACACTTTTCTAGAATCAACTGTACTTAGATTTCTGGTTTAGGATCTCTTTTGTACCCTTTTAAAAGTTTAAAATACAAAAGTTTGTATAACTTTTTGTTTATGGCACCTGAAGGGTATCGATACAACAGTGATCAATTGATACTCGAGGTCAAATGAAAAATTCACAAGGCTACAAGAAAGTGCAAGCACGTCGAGACCGAGTTCTGGAACACATTGCGAGGCTTTGTGCATCAGTTGTTTTGGTTCTATTGTTTGGGGCGTTCGCGGCTAGGCATCTGGCCTATGATTGGGAATTTTATATTCTGTCCCATCGCTCCTTTTTGTTGGGAGCTTATCTGTACATGCATGTAACATTTTGCGCCTTTATATATGAAATGGTCGTTTGTTAATATATATATATATATATATATATATATATATATATATATATATATATTGGAAAAAGGTAATTATATTAATTAAAAGCAAACTGACCACCTCCAATTCATATAGGCAAGTTGAACTGCCCCATCACATGTACATCATGTTCAATATTATGTACAATGTCAATATTTGAGGTTGCCTTTAGATATACGTCGGCTTCGTTCCTTTCAAATATGCCAAATCATGGAAGCTAGACGAATTTGTGCCTCCCCGAACCACAAATGGCCCTTATGTCGAGCGCTTCTAATCTCCATCATGACTAGTGCTAGCTCATAATTTCCTCCAACATCTAATTGTAGCTTTCCTCCTTGCTCTTGCCAGATACGCCATGTCTTCATGCAGTTAAAGAAAGATAGGTAATCTATTCGGGATTATTGTGGCAAAGGATGCACCCTTGTTCGTTAGTTTGTGCCCCAAATCTAGTAAAACGGTCCAAAGTCAGAAGTTTGCCCATAAGAAGTCGATACATACATAGTTGCGTCTTGTTAACAAGCCTGGTGACCCATATAAAATATGCCCCCTCCATTACTTTTCTCGGATATGAATAAGATTATACACCAATTTTTAGTTGAAGCTGGTACTCTCAGTGTCCTTCCAAACCCATAGTCCTCCTGAAGACTCAAATCCACTCGAGTTTCTTTTATCTCTCTGCTAAACCGCCAAGTATACCCCTTTACCTCTGGTCACCAGACACCATGATATAGTATACTGCTGACTCGTTCCTATCGCAATGCTCTCCCATACTCTGGCCATCGACATCTATCCACCAACGACTGATGTGTTATCCATGGATCAAGCCACAGATCTGTGTCTTCTCCATTCGTCATGCACCGGATTAGCCCAAGCCTCAGACTACTTCCATGTTTGAGTATAGTTTTGAAAGTCATCGAAGCATTATTATTCATTCATTGCATCCACAGGTTATGTCCTTTAATATATCTGCCTACTCACCATTTAGCCCATAGTGAATCCATATATAAGAATCTCGATGCTAGCTTAGCCCCTGCAACCTCCTAAAGTTGCATAGCGATCTGAGTCCCACGCCCCCTCCTCCTTTGGGTGACATATCTTCCAGTCAATGGCATGAATGCCCTCATGCCACACAAAGTTCACGCAGATCTTTTCAATATGATTAATGGTAGCAGTCGGAAGATAGATTGCTTGGAGCCAGAATAAAGTAATCGAAGTAATGACCTATCGAACTAACTATATCCACCCTCCAGATGATAGAATATGAGTTTGTCATCCCTCTACTCTGCGCTGTGTGCATTCCAAAAGATTCGTGCAATTCATACTCTAGGCATAATTTATAGACAACAGAATGCCAAGGTACTTCACTGGTAGATCCTCCTTCCCAACTCCCGGTATCATAGCTCGCTCCTCCTTGTTAGGGCGGTGTATACTAAAATAAGCTTTACTTTTGTCCATGTTTAAGTGCAATTCGGAAAACAAGGCAAGTGCATCTATTATTGATGTCATTGTCAAAAGTCCCTCCTTTTACGGCACCAAAAATGCTAGTAGATCATCTGCATATATAAGATGAGACACATACGGCTGAACCTTCTAGTGTAAAGGCTGGATCTGCTTTCTATGTACCATAACGTCTAAGAGACATTTATAATATTCCATCACCAAGGTGAATAAGTACGAGAGGAGAGGGTCCCCTTGGCGTAGTCCCCGACTACTACCAAAAAAACCCATATAGCTGCCCCTTGATCAGAACGAAGAAGGTCGTAGTCGAGATGCATTCTCTCACTCTTGCCACCCAACCGCTGTCAAACCCCATAGCAATCATCATTTGCCATACAAAGTCCCTGTTCACCGTGTCGTATGCCTTCCGCAGATCCATCTTAATGCACACTTTCTGACCCTATACTTTGTTGAAGTCTCTTATCAACTCATGAGCTAGCAGATTGTCATCTGCTATGCATCTTCCCTTTATAAACGAAGCCTGATTAGAAGAGACAAGTTCTTACATAATAACTTTCATACGGCGGCAAATCAAGTATGTAATCAATTTATATAAAGAATTGCAACATGCTACAAGACAAAAATTAGCCAAAGAGCTAGCGCCTTCATTTTTGGAATCAAAGTCAGGAAAGTATGATTCAGTTACCGGATGAGTCTTCCATTTACAAAAAAATCCTGCACCACCTCGAGGACCTGAAATTTAATCTGGGCCCAATGTGTCTTATAGAATTTGCTACCAAATCCATCAGGCCCCGGGGCCTTATTTGGATTTGCGTTAGACACTATTGCTTTAATCTCTTCCATTCGAACAAGAGCCATAAGCGTTTGGTTCCCAGTGGGGTAAGAAGACGCTTACATATGAGATCTACAAATTCTATCATATATTTATGTTGATTATATAGGTCAGTACAGTACCTGATAGCTTCTATATGTAAGTCATTGGACAACTGCAACACCCTTCCATCTAGCCCGACCATCTTGCTGATATGGTTACGGTATTGTCTTGACTGAACCACATCGTAGAAGAACTTAGTGCATCTATTCTCCTCCTTCAGCCAGTCACAATTTGCGTGTTACGCCATTTCTATCTCCTCATGTAGTATGAGATTGCTCACTTCCCGCATGAGCGACTTCTCTTTCGCGGTAAGGTCCAGATAAAGTGGGTCTGACTATAAAGCAGTCTGAACCATGTGCAACTTGCCCCCTGCTTTTGCTAACTTGCACAAAGGTCAATCCCTATTCCACAGTTTAAGGTTGGCTTTAACACACTTTAATCGGTGTAGCAGCCGATACTGGGCGTTCCCTTTTCTCTCTAAGGCCAGCCCTTCTCTAACAACCTCCCCGTAGCCTTCCATTAATCCATATTTATTATATTCTGAATGGTCAAGCCTTGTCCATCCTTTCCTCCGAGAACTTGATTAGCAGCAACGAGTGATCGCTAGTCCCTGCTGCAAGGCACTTCGTTACCATGTTTAGAAATTTGCGCATCCATTCATGGTTGCTATGCCTTGTCAAGTTGGCAAGCCACCCTTGCTCGAACCCCTTTATTATTCTAAGACCAAATATGTCATCTTCGCTCTAGAGTTTGCAATCTAGATTGTAGAAGACATTGTTGAAAATCCTGAAGGATAGCCTTAGGGATTTTGCTTCCCCCCCACTTTCTTATGACCATATAAAAAGATTATTGAAATGACCCAATAGTACTAAAGGCAATTTGAGCTGAGTATCTGCCAATACATTGACATGGATGATCTCCTTCCATAACTCCTCGCGTCTATGTTTGTCATTCATACCATAGACTGCTCCAAAAATGAAACGTAACCCTCCCTTATTAGTGAATGCCACCACAATGAGTTGATCCGACAAGTGAATGACATGCCTATTAAAACTCCGACAAACCTACCTAGGCCAAATCCTAGCCATCTCACACCTAGAAAGGTTGTGAACCTGGGCCAAGTGACTAGGGTCCTTCTACTCAACATATGTGATGATTTAATTTTGTTTTGTAGTAGCGCACAAATACAACATTGATTCCTTCTGATCACCTCGCTAATCTCCTTCTATCGCCCTAACGAACATACCCCCTGCATATTCCATTCAATAATCATCATTGATAAGAGGCCAGATCCCCATTACCATCTACTGACCCACCACCAGGGAAGGAGGGGGGTCATTCTCATTCATCTGTTCCAAAGCCATCTCTCTATTATTATCCTTAGTGTCAGTCAGCATCAGTATTTCCCGTGCAGGATTAGCACTACATAAGCCTCTACTCCGTCTGGGCGCATCCTCCTAGTTGGACATGTATGCTGCTTCCTTCTCGTGCTCCCCTTCGAGACCCCTGCCCTATCTTTTTATGCCCATTGTTCTCAACTCGATATCTACCCGCTAGTCCAATAATCTTCCATGAAGACGTCCTCTTTGCACCATAGGAACCAACCATTTGCCTGCTAGGAGAAAGACCTTCTTAATCTTGGAACACAACTATCTGCTGTCCTATTCTCGTTGACGTACCATGGCTGCTTCCTTCCCCTACCATGATCGGCAGACTCCTCCGTACCCTATCCACTGCTGGTTGCACTTCCAAAGCCCCCTCCAGTTGAACTCTATCCATTAAGTCCAAACCTTCTTTATTAAAATTGATGTCTATTGTATCATCTCCTACGTGTCCACTCTCAGTGCCCCAATCATTGTTAGTTTTCTGTCCAACCTGACACTCTTTAGCTGGAGGGCCAAAGCATCAGCAAATCGAATAGACGAGAGGCAGACATTCAAATTCCACCTACTAAGTATACACCTCCCCGGAGAAGACCTCATACTCTAGTTGCGTAGAAAGCGCACGTCCTGCCTGAGAAGACCTCATACTTTAGTTGCGTAGGAAGCACATGTCCTGCTTCAATCTCCACTATATATATATATATATATATATATATATATATATATATTATATATATATATATATATATATATATATATATATATATATATATATGCTGGAACATTAGGGGAGTGGCTAATAAACTGGCTTTTAAAAGACTTAAGAATCTCTATCGAGTGAACAAAGTGCAACTTCTTGCGGTCATTGAGCCGAAAGTTAATATGAACCAATTGCTTCATTACAAGCTGAAACTGGGGTTTGTGTCGGCTTTCAGTAATGATAAGGGGAACATATGGGTGATGGCTAGGGCAGGCTGCTCCCTTCATTTATTGGATGCTTTTGATCAAGCCATTACTGTCTCTTTTCAAAATGAGTGCTTGCAGGCGCCACTTATGTTTACTTTTGTCCACGGGGATGGGGAGAAGGAAGGTCGGCGATCCCTATGGGATAGGCTTCTTCTGTTGCGGAATGGGTTCCAGTTACCATGGGCAGTTGGGGGAGATTTCAATGCTGTCACCTCCTCGGACGAGAAAGTTGGGGGTAGACCCCCATGCCAGGTCTCTATTCAGGAGTTTCTTAATTTCCAGATGATGGCTGGATTAACGGATCTTCCTTTTTTCGGGAGCAAATTTACTTGGATTAAATCTAAAGTCGGGGACAAGCAAGGTTCTCGCTTGGATAGGATGATGGTTACGTCGGATTGGCTTGGTTTGGCTCCAATGACAGTGGAGGAACACTTAAACAGAACTGAATCTGATCATGCTCCACTTCTTATCAAGCTATTATCTCCTCAGGATGGTGGGCGTAAAAGCTTCCGCTTTCTCTCTTTCTGGACTCAACATGATTCGTTTATGCAGGTGGTTCAATAGGCATGGGGGTCAGTTGATCATCCTAATGGGCTTGTTAGGGTTAGCTTGCGCTTGACTGCATGCAGAAGGGCTTTGTCCACGTGGAGCCATCTTACTTTTGGTAACATCTTTCAGGAAGTGAATAAAGCGGAGGACAATGTACTGGCTGCTGAGTTGGAGTATGACAATGACAGGTCCATTGAAAAGAGAAGTCATTTGTTTCAAGCTACTGCTTTATTGAAACAGCGACATCTCATTGTCGACTCTTTCTGGAAACAAAAAGCTCGCCTGCGTTGGGATATTGAAGGGGATCGTAATACGAAATATTTCTATGATTGTGTTGGGAACAAATAAAGGAAATTGCGTATTCACCATATCTTTGATGATGAAGGAGTTCGCAAGCAGGAGTTATGCGATATTCAGCAGGTGGCCATTGATTATTTTGAGAATCAATATCAGTGCGTTGCTACTATGGAGGATGAAGATCTTATGCAAGCTATTCCTCGTCTTATTTCTATGGAAGACAATGATATTCTTATAGCAGAGCCTACGAAGGAGGAGGTGTTTGAGACCATACGCAGTATGGATGCTGATAGTACTGGGGGTTTAGATGGATTCATGGTGGTTTTTTTCATCAAATGCTGGCCTCTGATTGCTGATGATATCCTGGAAGCTGTCTCTCTATTTGTGGCAGGTTTTGAGCTACCTAAGGCAATTACCAGCACGGCGTTGGTTCTTATACCTAAGAACCCTAATCCTTCGAGGATGGCCGAGTTTAGGCCTATTAGCTTATGCAATGTGGTGAATAAAATAATCTCCAAACTATTAGCTAGACGACTGCGGCCTATTCTACCGAAACTGATATCACTTGAACAAAGTGGTTTTGTGCAAGGACGGGAGATTGTTGATAATATTCTTCTAGCACAAGAATTGATCAGTTTGATGCCAAAGAAAAATAGAGGTGGTAATATAGCTATCAAGCTTGACATGGCCAAGGCGTATGATCGGTTATCTTAATGTCTGTCATGCGCAGATTTGGCTTTGATGAGCGATGGATTAGCATGATCTTCCGGCTGATTAACAATGTTTGGTATTCTACTATCATCAATGGCGTAACTTCTGGCTTCTTCAAAGCTTTCAGGGGGGTTCGACAAGGTGATCCTCTATCCCCAGCTCTTTTTATTATTGCTGCTGAAGTTTTGTCAAGGAATTTGAATAAACTGCTTCATAACAATTCATTCTCCCATTATTACTCTCCTAGTGGCTGCCCGGCAATTAGTCATTTGGCTTTTGCCGATGATATTCTAATATTTTCAGCTGGGGACGTGCGCTCAGTTCAGTTGATACATAAACTGATCGGCAGGTATGAAAATGTCTCGGGCCAGCAGGTGAATGCAGCTAAATCATCTATTTATGTAGATACATCTTTTTGATAGATCAACTGAACTACACAACATCACTGGTTTTGGCATCAAGACACTGCCCTTTACATATCTTGGCTGCCCTTTGTCAGTTGGGATGAGGAAGGCATCACTTTATGAGGAACTTCTTCAGAAAATTAGGAGGAGATTGGAGGGTTGGCAGCAGAAGACGTTATCGTATGGGGGTAAATTGGTATTGATTAAATCAGTCCTGAATTCTATTCCTATGTATACGCTAGCTGCGTGTACTCCTCCACAGACAGTTCTCAATCGGTTAGAGGACATGTTTGTCCGCTTCTTCTGGGGTACTTCAGCTGGAGATCAGAAATTTATATGGTCGAGTTGGAAAACGATGACACGACCAACTAAGGAAGCTGGGCTTGGGATTCGATCACTTCAGGAAACTATGGACGCTTTTACTGTCAAGCTATGGTGGAAACTCAAGACTAAAGATGGGCTTTGGCAACAATTCATTAAAGCTCGTTATTGCAAGTTTCAAGCTATTGATGAAGCTGGTGCTCCCCAGAAGTGTTCTCAAGTTTGGAGACGATTACTTAAAGGCAGAGAGATGTCTAATCACTATATCATGGAGGCCAATGGGGAATGGAGTTGGACGTCAACTGCCTCGGGTAAGTTTACAGTTTCTAAAGCGTGGCGTGCGATTCGGATAGCCTTACCACGCCAACCTCAGTTTTTACATATTTGGAGCTCCTGCATGCCCGTGAAATGGTCTATACTTTTATGGCGGGTATTACATCACAAACTACCTACAGATGACAAGGTTCGTAGCATGGGATATCACTTACCATCAAAATGTCATTGTTGCGGTCACCCGCAAAAAGAGACACTGGATCATTTGTTTAAGGAAGGCGATAACTCTGTAGTAATTTGGCATGAGTTCAGCTATGAACTTCAGGTCAATGTGCAGCCGTGTAATCTCCTTCTACTGTTTCAATCATGGTGAGAACCTCCTAATATACATCTAAAGGAGATCGTAGTAGGAGCTATTGTTTGGGTCACTTGGAAGAACAGGAATAAGTGGAGATATGAGGAGTTTCAATTCCCGGTGGAGATGCTCAAGAAGGAAATTCGAAGACAAGTGATGAAGGCTATTACACGATGCAAGCACAAGAAGACTGTTCCTGATACATTTCTCTAGTTGTTTTCTCTTTTTGAATGTACTCAGACTTTTCTAGTTCTATTATTCAATAAAAGCCTTTTCGATTAATATATATATATATATATATATATATATATATATATATATATATATATATATATATATATATATATATATATTGAAAGAAGGTAATTGTATTACTTCAAAAAATAAGGCACATCTAATAGTCTTTCGTGAAGACGTCCTCTTTGCACCATAGGAACCACCCTATTTGCTTGCTAGGAGAGACACATTCTTGAGCTTGAAACACAACTATCTGTTGTTCCATGCTCGTTGATGTACCATGGACACTTATTTTCCCTACTGATATATATATATATATATATATATATATATATATATATATATATATATATATATATATATATATATATATATATATATATATATATATATATTGAAAGAAGGTAATTGTATTACTTCAAAAAATAAGGCACATCTAATAGACTTTCGTGAAGACGTCCTCTTTGCACCATAGGAACCACCCTATTTGCTTGCTAGGAGAGACACATTCTTGAGCTTGAAACACAACTATCTGTTGTTCCATGCTCGTTGATGTACCATGGACACTTATTTTCTCTACTGCAGTCGGCATACTTCTCTACACCATTTCCACTGCTGGTTGTACTTCCAAAGTGTCACGCCGTGATTCTGTAGAATCGATAGTCGTCCCCCGGACGTGATGCCGGGCAAACCTAAGTTGCGTTCGCACAAGGCAAGTCATAAGGTTATCTGAAATACAACAACACAAAGAGTATGCAGTGAAATTAAACAACACATATGATATAGAAGAAACTTTACTTTATTAATAATGGACATCATTTATATGACTCGATTACATCTTGATGCCGCGTGGGCTTAAAAACTTGACTCAAAATAAATGATGATGAGACAGTCATTCCATACATTACATCCCTTTATATACAACCAACATTTACAAACCACCTAGAATGGTAGGGAGTCACGACATCTTTCTTGGATTATTGTAGAGAGTCTTCAAAAGGTTTCAACAATGGTCTTTGGCACGTGGACGAAGCTTCAAAACATGAATGTCGCCTTGCTAGCTAGTGCTTCCACCTGATTCGTAGCACCTGTGAAGAGCGAGGGTCAGTACAATCACATGTACTGGTGGGTGGCTAATTAAATCCAAGCTTTCATTTGTTCAAGAAGTTTTGTAAAACATGTTACATAATCGACGATCTTTCTAACCGTCCTGATGGATTACATGTGCACATTTATGAGGCAAGCATATGAAACTACAAGCATTTTATAATTATTTGTGGCATAGTCTCTACACCTAAATTAAACAACCATATTTATCTCGTGTCACCAGGATTAGATAGAGTAGTGTAAGGGTGTGAAGATCACTGGAAATGTCCAGCCATCATGAACTATAGATGGTTTAGACGATGATCCTTTCGCGGTAGTTAGCGAGCCCTATCCAAAAGTTCCCGAATCATCCGTGCCAATTCTGCTAGCACTAATATACTCGTTCCTCCTAGGCCGAATCGGTTCCTAGCCTAGGTAACCATTTGAGAAAACTACACCTTGTGCACAAGTTATCCAATGACCGTATTCTTCTTCTTTGTTCTTTAGAACTTAGCTCATTCTTAAGGTACTTCACCTTATCGTTGGGATACTCGTTAATCGATTTAATTTTCATTTTACACAGGTCTATAACAAATATGGCATAAGAAAGTATGCATCAGTTTCATGTTATAGTAGTTCTATAGCAAGTGTTCGTGAGAAATCGTACCATAATTTATTGACTCAATACTATAAATACAAGCATATTTCCTTTGTATTTATGATAGATTTAAAACCAGAGGATCGAGGGAAAGGAGGGTCAGCCACTCACCTTGATTTTGCTTGAGGTGAAAGATCGGTTGATTGTGCTTAGACGGCCCCTACACGATCATTTGAAATTGTATAAGCACTGGTCCGAACACTGCCCTATTCAATGAGTTCAATAGAAAGTGCAAAGTTCGAAGAACCCAAGCCATAAAAACCATCGAAAATATTCACGAAAATGCATTCAGAAAACCAAAGCAAAAGCAGCAAGTACAACATGAAAAACAAAGCAACAAGAGGTCTCTCACGACTCAGTCGCAGAGTCCATCCTTGAAATACAACCCACTGAATATGGGACTTGATTTCAAAGAAGCCATTCCATAACGAGGAAAGGATGTTAATTCAATCGGTCCCGTTCAATCGATTCAATCAATCCCGAACAATTGGTTCCGACCAAATCGATAGCGACAATATTCCTTTATCGCGCACCCCATGGATGGAAAATGGGACACAATGTATAAATGAGATGTAGTGCCCCATCCTACTCAGTCAAACGGAGGAATCAAAATGCCGACGGCGTTTGGACTTAGCCTTGGAACGGCGACTCGAAGACATCGCTCGGTCGAGGCGACTCCTCGCTCAGGTGGGGTAGTTTCGGTAAACTCGCCTCATCTTAGCCTTCACATAATAAATTGTATGTTTTCAAATGCACAAGTAGGCTTGATAATAAAAGAGACGAACCCACATAGCTAAGGGAATAATCCCAAGTCGAGTCGAATTGAGTTAGAATATGGAAAGGTCCACCGGTCGGCTTAGAGTTGGTACACGACGTGTTTTGAAAATGATACTCGATACTTCGTCCCGTGGCTTGGGAGTAGGAAAGTTGGTATTCGCCACAAAGCTAAGAGTTAGCCTAAGTCATAGGCGTCACCCTCATAAACGCTTCATAAAGTATGCACGGTCCCATCGTCCAAGGCTTGGCATAGCCTTGGCTCGTCCTCAGGTTAAGCTACATTACACAGTTTGTAGCATAAGTCTAGGCACCCAGATGACTTGGTCGTTCAAAGTCGAACACATGCGCGACACGTTTCCACGATGCGAGGCTTGACGCAGCCTTTGCTCTTTGAGTTGTTGTGCGATTAAGTTAGTCTAAGTTTTGTTAGGCTATCAAAGGCATTCTAAGCATTGTCCCGTACATTCTGCAGTTGTCAAAATTACTTGGTTTTACGACCTTAAGGCCCATCGTATAAAGTATCTTAGACGATAGTTTCACGCAGAACACCAATTGTAGTAAGGCACGATGTCACGGACTTAATGTTTCTAAGGCACGGGTCACTGTTGATTCATTTGAGTTTGGACAAAGGGGCTTTCAAATAGTCATTCCTGAGTTGAAGGAAATGATAGGGCAAGAAAGAAGAATGCTCGCGACCATGGGTCGTCGAGGTGGTCTCAAATGTGAGAAATATCAAACATGGCCCTGAAAGAGATGGTAACACTGAAAGTAGAATGACTGTGTGAGACGTCAGTTTGAGTCGAGTCTTGCATGGTCATTGGACAACTTGTCGACAAGGTAAATAGTTTCCCCGTATATGCTAGTGACCTCATATAGATGAGTCGGCATGGGCAGCGATTCGCGTATATGCCTTTGGATTGAGTCGAGTATTATGTGTAGTATATCAAGAGTCGAGAAGAATGAGTACACAATAAAGATAATGTTTTTGGGCCTAAGATTTGGCTGCAGCGTAGACACCGTGCTTCGGCACGAGTTGTGGTGTCAAGTCTTAAGTTGTTGGCATAGTGTTGCACAAGTTTGGAATTGAGTCGTTTCGAGTTTAAGTCAGGAAATTGCCGCAAAGGCAAAGTTGGTTGAGTGACACTAGTTCACAAGTCTTATTGAGTCAGTTGGTGACTAAACGTAACTAAGGCCGCGAGGCGACAATATGGTTAAGTCTCATTGAGTAGCGAGGCATGGCACAATAGACTTTTAGCACGATTATATTGAAATGGAGTCTTACCGAGTAGTTGTGTCTCTGATTATGGGCCGAAAGACAAGCATGACTTGATAGGTTAACGTTGTTGCAAGTACGGGATGGCCTTGAGACACAAAATAGGCCAAGGCGTCTATCCTAAAACTGATCCTAAGGTAAGAGTAGAAAGACAATCATAAAGGGACTGTTACACAAAAGTAAATAAACGTGTCGATTTTGTATGGGTGGGCGATGAGCTCATTCTACCAGTACAGTTGAGTACTGACACCTACACAATTTTTATGTGTAGGAACAGGTAGAAGCTCGTGGCGCGGAGTTTGCTTGGATGTGCCAAGGTACGAAGTTTCTTGGCGATTCGATGCGTGCGTTCTGCGTGAAGACTAGACTTATACGGGACATGATGTATGGACATCGCCTCTCCGAAGCATCCATTGGTTCAAGACTTGTATTGAGAGATGAGAGAGAGCTGAGTGACTTGTAATGTGAGAAGAGTGAGCTTCAGTGACTCATAATCTTGGCCTTGTGTCCCATTGTAATCCTTGTTTCAATATTAATAAAATGCATCTTTGAATGACTTGTGTTTTATTCCACATTTTCGCTGGCATACTCAATGTCTCTACTTGGAACTTCTGTGTGACGACCCCATCGTAGCCGCTGTAATCGACCGTTATGGAAACCGCCTTGCACGAGCGTAATATAGGCTCATACGACATCACGTCTTAGCGAGTACAATCGCTCATACGGGAACGGGGCATGACATAATGGTATCAGAGCACGGCTTTACGTAATTAGACTTTCGATTGAATTCTTTAACTCTGTTGTTTTCGTAAAACTCTGAAGTATTGCTTTCGTAAAATTGATATCATTGGTACGCTCTCTCTCAAATGTCCCACGGGATGTCCATACAATAAGTCTATATAATTTACAAAACGTAGGAGAACAGTTTTTGATAAAACAAAAAGATGGTTTGCGTAAGCACGGTTGGCTAAGTCGGGCTGGACATATACACCAAGGATTGTGTCGACCTTAGTAAAGTCGAGTGCGGGATTCGTAATGTTTCGAGACACGAAATAAGTTGGACTCGATTGAGTAAATGAGATAACTATCTGTAGGGGTGCAATCGAGTGACGATAACGTCGGTGCGATATAGATGAGCGTGCTTGGAATTCGAGGAATGGTTTGAACGAAAAATTTGAAAAAGTCGATTTTGATTCGAACGATAGTTTTGAAGATTTGTCGAATGACTTCATCCCTGTGTCGTGTATGTGATAGCTTCAGGGATGTCGATCGATCGATTGAGCATATAGAGTGTCAATGAGTCTATCAGCAAGCGTCACGTGTATACAAAGCCGTAGATTGAGTATCGTTGAATAAGTTGTAGTCTTAAAGAGAAGGACAAATCGATTAAAACAAATTGGAGATAACGCGCACGGGACAGTGATTGCGCGAGTATGAAATGCAAAATGATTGAGTGGGTAAAATTGAATCAAGGAAAGTTATCGTGTACAAATAGATGACTTGATCGAGAAAATTGATACGGATCGTATATGAAAAGTTAGCATGACGGAAAGATAGCGTGCATAAAAAGTTTGATTCGAATGTTTGGAAATGACTCTGAGGATTGGAATGGATATTGCTCGATGATTTGAGTTAGCAATGAATGATGTGATTTGAAGAAGAAAAAAATGTTGCTCGATGACTTAAGATAGACGGATGAACAAGACGTGAAATTGGGTTTGAGAAAATTGATGTTGTAAATGATTCGAGGGATAATAATCGAACTTGAATTTGAATGTCGAGGAGAATATCCAGTCGGACGATAGCATCATTCGCACGACTCAGAATTCGTTGTAAAGGAAGATCGTCAGGTTACGCACATCATCGATGGTATTGAGGCGTATCAAAGATCGATATACGATAACTTGGGGGCACTCTAATTCGAGGAATGACGATCGAGCAAGTGTTATTGTTCTGACAGATGCTATACTTAGGATTTTGATTGAAATAAATGTGGATGAAAACAGAAGTGTCTTGATGGTTACACAGATAACCACAGCGTCGACATTATTGTCTTGCGCGAGTGTAACTCTATCCTTGCACATGCGTCGCGTCGTATTTGGGGCGATCGTTCCGTGTGAGCGCTGACATGGTGATTCATGTCGCAGGAATGATCGAACTCGGAAAATCAGAACGTGACAACTTTGATTGTCTTGACTTCTTGGTTTGATGAGAAGGAAAATTCAAGGATGTTTGGACTTATGATTGGTGATTGAGTAAACTTGAGGATTGAATAGATCCAATCTACATATCGAGAATGAATTAGTCTAGACATAAAACAAGAGTTACGTCCCAATTGAGGATGATTATCCCGCAGGAGCGTGCATGGTGATTCATGCCCACTGTAGATAATCTGACTCGCGTGAGATCGGGGTGCAACATAGTGTTAAGCTAGACGACCTTCACTACCAAAATAAGTCATAATGGCGACGAAATTAGTGACTCCAGATAAATACGTCGCTAAGTTTTCTGCTTTTAGCGACGTTTTATATATACGTCGCTGAACGTCACTATCGGCGACGTTTGAGCGACAGTTAGCGACACAAATTATGTTTTGGACAACTGATGTCGCATTCTAGTCGCAAAACGTCAATGTTTTTTTATTCAGCGATGTTTCGCGACGCCACTTTTACGACGTCGCCAGGTTTTAATAAATAGCGACGGTTAGCAACGTCTTTAACTGACGTCGCTAAAACATTTCAATAGGGTTCTGTCCCGATCATTTTTTTAATTTTTTCACACAAAATTTTCTAATCTCCCGCTCTTTCCCTTACCCTTGCCCGCTGCGACCCCCTGCCCGACGACCTCATTCCTCCGACGACTCACTCCCTCTGACGACCACCCGACCAGTGTCCTCCGCCGCTGCTCCTGTCACGCCCCAGAACCAGAATACTGGAGAGCGGGGGCGAACATAGCCAGCTACGATTATTGAAATAAAGTCCATCTCGCTATACGGTCACGGCTGTCTAGATATGAGGGTTTACTACAAGCCAACAGTCTCTTAAGGTCAAGCCTACTGTCTCAATCTCAAGCAAATAATATAATCACAAGATGTTTGACCACCAAATATACAATAAAAGGCGTCCCAAATATTACATATTAGCTGATCATGAAGCTAGTCGTACAAAATGCTAGGACTAGCAAGAGTTAAGTCATACATGATCAACCCTAGGATTTGTTAATTATGTTTACAGCTCGTAGGCAGACAGTAAGTAAAGGTGCATCGAGCTAACAGGTGCTCGTCGGCTAAACGCCTCAAAAGAATAATTTTTACAATAGAGTGAGCGAAACAAAATAGAAAACCCACTCGTAGCCCGGGTTCCTTCTAGTCACCACCATCGGGCTGGAGGTTCGGTAGATCCTCGAGAGCTGCTCCAAAATCTGGCCACACAAAACCAGCTGGGTCAAACCCCAGAAAGAGCAAGTGCCACAAAGGAGGCCACGAATAAGAACAAAACTAGCATATCAGAACATAAGAAATTAGAAGAAAAGTGCAAGTAATAAAAGTACAGCAGGAAAATAAACGACTAGGGACATGGAACCATTCCGGAAGCCAGATTACAACCCGTAAACCAAACAAGGACCGGGGTTGTAACCCTTCGCCTGAATAGCTTCTGTCTCTACCAATTTATTGTTAAGATAAGTAAAACAATCATATTCAGGAATACCAGGTACTGGGACTAGACAAGACTTAGACAGGGCTAGACAACATCCATTCGCAAGTGGCCAAGCAAATACTACGGCTTACTACTTTAACTAACTAGGGTTATCACAAGCCTAATTACTAACAAGATGCAAGTGAGAATTTCCCAGTCCCAAGCCCTGCAGACCATCCAGTTATCCTTCCGCGGGTTGAGAGTATGGTTGGGTACATCGCTCAGGAGACGATATACCCTTAGATGACTTAGAGGGTGCAACACATGACAGTGTGCTGGAAATG
The DNA here is from genome assembly GCA_029216955.1 of Iris pallida. Classification (NCBI taxonomy): domain Eukaryota; kingdom Viridiplantae; phylum Streptophyta; class Magnoliopsida; order Asparagales; family Iridaceae; genus Iris; species Iris pallida. Next base: position 8,257,991 of record JANAVB010038613.1, read on the forward strand.
TGCTATACTCGTCGGCAAGCTACAAGTCCAATTAAGAGCGCCCAGATAACGAGATTGCCTGTGACTGGAAATTCTCCATGAACTATAGTTTGATCTAGTCATTAGCCTAATCCATATTCAGTATGAATCCCTGACCGTGGGAACCAGGGAGTCACGTCCTAGACATGATGCAAGACAAGACAAGTGGATTGCACAAGCAAGCAAGCAGGAACACCCACGGTGTTAAGTTGATTATAAGAGTCAAGTTAGCCGTCGTAACAGCATCAAGATAAATTATGTCAGGGTACTTGTCAGGAGTGTGCCACGACGGGCCACTATCATGTCAGGTTGGTCATGTCAGGAGTGCACCACTACGGGTCACTGTCGTGTTATGCTAGTTCCTTGTCATACCATGCCATGTACAATAGTCATTCCAAACATATTAAGTAAAATCAAGTTCATGACAAAAGGCGTAAGGATATAAAATGGGCGTAAAATATCTAAAAAATATATCAATATACAGGGCTATAGAAGAGCCAAGCTTAAGGAAAAGTAAAACCAAATCTCCATGATTGGACAGATTATGCAAGGGTTCTTGGGGTCGGGTTGCGCAGGAGTGAACTGCGCAGGAATGGCTGGCGCAGGAATGGTTGGCGCAGGAATGGATGGCGCAGGGTTGAACTGCGCAGGGGTGAAGTGCGCAGGGTCCAAACGCGCAGGGTTAGATTGCGCGTGGAGCCAACTGTGCAGGGGTGAGCTGTGTAGGGGTTAGATTACGCATGAGCAGACTGCGCAGGAGTGAACTGCGCAGCGGTGAAGTATGCAGGAATGGTTGGCTCAGGAATGGATGGCGCAGGGTTGAACTGCGCAGGGGTGAAGTGCGCAGGGTCCAAACGCGCGGGGTTAGATTGCGCGGGGAGCCAACTGCGCAGGGGTGAGCTGTGCAGGGGTTAGATTGCGCATGAGCAGACTGCGCAGGAGTGAACTGCGCAGGGGTGAAGTGCGCAGGAATGGTTGGCGCAGGAATGGATGGCGCAGGGTTGAACTGCGCAGGGGTGAAGTATGCAGGGTCCAAACGCGCAGGGTTAGATTATGCGGGGAGCCAACTGCGCAGGGGTGAACTACGCAGGGGTTAGATTGTGCATGAGCAGACTGTGCAGGCGTGAACTGCGCAGGGGTGAAGTGCGCAGGAATGGTTGGCGCATGGGGCTGAGCGCAGTTCGCCAAGGGGCAATCAGCACGGTCGACGCTGCGCTAAAGAGCGCAGGCCGAGAGGGGATGCGCAGTCCAGCACTGCGCTAAAGAGCGCAGGCTGCAGTCTTATTCTCCAGGCCGAGAGGAACTCTTCAAGAACACCAAAGTTCAAATCTTCATATCTTGGTCAAATCAAAACCAAATCTAGGTTTTCAAAGGTCTAACTTGAGTAAAATTGAATTCTCTTCCACATGGAAGCATCAAAACCCACAAAAATCCAACCAAAATAGATCAAAACCATGTAAATCCAAAAATAGTTAAAACTTAGATCTAGAACAATGGAGTCTCCAAATCACAAAATGTCAAGCACTAATGTTGATCATCATGGCCTAATCTAGCTAATGAACAAATAAAATATGGTTCTCATTTGGTGGTAAGGTGCACTTGCCTATGGGTGTTGGTGAGTTGTGTAGAGGAAGGAAGAAGAAAGAGATAGAAAAATAAATGAAAGAGTTATGAGGAGAGAGAAAAGGTTGGTAGAATTTTAATGAGGGTGGTTGTGTTGTGTTGAGGGTGGAGCATAGGCTAAGGTGTTCCAATGCATGTTGAACCAAACCAATCCAATTCTCCTCCACAAAATAAACCAAGCCAGGTAAAACCCAATTACGAGAACCAAATCTACAAGTCAAGCCAATTACAAGTACATGCCAAAATCCGAGAAAATAAATACAAGTCTGAAATACATGCAAGCTTGACAAAATACGTATTCAGAATATGGGTGTTACAGCTCCAGCCCCGGCGACCCCGACCCAACCCTAATGCTGTGTCGGTAAACCCTAACCCTATCTCCCTTTTTCTGATACGACACGGACACGACCCTTTGACACACACGTGGACACTTTGACACACAAGTGGACACTTTGACACACACTGTGACACTTTGATACTTTGACACTTTGACGACAAGTGGACACTTTGACACTATTAGGCCTCGTTTGGTTCACGGAAAGAAAATGTATTCTTTTGTATTTTCCATAGGAATCGGAAAGTAAGATTCCTGTCATATTTCCTTTCCATTGTTTGGTTGGTGTAGGAAATGGAAGCAAAAATATAACAATGGTAAAATAGGTATTAATGGTAAAATAAGCAATAACACATGGTTACTTCTGTAATAAATGTTGGAAAAGGAGGAGAAAAAATGAATCCCATGGGTCATGAGTGGAACCATATTCCCTTCAATTTTCCCCCTTGTGAGGAAATTGATTCTCAAGTTTGTGGTTACCAAACAAAGGAAAGGAACAACTTTCCTTTCCTAGTTCCTTAAATCGGTGAACCAAACGAAGCCTTAGGATAATGTGTATAGATGAGGACTAGGACAATAAGTATATGTAACTTCAAGATAGGAATTGTTTTACCTATGAGTATAGGTAATGGCTTTACCTAGAGTGACTAGGTAATATATAGGTTTAGAAAGCCTATAGGTTTAGGTAATGGGTTGACACATGGGTATGGGAGATACCTATGTTGTAGTGTATGGGGTATTGAGTTTGGGTATTGGTTTTTACTAGAGTTAAGGATAGGCTAGTGTATAGGTAATTAGGTAAATAGGCCATAGTAATGGTTTTACCTATGTGAATAGGATATTGGTAGGGCAAATACATAGGGTATTAGCCTAGTATAGACTAGAATACCTTGGTAAGGCAACGTATGGCCCTAAAAACCTATGTGTGACCTAGTTTGACCAAGTTTGGCAAGGTATTGACCCAGTTGTCCTAGTGTGACCTAGAAATGACTTGGAGACCTAGAATTGACCTAGTATTTCATGTTTATGATTCCAAAACACCAATTGACATTAATATTCTATATTTAGGTCTTCGAGGTACCGTATCAGATATTGTTGACATTTCACACTACCAAAATAAGTCAAATCAACGACGAAATAAGTCAATCCTAGAGTGTATAGAGTGAGCCTCCTTACTTCCTTCCTTCTCATTCGGGTCATTCAGTCGACTATTCCGTATCATAGGATATCTACCTCAACCTCACCGTAAAGAAGTGTGGAAATATTAATTTTAACCAAGGTTCACAATAAAGAGAGGGAAAGAAACTACATAGGAAACATCATATCTATTACCACTTGTTGTATCATGATTACTTTTACAAGTGTTTAAACGATGTGCATGTATCTATCTTACAGAATTATCCTCAAATGGATATGGAGCTGAATTACTATCTACGGAATCGTTCGTGGATGTACAACCGTCATCCTGATGATATGTACGATGTGCGGAATGAATTCATAGAGGGTGTACACCAGTTCTTACAGTTTGCCAAGGCATTCCCTCAGTACATGGACGATACCAAAATTAAGTGTACGTGTGTGAGATGTCGCAACTTGAAATATTATCCATAAGTGGATGTCACGTATCATTTATACTCGAAGAGTTTCACGCCGAATTACTATCAGTAGAGCGAGCACGGAGGACTTGTGTCTTTAGCATCAGAGTACGAGCCTTATGTGGATGTCCATAACAACGCTCCTTACGACGATGGATTGGTGAACATGATTTTTGACGCGGCCGGGCCTAGTTTCGATCCGAATGATCATGATGCACCTGAGGAGGCACCGAACCCCGATGCTGCACAGTTCATGGATTTGCTAGAGAATACAAGGACTCCATTATATCCTGGTTGTGAGGATCATTCACCGTTGGAGATGGTTACAAGATTGTTGAGCATCAAGTCCGATTTTAACATGTCGCAAGATTGCTACAACCGTCTTATGGAGTTGCTTATAGAAATATTGCCTGAGGCTGCGAAGTTGCCTAAAAACTTCTACCGGTCTAAGAGGATGGTTAGATCGCTCTGGATGGGATACGAAAAAATCGATGCTTGTCACAACGGATGCATGTTGTACTACAAAGACGACAAGGATGAAGACGCATGCAGATTTTGTGGTGTCGATCGCTACAAGGCATATGGTAGAGGAAAGTCTGTCGGTGCCAGGAAGCCTACCTCTTCGATGCACTACTTACCGTTGACGCCGCAGTTGCAGCGGTTGTTTATAGTGAAGGAAACTACAGAAAACATGAGTTGGCATAAGCGGGAACATACCGAAGGAGTGTTGGATCATCCATCTGATGGAGAAGCATGGAAGCACTTTGATCGAGAGTACCCAGATTTTGCTTCTGATCCGCGTAATGTCAGATTGGGTCTCTGCTCCGACGGTTTTATCCCATTAGAACTTTCGGGATCCCAGTATTCGTGTTGGCCTGTGATCGTCACCCCGTACAATCTACCGCCTTGGATGTGCATGAAGACTCCGTATATGTTCCTCACCGTTATTATCCCAGGTCCGAACAATCCGAAAAGGAACATCGATGTGTATTTACAGCCGTTGATTGATGAGTTGAATCAGCTGTGGAAAGTAGGTTCCAACACGTACGATGTATCTAGAGAACAAAACTTCCAGATACGGGCAGCACTTATGTGGACCATCAACGACTTTTCGACCTATGGAATGTTATCTGGATAGAGCATGCATGGTTGTCTTTCATGTCCGTATTGCATGGACAGTACTAAGGCTTTTTGTTTGAAACACGAAGGCAAATCGTGCTTCTTCGATTGTCATCGACAATTCCTGCCGAAGGATCATCCGTACCGGAGGAACAAGAATGCTTTTCGTGCTGGCGTTGTGGAGAAGGCTGATCTCCCGCCAAGGTGGCCCGGATACACGATATGGAAAGAGGTAAAAGATTTACCAGGAGCTATTGAGCAGCTTGCTACGGGCTACAAGTGTGACGGATTTGGTCGCACTCATAACTGGACGAAGAGGAGTATATTCTGGGATCTTCCATATTGGTGCACCAATCTGATTAGACATAACCTTGATGTCATGCATATCGAGAAGAATGTGTTTGACAACATAATTAATACTGTAATGGACGTAAAGGGGAAGACGAAAGACAATCCAAAGGCTAGGTTGGACTTGGAAGAAATATGTAGACGTCCTACATTGTATTTGATAGATGACGAGAATGGAAAGTTGAAGCAGCCTAAGGCAATTTTCTCACTGGAGAAGGAGGATAAAGTGAGGCTTTGGAGGTGGATTCAAGGTCTGAAATTTCTAGATGGGTATGTTTCGAACTTGAGAAGATGCGTCGACCTCAAGGAGAATAAACTGACAGGTATTAAGAGCCATGATTGTCACGTATTCATGGAGCGGTTAATTCCGATTGTATTTCGGGAATTCTTACCGCAGGCAGTTTGGGATCCATTGACGGAGCTTAGCATATTCTTCAGGGACCTTTGTTCTAAGAAATTGCTCGTTGATCGTCTAGAAAAGCAAGAGAAGGACATTGCGGTAACACTGTGTAAGCTAGAGAGGGTGTTCCCTCCTGGATTCTCTGACTCTATGGAGTATTTGCTGATTCATCTTTCCTACGAGGCACGTGTTGGTGGACCCGTCGAATATCGATGGATGTACCCGTTCGAGCGACATTTGAATCACCTAAAACGAAAGGTGAAAAATAAGGCTCAGGTCGAGGGTTCTATTTGTGAAGCCTATATTCTCGAGGAGATTACAAATTTTTGCTCCTCCTATTTCAAACCTCATGTTGCTACGAATAGAACGAGGGCTCCGAGAAACGATGACGGATATCAAGAATTTAATGATGGAATACTGAAAGTATTCAATGCGTCCGAAAAGCCTTCGGGGAAAATAAAGAAGAGATATTTGAATGACGAAGAGCTAAGGGCTGCTCAGTTGTATGTATTACTCAATTGCGACGAGGATGAAGTGGAGAAGCTAGAGGGGTAAGTAACTCAGGAAGATAAATTTACATCATCTCAATATAATAGTATAAGCTAATATTATTGTACTAATCGGCAGTTGCTTCGTTGTTTTCCAGCACATATAATGATGAGTTGAGGCTGGTTAGACCCTACCTAACAGACGAAGCATTAGAACAAAAAATGAGACATCATTTTCCTTCTTGGTTGGGCGAATATGTAAGTAGCTCGGTAATTACTGGCCTCTTCTAATGCAACTGCGCAATAAATAACTTATTATCTCTTCTTTGATATTCAGGTCGATCGTCTAATTTCACCCGAGATTGAATTAATTAGAACTCTTGCCAAGGGACCAATTACTTTTGTTAAAATATGGCCAAGTTACTGTGTCAATGGCTTTCGGTTCAAGTCGACAAATGCTCCGATCAGAGACAGCTTCCTGGATCTTGATTCCACGAAAAATAGTTGTTTGTGTATCAAGTCTTCGAACTACAAAGACGTCGATCCAGGAAATAATTTTCTTGGCATCTTGCGAGAGATTGTGGAGTTGTCATATAAAAATGGCAGAGAACCTACAAAGATCGTGTTGTTCAAGTGTGAATGGTTTGATCCGATTGAAAATCAAGGTTGAAAAATTGACAAGCATGGTCTTATGGATATAAACTACAAGCGTAGATAACAAGGCTACAAACCGTTTGTCCTAGCAACTCAGGCTCAGCTTGTGTACTTCACAGCTTATCCGAGACGGGGAGCAACGAAGTCTGACTGGTGGGCAGTATGCATGACTAAAGCTAGAGATGCTTTTGATGTTGACGAAAAAGCTTACCAGAAGGACGAGCTACCTATTGTAACCAATATTGTCGATGTGGACTCCATGAAAGTTACGCATTACACGACACATAATATAGAAGATGTAGAATTATTCGAAGAGGAAGACGAAGCCGACGAAGGCGAATATGAAAGTGAAGATGAGGAGGAAGAGGAAGATGAGGTCGAGGAAGACGAACAAGATGATTATTCTGAAGATGATTGAGAGAGATATACTTATCTGAACTTAGATGTTTCTTCTAGAATATATTATCTGGACTTAGATGTGTAATGTAGAATGTATCATCATATGTTATCTTGGTTATTATCTTGTCTTTATTGTACATTCATATTTCTAGTCTCTATTATTTGTTGTACTTTTATATTTCTAGTCTCTATTATTTGTTGTATTATCATATGTTGTTATCAGGTATGGCAGGTCATCGCGGATCGTTCCGAGGGGGACGACGAGGTCATGATCCTCTGGTACTTCCTACAGGTACTGGCAGAGGATGGAGTTTTTCTTTGGTACCTCCTACTGGTACCAGCTCTAGATACTCGTCGCCGATTACTCCTCTATATCGGACAGTAGCTGGGCCTGTTGGTATGACGTCACGTGGCATATCTCCTGGGATGAGTAGTTCCAGGCCTGTTGAGAGTGCTCGCCCGTCTAGCGTTCCTGCTACTGATACGACGATGGAGACGGATGAGCAGATGGTGCAGGTTGCACCGACGGTCGAGGCGGCTGCTCCGACGACCGACCAACATCATGCAGATGATGCGTGCGTACATCCGGAGGAGAGGAGGACGGAGATCTGGGCCGACGGTACAAAGTAGGTCTTTTGGTTTATAATTTTTTTTTTCTATTTTTATCATAAATTAACTTTTTTCATGAATATAATATGTCTGTATAGATATCGTCCCCCAGAGGTACAAAGACGTCTAGGCCACATGATGAGGCATAATTATGGTGGTGCTTGGATTAACTACTCTGATGCTCCGGACAAGAGGAAGGCCTTCTGGTTTGCGCGCTTCAAGGTTAAAATATATTTGCTTTTAACATGAATCATATAATTTTTGCATATTATATATAACTGATAAATATTTGGTTTGCACTCTTCTAGGATATATTTTTCTATCCACCGCACCGGGCCGAGCTTATCGAGGGAATGTTTCCTGCCGTCGCTGCCAAGCTGATCCGCGACGCTATTAATGATCAGAAGGATCGTGATCCTGCCGGAAAGCCGATCCAAGGTTGGATCACCCCTGATCAGTGGAATGCGATGAAGGCTCGATTCGACGAGCCAAGGTACAAGGAGAAGTCGGAGAAGGCCAAGGCGGCTAGGCAACATGCCTCGAAGTGGTGCGGTGGGTCGATTCCGATGACGGAACATTTCCGTCGTCTAGTATGTCTTTCTCTTTTAGAAATATTATTTTAATGTAAAACTGATAAATTGTTACTAAGATAATATATTTAATTACAAGTAAGGAAGGTCGGTAACGCTGACATGGTGACCGTCTTCCTGGCCACCCATCGGAAGGGCGAAGACCTTATTGACGAGAGGACCGAGCAGACCTATGTAAGTATTACAATACGTTATCTTAATTTAATACTTCGTAACAATTTTAATATAACTTAGTAAATATGATGCAAATAAATATTCATGTAGTTAGTAATAAAAAGTACATTAATTAGAAATTAGAAATTATAGAGTACTATCCATACTTTCTAGGCCGAGTATCAGAGGCTGCGGGAACGGACGGCTGCTAGTGCACCAGATGTAGGAGAGGCCGGTACTTTCTTGCAGCCCACTCAAGCTCCGTCGGCGGACGAGCTGTAGATGACCGCCGCTGGTGGACTCCGTAGGGGTACGTACTACGGTACGGGATCCTATGGCGCCCTAGTTACGACCCAGTCCTCTAAGGCATCTCCTGCTATTGTGTATAGTCCACAGCCATCCCAGGAGTCTGCCCGAGTCCACCAGATGATGGAGTCTCTCCGTGATGACCTGCTATGACGGATCGAGGAGCAGTCTCAGCACCCTACGGACGATCCTGTGCTGCTAGCACGATTGGATGTGCTCGACCGCGGCATTATGGAGCTCATGGAGACGACTGAGAGGACAGAGCACAGCGTTGGAGGGTTAGAGCGCACGGTGACGGGGCTGCAGACAGGACAGGTGACCATGGCCGAGAGGCTGAGATTGGCACAGGATTCAATGGTCCAGAGCAGTGATAGAATGTTATCTATCATGGATTCATACCACCAGCGACTTACAGCGTTGGAGCGTGCTGGTCCTCCGGGTGCACCTTCATCGTCATCGACTCCGCCGCCTCCACCGCCTTCTTCTCCGACACCGACTTCACCGACGTCACTGCCTGCTCCATCGGTATCGATTTCACTTGAGGAGTATGAGTTGTTCTTATCCTTTCATCGCGGCGGTGCCCCTCCTGCACCAGATCCCTAGTAGTCCTAGTTAGGACTGTTTGTTTGTGTTTGTTTGATCCTTTATTTATGACTTAGATATTTATTAGTTGTTGTTACTACCATATTTCTAGTTTGAGGGTATTTTTGTCATTTTTGGGGTTATTTGAATTTATTAGAATTTATTTGAATTTATGGGAATTTTTAGAATTTATTTTGGAATTATTTGAATGATGGTTGACTAGGTTGACTTTGACTAGCAATGACCTTAGTAGACTAACCTAGGAGCTAACCCTAGTTGAGTTTGGACTTGGTTAGGTCATGCAACCCTAGTTAGACTAGAGTTGACCTATGGTTTAGTTATTTGACTCAAGTTAGAATATTTAATCACAAGCCATGACTTATGGTTGAACCATGATTAACAACTTAGCCATAGAAGCCCAAAGCCCATTAGCTAATGCCTAACCCTAACCCTAACAATTCTTGGCCGGCCACATACACCCATATTGGGAATCCCCCTATAAATATTCTCCTCCATTTAGGGCTAACCTCTTTAGGAAAGAACAAGTTAAGAAAGGGTATTTTCCCAACTTTATAAATTCCTAGAAAATCTATTTTAACTCCTTTTTAATCCAAACAAATTGCAATAGGTTCTAATTAATGTTTTCTTGCTATTAGAACTTGTTAATCTCAATTTCCTATCAATTTGAAGGAGTTTGGTGACTTTTGGGGATCCTCATTGAAGGAGCTTTTGTGTTGAAGAACAAACATAGGTATTTTCCAATCCATCCAATAAAATTAGGTTTTAATTGCATGAATACCTAGCCCTAAGTGTCCTGGTCCTGTAGGAATAGGGTTTGTGGATTTTTGTGTCCAGTACGTGTCCGTATCGGACACGTATCAGTGATGTGTGCAAGTGTTTGACGAAATGCCCCAATGGGCATTTCAATTTGTTTTTATGGAAGTTTTTGAATAGAAAATGTCGATTTGATGTGGCTTACACGATTCTAGTGCTCTGAGTTTGTTTCAGTGTCGTGTTGAGTCATTTTGACACATGTGCATATGCGGTTGGACATGCGCGCGTGGCCTGGGCGCATCCCCTGCTACTCGGGGCTCCTGTAGGACACGACACGGGTTCATTCGACACAAAATTTGGTAGACACGAGGGAGCATGCACTGACATCATGCCCCCAAAGTTTTAGTGGATCTCGTGTAGTGGTTAGGGAGAAATAAGTCATACACTAGAATTGCACTGTTAACAGTTTAATTAGGACACTGATACGGCTTTTAATATTGGACACGACGCACGTGGACCAAATTCAGGGACACACACACCTAGCTGGACCCTAGGTGAACTACCCTGCACGAGGACACGACCCCATTCGTGTCGTGTCGGGTGCACGACACGCGTGCACACACGCACGAGCCTGTGCACACTACACTAAATCAGTTGCACTATTTTGGGTTTAAATTGTTTGGACACGGCTGTGTCATCGTGGTAGACACGAGACACTTCCTGTGACACCTACGCACATAGTAGTTTCATTACCAACCAATGTATTGGCATTTTAGTTTGTTTTAATCATCATTTCCAAATATTCCCAAAGTCTGATACAAGGTTTCATTCACTATTTTTTTTCAGTTTTTGAATATGGATTTTGACATTCATTTTGATTACTTTAAATGTAGTTATTTACATGTTTAAGTCCCTAACATTGTTCTCTTGTAAGTTATCTACATGTGTGTAAGTTTTGGGATGATTTTGTTGAGTTTTGATTTCGAAAATAGGATTGAAGAGTTGGACTATTTTTGTGAAGACTGAAATTTGATTTCCTGAGATGTGCTTGATGTTTTGAACTCAATTCTGAGTTCATTGTAATCTAAGAATTGATGTGGGTTCATTCCTACATTTTCTAATAATAAACTGTCATGATTTGTAGTAAACTGAAATGGGGTTCCCTCTTGATTCCCTGAACTGAACACTCTTCACTAAACCTATGTTCTCCTTACACACACACACAAATCCTGATACACACACACACACACACACCCCCTCTATGTTTCCTGTCACACAGGAACAGTCCCCCTCACTCACTCTTCACACATACACACACTCACTCTCTATATCCTATTTTCCTAATGTAGGTATATGTATATATGTAATGTATATATAATGTAATGTGTACCTATGTATATAATATAAGTTTGTGTAATATATATGTATCTAATATAGATACTTGCAATGGATGTATAGATTATATTAAGTATATATATAAGTCTCATATATATATATATAACTTGTGTGTGTACTAGTGTATATATATATATATATATATATATATATATATATATATATATATATATATATATATATATATATATATATATATATATATATATATGTGTGTGTGTGTGTGTGTGTGTGTGTGTGTGTGTGTGTGTGTGTGTGTGTGTTATGTATTAGATTATATAAATATATCAAGAGTGTATCATGTTTAGATATAGATGTGTGTATGTGTTATGGGTTGGCTTATAGGCATGATATAGCCTATGGCCTGTGTGTGCCTGCTTGACTAGTGAGTCTAGATTAGACTTGTTTAGCCTTGTTTATACTAGTTTGGGCTAGTTAGACCTAGAATGACTTGTTTGACCTAGTTTGGACTTGTTAGACCTAGTATAGCCTTCCTTTCCGAAAATTTTTAAAATATTTTTATTATTATTTATTTGATTTAAATAGTAATTTTAGCATTTTGTAAATAATTAAATAGTTAATTAATATAGTGGATTTTAATCAAGCTTGATGACTAGAGCTGTGTTTATAACTTAATATTGTGTCTGCCTTATTAATAATGGGGGTTTAAACTTCAAACTAAGCTTGAGATGATGTGTTAAGTTAGATAAACGAGAGCAAGACAATCCAAGCCCTAACCTTGGTCTGGATTACAGTCCGTTTTCTGGTAAAATCAATGGAAAATAAGGAATAAATCAGGTATTAGTTATAGTCAAAGGAAGAAATAGTCTAAAGATTACCGAAATCTTTAGTGGATGATAGCACTATTCAGGATTAATTAAATTCTTATTTCTCTTCAGGTCTGACCTACTCTGTGAAATTGAAATTCCACGATTATTGGAGAATTCCACGTTTATTGGAGAATGTGTTTCCGGCAGAATATTATGAGCAAGAATAAGCATGATGTCATCACGATTGAGAAGTTCCAACACTAGTTTGTTATATCAATAGTGTCAATTTCAGTATTATACTATTGTAGGAAGCCACATCAGCCTAATCCTTATACTACCAAACCCAAGCAGCTATCAAACCATAAACTCTCGACCCAAACATAACAGCAGCCCGAGCAACCACAAGCTCAGACCAGCCTCATCCCGAGCCCGAACTGAGCCCCGCGCCTGTGTAGAGTTGACTACTTTATATATCGAGAGAGAAGGGAGTTCAAAGAAAAACTCGAAACCCTAATTCCAGTGCCCCGCCGACCCCCACGGTTCAGAGTATAAAACGAGTATTTGCCGAGAGGAACAACTCGACAAAAGAAAACCTAATCCTCCATACCAGGACGCCGCGCCCCACCCTCGGTTGCCCGAACGACCCACCAGTGGCCGCGCGCCACCGCCGTGCGCCAGAGTCGGCCGGCAGGCGCACACGCGCGACAGTGAACGTACCACGACAGCAGCCCAATCACCACTACTTCAAGGTACATTTTCTCCACGTACGTTCAACAAAATATTGACCCGTAAATTTCTATGGATAGCTAGGTTAACCCCCTACCCATCCCTTCAACCAGAATGTTTTGGTTTGCCGTAGAGAAATTATATAAATTCCTGAAACTTCGGAAAAAACCAGCGAAGAACAGGACATATATGACAGTCCCGAACAGCTCTGTTCGAGGATCGATTCCAATCGATCTAGTACGATTTTAGAAAAACTTTTTAAAGACAGTCCTAGATACCATGTAGGGCTTCACAACCCTTTTTGCAGAATTTGAAATCATCGACTATACGTCGAGAAATCGAATCCCAAAGTTTTCCAAAAACCTGTTTTAAAAACATTGAAATTGTTCCACACGACGTGCGTCACGCAAATCGGGACGACGTGGTCACGAACCGAAAGCATCGAAAGCTGCGTAACGGCTTCGTGGTCGTGTGGGCTTTGACGGAATTCAAATTGGTCGCGTGTGTGCGACGAATTTGATGCGTATCCGTCGAAATTTCCCGTATCGGCCACTTTACAAGTTTTCCAATTACTTTGTGCACGCTCATCAGATCAAGACAAAACTTGCACCAACAGGACCGTATCATTTTTTTGGTCCTGCATACCAAGTTTGGTCCAATTCTGAGACAGTTGAATTGTACGTCGTTTTGCGGGCCCCGCGGTTCCACTCAACGGGCGATTTTGTGCAGGGTCCGCCGGAATCCAATTTTGGACATACGGTTGGGTTTGTATCAAAAAACTGGATCCGTAGATATGTAGTTAGATGACTTTAGAGACCGTTGACTCTGGCACGCTTTTCGGTGCAAAGCGGGTCCAACGGCGGACATCATTTTGACCCGAAATTACCATTTTGCCCCTGTGTCCAGAATTGGACTTAAGGACAGGCAATCCTAGCTAATTGGACTATTCTGAGATCATTGGTATTATTTATTTCAGCTTTCGGGGACTGTTGTACGGGTTTTGACTATTGTGGCACATTGAGTAGTTCAGATTGTCGGTTTCACCAGCAGAGGACCACAGGCGAGTACAGTTTATTGTCTGCATTTCGATATTGATCTTTACTATATTTCATTGATTAGTCATTGGTTATGTGATATTTTTATACTCTATTATAAATTATTGAGTCGGGAATGAGAAGTACCAAGGATGTGTGATCAGACCGTAGACCTTGTAGATCTCGTAGACATTGTAGATCTTGTAGACCTTGTTTACTTTCATGCAGTAGATCTTGTAGACCTTGTTTACTTTCATGCAGTAGATCTTGTAGACCTTGTTTACTTTCATGCAGTAGATCTTTAAGACCTTGTTTACTTTCATGCAGTAGATCTTGTAGACCTTGTTTACTTTCATGCAGTAGATCTTGTAGACCTTGTTTACTTTATGCAGTAGATCTCGTAGACCGTGTGGTGTAGTACCCCAGACCGATCACATGTCAAAGGTACTTCTAACGGTGGAAAGTATATTGGTCTATTTTTACTATTGATTTTCTCACGGCTTTACTGTTATTTTCAAAACTCGTGATTGATGCCTAACCTTTTTCTTATAGTCATTTTCTTTATTTGAAATTGCATTCAGTGTATTGTGCTCGTTCCATTCCTGACTGGAAACCAACATTTTTAGGTTAGCCGTGGATTCACTTAGCTTGGGAAGTGACGGGGGATACTTGCAGACAAAAGCCTAGAGACTAGCTAGATAGTTGAGTTGTAGTCATACCTTTATTTGTACAAGTTTGTATTCTTCTACAAATATAAAACTTGTAATCTTTGTAAGTTAAATTAATTATATGAATGAGCATTGTTTGTGATTTTGATCTTCATGGCCGTGACAGCGTTCTACCGCCGATACTGTGGCGTAGGCTGGCTTGGACACGTCTCGTATCCGTTTAAAAAAAAATGGGTACGGGTCGTGACAAGTTTTTGTGGTGGCCCATGCAGGTCAGTCTTCGCAAATCATGCGAACTCGTGATAGTACTTTAGTTAGTTGTACTATTGTGAGCCTGCGACTAGAAAATGCTCATTCACGAATTAGAAATTAATTTAATTTACGAGAATGACTAGGACTAGGAGTCCCTTATACAAATTTACCGATGGGTAGTCTAGGCCATGTAATTTAGATGAGGAGTTATTAATTCTGATAGTTTGTCAGATCCTCGTAGATACACCATTACCTCTTGATTTAACGATATGATCCAATGTGGATAGATTATTCACTTAGTGAGATCGGGCTTCCTAGGATTGATGATCTAACTTTGAAAAATTGTTCAGTTTCTCCTTTGGCCTCTTGGATATCATCTCCATACCCTTGTCCAAATTGCCTTTTTAGTTCCTATTTTACCCTAAGAATTATTATTATTATTATTTTTATATATAAATTCTGATTATGTTACCCATGTATAAACCTCGAGTTAGGTTCGAATCAAGTTTTTCCTCAAAGGCTTGGGCACATATGAAATAGATACTAGGATATTTGTATTTCTGTCTTCGGTTATTCCTCCCTGTTAAACCTATTTATGTTAAAGGGTTGTGAACAATAGACAAATACCTACGCCCTATTTCATAGTCAACATGTTCGAATCTCTAGAAGCTCATGAATTCTTACAGATTTAGTTAAAAGAATGTTAGTTAACTCATAATGGCAGGACAACAGCGCACTGTCGCCATTTAATTGAATTTTGGAGACTATGGATACACTGCAGCCAGCAGCGCACTGGCGAGACACAACCCCTAGAGGTGAAATTAGTTAAGAAAAATATAGGTGATGGGATATTGCCAAAACTATGGCTAGTGGTCCTCTCTTTGATCGTCGTTACCCTTGAGTCAATATTGGATAGGGTTAAGAAGTGTTTGACTTCGTATCATATTTGAGTTACGAAACCAAGGGTTACCACAGCCAGAATATACGGGCGAGGCGTAATCCGCGGTGAATTGACTTCAAACATGATTACAAGTTTGGGATACCGTAGAGGATAGGACAATGCCATGCATGTCACATAAGATCCGAAGCCAATATTAGTAGAAGTTTTGTAAGTTGAGTAGCATGCCTCCCAACCTAGCATTCCGTGGTCCTTGTGCCCTATTGACGAGAGAATTAACTGACACTAATAGGTTTACCTAGAATATGGAATTTAGAATGTCCATAACCCATTAGTCGACCAAGTCCTTGTGGATAAGAAGATAGTAGGAAGACCGTGTAAGCAAGAACACCGAGTAAGGTTTGATTCTCACAAAACTCGAACTACCTGTGCCTTCTTTAAGAATCTAGCATAATTGTATTCGACTATCTTAACAAACGCCACTGTCACAGCTTAGTTTTGCGAGCTCACTCTGTTCTCGAGCTTGATTTGAGGCATATGTTTAGTGGGGACGCCTGCTAACTTATTGTCTAATCAGAATCAGTGTATTATGGTCTGATCAACCATGATACATTTGGTTCGCTCTTTCGTTTAATTACACAACGTGGATGGAGATATACAGGTACCTAGGATCTCATCCGCGACTGCTTTGACAATTCCTTTTGAATTATACGTTCGCCCTTGAATCACGTGATTGTATTCAGTAACATCTTTCTTGAACTCCTTATTGTTTTGTCTTTCACTGGTTTGGAAAGGCAGAAGCTCGAAATTGGTAGAGAGATACGGAATATCCCCATAGCTATGATAGTGGTATACACAAGTGTAGCTACCATCGGCCAGCCATGTGGTTGAGTTATTCGTTCTCCTCTCGACCCTTAAACTACTTTTGGGACTTTCAAGCCCTCTGAATTTGAGAACGATTAGGGTTCTACCCTTAGTCAAAATGCCAAACTAGGGGACCGTCTCTTTGTAAGAAACCAAATGTTGTGAGTCTCTAATTAATTGCTTGAAGCTTGCTTTAACTACTAGCAACCCTTAAGCCTTAACCCAACCTTTCTTCGACCAAAACCCACAGTTAGACATGAGATGAGTGGACAATAGGGTAATCATTTACCGTGACACTCATCCCGAGATTGGTTTCCAACAAATATTACTCTAGTTATGTAAATTTTATTTTTAAGACCTAACTAGTGTTGGAACACCATAGTCACTAGCTTAGCCAATACCATAGCTTAAATACCCTGTCACACTATGACCTACCAGTTGTCAACAGCAATACCTGATCACTAGAACCCTTGTGACCATAGTCTGGCAGGTTTGACACAAATAGAATTTCTTGACTCAGTTGTTAGAAATCTTTTCTTATGTTGTGCCATGGAGTTGGTTACCCCATTGGAAACTCTCGTATACTGCGGACGAGTAGGTCATTCTATTTTATCGACCGTGTGTCATTATACACGCTCGTTTTCCATTTATTGAGAAACGATCCTTGACTTGACTATATCTACCATAATTCCGATACGCCATGCCTTATTCCCTATAAACAAAGAGTCGAGGTACAGTATTCGGACTTTGGGAACCCTCTAACCTCAATATTCCTAAAACTATGTCCTATTCTTAAGGTGGGTAGACTGTAAGCCTCCTAAAGTTTAGGATATACGAAGAGCACCGATTGATTAGAATAAATTTTATTAGAAAGATAGTGCCCTATGGACTCCCACTTTTCATTTAGATCATTTTGTGTCCCCGGCCGTGTCATTAATATTCGGAGCACGAGACTAGCTGTTATCTTCCAACAAACTGTATATACAAGGCCTAGACGAGTTCACCTTCATCTAGATATATCATGTCCCACTCAAACCCGTCCCTTTGTACTCTATTTTTATGGTACGACTTTCAGGTAGGAAGGACTAACTATAATCCTTACCATAATACCGGTATATTTTTTTTTTCGACTTCCCTTAGAACTTCAACTTCGACCCAATTCCTGCAACCCAATATATGGTTGTGATCTACTCGGAGCCCACTATGCACATGCCACTAGTGTACCACCCAATTGAGGCCTCATGTGCTGCTTAAACACAAAAGTCATTGAAGACGCATTTTAGGCTTATGGACCTAGCTAACCAACCCGACTAGCAACTAGCTCAACCTTGGATAGAAACCTATTCTAGAATACCCTAATCCAGTAGGAAGAGTTTTGTCATTGGGATCCTGTCCAATCCATATAGATCGAAACCCAATGTTCATCCAACCAACGAGTGATGTCCAATTAGGGAACCCCTTAAGACCCTGTAACACCCATCTATGCATACCACCGTATTTGGACCCAAAAAAAAAATCGAATTAGCTGTAGTAGGCCCATACCTACCATGTAGTCTCCACCTCCTAGAATGTGAATCCATTCGTAACCTTTATCCCATCTGCCTGGAAGTCGAGATACGATCTTGTATTGCATTTATGTCCCTTGCTCGTGTGTTTAAATAACCACAAAAAAGGTCGTAATCTTGAATTCAGTTCTATTTTTGGAATCTTGTTTAGACTAGAAATTCGAGAATGAAGTGTCTATATTTCATGGATTGCAAGCCCCTCTAGGCAACAAGTGTTCTCCAAATTAGCCAGTGGCTGGATTAGAGTAGCCCAATCTAGCAAATAAGGCAATAGTTCGTAAACATTCTTCCTACCTGTACCATTGAATACCCTCTACCGTTCTTGGAAGCTTCATATTCGTCCTCGATTATTTTTCCTTAGCTTCCTGTCCTTCCTATTTGTAAAATGACGAAGGGTCATGCTTATTAAATTTATCAATATATATTTTAGCTATTTGTATAAATTTGTCGCTAGTAAATTTTTGGGTTGTTGATAGATAAGAGAGGATTATAGATGTCATATACCGTAGATATCTATTGGTAGATATTTTTGCAATTAGTTGGAGGTTTTTAAAATTTTAGTGACCTAGCTTTGAGGGAGTAGTGTAACCAAAGGTGGGTAGAAGTCCTGCAGTATTCGGAATTACGAAATGACTAAGAAGAGGTATAAATATTCTTGAGAAATTAAATGGTGGATTTATTCTTTTACCTTTATTTTTGATTTTAGGCACGATTATGAGATAGAATTTTGAGGACGAAATTATTTTAAGGTGGATAGATTTGTAGCCTCCCTTCCCGAAAATTTTTAAAATATTTTTATTGTTATTTATTTGATTTAAATAGTGATTTTAGCATTTTGTAAATAATTAAATAGTTAATTAATATAGTAGATTTTAATCAAGCTTGATGACTAGAGCTGTGTTTATAACTTAATATTGTGTCTGCCTTATTAATAATGGGGGTTTAAACTTCAAACTAAGCTTGAGATGATGTGTTAAGTTAGATAAACGAGAGCAAGACAATCCAAGCCCTGACCTTGGTCTGGATTACAGTCCGTTTTCTGGTAAAATCAATGGAAAATAAGGAATAAATCAGGTATTAGTTATAGTCAAAGGAAGAAATAGTCTAAAGATTACCGAAATCTTTAGTGGATGATAGCACTATTCAGGATTAATTAAATTCTTATTTCTCTTCAGGTCTGACCTACTCTGTGAAATTGAAATTCCACGATTATTGGAGAATTCCACGTTTATTGGAGAATGTGTTTCCGGCAGAATATTATGAGCAAGAATAAGCATGATGTCATCACGATTGAGAAGTTCCAACACTAGTTTGTTATATCAATAGTGTCAATTTCAGTATTATACTATTGTAGGAAGCCACATCAGCCTAATCCTTATACTACCAAACCCAAGCAGCTATCAAACCATAAACTCTCGGCCCAAACATAACAGCAGCCCGAGCAACCACAAGCTCAGACCAGCCTCATCCCGAGCCCGAACTGAGCCCCGCGCCTGTGTAGAGTCGACTACTTTATATATCGAGAGAGAAGGGAGTTCAAAGAAAAACTCGAAACCCTAATTCCAGTGCCCCGCCGACCCCCACGGTTCAGAGTATAAAACGAGTATTTGCCGAGAGGAACAACTCGACAAAAGAAAACCTAATCCTCCATACCAGGACGCCGCGCCCCACCCTCGGTTGTCCGGACGACCCACCAGTAGCCGCGCGCCACCGCCGTGCGCCAGAGTCGGTCGGCAGGCGCACACGCGCGATAGTGAACGCACCATGACAGCAGCCCAATCACCACTACTTCGAGGTACGTTTTCTCCACGTACGTTCAACGAAATATCGACCCGTAAATTTCTATGGATAGCTAGGTTAACCCCCTACCCATCCCTTCAACCAGAATGTTTTGGTTTGCCATAGAGAAATTATATAAATTCCCGAAACTTCAGGAAAAACCAGCGAAGAACAGGACATATATGACAGTCCCGAACAGCTCTGTTCGAGGATCGATTCCAATCGATCCAGTGCGATTTTAGAAAAACTTTTTAAAGACAGTCCTAGACACCATGTAGGGCTTCACAACCCTTTTTGCGGAATTTGAAATCATCGACTATACGTCGAGAAATCGAATCCCAAAGTTTCCCAAAAACCTGTTTTGAAAACATTAAAATTGTTCCACACGACGTGCGTCATGCCAATCGGGACGACGTGGTCACGAACCGAAAGCATCGAAAGCTGCATAACGGCTTCGTGGTCGTGTGAGCTTTGACGGAATTCAAATTGGTCGCGTGTGTGCGACGAATTTGATGCGTATCCGTCGAAATTTTCCGTATCGACCACTTTGCAAGTTTTCCAATTACTTTATGCACGCTCATCAGATCGAGACGAAACTTGCGCCAATAGGACCGTATCATTTTTTTGGTCCTGCATGCCAAGTTTGGTCCAATTCAGAGACAGTTGAATTGTACGTCGTTTTGCGGGCCCCGCGATTCCACTCAACGGGCGATTTTGTGCACGGCCCGCCGAAATCCAATTTTGAACATATGGTTGGGTTCGTATCGAAAAACTGGATCCGTAGACATGTAGTTTGACGACTTTAGAGACCGTTGACTCTGGCACGCTTTTCGGTGCAAAGCGGGTCCAACGGCGGACATCGTTTTGATCCGAAATTACCGTTTTGCCCCTGTGTCCAGAATTGGACTTAAGGACAGGCAATCCTAGCTAATTGGACTATTCTGAGATCATTGGTATTGTTTATTTTAGCTTCCGGGGACTGTTGTACGGGTTTTGACTATTGTGGCACATTGAGTAGTTCAGATTGTCGGTTTCACCAGCAGAGGACCACAGGCGAGTACAGTTTATTGTCTGCATTTCAATATTGATCTTTACTATATTTCATTAATTAGTCATTGGTTATGTGATATTTTTATACTCTATTATAAATTATTGAGTCGGGAATGAGAAGTACCAAGGATGTGTGATCAGACCGTAGACCTTGTAGATCTCGTAGACATTGTAGATCTTGTAGACCTTGTTTACTTTCATGCAGTAAATCTTGTAGACCTTATTTACTTTCATGCAGTAGATCTTGTAGACCTTGTTTACTTTCATGCAGTAGATCTTGTAGACCTTGTTTACTTTCATGCAGTAGATCTTGTAGACCTTGTTTACTTTCATGCAGTAGATCTTGTAGACCTTGTTTACTTTATGCAGTAGATCTCGTAGCTCGTACGGTGTAGTACCCCAGACCGATCACATGTCAAAGGTACTTCTAACGGTGGAAAGTATATTGGTCTATTTTTACTATTGATTTTCTCACGGCTTTACTGTTATTTTCAAAACTCATGATTGATGCCTAACCTTTGTCTTATAGTCATTTTCTTTATTTGAAATTGCATTCAGTAAATTGTGCTCGTTCCATTCCTGACTGGAAACCAACATTTTTAGGTTAGCCGTGGATTCACTTAGCTTGGGAAGTGACGGAGGATACTTGCAGACAAAAGCCTAGAGACTAGCTAGATAGTTGAGTTGTAGTCATACCTTTATTTGTACAAGTTTGTATTCTTCTACAAATGTAAAACTTGTAATCTTTGTAAGTTAAATTAATTATGTGAATGAGCATTGTTTGTGATTTTGATCTTCATGGCCGTGACAGCGTTCTACCGCCGATACTGCGGCGTAGGCTGGCTTGGACACGTCTCGTATCCGTTTAAAAAAAAATGGGTGCGGGTCGTGACACCTAGTTTGACCATAGTTAACCTAGTTTGACTTCTAGGGTTGACCAGAGTTGACCAAGAGTTGACTTTGGCCTAGATTGACCTAGATTCATGTAGAATGCATTGTAGTGCTTCATTTTACCATATGGCCTGTGTTCAGCAAAACAGGGAATGTGGACTGTTGATTATGGTGTGTGTTATTGAGTGTTCATTCCTAGTTATATGGTGTGTGTGTGTGTGTGTATATGGTATGTGTTATTGAGTGTTCATTCCTGTTGGTTATGGCTCAATCATTCAAATACTCAAATCTGGAATATGGACTGTCAAGTCCTAATACCCAAGTAAAACCCAAACTGGTAATGAGGGGACTGTGCAGACCAAATCTCAGGTTTACATATTCCAAATTTTGAAAAACAGTCTAATATTGGTTATGGTTATCTTTTTAAACTACAGGGAGAAAAGGACATTCTGTATTTTATTTTTTATTTTTTGCAGATTTAGCGACGTTCACCGACGTTTACCGACGTCCACCGACGTACGTTTGCGTCGGTAAACGTCGGTAAATCTGCAAAATTTTCCAGGGTACCGACGTTTACCGACGTCCTTATACGTCGGAGAACGTCGGTAAACGTCGGTGAACGTCGATAATAATTCCAGAAATTACCGACATTTAGTGACATTTTAAACGACGGTAAACGTCGATAAATTCTCAGGATTTTACCGATGTGTAGCGACTTTAAACACGTCGCTAAACCAGCGACGATACGACGGTAGACGTCGGTAATATACCGACGTATATATACGTCGGTAATCCACCGACGACACGACGGTAGACGTCGGTAATATACCTACGTATATATACGTCGGTAAACGTCGGTACTTGCGATGTTTGGCGACGTTTTAAAGATCAGCGACTTACGTTTCCGCGACAAGTCCAAAACGTCGGTAATTACGTCGGTAAATATTTTTAGCGACGAAATTTGTCGTTTTAGCGACGTATTTAGGCGTCACTAAAATGACTTATTCTGGTAGTGCTTATGATCGAATACGTGAATTGGGATAAATGACGTTGGAAAGTATGAAATGTGAATTATGGTTTAGCGATGAATTGTGTCATAATGTACTTAACTTGGAAGGATTGATAGGCGGATTATGTCGAACGTGTTCAAAGAGATAGACCATGTGAAATGGCTTGATGAACGAGTGATATTGATATGTCGAAGAATTGGTTGAAACGTGAGTTATCGTAGGATGGCTTTCCTAAATGAATCAGACCCGTGCGACGAATGTTGGGATGTGTGTAGGAAATCTATGCTCGAAGTTTAGAAATCGGAGTGATACGAGATTGGGTAGAAAACCCCGTACTATCAACTTGGTTTGACCTTAGGATGGGTTCAGTGTTGATGTTGTTGTTTGGAAACTATAATTCCAATACTGACAATCGACCTTGGACTGAAAAAGATAGTCTAGAGACATTGCCCAGCGATTAGGCAGACGTCCCGGTGTGGAGCGATAGGAATTGTGGAGACACCACTCACGAGGCTCAGTTGACATGCTCGTATATCAGGGATGCTTGAATATGTGCATGATCCGCCTCGAGTGGTGATGGCGGATTCTCTATCACGAGGCTTGGCTGAAATATATGTATTTTGGGGACGCCTAAAATATGTGCACGATCCAACTAAGTGATACGTTGAATTCAAGCGAGACTTGAGGAACGGAAAAGTGTCGAGGATTTTGAGATCACGATTTTTGAAGAAAAATTGTGGGTAGCACGAGCGTGGCTCGGATTGAGGGAACGCATAGGAGAAATATGTGCGATAAACGTAGGATATTGAATCAAGTTATAAGTCGATAAGTGTACTCAGTTAGTTTCGAGGATGAAACTTTTTCTGAGTGGTGTATGATGTAGTGTCCCGTACCACTCAGTCAATCGGAGGAATCGAAACGCCGATGACGTTCGAACTTAGCCTTGCAACGGTGACTCGAAGACATCGCTCGATCGAGGCGACTCCTCGCTCAGGTGGGGTAGTTTCGGTAAACTCGCCTCATCTTAGCCTTCATATAATAAATTTCATGTTTTTAAATACACAAGTAGGCTTGATAATAAAAGAGACGAACCCACATAGCTAAGGGAATAATCCCAAGTCGAGTCGGATTGAATTAGAATATGGAAAGGTCCAACGGTCGGCTTAGAGTTGGTGCACAGCGTGCTTTGAAAATGACATTTGATCCTTCGTCCCGTGGCTTGGGAGAAGGAAAGTTGGTATTCGCCACAAAGCTAAGAGTTAGCCTAAGTCATAGGCGTCGCCCGCATAAATGCTTCATAAAGCATGAGCGGTCCCATTGTCCAAGGCTTGGCATAGCCTTGGCTCGTCCCTCAGGTTAAGCTGTATTGCACGATTTGTGGCATAAGTCTAGGCACCCAGATGACTTGGTCGTTCAAAGTCGAACACATGCGTGGCACGTTTTTGCGATGCGAGGCTTGACGCAGCCTTTGCTCGTCGAGTTGTTGTGCGATTAAGTTAGGCTAAGTTTTGTTAGGCTATCAAAGGCATTCTAAGCACTGTCCCGCGTATTCTGCGGTTGTCGAAATTACTTGGTTTTACGACCTTAACGCCCGTCGTATAAAGTGTCTTAGACAATAGTTTCACCCAGAACACCAATTGTCGTAAGGCACGATGTCACGGACTTAGTGTTTCTAAGGCACGGGTCACGGTTGATTCATTTGATTTTGGAAAAAGTTCAAATAGTCGTTCCTGAGTTAAAGGAAATGATAGGGTAAGAAAGAAGAATGCTCGCGACCATGGGTCGTCGAGGCGGTCTCAAATGTGAGAAGTATCAAACATGGCCCTGAAAGAGATGGTAACATGAAAAATAGAATGACTATGTGAGACATTTATTTGAGTCGAGTCTTGCATGGTCATTGGACAACTTGTCGACAAGGTAAATAGTTTTCCCGTAACGGCGACCCACAGGGCCCGGGACCGTTACGGCTGAGTATGGAAACAAAGAATAGTTGTGTTGAATCAATAGCACCTGGTTAGTCGGGGACTTCCAGTGGGGCTAGCTACCTTGCGCTGGAAGGGTCCCGTCCAACGCAAGTTATGAGTCCATGTATAGCTTGTTATGCTAGTGACCTCATATAGATGAGTCGGCATGGGCGGCAATCCACGTATATGCCTTTGGATTGAGTCGAGTATTATGTGCAGTGTATCAAGAGTCGGAAAGAATGCGTACACGATAAAGACAATATTTTGGGGCCTAAGATTTGGCTGCAACGTAGACACCGTGCTTCGACACGAGTTGTGGTGTCAAGTCTTAATTAAGTTGTTGGCATAGTGTTGCACAAGTTTGGAATTGAGTCGTTTCGAGTTTAAGTCAGGAAATCGCCGCAAAGACAAAGTTGGTTGAGTGACACTAGTTCACAAGTCTTATTGAGTCAGTTGGTGACGTTGCGTCTCTGATTATGGGCCGAAAGGCAAGCACGACTTGATAGGTTAACGTTGTTGCAAGTACGGGATGGTCTTGAGACACAAAATAGGCCAAGACGTCTGTCCTAAAACTGATCCTAAGGCAAGAGTAGAAAGACAATCATAAAGGGACTGTTGCACAAAAGTAAATGAACGTGTCGGTTTTGTATGGGTGGGCGAGGAGCTTATTCCACTAGTACAGTTGAGTACTGACACCCACACAGTTTTCATGTGCAGGCACAGGTAGAAGCTCGTAGCAGAACTCGCTTGGATGTGCCAAGGCACAGAGTTCCTTGGCGATTCGAGGCGTGCATTTTGAGTGAAGACTAGACTTAAATGAGACATAATGTATGGACATCGTCTCTCTAAAACAATCGCTGGTTCAAGACTTCTATTGAGAGATGAGAGAGAGCTGAGTGACTTATAATGTGAGAAGAGTGAGCTTGAGTGACTCGTAATCTTGGCCTTGTACCCCATTGTAATCCTTGTTTCAATATCAATAAAATACATCTTTGAATGACTTGTGTTTTGTTCCACATTTTCGTTGGCATACTTAATGTATCTGCTTGGGACTTCTGTGCGACGACCCCGTCGCAGCCGCTGTAATCGGCCGTTATGGAACCCGCCTTGCACGAGCGCAATATAGGCTCGTGCAGCATCACGCCTTAGCGAGGACGATCGCCTCTACGGGAGCGGGGCGTGACACGAGACACTACACAAAGCCCCTCCAGTTGAACTCCATCCATCCCCTCCAGTTGAACTCCATCCATTAAGTCTAAACCTCCTTGATTAGGGAAGACATATGTTGTATTATTTGTTCATATATTTATATATATATATATATATATATATATATATATATATATATATATATATATATATATATATATAGAGATAGAGAGAGAGGGGTAAAGGTAATTGTATTACTTCAAAAAATAAGGTACATCCAATAGTCTTTCATGAAGATGTGCTCTACGCACCATAGGAACCAACCATTTTACTGCTAGGACAAACACATTCTTGAGCTTGAAACACAACTATTTGCTGCCCCATGCTCGTTGACGTACCATGGTTGCTTCATTTCCCTACCCCGGTCAGCACACTGCTCCGTACCCTATCCACTGCTGGTTGCACTTCCAAAGCCCCTCTCTAGTTGAACTCCATCCATTAAGTCTAAACCTCTTTGATTAGGGGATACATCTGTTGTATCATCTCCTATGTGTCCACTCTCAGTGCCTGTTTCACTTAACAAAATTGCCAAACAAAAGGTTGGATTTTGAAAATAAAACGAGAAAAAGTACAAGAAGTACAAATTTGATTCTGGGAAAGTATTGCTATGGTAGTCTGATTCGTAAAAGATCACTTTGTTCCTTGGACCATATGATGATGAAGAAGATCACTGCTTGAAGTAGAACAACTTGGAAGAACTAAGTCACCAGAAAGGTATCGACACACTTGGGCACTGATGGCGAGGTCGAATGCTTTCCTGCTTTGCTTCACTCTATTCTGAAAGAAAAGTTAAAGAAGAATGCTCCGGGGAATCAAAATCTCGAAGTCCTAGTCTCTGTATTCTCCTCTGTTCTCTCTCTGTCTGTCTGTTTGAGAAAAATAAGTCTATTTATAGACTGGGGCTTCTGTGCGTAAAAAGACACCAAAATCTGTCTTTACGCTAACAACTGCCACCCATGATCGGAGTCATCCTTTGCATACGTTGACACGCGTCCCATCATTTCAGTGAGAATAGGATGCATGTACACACGTTCTTCGAAATATATGGCATGAAGGCCATGTAAGCAAATCACGTTCCATACTGGCCAGAAAGAATAGGGCGTAAAAATAGCTCCAACATCCTCTGGGCGTAAAGCAGTAAGATGAGCGTAAAATAGCTCTGTCATAAGTTTACAGTGTAAAGTGGTTATTGAATAACCTTGAGCGTAAAATGGCTCAAATAGACTTTACACACACATTGTTTTATGAGCGTAAGAACCCATGAAAAACTCGGTGCATAAAAGAAACCATATGGTGAGCGTAAAGTAGCTCGATCCCCCTTAAACGACAACAATAGTCTTTGTATAAGACAAACCCCATTAAATTCTGTGGTAAATGCCATCATTAATATCTTCATGTCAGAGTTTGTATTAAATGCTAGATTTGACAGCTTTGTCCAGCGTGAAGTAGACTGCTCTGTCCTTGGCGTAAAACCATGGGTGTAGCCCCGAGCGTAAAGTGATCAGCCTGCTTAGGCGTAAATTGATTAGCCTAGTCTTAGGCGTAAAAGAGATTACCCATTCCTCTGGGCATAAAGCAGATCACTTATGAATGAGATGACCCTTTCATTGAAGCACTTTTTACGCTCCTACAGCGCCCTGATCATTGTTAGTCTCATATCCAACCCGATACACTTTAGGTGGATGGCCAAAGCATCGGCACGTCGAACAGACGGGAGGCACCCATTCATAGTCCACCTGCTTAGTATACACCTCCCCTGAGAAGACCTCATACTCCAGTTGCGTAGGAAGCACAAGTCCTGTGTCAATCTTCCTACTGAGAATGTAATTGTATTACTTCAAAAAAATAAGGTATATCCACCACCATTAGGTGGTACCCCTACTGAGTATCATAACTTTTACACCATTCTCAACATTATGAACTATGCCCACAGTAGTAGTGCATACATTATCAAAGATGCGGTTATTGTGTTCCTTCCATACATGACATACGGTAGTCGTTAATCTGGTACAAGCTTATTGGAACCATCTACACCTCGGCTTCTCCCTCCTCTAATATCATGGAATCCCTCTACTATACCATATTCATCTGACTGCCTAATTTGTAGGGCAGCCTTCTGTCTACGCCACAGTTCTTTGGACACTAGACAATAAAAAAACAGGTGCAACAAGTCTTCGTCGCTTTGGCCACATAAGACACAAGTCTGTTCTCCAAGCGGCACTCCGAACCTCGCTAGTCTAACCCTTGTAAGTTTGTATAGACAATACTACATTTTCTGGGCAACTCCACGTGTCCAAATGTTGTTTGTATCAGCCATTTTCTCATGTACCTCCCTGACCTGGCAGTATTTTGCCATCCCAGGTCCACCTGTCATTGGGAAGGTTGCCATCTATAATTGACCGCTCAATTTCTAAGGCCCATCGTATGGCTCAATTTCTAAGGCCCACCTATAACGGCCCAAATGTTGCACCCCGCCCGAGGCCCAGTTGCATAACCTTTTCGCAGACCAAGGTTATGCGGAAAGCTTCCAGAACATTCTAGAAGATGGCGGAAGGCTCTAGAAGATTGTGGATCTCTCCGGAAGGCCCAAGATCGTTCTAGGAGGCCTAAGAAGCTTCTGGAAGGCCCTTGAAGTTTCCTTTTATGTTGCTAGGGAATAAACCTAGAATACGCCATTCCAGTTATGGTAGAATGTAATAATCCTTGGAATATTCCTTCCAGGACTTTTCTTGTATTGCTCTATGAGCACTTATAAAAGGGGGAGGCTCTCATTTGTTCCTCACCACCTAAAAATTGTAAGCATTCTCCAAGTCAATAAAGAGAACCTTACGAGTCCATCTTTGCTCCACTATTCTAATTTCCTTAGCGATCTAGCTAAGTCGGGTTGGGAAGGCTTGCACGAGTCTTTGAGGAGAAAGATAGTGCACCGCACGGGACAAAGTGCTCACACTAAGTCCGTGACAAGTGGTATCAGAGCAAAGGTTCGATCGCCGTCATGACTTCGACCGAAGCCATCATCAACGAGGAACCGGCACAACCTTCATCGCCTAAGGAGAAGGCAAAGACCTCGAGGAAGGGCAAGAGCAAGGAACCGTTGGTGGAACGGGCTCTTGGCGAGTTGGCTGACCGGGTTGAGATGCTGGAGAAGGGCGTGACGGGCGTCGAGTATCAAGTGGAGCAGAACCAAGCGGCTCACGAGGAATTCGCCGAAGGTTTGGAGGCGGATGTCGCCACGGCTATGTCGAAGTTCCGAGAGCATCTCCGCGAGATGCAGGCCAAGTTCGAGGAGGAATGAAAGGCCACGAAGGCGGAGATTGCTGAACTACGCAAAGAGCTACAAACCAAGGCGGAGGTCCTCGAGAGGGCCATTGCTGGTGGTCCGACTCCGAGGAGGGAGTCGACGCAGAGGGTGAAGTATCCAGAACCCAAATCCTTCACTGGCGTACGGGACGTGAAGGAGGTGGATAACTTCATCTGGAACGTCGAGCGTTACCTGAAGGCGGTCCGCATCGAGGATGAGACCGACAAGGTAAACGCAGCGTCCCTATATTTTTCTGATGATGATACGCTGTGGTGGCGACGCAGGTGCATTGATATAGAAAAGGGACTCTGCAAGATCGAGACTTGGGAGGATCTCAAGAAGGAGATCAAGTCTCAATTCTACCCAAAGAATGTGGAGTATGTCGCAAGATGGAGTTTGCGTCAACTCAAGCACACCGGAACGATCAAGGAGTATGTGGCGGAGTTCACCCGCCTGATGCTCACCATTTCCAGTATGGGCGAAGAGGATCGCCTGTTCGCATTCCTAGAGGGTCTACAACCATGGGCGATACAAGAATTGCAGATGCAAGATGTGTCAGATCTGAACACGGCTGTTGCGGCAGCCGAGAAGCTGATGGAGTATCGACGGAACGATGCCCCAAAGCCCAAGGAAAAGACCACCATCAAGTTCAATGGTGGGGGAGCAAAGAAGAACAACGGAAAGGGAGGCCTGTCACCGAAGGACAAGCCGCAAACAAAGCCTTCGACGGAGCGGAAGATCGAGTGCTATGTGTGCGGTGGAAATCACCTCGCATAGGACTGTCCGAACAAGGGCAAGAGGGTGAACGCGGTCCAAGGCGAGGAGGCCGAGGACATGGAGCCTAAGAAGGGGGCTCATATGGGTGCCCTGCGCCTGTTGAATGCTTTGAAGAGCAAGGCGGTAGTGTCCAAGACCCCGAATCGAGAGCTGATGTACATGGACGTGAAGATCAACGGCCACAACACCAGGGCGATGGTCGACACGGGGGCTTCCCACAACTTTATCTCGGACGCGGAGGTCCGACGCTTGGGTTTGGCACTGGAAAAAGACTCAAGCAAGATAAAGGCAGTCAACTCTGAGGCGCGCCCGTGCAGGGGGTGGCCAAAGGGGTGAAGATCCAAGTGGGAGACTGGACGGGTGTTACCAGTCTCACGACAGCACCACTGGACGACTTCGACATGATCGTTGGGATGGACTTCCTCACTTCGGCAAAGGCGATCCCAATGCCTCATCTGGGAGTCGTCGGGATCATGGAGGAGAGCTCTCCGTGCATGGTGACAACTACACGAGGCAAGCTTACGAAGGAGAAGGCTCTCTTCGCATTACAACTCAAGAAGGAGATGCGACACGGAGAGATGACTTACCTTGCTGTGCTCAAGACGGAGGAGGCACCCGTACAGGGGGATCTTCCGCCTGAGATCGATGACGTCCTTGTGGAGTTCGGGGACGTCATGCCGAAGGAGTTGCCGAAGAGGCTACCTCCGCGGAGGGAGGTAGACCATGCCATCGAGTTGGAGCCGGTTACGAAGCCGCCCGCCATGGCTCCATACCGCATGGCCCCGCCCGAGCTGGACGAGTTGAAGAAGCAACTCAAGAAGCTGCTGGACGCGGGATTCATCAGACCGTCAAAGGCCCCGTATGGTGCACCGGTGCTGTTCCAAAAGAAGAAGGATGGAAGCCTTCGTTTGTGCATCGACTATCGTGCACTAAACAAGGTAACCGTCAAGAACAAATATCCCATCCCGTTGGTGGCAAACTTGTTCAACCAATTGGGAGGCACGAGATACTTCTCCAAAATTGATCTGCGCTCGGGGTATTATCAAGTTCGGATTACAGAGGGCGACGAGGCTAAGACGGCATGCGTGACGAGGTATGGCGCATATGAGTTTATGGTTATGCCTTTTGGTCTAATAAATGCTCCTGCGACTTTTTGTACTTTGATGAACAAGCTCTTTCATCCCTACCTGGATCGGTTCGTCGTGGTCTACCTCGATGACATCGTCGTGTACTCAAACACGATGGAGGAGCACATCGAGCATTTGAAGACTGTCTTCCAGGTGCTAAGGGAGAACGAACTTTTCATCAAGCGAGAGAAGTGCTCATTCGTACAAGAAGAGGTATCGTTCTTGGGGCACTGGATTAGGCATGGCAAGATATGGATGGACGGCGCAAAGGTCCAGTCCATACGGGAGTGGGAGGCTCCCACCAAGCCGACGGAGCTGCGATCGTTCTTTGGCTTGGCGAACTACTACCGGCGGTTCATCCGATGATATTTCGCCATCGCAGTGCCTCTGACCGATCTCTTACGGAAGGATCGGGCGTGGAGCTGGACGCCCCGATGCGAGGAGGCATTCGAGGCACTGAAGCGGGCTGTGACGGAGGAGCCGGTCTTGTCTCTACCGGACTACTCCAAGGCGTTCGAAGTACACACGGACGCGTTCGACTTCGCCATCGGTGGGGTGTTGGTGCAGGAAGGACACCCCATCGCGTTCGAGAGCCGCAAGCTGAATGATACTGAGCGGCGCTACACGGTGCAGGAGAAGGAGATGACCGCGGTCGTGTATAGCTTGAGGACATGGCCGCACTACCTCCTCGGCACCAAGTTCGTGGTCATGACGGACAATGTTGCCACGAGCTACTTCCAGTCCTAAAAGAAGCTATCTCCGAAGCAGGCGAGATGGCAAAATTTTCTAGCCGAGTTCGACATGGTATTGCAGTACAAACACGACAAAGAAAATCAGGTGGCCGATGCGCTTAGCCGGAAGGCCGAGCTCGCATCTGTGTGCTTGCTCAAGGAGGACATCCTGGACCGTGTTCGAGTGGGAATCATGGAGGACCCACTAACACTGGCCATAGTGAAGCTTGCCAAGGAGGACAAGACGAGAAGGTTCTGGCTGAAAGACGGACTTCTCTACACCAAGGACGACAGGGTGGTCGTGCCTAGGTGGAGTGGCTTGCGGAGACAGCTACTCAAGGAGTGCCATGACACAAAGTGGGCTGGACATCCGGGGCAGAATCGAACCTTAGCGCTACTGGAGGCCGCATACTACTGGCCTCGCATGCGCGAAGATGTGGAGGACTATGTTCGCACTTGTCTTGTGTGCCAACAGGACAAGGTGGATCATCAGAAGCCCGAGGGCCTGCTGGAGCCTCTTCTCGTGCCGAGTCGGCCGTGGGAGAGCATTTTGATGGACTTCATATCCGCCCTGCCGAAAGTGGGGGCGCTTGGGTCCATTCTCGTGGTGGTGGACCGATTCTCAAAGTACGTGACCTTCATTGCTTCTTTGATGGACTGTATAGTAGAGGAGGCCGCGCGACTGTTCATCAGCCATGTGGTGAAGTTCTGGTGCATCCCGGTCAACATTGTCAGCGACCGAGACCCCCGCTTCATGGGAAAGTTCTGGACGGAAGTTTTCAAAATCCTCGGGACGGACTTACACTTCTCGACAGCTTCCACCCGTAGACGGACGGGCAGACCGAGCGGGTCAACTCGCTACTCGAGGAGTACTTGCGACACTTTGTGAGTGCCAACCAGAGGGATTGGGTGCATCACCTCGATGTCGCTCAGTTCTGCTACAATCTTCAACGGAGCGAGTCGTCGCACAGCAGTCCATTCGAGTTGGTGATGGGTCACCAACCGCTTGCCCCGCACACACTGAGTGCGGGGTCCTCGAGTAGAAGCCCCACGGCCAACCAGTTCACTTCAGATTTCAAGGCAAAGGCGGACATTACGAAGGCATTTCTGGAGAAGGCCGCGAGGAAGATGAAGAAGTGGGCCGACGCGATGCGAAGGCCGGGTGAGTACAAAGAGGAGGACATGGTGCTGGTGAAGCTACAACCGCAACAGTTCAAGGTGTTCCGTAAGGTGCACAAAGGACTAATCCGAAAGTATGAAGGCCCCTTCCCCGTGCTCAAGAAGGTAGGCAAGGTGGCCTACAAGCTTGAACTCCCTGCCTAGCTGAAGATTCATCCAGTCTTCCATGCTAGCTGCTTGAAGCCGTACCATGAAGACTTGGAGGATCCCCAGCGCGAAGTTCTGAAGCGACCGACGGCGACCATGACGACTTCCTTCGACAAGGAGGTGGAAGCCGTACTGGACAGGAGGACCATTCGGCGACAAGGCGTGTCCCCGTATGTGGAGTACCTCATCCAGCGGAAAGGCTTGCCTTACGGCGAGTCTAGCTGGGAACGTGCTGATATGCTGCATCATTTCGAAGCCGAGATCCAGGCGTTTCTCAGCGAGCATGGTTAACGAAGGCGTCAACGCCTTAGGTGGGGGAGAATGTAACGGCCCAAATGTTGTACCCCGCCCGAGGCCCAGTTGCATAACCTTTTTGCGGACCAAGGTTGTGCGAAAAGCTTCCAGAACATTCTAGAAGATGGCGGAAGGCTCTAGAAGATTGTGGATCTCTCCGGAAGGCCCAAGATTGTTCTAGGAGGCCCAAGAAGCTTCGGAAAGGTCCTTTAAGTTTCCTTTTATGTTGCTAGGGAATAAACCTAGAATATGCCATTCCAGTTATGGTAGAATGTATTAATCCTTGGAATATTCCTTCCAGGACTTTCCTTGTATTGTTCTATGAGCACTTATAAAAGGGGGAGGCTCTCATTTGTTCCTCACCACCTAAAAATTATAAGCATTCTCCAAGTCAATAAAGAGAACCTTACTAGTCTATCTTTGCTCCACTATTCTAATTTTCTTAGCGATCTAGCTAAGTCGGGTTGGGAAGGCTTGCACGAGTCTTTGAGGAGAAAGACAGCGCGCCGCACGGGACGAAGTGCTAGCAAAAACACTAAGTCTGTGACACACCGCTCAATTTCTACCATGGTTTGCTTTGGCAAACGTGTGTCCCTTGACCCTATCTAATAGACTGGAGTGGTGTATCCACGGGTCCAACCACAAGTCAGTAGTTTTACCGTCACGGAACTGGCGGGATAGGAATTGCTGTACTAGTGGTCGGTGACCGAGGATATGCTTGACGCTAGCGGACTCATTGTTATTCTTCCGATATGTCCAAAAATTATGCTCCTTGGGGTAGCGAATATTCATCTGCCATGCCCAAAACTGATGAATGCGGCATCGGTGTCTAGGAATTTCTCTGTTACAGCCGTCGATCTTCTATCCAGTGCTCGAAGTGTGTGCATTCGAGTTGTCGTTCCCTAGCAAAAGTCTAATACTAGACTCTCCCAAGCTCCGACCATGCAATAGACGACTCCAAACATGGGATGCCTTGTAATTCGCCTCAACTTTGTGCAGGGTGTTCATGTGGGAAATATTTGTTGGTGTTTTCTTTACCTGGAGAGAGCTTGCTCTCAACATATCTTGTAAAAGTTTAGTCCCACATCGAAAATGCACTATGAGTTATCTCAACATATATACTTGGTTGTTTTGTTGAGAGATGCACATGGGGTGGTGACCCTAAGGAGGGAAACATGTGGGTAATTTTACTAGGAGGTAAGAATAAGGCTCCAAGGATTAAGCATTAATGCTTTTGTCATTCTCTTGGATTAATTCCATTTGGAGCTAAGCCCCAGCGACTCGGACTCGGGCTCGGGCTCAGGCTCATGGGCTCATGAGGTGTAATGTGGCATTTTGTTGGCACACTTAGCACGTTAGCAGTCATGCGGCTCATATGCGGCCTCATACGGTCTCATACGGCTCATGCGGTCCATGCGGCCATGAGGCCATATGGCTTATGCGGCCAGCCTACTGCTGCTGCTGCCGCATAGAGGGCTCCGCTGACTGTGCAGGCTACAAGTCAGTTATGGAAAGACTG
Source organism: Iris pallida (assembly GCA_029216955.1). NCBI lineage: Eukaryota > Viridiplantae > Streptophyta > Magnoliopsida > Asparagales > Iridaceae > Iris > Iris pallida. Next base: position 8,293,133 of record JANAVB010038613.1, read on the forward strand.
ATTCAATGCGATTAATTCAGATCCACTTTTTGTGGGATTTGAATTAATTTCGTTTCCATCTTTGTGGGATTTGAATTAATTTTGTTTCCATCTTTGTGGAATTTGATTTAATTTCGTTTCCATCTTTGTGGGATTTGAATTAATTTCGTTTCCATCTTTGTGGGATTTGAATTAAGTTTGTTGCTATCTTTGTGGGATTTGATTCAATCTTTCCATAACTGAAGAGGCGGATAGGGTTTCCACCCTCTCTATATATACTCTCTTCTGGCCTCCTTTGTGAAGAACTACGAATTTTATAAGTCAGAAAAGAGAGAGAGAGAGAGAGAGAGAGAGGTGTAGCTGCCGCCATTACAAGTCCATCCGAGGAGTTAGAACAGAGGTGACTTCGAGCGTTCCACAAGTTCTTCAACTTGCTGGTTCCTGGAAGCAATTCGTGTGGGGCAAATCTTGCTTTGAGCAACGGTGTTTTGACACCCCAGCAACTTTTCTTCATCTCATCTTTCTCTAGATTATTGTAACTCGTTCTGTCCAAATTACAACACGTTTGCAAGAAAAAATGAGAGATCTTCTCTTCTCTATTTCCCTCCTTCTTATTGTAATCTGGCTATTTGGTTTTTTGTATCCTCGTAGATCTTGAGTTTTATCACTACAAAGTTTTGTGTGACTCTCAGATCACGATTGCATCAGTTTTTCATCTTTGATCAAGCCCCGGGACTAACAATCTCAAAGCAAGATCCTTGTAGATGGAAAACATTAATGCTTCGCTCGTCCAATCGGACTACTGCAAGTTGGAAAAGTTCGATGGAGAGCATTATCAAGTCTGGAAGAGGAAGATTTATCTAACTCTTCAACTCAAAGACATTGATCATATACTTTTGGAGGAAGGACCTTCTGTTCCAGACACTGGGTCTACTACCGCAATTAATACGGCTGCCAAACTCCAGGCCAAATAGAGAAGGAAAAATAGCATCTACAGGCTTCTCATCCTGAATGCTATGGAGGATTCCCTGGCAGAATTCTACTCAAAGAAGGAATTTGCTAGAGACATATGGGAGTCTGTGGAAAAACTGTATGAAGAATATAGGAATAGGAGCAAGATGTTTGTGGTTGAAAAATATCACAAATTGCTCTTTGAGGACGAAAAGCCCATGTTGCCACAGGTGAAGGAATTTCTGAAGCTGCGTCAGAAACTGGAAGACGAAGAGATGCCCCTTCCCAATAAGTTTGTCTTTGGAGGGATCGTCTCAAAACTTCCTGCTGGATGGAGTACCTTCTATACAAGGATGCTCAGAAAGAAGCTAGACATTAGCTTGGGAGATCTACTTCAAGAGATCCATGTTGAGGACGAGATGCGTTCCCAACAGAAGATGGACACTCTGTCCAAACAGTTGGCTAAGGCCAATCTAGTGCAGACGAGAGATCCCAAGGAGAAGCAGGCGGCTTCTCATCACAAGAAGAAGGACTTCACTAATCTAAAAGTGAAGGGTCCTTCATTCAAGCAACAGAAGTCCAAGTCCCACGTGACTTATTTCAATTATGACAAGAAAGGCCACTACAAGAGTGAATGCAGATCCAAGCCTAAACAATCAGAGAAAGGTGAGCCTAGTAAGGTTTTATTAGTCTTTAATATTGTTGCTATGATCGCACAGGTCATAACTGTAGGAGTTGACTATGACTGGTGGATAGACACTGGTGCGACTTGTAATATCTGTTCTGGAAAGGAATGGTTTGTCACGTACCAGTCGATATCTGAGAAGGTTGTCATGGCGAACCAGGCCCAAGCTGAAGTTCTGGGGATCGGGACTGTGGAGCTGAAACTTACTTCTGGGAACACTCTGACGCTTCAAGGTGTGAAGCATGTTCCGGTGATTGCCAAGAACCTGATCTCTGGGAGTCTGCTCTGCAACGCAGGCTTGAGGATGGACATCAATGTCGGTCAGATGGTGATGTCCAAGAAGGGAACATACTTCAGGAAGGCTTATCAAACCGAAGGGATGTTTAAAATTCAGCTTGTCAACCAGTTTAATGACATTAATGCAGTTGTATTTTCTGATTATTCTCTTGAGTTGTGGCATAATAGAGTACTAGGACATATTTATTGTAAAAGAATTAACAAAATGTCCAGTCTAGGACTTATCTTCAAATGTGGGGGTAAGGTAGAGAAGTGTGAAGTATGTGCTCAGACAAAGATCACAAGGAAACCCTTTCATCGGGTCAATCGAAGCACAGATCTTCTGGAGTTGGTGCACTCTGATATCTGTGACTTTAAATATTTCTCTACGAAGGCCGGGATGAAGTATTTCATAACCTTCATCGACGACTTCTCAAAATATGCGTTCGTCTACTTGCTCAAGACTAAAGATGAAGCTTTCGAGAAGTTCAGAGAGTTCAGGGCCGAAGCTGAACGGCAGACTGGACAACAACTCAAGAGGTTGAGAAGTGATCGAGGTGGGGAGTACAGGTCTCATGAATTCACATTATTCTGCAAAGAACATTGAATCATAAATGAGACTACTGCTCCGTATTCTCCTCAATCTAACAGAGTAGCGGATTGGAAGAACAGAACGTTGACAGAAATGATGAACTCAATGCTGCTAACCGCGGGTCTTCCTAAATTCTACTGGAGAGAAGATGTATTGACGGCCACTTTTATTCTAAATAGAGTGTCGTATGCAACTTCGGACGTAACTCCTCATGAACCCTGGTTCAAAGTCAGACCAAACTTGAATGTCATTCGAGTGTGGGGGTGTCTGGCGTATGTGAAGCTCCCAGATCTGAAGATTCAGAAGCTGGGGACAAGGACTACGAAGGCGATCTTCTTGGGGTATGCTGAGAAGAGTGATACTCAGAGATTTCTTGATATTGAGTCAAATCAAATCATCGAATCTTGCGATGCTGAATACTTTGAAGACAAGTTTGCAAAAGACAAAAACATTGTTCTTTCGGACATTTCGGAAAATGATGTAGGTGCAAATGAGACTGAAATCTCATATAGGCCAGTAGTCCAAGAAGAAGCTGTTGTTGATGAAACAACTCTTGTACCAGAACTCGCAGAGCCGTCAGCAAAGCGAGCGAGAAGACCTAAAGACTTCGGAGATGACTTTGTCACCTATCATGTGGAAGCAGATCCACTTACCTATGATGAGGCGATGAAGATCAGAGATGCTATCTTCTGGAAGGAGGCAGTGAATGACGAGTTTGACTCTATCACCTCCAATAACACATGGGTGTTGGTAGATCTACCTGAAGGAGAAAAGTCCATCGGATGTAAATGGATCTTCAAGAAGAAGATGAAGGCAGATGAAACTATTGACAAGTTCAAGGCCAGGCTGGTAGCCAAAGTATTTTCTCAGAAACAGGGGATAGACTACTTTGACACGTACGCTACAGTAGCTCGGATGACCACCATCAGAATGTTAATCGCTTTAGCAGCTATACATAAGTTGGTGATACATCAAATGGATGTAAAGACAGCATTCCTGAATGGAAAGCTGATCGAAGAGATTTACATGCAACAGCCAGATGGATTTGTCGTCAAAGGTCTTGAAGACAAAGTCTGCAAGTTGGTAAAATCATTGTATGGTTTGAAGCAAACTCCCAAGATGTGGCATGAGAAGTTTGACAAAGTTATTAGGTCAAACGGCTACAGAGTCAGCGAGACGGACAAATGTGTTTACACAAAGTTTGCTGATGGCAGAGGAGTCATCGTTTGTCTGTAGGTGGACGACACACTAATCCTAGGGTGTAACACCCAGTTTTCTAAAATGAGGATAATTTTGAAATTTTGTAATTTTAATCATTTATTGATTTGACATTTAAATCATGATATGATTTTTGGTAATTTTTAAATCATTTTAAAACTATTTAAAATCATGACTTGTGATTTTGATGATTTGCTAGTGAAACCCTAGAGACTGTTTGACCTAGAGCCTAACCATGTGATTAGGATATTTTAATGTCATTTCTGGCCTAAGGATATTTTGCATTTGACTTCTTTGAATTATTTTGATATTTATTGCGTTGGTAAAACCTTTGATAGGTATAATTTTGTGATGGTTTTGTGTCCGTAGCGGACACGTATCAGTTTTTATTTACAAATGTTTGATGTGCCTCAAAAAGATTTTTTTTATTGCTGATTTTTTTGAAAAGTATTTGAATGAGAATGTTTTCTTCATGTGTTTCCTGTGATTGCTTTGTTTTTATTTCGAGGACGAAATTTTTTAAGGTGGATAGTTTTGTCACTCCCAGTTTTCAGAAACAGGGATATTTTTGTCATTTTACATTTTTGAATATTTTTGAAATTTATTTTGTTATTTATGATATTATTTTGGAGTTGAAATTTATTTTATTATTTATGATATTGTTTTGGGTTATTTGAGTCGGGTTCGAATTTCAACTCAATCCGACTTGAAACGGGGACCCGGGGGATAGTTTGACTCTAGTGGGACCCACACACTAGTTAGGCATGGCCCACATGATATTAATTTTAGTCCACATGATATTAATTTTAGTTAGTAGTTAGACTAATTATTTATGGATAGGTTTAGTTTAATTAGAGAATTAAAACAAGACTAAATTGACCTCAACCTTTAACCCATTCCTAATTTAAATCAAATAGATTAGTGGAGGGCATTTTGGACATTCAAATAGGGGACACCTCACCCTTTTTGGGCAGCCACCTATGGGGGGGATAAGGAGTGAGTCACTCCTTCATTCATTTGTTTTCATCCACTTTCTCTCTCTTGTTCTTCCCTAAATTAATTTAGAGATAAACCTCCATTGATTTTATCTCCAAATTAACCCCTTCTTCCACCAAATCTTCTTTATTTCTCTTCTACTCCATGGTTAGAGGATGCTAGCCAAGTTTGGGAGGATTCGGAGATCGTTCGTGTCCTTTTGGAATCTCTACGTGTCGGTGCCGTATTGGAAGGCTTTTCCTTTGAATCTCTCTCCCGGAAGGTATAATCTCTCCTCTAAACCACCCCTACATGCATATAGGAATATTTTGAACCCATATGAATGATCCTCATGGTTGTATCTCTATTTGTGTCTATTTCGTGTCCATTTGGAGGTTATAGGAGTGTCCTTTGGGTTGTGGTTGTGTCCATGTGGGAAAATCCCAAATTTGGACACACTATGTGTTGTTGTTATGTATGAATGAATTATTACATATTTACTCTCATATTTTTGTACTGGAGATGTGTTCTATAGTGTCTCATATATATATATATATATATATATATTAGTGTAGAGAGTGAGTTCTTGATATATTATGTTATATACTTGTGTTTCTTTTGTCTCAAACTACCTAAATTCGTCATAATATTTATCCACGTTTTTAGTAGCAATAGAAACTTAGAAATATCATAACTTTTAGCTTAAAACTCTGATTTATCTCTCATTTTTTCTAAAAGAAGCGTATCAAAGTTAGCTTTCCAAATATATATTTTAATAAGCCAAATTCGTTCTAGAAATTTCTATAGAATTGTTTGAGTGTCAGCTGTAGCGTTTCGGTGTTTTCGCGATTCCGGGAGCTTCCGGACACGAAAATACGATCCGTTTAAAGTTTCGGAAAGCTAACACAAAGATATATAACATACTTTAAACCTAGAATTGAGTGAATTCCCAATTGGTACAGTATTGGTTTTAAGTAGAAGAGTGACTATACGATATATGTATTTTGTATAACCTATGAGCCTATGTAGTATGGATATTAAATGAATATCGAGTATGTAATGCATGATATGTTAGATGAATGAAATGATATATATATATATATGATATATATTCTCTTTACATTAATATATATATATAGGGTTTAATGCAAGCATGTAGGAATGCAATTAATATAATGCATATAAGCAATGCATGAATAAAAGAATAATATACAATGTATGCATGAAAGTATATAATGAATGCTAGATATGAATGCAAGATATATATGTAATGATAGATATGAATGCATAATGTATAAAGATTATAATGCAATATATAATGATAACATGTATGGTAATATAGAGTATATGATGCAAGCATGAATGAATAGAGAAAATACATGTATATAGGTAATATAGAATGTAATATATGAAAAGAATGAATGATAATATATAACATGATATGTAAGGTAATGCAAGGTATGAAATATATGATGTGTGCATGTTTGTATGTCTCTATGTTAATGTATGAAATGATATGAATATACAATGTATGCATATGTATAAAACATGTAGGTAATGCATAGATGCATGAATGAAATGAATGTTTGTAATATGTTAATATAAATACAAGTATCTAATATGCATGAATGTAAGTATAATATAATACAAGTATACATGTATGTATCATATAAATGTAATATACATGATATGTATGTATGCATGTATACAATGTAAGTATGTATGTATACATTTCTATAAATTGAGTTAACCTATAATCTTTTACACACATGAATTCATACACCCTTTGACATCATGTATCCCATGTCACATACACCTACCTATCACTAAATTTTAGAACATTAACACATATCCTTTCACACATGCCAAACACACACATACTCACTGTCACGACCCGGTCCCCAAATACTTGGGTCGAATCGGATCATGCCCAGCCTGCACCGTTGATGAGACGGCGGCAGTAAGCTGTAATCCATATTGCAGGTAAATCAACAACAAGTTTGAATTTAAAAGTTGCCACAACATTTATTTAACGATATTAAAACTTGTTCCAAATACAAGGTTCACAACTGAAATAAGACTAGCTAACACCAACAGCATCTAAGGAGACGCCGATCCATCGTTGTCAGGTAGTACCGCCGGGTACCGAACAGGATTGTTGAACATTAGCTCTGTGCCACCAGATACTCTAGAAAGATCAACCTCAGAGTAACCTAAAAATGTTGGTCTCCAGTCAGGAGTGAGCAAAGTACAGTTCATGCAAATTTTAACAATTAAAATGACAATTTATAACATGCATTTTTAAACAGTTTGAAAATGAACAATTTTGAAATAGTACAGTACAGTGATATGAATAGGTAAAGAATATGACCGGTTTGGGTACATTTGTATCCTAGCGATACGGTATGGCTTATCCCCGTGTGAGAGAGGGGTAAGCTAACACATTCATTATCCTAAGTTTGGATTTGGTCATATCCAGTACACTATTCCCCCAGTCCCCAACAATACGATCAATGCTCCCGAAGGAGTTCGTGTATAATTGTGGTTTAAACTTGCAATGAAACAATTGTGAAAATAATTGTAAAATCTACATAAAATGTACTTGCCTTATTTCCTTGGTTTGAAAAGTTGGTACTTCGGGATTTGGAATAGTCACGCTCTTCCTCGAAATCCTACATTTCGAGAACTTGTTTCAGAAGCAAACTCAAACTGTCTAGTTACAATTCTCTATTTGTCTTTCCTAGTTAATTTTAATCTTGCATTAACCAATACCAACATCACAGTCAAAGCACGTTTTTCTAGTGGGTTATATTTTAAAGAAAATTTTCAATTTCTATTCTATTTCGGAAAACTCGTAATTTACCAATTTGTTGGAAAAAAATTGGTATTTCTTTTATGACTATATATATAAAAATATATTTTCTTTAAATAAGAAAATCGTGAATTTCTAATAAATATTTCAAATTAATCCTACGCGTTCATACAACCCAATAAAATAAAATTACTTCCTATTAATTACAGGCCTGGGCTTATGCCCTTACAAATTACAAATTGAAATAAGAAGAAACTTGTTAGTCTTGAAAATTACCTATAATTAAATAATAAAACTAACAATTGCCAATTTAAATTATATAAAATATATGAGTCTCAGACTCTGGTCCAGTCGTCATGTTCAGCTACTCTGCCTCAACGTCCGGTCGTACCGGTGCGTTTGCATTTCGCTGGGGCCCACTGACCAATGTGGTCGTCGCCCAAAAAATTTAATAAAATAATATTTTACCGAAAATTTATTTTGAAAATCATTTAATAATTTTTCCGAAAATTTCGGCAGCACTCCCTCTGTTTTCGGGATAACCCAAAAACTGGGAATGCGTCCGATACCTGCAAAATAACTCCCAAAACCCGAATTTACGTTTATAAACATCCACAGAATTAATTTTTTCCGAAATAATTCGGAAACCCAAAAATACCGGAAATCCGAATAATCTCGAAAACTTCACAGAACCCAATTTTCCAACTATTAACAAAACCACAGAACGAAATTATGTAAAAATCCATCACAGCAACATTTCCGAAGAAACTTTGAAAACAAAATGATCACAGAATCAACTCTCGGAAATTCTCGGAAAGCTCGAGAATTCCACAGAACGTAGTTCTGTCCACAATTCGAAATAATCCAGAACCCAAAAATCATCAGCGGCAATTTCCGATGAAACTTCGGAAACAAAAAAAATGGTAACGTAATTATTACGTTATCGAAAACCCAAATTCCTGAAGGAATTTGTAGGACCAGAATTCATCATAGACTAAAGGAAAATCTCGGGATTAGAGATTACCCAAAACCGACGACGGAATCCGAAGAGTAGCTTCGGACTCGGAACAGAAACGGAAATGGAAACGGAACGTCGACAGAGCACACAGGGGTCGTACAGTCAGCGCCGGGGAGTAGATCGGAACAGCAGAGGGGCGCGCGGGGTTGAACGCCGGCGATCGGACGGCCGGGGTCGGGCGCACGGGTCAGGCGGCCTCGGGATCGGGCCCGGCTGGTGGTGCGAGCGGCGACCGAGGTCGGCGTCGGGTTCGGCGGCGGATGGCCGGCCCGGGGTGCGCCGGTCGGGTGGCCCGGTAAGGGCCGCGGGGCTCGGGTCGGAGTTCGCCGGAAAATTGGGGGTTAGGGCACGGGAGTGAGGAGTGATGGTGAGGAGGAAAAGGGATGGATAAGGGTTTTTATAGGATATGAGAGTATGGGAGTTACCATGAAAAGGAAAGGGAAAAGCCCCCAAGCCATTACTCCGGCCGGCGGTGGAAGGCCAACGGCCGAGCGTTCACGGAAAGGGACAACCGAAAGTTTCGGTTTTGAGAAGTAAAAGCTCCTCATAGCAAACAGCTTCCCAATGAATGCTCACAAATTAGAATTCATTCAACAGAATGAATTTTCCCATACAATGAGTTTGCCACCCTCTTATGGCTAGTGGTCATTTATGGGTTGGGCCTTAAACTAAACATTTCACTCCAAATATTTGGGCTTTGGGCTAGAGGCTTAAGGGTATGGACCTATATCTATAGGCTTTGGGTGTGAGCTAAAAGGCTAATATGAACTTAAGGCATTTGGCTCCAAATTAAAACCTTGTATAAAAATCATTTTGATCCAATATAAAAATTTACGTTAACTCCTAATAATTTAAAATACTAAAATATTTGGAAAACATTTTATGTCTCTAATCGGATTCGAACTGGGTTCGGGTCTGGGCTGTCAATCAAAATTCCATGTTAATTTTGAAAATAATTTTACACTTTTTAAAATAATATTAATATTAAACTAACACTTCATAAATATTAAAATTTTATTTAATCACAAAAATCTATTTAACCACATTAAAATGATTAATAATTCCTAAAAAAAATTCCCGAAAATTACGGGTTTCACAACCTTCCCTCCTTAGAAAATTTCGTCCTCGAAATTTAAGGACATGTAGGACAGGATTCCCACAATTCAATTAGACACGAGTATGGTGTTCAGGTTCAAACAATAAGAATTTTTAAAGGTAATCATGGATGAGACAATTTAGGGACAAAATAAAATATAAAGCGAACCAAAGTGTATGAGGTTGATCAGACCATCATTGCACCGGTTCTGATTAGACAATATATTAATGGAGGCCTCCAATAAGATAATGTCATGATCAAGCTTGAAAAAGGAATAGCTCGCAAAACTAGGCTAACAAGCATAATGTCAAATTTGAAAATGAAACAGATGAGTATGGAAAGAAATAGGAATAATGATTCAACTTTGCCTGATCTTCATCTCACCTCTGACTATGCTTGTTACTGGTTTCTCTGACACTGCCTTCTTCTACAAATTCCAGTGGTTGACAACTGTTGTCTGCCCAGTGCTTCTGTCTATCATAGCTTGTCTCTGATCATCTTCACTTCCTCTGCTGCGCCAGTTACTCTCTCTGGATCTAACAGTATTCTTTCTTCTACATCGTCCTATGCAAGTTATGTACGAAAACTACATCCAAAACTTCAATGATGTTGTACTGATGCTAACTGGGTATTTATTGTAAGAAAACTCTACCAAAGATAATTGATCTTTCCAAGATCCTCCAGATTCCAGGAAGCAAGATTCTTCAGCATGTCTTCAAACGTCTAGATTGACTTCTTTGATTGTCTGTCAGTTGGAACTTCATGAATCCGGTAGATGTGTCTCTTGCACATTGCCGCCAACTCTTTCGTGAATAAAGCAACTTCATAATGAACTGACTTGGTCAGTCAGTCCACAAAATCCAATTGATGATCTTCCCTCCTTAGGAACAAAGTAATCCTAACACAAGGTCCATTTATGTGTTCCTACTTCTACTCCGAAATATCCAGCGTCTGCAGGAATCTTGCTAATTTCCACATGTTGACAGAATACCTAACCTCATTCTTGGAATTTGTCCTTCTTCATTACATAACACCATTTAATGGTACACACATCCCGATACATCTGGTTAGAGTGTGTGGGATACTGCGCTTCTTAGTTCACCAGAAGGTATACAACCTCGTACCATTCTTCAAAAGCTCCATCGTTGGCAATAAAGAAACTCCCAAATGTTCCTGCCAACACTTGATCTCTAAGTTTACAAGTGCCTTGTCTTGAAACTGCGTCTTCTTGACTTTGTTCTTCAGACTCGAGCTCATTTGCAGCTTTATTGACACTGAATCAGCATCTAGTTCCATCCTTCTATCTTCAGACAGTATGCTCTCCAGCCCAACTTCCTGATGTCTAGGTGCCGCTTCTTGGTCAAACCATCGATATCAGCTTCAATCGTCTTCGTTTACCCAATATTCCGCTCTTTCTGAGTAGAAATATATTTCAGACTTTTATAGTCCGTATATAATTTTACTCCCTTTCCATAATAATTCCATAGCCTTAAAGCAAGGATACTTACAACAAGTTCTGAATTATGTGTGGGATAGTTCTTCTCATGAGTCCGTAATTGCCTAGATATGTAGACAATTATTTTCCCATGTTGTTGAAGAATACAACCCAGTCTTTTTCCTGAGACATCTCTGTAGATGGTGAAACCACCGGATCCTGCGGGTAGCGCAAGGATTGGTAAGCTTCTTCTACAGCTTCTTAAATGCGTCCAGACAAACTCTTCATTCTTTCGAGTCAGCTTCATCATCGACTCAGCAATCTTGGCGAATTCCTACACAGATTCCAGTAGTATCCCATCAAGTCCAAGAAACCATTGAACTTAGATATACGACTTCTCCACAGCGGCTATCTATCTAGAGTCTATCAAATTTTCTTCTCTTGTGACATTATGGCAAAAACCACATTGTCTAAGAAAATTCATGTCTTGATAGCTTACCAAAAACTTCTTCAAAGTTCCTAGAAATTTCTCAGATGCTCTTCATGTTCTTCTTCAGTCCTTGAGTATATCAGATTTTTGTTATCTAAAGAAAAGACAACAAACTGATTCAATTACTCATAAAAAAAACTCTGTTCATGAGATTCATGAACACAACATGAGTATTCATCATTCCAAGAGACATGATCCAAAAATTCAACTACCAGTATTTGGTGTTGAATGTCGTCTTGAGAATGTACTCCTTCATGATCTTAATCTGATGGTAGTCAGTTCTTAAGTTAATCTCCGAAAACCCTTAAGTTCACTCAACTTGGATAGATCATCAGTCGAGAAAAAGTAATTCTTCAGTGCCCTGATAGTCTACTCTCATCCATATTGTTTTATCCTTCTTGGATACAAACAAGACTGATGCTTCTTAGAGTGAAGCTCCGTCTTATATGAAACCCAACACCTTTAGTCCATTGATCTAATCCTTCATTTCCTTGGCTTCCTTCAGGTCGATTCTATAGTATCACTTAGTCATAGGGAAGGAGCTAGGTACTAGGTTAATGGAATATTTCTATGCATAGGGTAATCCAGAAACTATTAGGGAAAACTTCTATCATGAAGATGTAACTAAGATTTTTATTCATATAAGAGAATTACAACAAAACTCTCATAATTGATCTAGGGACATCTTGTTACAGCTTCTTAATAGATAATACTACTCAGCAGTCCTAAGTACTATTCTTCATGGTTCTGGTTCTTGCTTGGGCATCTCCATTTTCTTCCTCTTCTATGATCCTTGATTCTGCTTCATCCCTTCCTACGGTCTGTTGGATAGAGTCCTGAGGTTGTGGCATAATAGACGCTCCGATACGATGATAAGATAAGAGGCAGTCCTTAACTTGATGTTCAGCAGATCCACACACCAAACATTGCCTTAATCTCTTGCGACAAATGTTGGCTTGGTGACCAGGTCTCTTACAGTAGGCACAAACCAAAAGCTTCTTGCAATATGGTTGTCGGACAGGGCCCAAATATCTTCTCTTCTCATGGATATCCCTCCTAGGACGAGGTTCCGCTCCAACTTGGTTTAAAATGGCTAAGGTTGCGTCGTTGATATTCTTCATGACTTCTCTCGAGATATCCATCTGTTCAGCTTGAATCTTCTGATACTCTAGGATTTCTTGAAATAGAGCAACCATCTGAGAGGTGTTCTCTGGTACTGGTGAAGCAACATGAGTGGGTACTTCCTCAAAGAAAAGTAACCCAGTTAGAGGAGAGGTAGGATTTGCCAGTGTGGGGAAAACTTCACTGGATGATTGGTGAGGATGATCAATCAGCTGGTTGGGTGAAAAGCTCTGACTTGACTGAAGAGGCGGGGTTCGATCCGGAGATGATACCACATCGCCAGCAGAGTTGGTTTTGTCAGTGGTCATTCTCTGGAAGGTTTAGGATGCAAGCATAAGCAAGGTAACCTACCAGTCTATAATAAAAATATTTATCATATATAAATTGGTCCTATGTTGTGGCAATTTTGATGTTCTAGTGTTCCTAATTGTTTCTAGTTTTCCTAAATTGTTGATTTAGTTGACCTGCATGGGCCACCACTAAAAACATGTCACGACCCGGTCCCCAAATACTTGGGTCGAATCGGATCATGTCCAGCCTGCACCGTTGATGAGACGGCGGCAGTAAGCTGTAATCCATATTGCAGGTAAATCAACAACAAGTTTGAATTTAAAAGTTGCCACAACATTTATTTAACGATATTAAAACTTGTTCCAAATACAAGGTTCACAACTGAAATAAGACTAGCTAACACCAACAGCATCTAAGGAGACGCCGATCCATCGTTGTCAGGTAGTACCGCCGGGTACCGAACAGGATTGTTGAACATTAGCTCTGTGCCACCAGATACTCTAGAAAGATCAACCTCAGAGTAACCTAAAAATGTTGGTCTCCAGTCAGGAGTGAGCAAAGTACAGTTCATGCAAATTTTAACAATTAAAATGACAATTTATAACATACATTTTTAAACAGTTTGAAAATGAACAATTTTGAAATAGTACAGTACAGTGATATGAATAGGTAAAGAATATGACCGGTTTGGGTACATTTGTATCCTAGCGATACGGTATGGCTTATCCCCGTGTGAGAGAGGGGTAAGCTAACACATTCATTATCCTAAGTTTGGATTTGGTCATATCCAGTACACTATTCCCCCAGTCCCCAACAATACGATCAATGCTCCCGAAGGAGTTCGTGTATAATTGTGGTTTAAACTTGCAATGAAACAATTGTGAAAATAATTGTAAAATCTACATAAAATGTACTTGCCTTATTTCCTTGGTTTGAAAAGTTGGTACTTCGGGATTTGGAATAGTCACGCTCTTCCTCGAAATCCTACATTTCGAGAACTTGTTTCAGAAGCAAACTCAAACTGTCTAGTTACAATTCTCTATTTGTCTTTCCTAGTTAATTTTAATCTTGCATTAACCAATACCAACATCACAGTCAAAGCACGTTTTTCTAGTGGGTTATATTTTAAAGAAAATTTTCAATTTCTATTCTATTTCGGAAAACTCGTAATTTACCAATTTGTTGGAAAAAAATTGGTATTTCTTTTATGACTATATATATAAAAATATATTTTCTTTAAATGAGAAAATCGTGAATTTCTAATAAATATTTCAAATTAATCCTACGCGTTCATACAACCCAATAAAATAAATTACTTCCTATTAATTACAGGCCTGGGCTTATGCCCTTACAAATTACAAATTGAAATAAGAAGAAACTTGTTAGTCTTGAAAATTACCTATAATTAAATAATAAAACTAACAATTGCCAATTTAAATTATATAAAATATATGAGTCTCAGACTCTGGTCCAGTCGTCATGTTCAGCTACTCTGCCTCAACGTCCGGTCGTACCGGTGCGTTTGCATTTCGCTGGGGCCCACTGACCAATGTGGTCGTCGCCCAAAAAATTTAATAAAATAATATTTTACCGAAAATTTATTTTGAAAATCATTTAATAATTTTTCCGAAAATTTTGGCAGCACTCCCTCTGTTTTCGGGATAACCCAAAAACTGGGAATGCGTCCGATACCTGCAAAATAACTCCCAAAACCCGAATTTACGTTTATAAACATCCACAGAATTAATTTTTTCCGAAATAATTCGGAAACCCGAAAATACCGGAAATCCGAATAATCTCGAAAACTTCACAGAACCCAATTTTCCAACTATTAACAAAACCACAGAACGAAATTATGTAAAAATCCATCACAGCAACATTTCCGAAGAAACTTTGAAAACAAAATGATCACAGAATCAACTCTCGGAAATTCTCGGAAAGCTCGAGAATTCCACAGAACGTAGTTCTGTCCACAATCCGAAATAATCCAGAACCCAAAATCATCAGCGGCAATTTCCGATGAAACTTCGGAAACAAAAAAAATGGTAACGTAATTATTACGTTATCGAAAACCCAAATTCCTGAAGGAATTTGTAGGACCAGAATTCATCATAGACTAAAGGAAAATCTCGGGATTAGAGATTACCCAAAACCGACGACGGAATCCGAAGAGTAGCTTCGGACTCGGAACAGAAACGGAAATGGAAACGGAACGTCGACAGAGCACACAGGGGTCGTACAGTCAGCGCCGGGGAGTAGATCGGAACAGCAGAGGGGCGCGCGGGGTTGAACGCCGGCGATCGGACGGCCGGGGTCGGGCGCACGGGTCAGGCGGCCTCGGGATCGGGCCCGGCTGGTGGTGCGAGCGGCGACCGAGGTCGGCGTCGGGTTCGGCGGCGGATGGCCGGCCCGGGGTGCGCCGGTCGGGTGGCCCGGTAAGGGCCGCGGGGCTCGGGTCGGAGTTCGCCGGAAAATTGGGGGTTAGGGCACGGGAGTGAGGAGTGATGGTGAGGAGGAAAAGGGATGGATAAGGGTTTTTATAGGATATGAGAGTATGGGAGTTACCATGAAAAGGAAAGGGAAAAGCCCCCAAGCCATTACTCCGGCCGGCGGTGGAAGGCCAACGGCCGAGCGTTCACGGAAAGGGACAACCGAAAGTTTCGGTTTTGAGAAGTAAAAGCTCCTCATAGCAAACAGCTTCCCAATGAATGCTCACAAATTAGAATTCATTCAACAGAATGAATTTTCCCATACAATGAGTTTGCCACCCTCTTATGGCTAGTGGTCATTTATGGGTTGGGCCTTAAACTAAACATTTCACTCCAAATATTTGGGCTTTGGGCTAGAGGCTTAAGGGTATGGACCTATATCTATAGGCTTTGGGTGTGAGCTAAAAGGCTAATATGAACTTAAGGCATTTGGCTCCAAATTAAAACCTTGTATAAAAATCATTTTGATCCAATATAAAAATTTACGTTAACTCCTAATAATTTAAAATACTAAAAATATTTGGAAAACATTTTATGTCTCTAATCGGATTCGAACTGGGTTCGGGTCTGGGCTGTCAATCAAAATTCCATGTTAATTTTGAAAATAATTTTACACTTTTTAAAATAATATTAATATTAAACTAACACTTCATAAATATTAAAATTTTATTTAATCACAAAAATCTATTTAACCACATTAAAATGATTAATAATTCCTAAAAAAAAATTCCCGAAAATTACGGGTTTCACACTCACTTACTCTTTTACCTCTCTTTCTCTCTTTCTCTCTCTCTCTCTCTCTCTCTCTATATATATATATATATATATATATATATATTTTTTTTTTTTTCTCTCTATCTTTCTTTCTCTCTCTCTCTCTCTCTCTCTCTCTCTATATATATATATATATATATATATATATATAAATATATATATAGATATATATAGCTTTCCTATATATATCTATGTATATGAATATGTGAATGTGAATAATATATATACATTATATGACTAAGTTTGTGTGCCTTGTTAGCTTATGGTTTAGTTTTGTGCTTGGTTTAGCAAGTGACTTAGGCTATGAGTTAGTAGCTATCTTGAATACTTGATTTGCATATACTTAGTTTGTTTAGACCTAGAATAACTTGTTTGACCTAATTTAGACTTGTTAGACCTAGTTTGACCATAGTTGACCTAGGTTTAACTTTCAGGGTTGACCAAGTTGACCAAGAGTTGACTTTGGTCTAGATTGACCTAGAATCATGTAGAATGCATAATAGAACTTCATATTGCCATTTTGGACTTATTGTGACTTGTGCTATTCTGATTAGGAGCTAGACACCTCTCCTCGGACAGTATATTTACTTTAGACATTCAGACACCAGGCGAGTACATTCTCTAATCATTTCATAACTTGTTAGAATTATATTCCTGCTTTAGATTACTTTACTTGATGCTGTCACGGCATTATCACGGATTAGTACTATATGGATCTCTTCATGCGATGTTATCCCCTCGGGAGCATCGGGTACATTGTGTCATGTGCGTTTCACTTTCATCATGTACTCCTGTGCTTTCACCATACATGTACACTCTTGTGAATCATGTACTCTCTTGTTCACAGATCCCTCATGTATACTATCATGTGCACCCTTTCATGGGCCCTCATGTGATATCATGTATAATAACATAACCTGCTTCGATCCTTGTGTATTGATTGGAAAAACGGGAGAGTGCTAGTAGTCATGTGAACAATTCCATAGTAGTGTAGATCATGTGAAACTCTTTAGTGTAGATCATGTACAAATCTGTCCTGTTCATATGTGCTATCATGTACTCTACATCACTAGCCACTGTTAGTTCTCTATTTATAGTAGATATTTCTATTACAGTTCTCTCTATGTTTACATCATGTACTTCCTTTCAGTTTCCTGTATCTTACTCTACTGCATGTTTATATTTTCTAACCTGCCACGATCTGTTGAGATGTACTGTGCTTGCTCCTATCCTGACTGGAGCTGTTGATAAATTTTACAGATAGCCTGGAGGTTGCCTGCTAGCCTAGAGGAGACACAATAGAGGTTGTATAGATAGCTAGGGTTTTGCTTATAGCTTATTTTCAATTGTCTTGAGTTGTATTTATGGATTAGCGTATTTGAGCTTTGAGATGTATTTCTGGGTTTGTGTATCTTAGACACTTAGACTTCTATCTGCTGTATCTCTTTTGGATTTCATGTTTTATCTATCTTATATCATGTTCTTCCTTAGTTGTGATTGAATTTACATTCTGCTATGTCACCCCTATTCGGGGAGTATAAACTTCTTAGCATTATATTGTTAGATGTTGTGACCTAGGACAGCGTTCTACCGCCGATACTGCGGCGTAGGCTGGACGTACCCACTTCTCGTGCCTTTATTCTAGGGTGCGGGTCGTGACATAGGGACGGATATAGGCTGTGTCACGGAGACAAAGAAGTTCCTCTCAACCAAGTTCAGTATGAAGGACTTGGGGGATGCAGATGTCATCTTGGGCACAAAGATCATCCGGACAGACATTGGAGTAGCGCTGTCACAATCTCACTACATTGAGAAGATGCTCACACGCTATGGGTATAAGAATCTTCCAGGGATCTATACGCCATATAGGTGTGATCAGAAGCTGAAGCCAAACTCGAGGGAAAGCGTCAGGCAGCTGGAGTATTCTAGCATTATCGGAAGTTTGATGTATGCAACCACTGCCACAAGGCCTGACATAGCTTTCGTCGTGGGAATGCTGAGTCGGTTCACAAGCAACCCAGGGATTGAGTACTAGAAAGCTGTAAAGCGGGTGCTGAGATATCTCAAGAAGACTCAGACATATACACTGTACTACAACGGGTATCCGACAGTAGTGGAAGGCTTCAGTGATGCTAGCTGGTGTTCCGAGGTGGAAAGCGAGAGATCCACATGTGGTTATGTCTTTTCCTTGGGTGGAGCTGTTATATCATGAAAGTCGAAGAAGCAGACTATACTCTCTCGTTCCTCCATGGAATCTGAATTCTATGCACTTGAAACTGTAGCAGATGAAGCAGAATGGCTTCTGGAGCTCATGTATGATCTTCCAGTGGTTGGGGCTTAGATACCGGCGATACCGATATACTGTGACAACCAGACGACTGCGACAGTGGCATCAAATGACCTATTCAACGGGAAAAAGAGGACGGTGCGGTTGAAGCATAGGGCAGTACACGATCTTATCAAAAGAGGTATAATTGCAGTGATTGATGTTCGAAGTCAGGAGAACCTGGCAGATCCATTCACAAAGGGCCTCAAGCGCCAGTTGGTCAATGACACAGCTTGTAAAATGGACTTGAAGGCATTCTGATAGTGTGTCTTTGTAGTCCTACCATAAAGTTTTATGCTATTAGTTCAAAGAGAAATCTACTAGGCATCTAACTTTTGGTTCAAAGAAGGATCACTGACTGGGAAACTATCAGGTAACAGTGGGTACTTGTTCTCTGGAACGTGGAAGGGATACGGACCCATAACCACGGTTGTCTACTATGTATTTTCTGCAAAAAAATAGATCCTGTGGAAGGTTGGCTTAAACGCCTTAATGAGTTCTCAGGCAGAGTGAATGCCTGGTGTGCTTTACAGGAAGCACGGTAGAGTAGCACTACAAGGAGTGAAACTCCATGCTACAGTGGGATGAATCCACCATGAGGTTCCCAGATCTGGGGTAATTTCTCGGCTTTGTAAGCCAAGTCATAGTGGCGTAGCACCGCAAATAGGCAGGTAGCCTAATATTGTATGATGTAATTAAAGAGTTGTAGAAAGCACTACAAAGGGAAGGATGGCCCTATGTTATAGTGGCACGACACCACGATGAGGTACCCAGGTAGGGGTAAAGCCTCGGCCTTGCAAGCCATGTTGTTGCGGCGTAACACCGCAAGGAAGCCTTAGGCTTCATGCTGAGTAGATTAGCAATACAAAGAGGCTGAGACCTCATGCTACAGTAGTATGACACTACGATGAGGTTTCCAGGTAGGGGTAATGGCTCGGCTTCAGGCCATGTCATAGCGGCGTAGCACCGCAAGGAAGCGCAAGGTTTCATGCCATGTCTCTTTAATAAAGAACTCACCTATAGTGTATGGAAAGAGATATCAGGCCGTCTCTTGAGAGTAAACTTGTAGACGCCCAAAATTATACACTGAAACCAGGCTGGCACAGGGCCTTTAATGTGCAGCCAGAAGCACACGTAACTACACTTTGTGAGTGGAAAGAATTGCAATTGTAGTGCAGAATTCAAGGCGTAGTCCATTCTTGTATCACATTGTTATTTAACCCATGCAGGAAGATTCAAGTCTTCAGTAAGATCTATCCTAATACAAAATGTAAAGTTACTGTAGGGAACGCTCAACCCTGGACACATATATATGTTGTGATATGTGGGGGATCGTTGGTGCTTTCTTTACATGGAGAGAGATTGCTCTCAACATGCCTTGTAAAAGTTTAGTCCCATATCGGAAATGCACCATAAGTTATCTCAACATATATACTTGGTTGTGTTGTTGAGAGATGCACATGGGGTGGTGACCCTAAGGAGGAAACCATATGGGTGATTTTACTAGGAGGTAAGAATAAGGCTCCAAGGATTAAGCATTAATGCTTTTGTCATTCTCTTGGATTAATTCCATTTGGAGCTAAGCGATTCGGACTCGGACTCGGGCTCGGGCTCATGGGCTCATATGGCATTTTGTTGGCGTACTTTGCACTTAGCACGTTAGCAGTCATGTGACTCATATGCGACCTCATACGGTCTCATGCGGCTCATGCGGCTCATGCGGTCCATACGATCCATGCGACCATGAGGCCATATGGCTCATGCGGCCAGGCTACTGCTGCTGTTGCTGCATGGAGGGATCCGCTGACTGTGCAGGCTACAAGTCAGTTATGGAAAGACTGGTTCAATGCGATTAATTCATATCCATTTTTTTGTGGGATTTGAATTAATTTTGTTTCCATCTTTGTGGGATTTGAATTAATTTCGTTTCCATCTTTGTGGGATTTGAATTAATTTCGTTTCCATCTTTGTGGGATTTGAATTAAGTTCGTTGCTATCTTTGTGGGATTTGATTCAAACTTTTCATAACTGGAGAGGTGGCTAGGGTTTCCACCCTCTTTCTATATATACTCTCTTCTGGCCTCCTTTGTGAAGAACTACAAATTTTATGAGTCAGAAAAGAGAGAGAGAGGGTGTAGCTGCCGCCATTGCAAGTCCATCTGAGGAGTCAGAACAGAGGTGACTACGAGCGTTCCACAAGTTCTTCAACTTGCTGGTTCCTGGAAGTAATTCGTGTGGGACGAATCTTGCTTTGAGCAACGGTGTTTTGACACCCCAGCAACTTTTCTTCATCTCATCTTTCTCTAGATTATTATAACTCGTTCTGTCCCAAATGCAACACGTTTGCAAGGAAGAACGAGAGATCTTCTCTTCTCTATTTCCCTCCTTCATATTGTAATCTGGCTATTTGGTTTTTTGTATCCTCGTAGATCTTAAGTTTGATCACTACAAAGTTTTGTGTGACTCTCAGATCACGATTGCATCAGTTTTTCATCTTTGATCAAGCCCCGGGACTAACAATATTTGGCACACATGAATATGCACCAAAGAGAGAGAGAGAGAGAGAGAGAGAGAGAGAGAGTTCTGGGACCGGAGTTTACACTAGATTTTAATAAAGTACGCATTGATCATATCATCAATTCTTTTCACCCCTGTGTGGCTCGTATCATTGTATCGATATTAGTATGCAGATACATGCAGATATAAATTCAAATATATCGTACATCGATTTTTTGATATTTTAATTTTCGTATATTATCATGATGCCATTTCTATACTCATGTATTGATGATTTTTCTGATATTGAATATTTTCTTATTCATGAATATTGAGTACCGTACGATACTTATGTTTTAAAGAAAACTATTAATAACTGATACAACATAATGATTCATGTGTTTGTTGCAACTGTATTGCTCACCAGACTATCAGAGATTTATAAAGTACCCATTGACATGATTATATATCCGTGGTAGGGCCCATACATAGGACAGATTCCTAAAAAAATTTGAATATGAGAGTTTAGAGTCTGGCCGGAATACCGTCGGTACTTCGTGGAACACCGACGGTATACCGCTTGACTGCTAATTTCTCATAATCGAATATTTTCGTGGTTCACCATTTGGAACATTGGATCCTTGTGTTTCTTTGGATGGTGGAGATTGGATTTGACAGTCTTAGATTCATGACGTGACCCATTCAAAGGCAAAGAATAAAGCCTCTCCTTGCATAAACCATTTCTTAGAGGTCATGAAGACTTGAACCTTGCCATCTCAAAAAATATTCTAACATAGCAACAACATAAGCTACCACTTCCCATGTGCACAAGTCAACAAAAAATTATATTGAAATACACACTTGGACTTGCCACGTAGATGTAGGACCATTTCTAAAGAGTAGGCTCAATAAACCCCAACAATAGGTATATACTTTCAATAGTTATCGACATAGGCTGAAGCACGTAGGATTTGGGTAGGCTCCAGCCTACCAAAATTAGTTTTTTTTTCTTATCAGTCAATCCATACCTAATCCATCCTAGCCCACTCTAGTACACCCAAGTTTGAATTCTTGGTTCTACCCCTAATCACATGCTATATTATTTCTAGTTTATATTAACTCTATATAATTCCGTCCTTGAGTTTTAATAATAAATTTTCTCCTAGAAAAAGTTTATTTATCCACCACCAAGCTCGTTGTTATTCCCAAAACAGATCTTTTGATGGAAAATGGAAATCTCGAACTCTTATTTCCAGAGAGACGTGTCACGACCCGCACCCTAGAGTAAGGGCACGAGACGTGGGTATGTCCAGCCTACGCCGTAGTGTCAGCGGTAGAACGCTGTCGTAGGTCAACACCTAACAATATAAAGGTACATGTACAGTATATACACTCCGAATGGAGGTGACATAGCAATACAGTCTCAATCACATCTAAGGTAGAGCATGATAAAAGATAGATAGATAGATAGATAAGAACAGAATGAAATCCACCGAGAATACAATCCAGATAAGTCTAAGTGTCTAAATAAATACATATCCCAAATAACATCTCAGAATCTCAATACAGTAATCCAGAAAAGATAATGAAGAACATCCTAATCTAGGGGAGTATCATCTACTGCTAGTGGGTCCTGCTGCTGGTCCAGGTCACAGCAATCCTCTAGGGTCGCACGTAATAAGTAGGGCAGAATGCCTCAGCCTCGTCCTCTGTAATATTTTCAACAGGTCCAGTCAGGACATGAGCGAGTGTCACGACCCATACCCTAGAGTAAGGGTACGAGAAGTGGGTACGTCCAGCCTACGTCGCAGTGTCGACGGTAGAACGCTGTCCTAGGTCACAATATCTAACATTATAATGTTAAGCAGTTTATACTCCCTGAATGGGGGTGACATAACAGAATGTAAACCCAATCATAACTAAGGAAGAAGAAGCACGATATGATATAGAACTCAAATGAAATACAGTTGATCAGAAGAGTCTAAGTGTCTAAGATAGCATCTCAGCAAACATCCAGAATACAAGGTCTCAACTACAGAGTATGAAAGAATATATACAATCCAGATCTCAGTGACAGAATAAAGCCTAACTAAACTAGTCTAGGCAGTAGGGATAATGTCATCAGCTAGAGCTGGGTCCTCCTGAGAGTCCAGCTCACAAGTGTCGTCTAGGGCTGTCCCATAGAAGGTGTCAACACCAGCCTCATCCTCGTCCTCTGTAAACATTCAACGATGCCCAATCAGGACGGAGCGAGCACAATACATCTCAACAGATCATAGCAGGTTAGAAAATATAATCATGCAGTAAAGTAAGATACAGGAAACTGAAGGAAGTACAGAATGTAAATAGAGAGAGAACTGTAATAGAAATATCTACTATAAGTAGAGAACTAACAATGGCTAGTGAGTCAGAGTACAATATAAACATGTGAATAGCATAGGTGATTCTAATGCTACACTACGGAAAGATTCTGATGCTACACTACTTGGATATTATTCACATGTCTACTTCTACTCTCCCGTACCCCCAATCAATACACAAGGATCCAGCCATGTTATGTTATGATTCTTGTAACGGCCCCCGAAGGGTGGTACATGATAGCCCCATAAATGAGGATTCTAGGAAAGCCCATAAATGGGGGATTCAAGGAAGACTCTGTGATCATGAGAGTACATGTCATAAGTAATTCAATAAACCATGAAGCATAGTGATACACAATGTAAGTGAAACACACAGAATATGTAGTATCCGATGCTCCCTGAGGGGATAACATCTCAAGAAAGGATCCATATAGTACTAATTCGTGTGACCAACGTGACAGCATCAAGTAAAGTAATTTAAAGTAGGAGAATAATTCTAACAGGATATGAGATGATCAGAGAATGTACTCGCCTGTATCCTGAGTATCTAAAGAATATCTACTGTCCGAGGAGTGGTGTCTGTCTCCTATAGAACAGTACAAGTCACTATAAGTTCTAAAATGATAATAAGATCAATTCAATGCATTCTCTATGAATCTAGGTCAATCTAGACCAAAGTCAACTCTTGGTCAACTCTAGTCAACTAGACTAGTCAAACTAGGTCAACTAGATCAAACCTAAGTCAACAAGTCTATACTAGGCTATCTAGTCTATTCTAGGTCTAATCAAGACTAAACAAGTCTAACTAGACTCTATACTAGGCAAACAGACACACATATAGTCTATGAGCCCTAGGCTATTGGCTATATCATGCCTATAACCAACCCACATATCACATATACACATATCAATATATATAATATAATATAGTAACACACATATATAATATATAGGGTACATGAATATGTGCATCTCATATATATATATATATATATATATATATATATATATATATATATATATATATATATATATATATATATTTTAGTGCATTAATCAAACCAGTGTGTGTGTGAGAGAGAGTGTCAAGAGGGTGTGAAACCTGTGTGTGTGTGATACAAGAAATAGGAAAAACAGTGTATGAACAAGAGGGTGAGTAGAGTGATATGAATGTGTGTGTACATAAAATTCAA
This sequence comes from Iris pallida, assembly GCA_029216955.1. Taxonomy (NCBI): domain Eukaryota; kingdom Viridiplantae; phylum Streptophyta; class Magnoliopsida; order Asparagales; family Iridaceae; genus Iris; species Iris pallida. Next base: position 8,317,711 of record JANAVB010038613.1, read on the forward strand.
TGTGTGGTTATGGTGTACATGGGCCATAGGCTATTGTTCTCAGATTTTCCCTATTGACAGTAAAGGAACATGCATTTGTGTTCATGTGTGTACATAAGAATAGGAATAGGAAAACAGTGTGGCAAGTTGGCATAAATGAAATTAACCAAGTGCCATATGTGAGAATCACATTGACAGTTAAGTAACCTTCAAACCAACTAGCAGTTCATCCTAGCTAACTAAACTGTTCTCAGGTTTAAGACTCATGACAGTGTCATATAACAACATTGAACCAATACAATGAATAGGAGTTAACATTCAATTTGTTTAAGGGAAGGAATCAATTCTAAGAAATTCTCAGGTTTAGGAAAAAAATGGAAATCAATTGACAGTTCATAAGTGAAACAATTTACAGTGAGCAATAAACCAATCCCCATTCGAATTCAGTTCATAATAAACCAGTGAGTAAATTGAATTCCCCATTCCCTTGAAAACCATGTATCCCATTTAATAAACTTAACACAATGTAAATTATCATTTGAACAACTAACAACCTAAGTTAGGAATAAACATGGGATTAAAATCAACTAAGTTTTGAAATAGAATTTAAGGTTCAGTGAGGAACCATTTGACAGTTGATCTACTACAGGGAGCTAACATTGACAGCTAAGTATGAGAATCAATTTGACAGTTTACATAATCCCTTCAAACCAATTTCGAAACCATTCACTAATTGAACCCAATGACAGTAACCTCAATGCCCCAATTCGAATCCACTTACACATGAACTAACAATGAAATAACAAAAATGGAAAAAGGAATTTACAATCAGTTTGACAGTAATTTAAGGGAAAATGAACCATTCAAACCAATGTGAGTATCAGTCGATTCATTCCAACTCAATTGTCAAAAATCCATTTCACAAACATAAAGCCTAATCTAACATGTAAAACAAATCTAACAGGAACTATTACACATGTTTAGATGGTTAATCATGAATCTTAATCATTCAAATTAGTTTAAACAGGAATTAAATTCAGAATGAAGAACATGCATTCAGTCAACCCATAAACAGTCCAATCCAGTGTTCGAAATCCCATTAATGATCCTAAAACTTAATCTATCATGTAAAACCAATCTAACATGAACCAATAAACATGTAGGATCAATCATGACACTAAAAACATCAATTTAAACAGTTAAAAATGGAATGAACTCAGGAATTAACAGGGTTGAACACTGTGTATCAGTCTCTCATGGGAAACTAAATTTCGAATATGAAAAACACATTAATATGATAAAATATAGGTTGGTAATTAACATACTATACGTGCACATGATGTACACTCCATATCGTGTCCACAACATGACATAAACGTGTCCAAAACATACACGAACACGACACTGTTCTGTACACGCACAGAAGAGAACCCGTGCACGTGTCCAAGCACACACAACACAAATCTATTAAACATGAGACTTTGGGAGTGTCGTGTCAGACACTGCCCCTAGCTCCGTGTCCAATATCATGTGTCCACGACTCCTACAATGGCCACACGGACACGCAGGTAGCAGGACAGCCAACCGCGTGCACGCGGGGGCGTGTCCACGGGTCCAGTACGACCCCGACACGACACGAAATGTGTTCAGTCCATTAGAAATGTGTAAGCGACACAAAACCCTAATTTTCTATTCAAACAAAATCAAAAAATATGAACAAAATATCCACTGTGGCATTTCGTCGAACACCTGTGACTGTCCACAGATACGTGTCCGATACGGATACGTGAAGGACACGAAAGGATGCAAAACCTATCCCTATAGAGAGAGGACACCTAGGGCTTCCTAACCATACAAAGAAATCAAAATTTGGTGGTGAGAATAGGAATTTACCTAGGTGTGTTCTTCTTCAAAGAAGGCTCAACAATGGAGATTTCCTCTAGCTAGCTCAAAGCTCCAATGGATACCAAAACTGAAGTTAACCTCCACCAACAGTAGGAGAACAGAAATTAGATTACAATGCAAGAAGTTTGAATGAAAATAGATGAGTATTGATCAAAATAGAAAAGTTTGAAAGAAGAAAAAACCTTGCTCTTGAAAAAAATGGAGGAATGAAAAAAAGAGGCAATGTTTTTGGAAGGGATTTTATAGGGTGTTGTTCCCTAGGTGGCTGGCCATAAATGCTAGGGTTAGGGTTTTAGGATTTGATCAATGGCTCTCAATCCATCTAGTTAAATCAATGGTCCACAAGCATAGGTTTCACACTTGACTTAAAGGCAACCTAGTTAACTCTAACTAACATGACTTAACCAAGACTAATCAATACTAACTAATACTAACCATGGCTACCTAAGTCTAGTTATGACTAATCTAGGTTAGGTCAAATCTAGTTTAGGGCTAAACACAATACAAGGCAATTAATCAATGATATTAAAATCATACCATCCCATTAGTTATATTAAATTCCAAATAAATATATAATAAATTCAATTAATTCATAATGACCAAAATACCCTAAAGCTAAAAATGATAAATGAAATACCCTAATCACATGGCTAGGCTCTAGATCACTATCTCTAGGGTTACACTAACAAAACACCAAATTACATGTCATAATTTTTAAATAGTTTAAAAATGATTAAAAATCACCAAAAATCATAATATAAAATAAATATCAATAAATAATAATTATAATTATAAAATTTCAAAATTACCCTCATCTGGAAAATTGGGTGTTACAATGAGCATAATACATCTCAACAAATCATAACAGGTTAGGTAATATAAACATGCTAGAGAGTAAGATACAGGAAACTGAAGGAATAACATGATGAAAAAGAAAGACTATAAATAAATAGATACAATATATAGAGAACTAATAGTGCTAGTGATTCATAGTACAAGACGATTATGTAAACGGTACGATGTTGTACACGAGTAATCTAAAGAGGTTGTACACGAGTAATCTACTGGATTGAATACATAACCACTTCTACTCCCCCGCCCTAATCAATACACAAGGATCTAGCCAAGTTATGTTATTGTACACGAAGTATAGTCGTACACAAAGATCATGTGAGCACATGAGTATACACGATTTCACATGATTTGTAAACGAATGTCACGAATACAAGGAGTACACGATGCTCACGATAAAGTACACGAACACGAAATACCCGTTGTAGCCGCTAAGGGGATAACATCGTACGACAAGATCCATATAGTACTAATCCTTGTTTCCAACGTGTCAGCATCATGTAAAGTAATCTAAAGCAGGAAATATAGTCCTAAACAAGATATGAAATGATCAGAGAATGTACTCGCATGTATCTTGAGTATCTACTGTCCGAGGAGTGGTATCTGTCTCCTATAGAACAGTACAAGTCACCATAAGTCTAAAATGATATAACAGACTGCTACAATGCATCTACATGAAGTTTGGGTTCAAACTGAACTAAAGTCAACTCTTGGTCAACTCTAGTCAACTAGACTAGTCAAACTAGGTCAACTAGGTCAAACCTAAGTCAAACAAGTCTCACTAGGCCTAACTAGTCTATTCTAGCAAGCCCACATCATTTCTAGACTATACAAGTCAACTATACATGTAATTGGCATTCAAACCATGTACCTAGGCTATGAGCCATAGGCTATATTATCTATATACCAACCCACATATTCACATATACACGTATTAATATATATCTAAATTAATATAGTAGCATACATTATAATATATAGGCATGTGTATATATGCATATACATAGAGGATAGATAGAGGGCAATCATGTGCTTGTGTACATGTGTGTGTGTACATGTGAGCATGTGTGTTAGGTGCACTAAAAAACTGGAAACAGTGTGTAATGTGTGTGGAGTGACACGACACGTGTATCAGTAGCCAAAATTGGCTGAATCGATACAGTAAAATATCAGTGAACACACGAATACGTGTCAGATACGACACGAGGACTCGTACAACTTGGAGTGTAACTCCCTAAACCAAATTTTATGAATTCCAAGAATGACTATTAGATGGAACAGTATTGTTTTCTAAAAAAAAACTAAATTTCTTTTCCTATATTCTATTATTGTATTTGAAATATTCATTTTTTCCTTCTAAATAAGCTAATCAAATAATCCCTATCTTGCTACTAAATGTCTGAGGATTTTGAGCGAATTAATTCCTAAATTATTTCTTGTGATTTCATAAGTGACTGTTAGTGATTAATATATTTTGATTGCCTTGTTGTACTAATTTCAGTTGGAATCTGTTAATTAATTTTATGACTATTTTAATTTAACCTTTAACTAATTAATTAGCAAGTTAATTAATTGGTTAATTATTAACAATTTTTCTTTTAATTATTGAAAATCTGTTTTCTATTGACTTTAAAAATCTGTTGATATTTTGAATTTAAAAGTATGTTTTGAAACTGTTTTTGATTCTCTAAACTAAAATCTGTTAATAGGCTGGTATGGTTATTAGTTAAATTCTAGTTATACAATTTAAATTTTTGGTTTTGGATACTGTTTGAATTTTTGAATTTTAAAAATCTGTTAAAAGTTAGTACAGGAGTGCACTTAGACTTAACAGTATTTACCAATCTGCCACTGTATGCAAAGACCACCAGATCTACACAAAATTGCATCACTGCCACTCTGCACACACACGCACATACATTATTTTACTATAAAAATATACAAAGTCCAAAGAAATTTCTGACACACAGTCTTTCTCTCTCTATACTCTCTTTTTCTCTCTCCTCCCTGTTGCTGGCCGACCCCGTCCATCCTCCGTCGTGCGCCACCGCACCTTCGTCGGAGTGTCACCGGAGTTTCCATCCGCCACCGTCCCAGTTGAGATCGCCACTGTAAGATCCGCCGAGCACCACCGAAGCTTCGCCTAGCCGACGTCGTTCTCCGATCCTTGCTCGACTGGATCGGGTCCCGGGAGCTCAGATCCGTACCCTCCGGGTGTCGCTGCCTCTCCCATGGGCCAGCGCCGAACAGCACTCACCGCTGTCACCGCCTCTTTCCGGCGGCGTTTCCTGCCTCGAACGCTGGAGACCAAGGCCACCAGATCTTGAGGCCACCGCCTTTTCCAAGGGAATCGCGACACTACTCCGTTCTCCGCCCTGACCCAGTCGCTACTTCTCCGACGAGATTTGAGTTCAGCGACGCCAGATCTCGAGCTTCGACCCTCAGATCTAGGGTTTCCTTGCCTCCGCCCACGAGATCCGCCGAGCTTGTCGAAGCCGACGCCGTGAACCTCGTCGAGTTTCCAGATCTGCCGGGTCGAACAGCGTCCAGCGCCACCGCCGGGTCGAGCAGCGTCCAGCGCCACCGCCGGGTCGAGCAGCGTCCGCCAGTGAGGTAACTCCGTCTCGATCTACTTGTTTCCTTCTCTGGATCTTGGGGTTGTGGTTCTTCTTGTGTTTGGGAAATCTAGGGTTTATATGTGAGGAAAATAGGGTTATGTTTAGGAAGAATAAGAGCTAGGTGGGAAGAAAGAGAAGGCTGAGTGGGACTTTAATCGGCCGAGTATGGGTGAGAATAGGAAGAAAAGAAAGAGAAGCTGTTGGTTTCGACTGGGAATAATAGGTGTAGTGGAGTGGAATTGTTGGCTGAGAATGGAAGAATAGCTTGGGAATGGAAGAAATAGGGAATGGGAACCTGGTTGTCGACTGGGAAGTGAAGAGATGGGTTCTCGGTTGCTTTTCGGTTGAGGAGTGAAATAGTTTTGTTGAAGAGGAAGCCATGGGGGATTTTGTGAGGCCGACTGAGTTGAGGTTAGAGTAGGTGAAGAAAAAAAGAAGAATGGAGAAGGCTGAGAAATGTTGAAGTGTGGGCTGTGGGGAGAAGGAATGGTAGGTGAAGAAGTAGTGTAGAGGAGATGAAGTAAATAGGAATTATCATTTATTCGGCTGAGGAGTAATGATGAGTGGAATCTCATCTCTTTTTATTAATTCTTTTCTCTGTTGTTCAAATGTTATGGTGACCTCGAATTCTGAGCCGCATGGTGTGGCTTGACTTTGTGAACCGGAGTAGAGTCTATGTCCCATTAATTGCTACAACTGTTACACTATAAGGATTTTTATTGGTTTGACTGAGTGTATTGAAGAGTAGAAATTTTGTGGGGCTAGGAGTGAACGAAAGGAATTTGTGAGAGAGTAGGTGAGAGAGTAGTGATGGAAGTGTAGTGGGATGCTGGATAGGCCTTGGCCATTTAAATTGAAGGGTCAATTGACCTTTTCAAAATTGAAAGGCCAATCCAAGTAGCCTCCTATATTTTCTAAGGTGACAAATTTGGGAGAATTAGTATTATAATAATATTGGTTTTATTAGACTCCTGTATGAATAGATCATTTAATTTTCAAGTTAAATTGAATATATATATATAGGGAGGAGTATTACTCTTATTGTTGTCATCATCAATGTTGTTCTTATATAGAATTTATAATACTTTAGTAATACTTTATTTCTTTAATAAACATATAGTGATGATGTTTTGTCATAATAATTATTAGTATTTTATAAATTATTATTATTGCTAGTATTATTAATTCAAGTTACTTTAGTAAAATTCTTCTTAACTATATGTATACAAAAGATTTTGTTAAAAATGGTTTAAAAAGTATTTTCACCAATATTTATTTAGAATATATATACAATTTCTAAAAATATGGTTTCTTGTTAAAGTATAGTTTAAGAGTAATATCACTAAATGTTATTTTGATCAAGTTATATATTTATGTTTCCAAAATATTGGTAAACTAGTTTATGGTTAGTTAGCCTTTTTAACTAATTATCATTATTTTAAATATAAATGTTTTCTTGTAAAATATAGTATTTTCATCAAGCTATATTATAAATATTTCCAAAATATTTTAAGCTAGTATATGTGTTTCCAAGAAATAATGATATTGATTATCTAATTTTGTAATAACTAGTAATATAGTTAAAATACTTTCACTAGTAATTACATAAATATTTTCTAGAATATTGTTAGTTATCTAGTTAGCCAATAATCATTATTTTAAAAATCCTAATCAATTGTAAGAAATAATAACAGGTGATCCATTGCAACCATGCCGTACTACTATCGTGCAACCAAACCGAGGCAAGTACACTGACTCGACTTGTACTTTATTTTTCTGTCTTACCTTCATGTGCCATGTTTTTATATCGGACACAGGATACACACGATTGTCTTGTACCATTGTTCATTGCTTGTGAGTCATTGTTCATTGCGGGGATTGGAGGAAATATTAGCTTTTGTGTGACCACACCCAACATAGGTAATTGTGGATAGCCTAATCGTACAATTCACGTACGATGAAGTCGTACCTTGTAGAATTGATTGACTTATTGACTCATTGATTGATTGTGCTCCTAAGCCGGTCACACATTAGTTTTAATATTTCAAATTGTCACACTTGCATATTGATTGCCGTGATTCATTGCCTTGTACATTAATAGCCGTGTTCATTGTCTAGCATATTGATTGTCGTCCATTGCCTGCAGTTTTTACATTTCATCTCTGGTACCGTAGTTTCATTTCCTGTTCTGGCATTCTGGTATTCTGGTTTCACCTTGTATTCTGTACTACAGATTACATTGTATATTATCTGGTCAGGGTTGTACTTTGTTCTTTTTCTGACAAGATACGTTGCAGGTGAGTGGAAGATTACATGGAGCTTGTGATTGCATCAGGATATTGCAGCTTCCATTTTACTTTATTTTTTTTAGAGATTGTATCTTGGATATTCATTATTGTATATTTATTTCATTTGACCGGATTTGTCTCCGGCTGATTTTGTATTTAAAAGACTTGATGGATATTGGTGATTTTCTGGGAACGTTATAAAAGATGTGTTTGTTTATATTACATTGTGACTTAGAGTTTTCCTTAGTATTGTACAGCTTACTTTGTCGTGTCCATCAACGAAGGTTGGGCGTGTCCGACTCGTATCCGATTATTCGGGAGCTGGTCGTGACATGTTTTCAGTGGTGGCCCATGCGGGTCTATCCTAATGACACTTAGGCTATAAAGTGTTATTGGGGGACCAGTGAAAGCTAAAGAAAACTCATCACAGCATATGAACCGCGGGAAAATGGTTTATGGTTATTGATGTTTAAAAAAAATATGAAATTTGATTTACTTATGATTTTTATGTTAATTTATGATTTTTTTCTAGGATATAGCAATCTACAATTTATTTTTCTTTTACAGGACGGTCGCCACGACTAATGCTGGGACCAGTGAGCAGCCTGCACCAAGTGTGCAGGAGCAGCTTCCACCGCCTCCGCCTCAGCCGCTTCCTCCGACGATAACATTCGACGGCACGCAGGTGATGGCCATGTTCCAGCAATTCATGGAGGCCTAGAATCAACAGGCTGCGCAGTTTAAAGAGGCTCAGAGTCAGCAGGCCGCACAGTTCAGAGCGACCGTCGTCGACGCACTCAGGACCAGAGAGCCGGCTCCACCAGCTCCGCCAGCACCGTCGGCACCAGCAGTACCGAGGCCAGGGACTGCCAAGGACTATCAGTTCCTCTGCCCGATAGATTTTTGGGGCAATAAGGGGATAGTCTACGCAGACGAATGGCTGGAGAATGCTGAGCGGTCATTGAAGATGGCGAGGATCCCGGATGATTTGTAGGTCGAAGTTGCGAGCATGCGACTTTTCGACATCGCTAGGGCTTGGTACCGGGAGGAGCCCCAGTTATCATAGCCCGAAGTTTCCTGGAAGGATTTCAAACTGCTGTTCCAGGAGAAGTTCTTCCCAGATGTGGAGCGGGACGAGCTTCGGATGCAATTTGAGGCGTTGCAGCAGGAGAGTATGACCGTTGCCCAGTATACATTGGAGTTCACCCGACTCAGCAGGTTCGCAGAGAACCTAGTCAGCACACCGAAGGAGAGGGCTTGGAAGTTTAAGAAGGGCCTCACCAAAGAGCTGCAACATGCAGTAGCTATTAGTCAGGCTACTACCTATGCGAGCATCCTTAAAGTTGCTCAGGAAATGGAGAAGGAGATGGATCCGAAGCTCAAACGGGACCGAGACATTGGCGCCAGCAGTTTCCAGGGTCCACCGAAACGGACCGACACTCAACAGAGGCCACCTCAGTATCAGCATCATGTTCGAGCACCGATATTCCCGAGGCAGCAGAGACAGATTCAGACTCCAGTGTACTTTTCTTACACATACTGCAAAAGATCGGGACACTGTGGTGAGGAATGCCGCAAGAAGTTAGGCAGTGCTTAGTTTGTGGATCTGCCACTCACCAAGTGAGAGATTGCCCTGCAGCTTTCACTCGTCAGGAGCCAGCACCAGAGCAGCAGTAGGAGGACCCAGTCTTTGAGGATCAGTCGTAGCTGCAGGAGCGCAGTCAGATGGACCATTATCTTCCTTACTTGCTTGTAGTAGCTAAATTTTGTATTGCCTATTTTGAGGCTTGTCTCTGAGTTTTCTTGCATTTACTATTTTTCGTATTGTCTAGTAACTACTTGTTAGTCCTTGTTATTTTACTGCATAAATAAATTATTTAGTTATTTTGTTGTCTTTAATAAATTTTGCTTGATTTTATACACTGCAAATACTTGAAATTTCGAGGATAAAATTTTTGTAAGGGGGGTAGATTGTAACTCCCTAAACCGAATTTTGTGAATTCCAAGAATGACTATTAGATGGAACAAAATTGTTTTCTAAATAAAAAAAACTAAATTTCTTTTCCTATATTCTATTATTGTATTTGAAGTATTCATTTTTTTTTCTTCTAAATAAGCTAATCAAATAATCCCTATCTTGCTACTAAATGTCTGAGGATTTTGAGCGAATTAATTCCTAATTTAATTCTTGTGATTTCATAAGGGACTGTTAGTGATTAATATATTTTGATTGCATTGTTGTACTAATTTCAATTGGAATCTGTTAATTAATTTTATGACTATTTTAATTTAACATTTAACTAATTAATTAGCTAGTTAATTAATTGGTTAATTATTAACAATTTTTTTTAATTATTGAAAATCTATTTTCTATTGACTTTAAAAATTTGTTGATATTTTGAATTTAAAAGTCTGTTTTGAAACTGTTTTTGATTCTCTAAACTAAAATCTGTTAATAGGCTGGTATGGATATTAGTTAAATTCTAGGTATACAATTTAAATTTTTGGTTTTGGATACTGTTTGAATTTTTGAATTTTAAAAATCTGTTAAAAGTTAGTACAGGAGTGCACTTAGACTTAACAGTATTTACCAATCTGCTACTGTACGCAAAGAACCCCAGATCTACACAAAATTGCATCACTGCCACTCTGCACACACACGCACACTGATTATTTTACTATAAAAATGCACACAGTCCAAAGAAATTTCTGATACACAGTCTTTCTCTCTCTACACTCTCTTTTTCTCTCTCCTCTCTGTTGCTGGCCGACCGCGGCCATCCTCCGCCGTGCGCCACCGCACCCTCGTCGGAGTGTCATCAGAGTTTCCATCCGCCACCGTCCCAGTTGAGATCGCCACTGTGAGATCCGTCGAGCACCACCGAAGCTTCGCCTAGCCGACGTCGTTCTCCGATCCTTGCTCGACTGGATCGGGTCCCGGGAGCTCAGATCCGTACCCTCCGGGTGTCGCTGCCGCTCCCACTGGCCAGCGCCGAACATCACACACCACTGACACCACCTCTTCCCGGCGGCGCTCCCTGCCTCGAACGCTGGTGTCCAAGGCCACCAGATCTTGAGCCCACCGCCTTTTCCAAGGAAATCTCGACACTCCTCCGTTCTCCGCCCCGACCCTGTCGCTACTTCTCCGGCGAGTTTTGAGTTCGGCGACGCCATATCTGGATCTTCAACCCTCAGATCAAGGGTTTCCTTGCCTCCGCCCACGAGATCCGCCGAGCTTGTCGAAGCCGACGCCGTGAACCGCACCGAGTCTCCAGATCCGCCGGGTCGAGCAGCGTCTAGTGCCACCGTCGAGTCGAGCAACGTCCGCCAGTGAGGTAACTCCGTCTCGATCTACTTGTTTCCTTCTCTGGATCTTGGGGTTGTGGTTCTTCTTGTGTTTGGGAAATCTAGGGTTTATATGTGAGGAGAATAGGGTTATGTTTAAGAAGAAGAAGAGCTAGGTGGGAAGAAAGAGAAGGCTGAGTGAGTCTTTAATCGGCCGAGTGTGGGTGAGAATTAGAAGAAAAGAAAGAGAAGCTGTTGGTTTCGACTGGGAATAATAGGTGTAGTGGAGTGGAATTGTTGGCTGAGAATGGAAGAATAGCTTGGGAATGGAAGAAATAGGGAATGGTAACCTGGTTGTCGGCTGGGAAGTGAAGAGATGGGTTCTTGGTTGCTTCTCGGTTGAGGAGTGAAATATTTTTGTGGAAGAGGAAGCCATGGGGGATTTTGTGAGGCCGGCTGAGTTGAGGTTAGAGTAGGTGAGGAAAAAAGAAGAATGGAGAAGGCTGAGAAATGTTGAAATGTGGGCTGTGGGGAGAAGGAATGGTAGGTGAAGAAGTAGTGTAGAGGAGATGAAGTAAGTAGGAATTATTAGTTATTCGGCTGAGGAGTAATGATGAATGGAATCTCATCTCTTTTTATTAATTCTTTTCTCTGTTATTCAAATGTTATGGAGACCTCGAATTTTGAGCCACATGGTGTGGCTTGACTTTGTGAACCGAAGTAGAGTCTATGTCCCATTAATTGCTACATTTGTTACACTATAAGGATTTTTATTGGTTCGGCTGAATGTATTGAGGAGTGGAAATTTTGTGGGGCTGGGAGTGAACGAAAGGAATTTATGAGAGAGTAGGTGAGAGAGTAGTGATGGAAGTGTAGTGGGATGCTGGATAGGCCTTGACCATTCAAATTGAAGGGTCAATTGACCTTTTCGAAATTGAAAGGCCAATCCAAGTAGCCTCATATATTTTCTAAGCTGACAAATTTGGGAGAATCAATATTATAATAATATTGGTTTTATTAGACTCCTGTATGAATAGATCATCTAATTTTCAAGTTAAATTGAATATATATATAGGGAGGAGTATTACTATTATTGTTGTCATCATCAGTGTTGTTCTTATATAGAATTTATAATACTTTAGTAATACTTTATTTCTTTAATAAACATATATTGATGATGTTTTGTCATAATAATTATTAGTGTTTTATAAATTATTATTATTGCTAGTATTATTAATTCAAGTTACTTTAGTAAAATTCTTCTTAACTATATGTATACAAAAGATTTTGTTAAAAATGGTTTAAAAAGTATTTTCACCAATATTTATTTTGAATATATATACAATTTCTAAAAATATGGTTTCTTGTTAAAGTATTGTTTAAGAGTAATATCACTAAATATTATTTTGATCAAGTTATATATTTATGTTTCCAAAATATTGGTAAACTAGTTTATTGTTAGTTAGCCTTTTGAACTAATTATCATTATTTTAAATATAAATGTTTTCTTGTAAAATACAGTATTTCCATCAAGCTATATTATAAATATTTCCAAAATATTTTAAGCTAGTATATGTGTTTCCAAGAAATAATGATATTGATTATCTAATTTTGTAATAACTAGTAATATAGTTAAAATACTTTCACTAGTAATTACATAAATATTTTCTAGAATATTGTTAGTTATCTAGTTAGCCAATAATCATTATTTTAAAAACCCTAATCATTTGTACAAAATAATAACAGGTGATCCATTGCAACCATGCAGTACTACTCTCGTACAACCAAACCGAGGTAAGTATACTTACTCGACTTGTACTTTATTTTTCTGTCTTACCTTTATGTGCCATATTCTCATATCGGACACGAGATACACACGATTGTCTTGTACCATTGTTCATTGCTTGCGAGTCATTGTTCATTGCGGGGATTGGGGGAAATATTAGCTTTTGTGTGACCACACCCAACATAGGTAATTGTGGATAGCCTAATCGTACAATTCACGTACGATGAAGCCGTACCTTGTAGAATTGATTGACTCATTGATTGATTGTGCTCCTAAGCCGGTCACACATTAGTTTTAATATTTCAAATTGTCACACTTGCATATTGATTGTCGTGATTCATTGCCTTGTACATTGATAGCCGTGTTCATTGTCTAGCATATTGATTGTCGTCCATTGCCTGCAGTTTTTACATTTTATCTCTGGTATCGTAGTTTCATTTCCTGTTCTGGTATTCTGGTTTTACCTTGTATTCTGTACTACAGATTACATTGTATATTGTCTTGTCAGGGTTGTACTTTGCTTTTTTCCTGACATGATACGTTGCAGGTGAGTGGGGGAATACATGGAGCTTGTTATTGCATCAGGATATTACAGCTTTCATTTTACTTTATTTTTTCTGGAGTTTGTATCTTGGATATTCATTATTGTATATTTATTTTATTTGACCGAATTTGTCTCCGGCTGATTTTGTATTTAAAAGACTTGATGGATACTGGTAATTTTCTGGGAACGTTATAAAAGCTGTTTGTTTACATTACATTGTGACTTGGAGTTTTCCTTAGTATTGTACAGCATACTTCGTCATGTCCATCGACGAAGGCTCGGCATGTCCGACTCGTATCCGATTATTCGGGAGTTGGTCGTGACATGGAGAGCCTCGTGTCAGTGTCCGCCCTAACGTGTGTGTCAAAAATCTCGTGTCCAAGTGGCGTGTCCAAGGAGTATTTGCCCCCGAGTAGCTGGGGACTGCTACGCGTGCAGAAACGTGCTTGTTTCCGTTTCCAAACCGACACAACACGATGCAATCAACACCTCAGTCAACTGGAACCCAATAAGCAATACCAAAACCTAATTTTCTATTCAAACAAAATCAGAAAATACTGTGGGCATTTCGGCGAACACCTACGAATGCACACTGATATGTGTCCGATACGGACTCATAAAGGACACGAAACCTAGCAAAACCTATACCAACAGTTAGAGGACATCTAGGGCTTCCTATCCATGCCTAGAAACTAAAATTTTATGGTGGGAATGAGAAGTTACCTAGGTGTGTCAAAATGCTCAAAAAGCTCCAAAGAGGGGTATTCCTCTTGCTATCCAAACTTCTCCAAATTGTTCCTCCACTGAAATTTCTCACCATAGACAGAAAGTATACATGGATTAGATCCTAATGCAAGAAGTTTGAAGGAAAAAGGAGTTGAAATGGAAAAGATATGGATTGGGGAAGATTGGGATTTACCTTTCTTTTCCAACTTGCCAATTTCCTAAAGGAGGCTAGCCCTAGATGGAAGAGGCATTAAATAGGGGTGTGGAACCCAGGTGGCTGTCCATAAATGCTAGGGTTAGGGTTTTGGGGTGATCAATGGCTATAAATCAATCTAACTAATTCAATGGTTCACAAGCCTAGGTTTCACACTAGTTAAGTTGTGACCTAGTTGTTCCATCTAGTCATGACTTAACCAAGGCTAACAAATTATAACTAACACTAACCATGGTTAGCTAGGACTAGCTATGACTAATCTAGGTTAGGTCAAATCTAGTCTAGGGCAAACACACTACAAGGCAATAAATTAAATTATATTTAAATCACACCATTCAAATAATCATATTAAATTCCAATTTTATATATATATTAATTCAAATAAATTTAAAATGACAAGAATACCCTCAAACTAGAAATAATAATTAAATCATTCTAATGACATGGTTAGGCTCTAGGTCATGCAGTCTCTAGGATTTCACTAGCAGCACATCAAAATCACAAGTCATGACTTAGAGCAGTTTTTAAATAGTTTAAAATAATTAAAAAATTACCATAAATCATAATATGAAATAAATAACAATAATGATTACAAAATTTCAAAATTACCCTCATCTGGAAAACTGGGTGTTACAATCCTATCCCCCTTAGAAAAATTTTGTCCTCGAAATTAAGATGATCGCACCCCTTCTAGGTCAAACATAGTCAAGGGTCAATCACTAGTCAATTTCTCAACATCCAAGTACTTGGTCATCAGCTAGTCAAGTTCTTAGGATTTTTACCTATGCTAGCTAACTAAGTGTTGGCAACTAGAATTTAGCAAAAAGAGAAACTCTATAATAGGCTAGCTCTTAACTTTCTAATCCTATCAAGTCACCCATAACTAAGTACCTACAAGCTGAGCACACCAATCCCAAATACCACATATATATATGCTCAAGAACAACAACCCATCACATATATCCTAAGTATATCATCTATATATATATATGACTGATCAACCAAGGGTTAAAGTAGACTAAACTTATAAGTGACTGAACAGATGCTTAGAATTTAGGCTAAGGATGAATGGTCTGAATCATCAGTGTAGGCAAAAGGAAATAATGCTAAGGAGACTGAAATTATGAGCTAAAGGATAGGATATTTGGGTCCACTTGTATAATCAAAGTGAAAGAAAACCTACATGGTGACTGAAACATGCCTCTAGATCAACCTGGCCTCTCCTCTATATCTGGCTGAACTAATTACATGCAGGACAGTGGTCTGAAGAAGTGAACCAAACTGGTGTACAGGGAATGCAACAGACAGTATACTGTAAATGAGTACAGGCGACGTACCAATCAAAATACATTACATATATATACAAACTATATATATATTAACCCTTATCACCTCAACTCTACTCAGGGTCTAATAACACACACTCCCTACCACATGCCCATCACTCCAATGAAGGGGTCATATACTGTAAGGTGTACTGGGACAGAACAGTGAACTGTCCCCAGTGGAGAATGCAGACCTCTAGTATGCATGATACTAACTCTCCAGATATGCTGTAGTGTCCCGCTCCTCGCGGTCCATTATGTAATACCTACGGCTTGCTGACTCAGTCTTGAACTGAGTATTTGGGGAAATCTTTGCCGGTATCGATTGATCACGGATGAAATGCAATGAACCTTTCCAATTGATGGATTGACTTCTATTGAAATGAATCCAAGAGTTTTGCTGAATGTTTTCTCTCCCTGCTTGGTTTTGATGAATGCGTTTTCGTGTTGGTTTTCGATGATTGGTTTTTATTGTTCGCTTTTATCGTATTTCGTATTCATTCTGAATCTTGAGAGAAAGAGACGAAGTATGCTAATCAACTGTTGGTGCCAATGTAGGGCGTGTGAATTATTCATGAACGACGCGTGAAGTCCCTCCTTCTCTCAACTAAGATTTATCTCGGTGAGTTGTTTCAACCGAACAAGCATTGATCTGTACGCCTAATAAAATGATCTCTAGTCCACTATGTTGCCTTGTCCCAATGATCAAGGATACCACATCCACAAAAGATAAGAGAAGATAATTGAATTGAATCAAATGCAGGAATATGTGTTGCTACTCGATCTACTCTATAAGAATGATCATCTGCTTGTCAATAGTATGCCTGAAATATAGACATGTACAGACGAACTTGTATGTGTTGAGATGAATCTGAAGGCACGAAACAAACGTGTCGTATATCTGTGCATAAGTCCAAATGTGTCTCATCTGATAGAACGGCTAGAGCATGCATTTGGTCTCGGACAACTTGTATACCAGGAAATATTTGTCTCTCGGGTGGTATCTGGGGGCACCTGGAACCGCTCGGCCTAGAAGAGATTAGGGCCTCCATGTGAAAATGGGAGTCGATCTGAGTCCTTAGCGACGAGCTGAACCAAAGAGTCACAGCGGCTAATCATAGGGATAACCCATGGACAACATGTAGAATAGTCCACCTGCATGACCCGAATGACAACTTCAATATCTGCAAGAATGAACATGAATTACTCGTTATGTAAATTGCGCTAACATGTTTTGTGCAGGGATGACTGCCGGCGTTGGTAAGTTGCTTATGATATATTTCTACTATCATGTTCTTATGAATTGTTAAAAAGAACCTAGACAAGTAGAAAGATCACTAGTAAATTTTAGCTCAACATATTGATTTAGTGCAGAGATTTATGAGTTCGGCCAAAAGCCGCTCGCCAGTACATAATGTGTGCTGACCCACGTTGTGGGCATCCTTTTCAGAAAGCAAAAGGAGACAGGGGGATTTCAAATGAGGCACCGAAGCTCGTCTAGCCTAGTAGAGCTCGTGGATCGCCTCGAAGTTTCATTTTATTCCAGTCAAGTTTCAAGTTTTCATTTCCTTTGAAGGTGTCTTTCAATTCCAGCTTGTAATAAAGGGATATCATGTATGGGCATTGAGGCTATTTTCAAAAAAAGAGTTTCAAAGAGAATCATGTAGCCAATATAAGGCACTCTGAGTTTACAAAGTTTTGTACTTGTATTCCTATCAAGTTATCAATAAAAGAAGTATTTCCATTTCAAATCTCTGTGTCCAATATTTGGTTTTCTGCAATAAATGGGTGTGTGCGTGTGTGTTACTTAACTAGTGGGTGCGTACGTGTATTTTGCTTGACTAGTTGTTTTTGTGCAGGTATATGGCCTTGTGCAAGCACAACTTAGGCTTGCACGGCATCACGCCTTAGCGAGGACGATCGATCCCGCAGGGATCCAGGCAAGACAGACGACCCTAGCGGGATCGGGGCATGACAAAGTGGTATCAGAGCACAGTTTTACGTCTTTGGCCTCTTGCAAATATCATTTTCAAAAAAGTATATAAAGTGTTTTGATGGATTTCAAAAGAGTCCCGATTTTGAGTTATGAAAAACCAATACCCCATACAATAAGTCCATAATATTTTATGAGACTGACAGAAGTTATACTCTTTTATAGAGAAATGGCCCCTCCTCGCCCATCTACCTCGACAGATCCGATAGAACGGATCATGACATTGTTAGAACTGCAAAGGCAGGATAGTGAGGAACATAATCAAATACAACAGGCCCAAATAGAGGCCCAGCAGAAACAGTTGGAGTCCTTGACCCAACTTGTCACGGCGCTTGCGGCAAATCGAGGTACCACCACAGCGACCAAACCAACGGAAACGCTCGAGATTGAGCCCGTGGAGGGTGACGAGCCCCAGCCGGCGTAAAGGCACACTTCCTTTAGGCCAAAGGACTTCTTAGATGCGAAACCTCCGAAATTTGAAGACAGGACATCACCCGATAAGGTGAGGGACTGGATTGATAAAATGGAGAGTCTGTTCGCGTTCATAGGAGATTCGAGTAGCAAGAAGGTAGTTTGTGCAGTTATGCTTCTACGGCTACGGACAAAGGATTGGTGAAAGGCGAAGAAGCCGGCGCTGCTCGCAACGGCTAGAAATGGAAAGATCTCATGGGCCTCATTCAAGAAGGCGTTTCTGGATCAATATCTGCCTCCAGCCATGAGCAAGAAGATGGAGGATGACTTCATCATACTGAAACAGGAAGATATATCCATAGAGGACTATGAGTCTGAATTTGCTAAGCTGGCAAATTTTGCCGCTGTCATGCTCCCCACCGAGCAGACTCGCATAAATCGATTCGTTGGAGGTCTGAATGATGACATTCAACTGAGTATGCTGAATCGATAATGTGGGTCATATTCTTAGGCCTTTGAGGCGGCGCTACAGGTGGAACAGTTCTGCCTGAAGAAGGCATCCAATAAAGTACAGTACAGTCGGAATCAGCCCGCCAAGAGATACCATGACGGAGAGAAAAAGACTGACGGGGAACAGAACGACAAGCCTGTATGCGGCTTCTGCGGTCGACGAGGGCATGTTAAAGAGGACTATCGCTATGTGAATGGCCAGAGTTGCAGTCACTATGGCAAGAGTGGGCACATCAAGGAGGACTGTCGTGCCGCTAATAACGCTTTATTTTCGTTGTGGCCAACAGGACAACTCAGTCAAATATTGCCCGAAGAGAAATCAAAATAGAGATGATAATGAAGAGCATGGGCAGCTGCCAGGCCCACCGCCGCTTCGAGATAATCCGCACAATCAGCAGTTACGGAATGCCAATACGGCGACAGCGTGCGTCTACAATCTCTCCACGTTGCTTTATCCAGAATGCAACAATAGTGGAGGTGAGTTTGTTTCTTAAGTTTTGAGGACAAAACTTTTTCTCAGTGGGTTATTATGTAGTGCCCCACTCCTCGCGGTCCACTATGTAATACCTACGGCTTGCTGACTCAGTCTTGAACTGAGTATTTGGGGAAATCCTTGCCGGTATCGATTGATCACGGATGAAATATAATGAACCTTTCCAATTGATGGATTGGCTTCTATTGAAATGAATCCAAGAATTTTGCTGAATATTTTCTCTCGCTGCTTGGTTTTGATGAATGCGTTTTTGTTTTGATTTTCGATGATTGGTTTTCATTGTTCGCTTTCACGCATTTCGTATTCATTCTGAATCTTGAGAGAAAGAGACGAAGTATGCTAATCAACTGTTGGTGCCAATGTAGGGCGTATGAATTGTTCGTGAACGGCGCATGAAGTCCCTCCTTCTCTCAACTAAGATTCATCTCGGTGAGTTGCTTCAACCGAACAAACATTGATCTGTACGCCTAATAAAATGATCTCTAGTCCACTCTGTTGCCTTGTCCCAATGATCAACGATACCACATCCACAAAAGATAAGAGAAGATAGTTGAATTGAATCAAATACAAGATTATGTGTTGCTACTCGATCTGCTCTATAAGAATGATCATCTGCTCGTCAATAGTATGCCTGAAATGTAGACATGTACAGACGAACTTGTATGTGTTGAGATAAATCTGAAGGCACGAAACAAACGTGTCGTATATCTGTGCATAAGTCCAAATATGTCTCATCTGATAGAACGGCTAGAGCATGCATTTGGTCTCGGACAACTTGTATACAAGGAAACATTTGTCTCTCGGGTGGTATCTGGGGGCACCTGGAACCGCTCGGCCTAGGAGAGATTAGGGCCTCCATGTGAAAATGGGAGTCGATCTGAGTCCTTAGCGACGAGCTGAACCAAAGAGTCACAGCGGCTAATCATGGGGATAACCCATAGACCAACATGTAGAATAGTCTACCTACATGACCCGAATGATAACTTAAATTTCTGCAAGAATGAACATGAATTACTCGTTATGCAAATTGTGCTAACATGTTTTGTACAGGGATGACTGCCGGTGTTGGTAAGTTGCTTATGATATATTTCTACTATCATGTTCTTATGAATTATTGAAAAGAACCTAGACAAGTAGAAAGATCACTAGTAAATGTTAGCTCAACATATTGATTTAGTGCAGAGATTTACGAGTTTGGCTAAAAGCCGCTCACCAGTACATGATGTGTGCTGACCCACGTTGTGGGCATCCTTTTCAGAAAGCAAAAGGAGACAGGGGGATTTCAAGTGACGCACCGAAGCTCGTCTAGCCCAGTAGAGCTCGTGGATCGCCTCGAAGTTTCATTTTCATTCCAGTCAAGTTTCTAGTTTTTATTTCCTTTGAAGGTGTCTTTCAATTCCAGCTTATAATAAAGGGATATCATGTATGGGCATTGCAGGGATATCATGTATGGGCATTGCGGCTATTTTCAAAAAGAGAGTTTCAAAGAGAATCATGTTGCCAATATAAGGCACTCTGAGTTTGCAAAGCTTTGTACTTGTATTCCTATCAAGTTATCAATAAAAGAAGTATTTCCATCTTAAATCTCTGTGTCCAATATTTGGTTTTCTGCAATAAATGGGTGCGTGTGTGTGTTTTGCTTAACTAGTGGGTGCGTGCATGTTTTTTGCTTGACTAGTTGTTTTTGTGCAGGTACGTAGCCTTGTGCAAGCGCAAATTAGGCTTGCACGGCATCACGCCTTAGCGAAGACGATCGATCCTGCAGGGATCCAGGCAAGACGGACGACCCTAGCGGGATCGGGGAGTGATATATGCAGAATATGGTAAGGGGTTGATGGTTATATTGGTTAGTCAATAATTGGGGTCTGAACTATGGTCCATTGAAACCTATGATGCAACATGGTAGGTAAGAAAATTTGAGTGCAGTGAACAACTTGTACAAGTATGATCCAAGGGAACAGGGTATCTAGTGAAGGGTCTGCACACTGCCTATAAAGGTTGATCAAACATGACTGAACTCAACACAAAGAGAACTTAACTAAAATAGAAACTGGACCAATATAGGCTAACAAGATGTCAATAATCCTATACAACAATGACCTATAGATACCAACCAAACCCATACCCCATATGCCAATACTATCTGCAATCTACATGTATATAGGCCTCTCAGTCTTAGGTGAACTACAACTATACTCAAGGACAGGCTCTGGTCATGTGTGCCTCACTGAAAAAAGGTAAAGGAAAATAATAACAATCATCAAGGCTATAAGGCATACTAACATCCTATATGTAAACTGGTTGGTATTATAATAACAAGGAAATCTACAATGAGTTACTATTCTAATACCAATGCTAACTATCATCTCTAGGGTACAGACACTCTACAAGTCATCATATCATTACACTATGAAAGAACTACATATGAATAAGCTCTACAAAACTACATATCCCTACTCTTAAGTTATTCGATGATGGAATACAATTTTTTTTTAACAACAGAAGGGTATGATAATCATATGCGTCTGTCCAAAATCATGTTGTTCAGAGTCTTCGTCATGCTAGTAATAAGTAGGGCATAATGCCTCAGCCTCGTCCTCTGTAATATTTTCAACAGGTCCAGTCAGGGCAGGAGCGAGCACAGTACATCTCAACAAATCATAACAGGTTAGGAAATATAAACATGCTAGAGAGTAAGATACATAAAACTGAAGGAATAACATGATAAAAAAGAAAGACTGTAAATAAATAGATACAATATATAGAGAACTAACAGTGCTAGTGATTCAGAGTACAAGACGGTTATGTAAACGGCACGATGTTGTACACGAGTAATCTAAAGAGGTTGTACACGAGTAATCTACTAGATTGAATACATAACCACTTCTACTATTCCGCCCCAATCAATGCACAAGGATCTAGCCAAGTTATGTTATTGTACACGAAGTATAGTCGTACACGAAGATCATGTGAGCACATGAGTGTACACGATTTCACACGATTTATACACGAATGTCATGAATACAAGGAGTACACGATGCTCACGATAAAGTACACGAACATGAAATACCCGATGTATCCGCTAAGGAGATAACATCGCACGACAAGATCCATATAGTACTAATTCGTGTTTCCAACGTGTCAGCATCTTGTAAAGTAATTTAAAACAGGAAATATAGTCCTAAACAAGATATAAAATGATCAGAGAATGTACTCGCCTGTATCCTGAGTATCTGTAGAGTATCTACTGTCCGAGGAGTGGTGTATGTCTCCTATAGAACAGTACAAGTCACCATAAGTCTAAAATGATATAACAGACTGCTACAATACATCTACATGAAGTTTGGGGTCAAACTGAACTAAAGTCAACTCTTGGTCAACTCTAGTCAACTAGACTAGTCAAACTAGGTCAACGTAGGTCAAACCTAAGTCAAACAAGTCTCACTAGGCCTAACTAGTCTATTCTAGCAAGCCCACATCATTTCTAGACTATACAAGTCAACTACACATGTAATTGGCATTCAAACCACAAACCTAGGCTATGAGCCATAGGCTATATTATCTATATACCAACCCACATATACACATACTAATATATATATATATATATCTAAATTAATATAGTAGCATATATTATAATATATAGGCATATGTATATATGCATATACATAGAGGATAGATAGAGGGCAATCATGTGCTTGTGTACATGCATGTGTGTACATGTGAGCATGTGTGTTAGGTGTACTAAAAAACTGGAAACAGTGTGGAATGTGTGTGGAGTGACACGACACGTGTATCAGTAGCCAAAATCGGCTGAACCGATACAGTAAAATATCAGTGCACACACGAATACGTGTCAGATACGACACGAGGACTCGTGCAACTTGGAGAGCCTCGTGTCAGTGTTCGCTCCAACGTGTGTGTGTCCAAGTGGCATGTCCAAGGAATATTTGCCCCCGAGTAGCAGGGGACTGCTACGCGTACGGGAACGCGCATGTTCGCGTGTCCAAACCGACATGACACAATGCAATCAACACCTCAGTCAACTGGAAACTAATAAGTAATACCAAAACCTAATTTTCTATTCAAACCAAATCAGAAAATATGAACGAAATGCGCATTGTGGCATTTCGTTGAACACCTACGAATGCACACAGATATGTGTCCGATACGAACACGTAAAGGACACAAAACCTAGCAAAACCTATACCAACAGTTAGAGGACACCTAGGACTTCCTATCCATGCCTAGAAACTGAAATTTTATGGTGGAAATGAGAAGTTACCTAGGTGTGTCAAAATGCTCAAAAAGCTTTAAAGAGGGGTGTTCTTCTTGCTATCCAAACTTCTCCAAATTGTTCCTCCACTGAAATTTCTCACCATGGACAAAAAGTATACATGGATTCGATCCTAATGCAAGAAATTTGAAGGAAAAAGGAGTTGAAATGGAAAAGATATGGATTGGGGAAGATTGGGATTTACCTTTCTTTTCCAACTTGCTAATTTCCTAAAGGAGGCTAGCCCTAGATGGAAGAGGCATTAAATAGGGGTGTGGAACCCTAGGGGCTGGCCATAAATGCTAGGATTAGGGTTATGGGGTGATCAATGGCTATAAATCAATCTAACTAATCCAATGGTTCACAAGCCTAGGTTTTACACTAGTCAAGTTGTGACCTAGTTGTTCCATCTAGTCATGACTTAACCAAGGCTAACAAATTCTAACTAACACTAACCATGGTTAGCTAAGACTAGCTATGACTAATCTAGGTTAGGTCAAATCTAGTCTAGGGCTAAACACACTACAAGGCAATAAATTAAATCATATTTAAATCACACCATTCAAATAATCATATTAAATTCCAATTAAATATATATATATTAATTCAAATAAATTTAAAATGACAAGAATACCCTCAAACTAAAAATAATAATTAAATTATTCTAATGACATGGTTAGGCTCTAGGTCATGCAGTCTCTAGGGTTTTACTAGCAGCACATCAAAATCACAAGTCATGACTTAGAGCAGTTTTTAAATAGCTTAAAATGATTAAAAAATTACCATAAATCATAATATGAAATAAATAACAATAATAATCATTATAATTACAAATTTTCAAAATTATCCTTATCTGGAAAACTGGGTGTTATAAGACAATAAATTCTTTCTCCTATGAGAGAGATGAATACTCGTTCTCAACCAAAGTTGATGCAACGAGATGAATAATCGCTCTCAACCGGAGTTGATGCAACAATTTTACTGGGGTGATGAAGATCACCGTTGCTCAAAGCAAGACTCGCCCGATAGCGATCTGCTCCCAGGAACCAGCAAGTTCGAAAGACTTCTGGAACAATTGCTGTCACCTCCTTTACGAACTCGAAGAACTCCTTACGACATCAATGGCAGCGGCAGCACTTCTCTCTTCATCTCTTTATTTTGGTGTAAGTCCTTAATGAAGGCACGAAGAAAGTATTTATAGAGAAGGGTCGTGTCACGACCCGCACCCGCTTATCGGATACGAAACGTGTCCAAGCCCAGCCTACGCCGCAGTGTCGGCGGTAGAACGCTGTCTATACTCACAAGTCACTGAATCTATAATCACGGGGAAATCTATATCTCATCCACAGAATAATCAAGACACAAACAAGATCAGTGAATATCCATGAAGCTAAACAATAATGAATATAAACTGAATGTATCCAAAATCAATGTCACGTCCGGTGGACACAAATCCACTACCAGTAGACGGATAAATAGAGAAATACAAGAAGTGGACCAACTGGATAAAAACTGCTAATCTAGACCACCTCAACTGCAAGCACTGCGCTCTGATGCTAACTCGAATCCACTCGACTGCTCCTGGCTCAAACTTGGCTAACCTGAAGAGATCATCAGGTCCTCAGAGGACATAGCAAGATACATAATATACATGCCTATCTAGCAGTTTTATCATGCGCAAGAAATAAGCAAGAAAGAACAAGAACAAGACCAATGAACACTAATACGAACACGAACACGAACACTAAAACAACTACGTATAAATGAACTGCCGGATGAACGATAAATACAAGATCAAAGGAAGAACCAAACCCTCATCCCGAGTGTGGACTCATGGGTTTGAACTAAGCACTAACCCTCGTCCCGAGTGTGGACTCTCTGGCTAGCTCAAGGCAAGACACCCTTGTCCCGTGTGTGGACTCTCTGGTGTAAATAGTCAACCCTCGTCCCGAGTGTGGACTCTCTGGTGCCATTTGATCACGACAAACACCCTCGTCCTGTGTGTGGACTCTCTGGTGCACCAAACAACCCTCGTCCCGAGTGTGGACTCTCTGGTTGTGTACAACGATAATCAAGGCTATGGCAGTTCACTACACATACTTGTTCTATAACACGACTCAAGCAAGGTACTGGCGAGAAAACTCTAAGCATGAAACTCAAGGCCAAACAATGAACACTGCTATAAACTACTCCACAAAAAATAACACGAAAAGCACATGTCCATAAATAATCAAATGACTGAAAAATGAAAGGAACTGCATGTAAGTAAAACTGTAGAGGGAGGCAAAGTATACTTGCCTTAGGTCCTGAGCTGCTGGTTCAGATTATAATGCGTATCAAGATCCGAGTAGCCTGTTTATACATTTACAAGTTAATATACAATCTAGAAGCAATAACAAACTCTATAATCTGTGCATCTTTTTATGTCGATACTGAATATCCTAGTTCTTTGAAGATCAAAATATCCTTATACCCTCTCCATTACAGTACTTTGGCTTGTAAATCATTGTACCTTAAAGGAAAGAAAATGAACTGAATCTCTTAAATCATTCTTTGATTGATTTGTATTCACTAAATCACTTTATTATCCTCAATGTGCTTTGTCCAATCCTACAAATCAACATCCTGACCCATCTTACCTATTCATTCTTCATTTAATACTCTTTAACATTACCAGTAGGCCACTTGACATCCCTAGTAGGCCAAACACCAACCATCTTCTCTATGCCATAAGAAAAAAGAGCGCCCTCTCCTATTATATTCTTAAAACACAGAAGATGATGTGCTTCGGACCAGGACATACTTTATAATCATGCTTTAAAAATAACATATCTAACACAAGAACAAGTTGTGAACAGTAGATCAGATAGATCTGATACTGATTGAAGGATGCCTTGGATAGTACTAGAACTTCCAATAAAATGTTATGTCATATGCAAACTTAATATGCAACAGAGTATAAGAAATAGAGTAACAAGCATGAAAATAGCAAAAAACGTATAGATGGTTATCCACAGGGAAAGACGCTCTAGGCAGAATGGTTTTAAATAAGCCAATCATGTCGCCCCATAAGTGAAAGAGTGTATATACCTCTTCTCAGCCAATTTACCAGGGTGCACATTCTCCACCATTTTACGTTGGTCTACTAAAATTATTCTCAGCAAAATGTGCTGATAAAACATTCATCCCTGCAGATGAGTATCTTAGTTCGACCCAGGCTTGAGAGATTAGAAGCCCTGGACTACAGAATATAAAGGATCAACAACTGTATGGATGATCTAATGGGGACTGATTCGATGAACTTGTATCCTGCAGTTGATTCACTTGAAATTCTGATACGAGGGGCCTAATCTGGTATCAAGCATTTATACAATATATAGCTTGATACCCAGGGCTATATGCTCATATTGGGTTCAACTGTCAAATATGATACCATGCATCCTTCCTACTACACACGGGAAAGACACAAATATATTGGAATCCCTTGATTCAGAAAGCCTATGCACATCAACCTCACATTTATCTTGTATCCTGGTGTGATATGGGGTCCAAACTGATCTCGGTATTAACTATAGTCTTGGTTATGTTCTGATACAAACCGTGTCCTATTAGCCAAGTCCCAGTATTGGGATCAAGCTCCTGATACCATGGTTTATAGGTCTGACCCTAAAGTCCTGCCCAATAGGTTTACTTCATCAGAATCTAACCCAGGTGCTTCTACATGCGTCTGATATGATAGAGTTAAACTCTGGGAGTCCCTATCCAAGTCTTTCTACATGGCAGACCTACCAGTTCCACCTAGATCAGATAATATCTGATACTCGGGTTTCCCTTCCTGGGTATAGAGCATCTATATTAAGAAGAGGCATGATACGGTTTAGCTTTTATTTAAGGTTTTAGGGTGGACTCGAGTATCTGAATTTGATACTGCCACAGATGTATCCATCCGATACTTCCCATCGATAACTGACATTCCTTTAAGGTTTTACAAAACTTCTTGATTCAAGATTGAAGACAATAAATAAAAAGAGACTTACCCCTGTTGCTCAAACTATTTCCCTTGTTGTTGCGACAGGTCCTGCGCTCAGGTTTCGAAGTCGACGGAGGAGGTTCGAATTATTCGAACCCAAGCTTCTCTCTCTCTCTTCCCTATTTTTACTCGAATAGAAACTCAGAAGACTATCAAACAGGTTATATATATATATGGGAAGGATAATGGGTCTGCTTAAATTTAAACTGATAGTGTTTAAACTCCTATTTGAACTTGAATTCTATTCAAAACAGAGGATTTGATCCAGGAGGAGAACAGATAAGAGGGAATCCTTTTAAAAGTCAGTTTTGAATTGATCCAACACAGGTTTTGGTCGGGTTGAAATCACAGATTGGATATGGTAAGGGTTCATGGTCAAATCTATCAGAGCCTGCTCAAGTTCTTGGTTTGGTTTAAAGGGATTTGAACCACAGAAGACTAATCCTCAATATTCCTACTGTTTTGTCGATTTTCTGGAGGGGAATCGAAGGATTTGATCTCATCTCAGTTGATGAGAGTTATCATGAATCCAACTTGAATCTAAAAGCAGGGGTTGGAAAAGGGTTTGTATATCGGTTTTGGAGGCTGCCATGGATCATATATATAATCCAGTTTAGGTAGATATGAATCTGTTTAAACCAGATCAGAGTGAATCCCCTCCCCCTTGATTCATTGGAGATTTGAGTCATCTCTTATTCGAATCAATCCAGCTTCTAGGAGTCGACAGTAACCCAAGGAGTTGAATTTGAATCTAAATTCGATTCAATCCCTAACTGGCCGTTAGCAGGTTTGAATCAGGGACTCTTTTGTTTACCCCCTTATATTTGAATGTTTGCACAAAGCCCCCTGTTACTCTAAGTATTAACACCCTTCACCTTCCATTGGTGATTAAGAATATTACACATATAACTTGGATTAGGAGTATAGAAACCGATCCTGCTATTTGAAATTTAATTCAAAAATGTCTTTAAGGTCCCTGTAATGTCCTATATTATCCACTTGGTCCATCTATTAGTAAATATGTAAAAACCAATATAACACCTAACAATGTACGTGACAAATAATTGTTAAAAATAAGACAAAATAAAAAAAATACGAGGATAAAATTGGTCAAGGGGTTGACAGGTCGAAACCCTAATCACATTCCAGGTCGTAACTGATTGCGAAAAGATAGGAGCAAATAATGGAAAGATTTGAATGAATTAAATTCAAATTCCACAAAGATCGGATCTGATCAATTAACTCAATATTTTCATAACCGCTCAAATCTTTCAATCAGCCATATCATATGCCACCTGCGCCCCATAGCCATTCAGCCCGTCAACCTGTGCGCGTAGCTGTGAAGCCCGCAACAGCCCACGGCATCTGCGTACCCAGCGCCGTAGCCCCGCAGCACCTGCATGCCAGCACCGCAGCACCTACGTGCCTAGTGCTACAACCTACGGCACCTGCATGTATGCTGCACCTGCGCTGGCCACGACACCTGCACGCATGATGTGCCTACGTTGCGACTCCCGCAGAAACGAGCGCATGAGCACGTCAACTGTGCACAATGCAGCTTGCGCCGATGCTTACGTGCTAAGTGCAATGTGCGCCAACAAAATGCTATTTTATGCCCTTGAGCCCGAGTCCGAGTCGCTAAGCCCCTTTGGGGCTTAGCTCTATAAGGAAATTATCCCATGAGCATGACAAAAAGTATTAATCCTTCTTTGTTGGTTTAGTGTTCTTTTCACTAGAAAACTACCCTCACATGGCACCCATGTGCCTCTCACATAATGACATCAACTGCGCTTATGGCTGCACATTAAAGGCCTTGTGCCAGCCTAGTTTCGGTGCATGTATTTTGGGTGTCTACAAGATTTTTCTCAAGAGACGGCCTACATCTATTTCCATATACCTTAGGTGAGTTTTTTTAAAGAGTCTTTGGCATGAAGCCTTTTGCTTTCTTGCGGTGCTACACCGCTATGACATGGCCCGAAACCGAGACCGTGTCTCATGTGGTGTCATACCACCTGTAGCATGAGGCCTAGCCTCTTTGTAGTGCCAAACTACCAACATGAAGTTTTTCACTTCCTTGCGGTGTTACGCCGCCGTGATATTGCTTACAAAGCCGAGGCACTGTCTCATGTGGTATCATCCACTGTAACATGAGATACAGTCTCTTTGTAGTGCTGCCTACCACTCTTCATCATACAACTTTAGGCCCTCTTGCCTATGTGCGATGCTACGCCGCTATGACTTGGCCCGAAGCCCAGGCTTTACCCTCTTTAGGTACCTTATGTGGTGTTACCCCACCGTAGCATGGAGTACTGTGCTCCTTTGTAGTGCTGTGCTACCCGTACTTCATGTAAAGTATGCTAGACATCCCAGATGCCCGAGAACTCATTAAGGCTTCCAAGCCATCCTCCTACAGGACTTTGTTCTTTGTAAAGAACAACCAGTAGACAACAGTGGTTCTGGGTTCATAACCCCACAACATCCCAAAGGATTTGCCTACTGTTCCTGATATTCTTCCAGTCAATGGTCTTTCCTAGAACTAAAAGTTAGATGCCTAGTAGATTTTTCTTTGAACTAATAGCATAAAATTTTATAGTAGAATTGCAAAGACATAATATCAGAGTGTCTTCAAGCCCATCTTACCTGCTGTGTCTTTAACCAGCTGGCGCTTGAGACCTTTGGTAAACGGATCTGCCAGATTCTTCTGACTTCGAACATCCACTACGGTAATGACTCCTCTTTTAGTAAGACCATTTATCGTCCTATGTCTTAGATGCATAGTCATCTTCTTGCCATTGAAGAGGTCATTCGATGCCACCACTGAGTCGCCTGGTTATCGCAGTATATCGGTACCGCCAGTATCTGTGCACCAACCAATAAAAGATCATACATGAGCTCTTGAAGCCATTCTGTTTCATTCGCTGCTGCCGCCAGTGCACAGAACTTAGATTCCATAGAAGGGTGAGATAACATAGTCTGCTTCTTTGACTTCCATGATATAGCAGTTACACCCATAGAGAAAACATATCCTCCTGTGAACCTCTTACTCTCTACTTATGAATACCAAATTGCATCATTGAAGCCTTCCACTACATTTCGATCTCCGCAGTAGTGTAGTACATACTTTTGAGTCCTTTTGAGGTATCTCATAACCCTTTTCACAGCTTTTCAGTACTCCACACCTAGATTGGTCGTGAACCAACTCAGCATCCCCACGGTAAAAGCTATGTCAGGCCTTATGGCAGTAGTCGCATACATCAAACTCTCGATGACTCTTCAATACTCCAAATGTCTGACGCTTTCCCTTGGATTTGGCTTTAGCTTCTTGTCACACCTATAAGGTGTATCGATCCCTAGAAGATCCTGATACCCATTGTGTGTGAGCATTTTCTTAATGTAATGAGACTGTGATAATGCCACTCAAGTTTATGTCCAAATGATCTTTATCCCCAGAATTGTTGGGTTTTTGGTTTTTCTTTTAGAAAGCTTTAGTCCCACATCGGAAAAAATAAATAGTTTGTATCTCTATATATTAGCTATGCTATTATTGGAGATGGACATATGGTGTGGAGGTGCACATGGGTTTGCCATGTGGGGTTATTTTTCTAATGGGAAAAAGGCTAAAATCAACAATTAAAGCATTCATGCTTTTTGCTCTTGGGAAATTTATTTCCATAGGAGCTAAGCCCCGTAGGGGCTTAGCGACTGGGACTCAGACTCGGACTCGGGCTCAAGGGCTCATGAGGCGTAATGTGGCATTTTGTTGGCACACTTAGCACTTAGCACGTCAGCATCGTCGCTAGGCGCATAGTGCGCTTAAGTTACGCTCGTTGTGCGACCACGTTACGCGGCCCGTTACGTGAGCCCAGTTACGCAGCCCAGTACGCAGCCCAGTGCGCGCAGTGTGCGTAGCGTACGCAGCGTACGCAGTGTGCATAGAGTGCGTAGTGTGCGTAGGGTGCGTAAAGGGGTTGTGTGTGTAAAGTGCAAATTACGCTGGTTACGTGAGTGGCACAACTTACAGCAGAACGCGTCTTCACATGTTCTGAGCGGTTGTTCCATGTTCGGGATGGTTACTACCACGTCCCTAACATTGTGCTAACCGGGCAGTTGTTGTTGGGGCTTATATAAGGCCTCCTCCTTCTCTCTCACAGGTTAAAAAAATACACAAGTAGAAAACAGACAGTTTACAAGTGCTTAGAGGCTGTAAGTGAGAAGAGAGATATTGTACCAGCGTTGTGTTTTGCACAGAAGTTCGAATTCATCCGAGGAGTCAGAAGAGCAGAGTGTTACAAGTTCTCCAACGAACTTGCTGGTTCCTGGAAGCTATTCGTGTGGGGCGAATAAAGCTTTGAGCAATGGTGATCATTCACCCCAGCAGAAGTTTTTCCACTTTTCGCCTGTCACTTTCTTTGTTGGTTTTATCAGGATTTTATTAGCGCACCTTCGGTGAAGTGTTTGCGTTGATATTTTCAGAATTCTATTAGCGCACCTTCTGTGAAGTGTAGCACTAATTGAATTTCTCTTACGTACCTTCTGTGAAGTGTTACGTTCTGTGCACCTTCTGTGAAGTGTAGCACTAGTGGAATTTCACTTACGTACCTTCTGTGAAGTGTTACGTTCTGTGCACCTTCTGTGAAGTGTAGCACGAGTTGAAATTTCTATTACGTATCTTTTGTGAAGTATTACGTAATAACGATTGTTTGTACAATTGTTACGATATTTCAGTTTTTTATCGAAAAATTGTGTCCCGGCATTATCAATCTCAAAGCTTTATTGCTACGATGGAAAACGTCAATGTTTTACTATTCAATTCTGACTTTTATAAGTTAGAAAAGTTTGATGGAGAACATTACCAAGTCTGGAAGAGGAAGGTATATCTCACCCTTCAACTCAAAGACGTAGATCACGTGCTTCTGGAAGAAGAACCTACTATTCCAGATGTTGGGTCTGCTGCCGCAATCACCGCGGCCACTAAACTGCAAGCAAAATAGAGAAGGGAAAATAGTATTTGCAGGCTGCTCATCCTGAATGCTATGGAAGATTCCCTTGCAGAATCCTATTCTAAGAAGAATATCGCTAGAGACATATCGGAGTCTCTAGAAAAACTCTACGAAGAAGATAAGAACCGCAGTAAAATATTTGTGGTTGAGAAATATCACAAGTAGTTTTTTTAGGACGAAAAGTCTATGCTGCCGCAGGTGAAGGAGTTCCTGAAACTGCGACAGAAGCTGGAAGACGAGGCGATGCCCCTCCCCGACTTGTTTGTTGTTGGAGGGATTGTCTCAAAGCTCGCCGTTGGGTAGAGCAAGTTCTATGCAAACGTGCATAGGAATAAGCTTGAGATCAGCCTTGAAGATCTCCTGCAGGAAATCTATGTTGAGGACCAGATGCGGGCTCAACTAAAGGTGGACGCACTGTCCAAGCAATTAGCTAACGCCAGTATGGTTCATACCAAGGAACAAAGGGGAAAGCAGGAGGCTTCCCACAACAAGAAAAAGGACCCTGACAATCTAAAAGTCAAGGGAACTTCTATCAAGAAAAAGAAGCCAAAGTCTTAAATGTCTTGCTTCAAGTGTGGCAAGAAGGGCCACTTTAAGAATGAGTGCAAAGCAAAAACCAAGCAATCGGAGCAAGGAGAACCTAGTAAGGTAACTATGATCACTGATGTTGTTGCTATGATTGCACAGGTTGATGCGGTAGGAACTGATGCTGACTGGTGGGTAGACACTGGAGCTACCTGCCATGTTTGCTCCAGCAAGGAGTGGTTCACCACCTACACCCCTACTTCTGATATGGTTATGGTGGTGAACCAGGCACAAGCTGAAGTGCTCGGGATCGGGACGGTGGTGTTGAAGTTGACTTCGAAGAAGTCTCTGACGCTTTAAGGCGTGAAGCATGTACCTGCTATCACCAAGAACCTGATCTCAGGAGGCCTACTCTGCAACGCAGGCCTCAGGATGGACATCAATGCTGGCCAGATGGTGATGTCTATCAAGGGAACATATTTCGGGAAAGCTTTTTATACCGAAGGAATGTTCAAGATTCAGCTTGTAAATCAGTTCAATGTTGTTAATACAATCACTCATTCTGCTTATACTTATGAGTTATGGCATAATAGGCTAGGACATGTTCATTCTAAACAAATAAACATAATGTATAGTCTAGGACTTATCTCCAAATGTGGGGATAAGGTAGAGAAATGTGAAGTTTGTGCTCAAACTAAGATCACAAGGAAACCCTTTCCTCGGGTTAATCGAAGTACAGATCTTCTGGAGTTAGTACACTCAGATATCTGTGACTTCAAACAGTTCTCTACAAAGGCCGGGATGAAGTATTTCATAACCTTCATCGATGACTTCTCTAAGTATGAGTTCGTCTACTTGCTGAAGGCTAAAGACGAAGCATTCGAGAAGTTCAAGGAGTTCAGAGCTGAAGCTGAGCAGTAGACTGGACAACAACCCAAAAGAATAAGAAGTGATCGAGGTGGAGAGTACAGGTCTCATGAATTCGCATCGATCTGCAAAGAACATAAAATTGTCAATGAGACTACGGCTCCGTACTCTCCTCAATCAAATGGAGTAGCAGAGAGGAAGAACAAAACGTTAACAGAAATGATTAACTCAATGTTGTTGACTGCTGGCCTTCCTAAGTGCTACTGGAGTGAAGCTTCATTAACGGCCACTTTTATTCTAAATAGAGTGCCTCATGCAACTTCAGACGTTACTACTCATGAACTCTAGTTCAAGGTCAGACCTAACTTGAATGTCATTCGAGTGTGGGGGTGTCCGGCATATGTCAAGCTTCCAGATCTGAAGATTCAGAAGCTTGGGACAAGGACTACTAAGACGATCTTCTTGGGGTATGTCGAGAAGAGTGATGCTCGAAGATTTCTTGATATCGAGTCAAATCATATCATTGAATCTTGCGACACAAAATATTTTGAAGACAAATTTACAAGGCACAAGAATATTGTTCTTACGGATGTACCAGAGAACAGTGAGGGTGCACGGCAAACTGAAGTCTTCAATAAAGATGTGGTCCAAGAAGATGTTGTTGAAACAATGATTGAACCAGAACAAGCTGAGCCGTCAGTTAAGCGTGTGAGGAGGCCGAAGGACTTCGGAAGTAACTTTGTCACCTATCATGTGGAAGCAGATCCGCTTACCTATGATGAGACGATGAAGACCAGAGATGCAGTTTTCTGGAAGGAGGCGATTGACAATGAAATTGATTCTATCACCTCAAATAACACTTGGGTGTTGGTTGATCTTCCTGAAGGAGCAAAATCCATCGGATGCAAATGGATCTTCAAGAAGAAGATGAAAGCAGACGGAACTATTGACAAGTTCAAGGCTAGGTTGGTAGCTAAGGGGTTTTCTCAGAAGCAGGGGATTGACTATTATGACACGTATGCTCCAGTTGCCCGAATGACCACCATCAGGATGTTGATTGCTCTTGCAGCAATACATAAGATGGTGATACATCAGATGGATGTAAAAATGGCTTTCCTAAATGGCGAGCTGACCGAAGAGATTTATATGCAACAACCAGAGGGATTTATCATCAAGGGTCTTAAAGACAAAGTCTGTAAGTTGGTAAAATCTTTGTACGGTCTTAAACAGGCTCCCAAGATGTGGCATGAGAAATTTGACAAGGTTATAAGGTCAAATGGCTACATGGTCAGCAAGATGGACAAGTGTGTTTACACGAAGTTCGCTGATGGAAGAGGTGCGATCGTTTGTCTTTATGTGGACGACATACTTATCCTAGGTACGGATATGAGATGTGTCACAGAGACAAAGAGGTTCATCTCGAGCAAGTTCAGTATGAAGGAGTTGGGGGAAGCTGATGTGATCTTAGGGATCAAGATCATCCGGATAGACACAGGACTAGCGTTGTCACAGTCTCATTATATTGAGAAAATGATCACTCGTTATGGGTATCGGGATCTTCTAGGGATCGATATGCCGTACAGGTGTGATGTGAAGCTGAAGCCTAATTCAGGGGAAAGCGTCAGGCAGTTGGAGTATGCTAGCATAATCGGGAGTTTGTTGTATGCTACTAATGCCACAAGCCCTGACATAGCTTTCGTCGTGGGAATGCTGAGTCGTTTCACGAGCAACCCTGGTGTTGAACACTGGAAGGCCGTGAAACGGGTTATGAGATATCTCAAGAAGACTCAGACATATGCACTGTACTACAGCAAAGATCCGCAGGTAGTGGAAGGCTTCAGTGATGCCAGTTGGTGCTCAGATTTGGAGAGCGAGAGGTCCACAGGTGGATATATTTTCACAATGGGTAGAGCTGCTATATCATGGAAATCGAAGAAGCAGACTATGCTGTCGCGGTCATCCATAGAATCTGAGTTCTTTGCACCTGATACCGTAGCCGAGGAAGCAGAATGGCTTCGAGAGCTCATGTATGATCTTCCAGTGGTTGGGGCACAAATACCGACAATACCGATATACTGCGACAACCAGGCGACTGCGGTAGTGGCATCAAATGACCTTTTTAACGAAAAGAAGAGGACTGTGCGGTTAAAGTACAGGGTAGTACACGATCTTATTAAGAAAGGTATAATTGCAGTAATTGATGTTCGGAGTCAGGAAAATCTGGCGGATCCGTTCACCAAGGGCCTCCACCAAGGGCCTCAAGCGCCAGCTGGTCGATGACTCAGCATATAAAATGGGCTTAAAGGCATTCTGATATTAGTTATTGTATTCCTACATAAAGTTTTCTGCTATTAGTTCAAAGATTTATCTACTAGGCATCTAGCTTTTAGTTCAAGGAAGGACCATTAACTGGAAGAATATCATGAACGGTGGGTACATGTTCTATTGGACATGGAGAGGTTACGGACCTACAACCATTGTTGTCTACTGTTGTTTTCTGCGGAAAACAATTCTTGTGGGAAGGATGGCTTAATTGCCTTAATGAGTTCTCAGGCAGAGTAAATACCTGGTGTGCTTTACAGAAAGCACGATAGAGCAGCACTACAAGGAGTAAAACTCCATGCTACAGTGGGGTGACTCCACAATGAGGTTCCTATATGTGGGGTGCTGCCCAGGAATAGGATAAAGCCTCGGCTTAGCAGGCCAAGTCACAGCGGCGTAGCACCGCAAATAGGCAGTTAGCCTAATGTTGTATATTAAAAATAAAGAAGGGTGTAGTCAGCACTACAAAGAGGAGGAGTTCCTCATGTTACAGTGGCACGACACCACGATGAGGTATCCAGTTAGGGATAAAGCCTCGGCCTTGCAAGCCATGTCGTTGCGGCATAACACCGCAAGGGAGCCTAAGGCTTCATGTTGGGTAGTTTGGCACTACAAATAGGCAGTTGCCTCATGCTACAGTAGTATGACACTATGATGAGGTTCCCGGTACGGGGTAAGGCCTCGGCTTTAAGCCATGTCATAGCGGCGTAGCACCGCAAGGGAAGCGCAAAGCGCTTCATGCCATGTCTCTTTATAATGAACTCACCTATAGTGTATGGACAGAGATATTAGGCCGTCTCTTGAGGGTAAACTTGTAGACGTCAAAAATTGTACACTGAAACCAGGCTGGCACAGGGCCTTCAATGTGTAGCCAGAAGCATATGTAACTACATTATGTAAGTAGAAAGAATTTCAGCTATGATGCAGAATTCAAGGCTTAGTCCATTCTTGTATTATAGTTTGATTTTTGACCCATACGGGAAGATTCAAGTCGTCAGCGACATCTCTCCTGATGCATGATGGACAGTTACTATGGGGAACACTTATATCCATATATAGAGATATATGGGGGATTGTTGGGTTTTTGGTTTTTCCTTTAGAAAGCTTTAGTCCCACATCGAAAAAAACAAATAGTTTGTATCTCTATATATTAGCTTTGCTATTATTGGAGATGCACATATGGTGTGGAGGTGCACATGGGTTTGTCATGTGGGGTTATTTTTCTAATGGAAAAAAAGGCTAAAATCAACAATTAAAGCATTCATGCTTTTTGCCCTTGGAAAATTTATTTCCATAGGAGCTAAGCCCCGTAGGGGCTTAGCGACTCGGAC
The DNA here is from genome assembly GCA_029216955.1 of Iris pallida. NCBI lineage: Eukaryota > Viridiplantae > Streptophyta > Magnoliopsida > Asparagales > Iridaceae > Iris > Iris pallida. The sequence continues at coordinate 8,354,991 of JANAVB010038613.1, forward strand.
TCAGACTCGGGCTCGGACTCGGGCTCAAGGGCTCATGAGGCGTAATGTGGCATTTTGTTGGCGCACTTTGCACTTAGCACGTCAGCATCGTCGCTAGGCGCATAGTGCGCTTAAGTTGCGCTCGTTGCGCGAGCCACTTGTGCGCCCACGTTATGCGGCCCGTTACGCAAGCTCAGTTACGCTGGCCCAGTTACACAGCCCAGTACGCAGCCCAGTGTGCGCAGCGTACGCAATGTGCGTAGAGTGCATAGTGTGCGTAGGGTGCGTAAAGGGGCTGTGTGCGTAAAGTGCAAATTATGCAGGTTACGTGAGTGGCACAACTTGCAGCAGAACGTGTCTTCACATGTTCTGAGCGGTTGCTCCATGTTCGGGGTGGTTACTACCACGTCCCTAACATTGTGCTAACCAGGCAGTTGTTGCTGGGGCTTATATAAGGCCTCCTCCTTCTCTCTCACAGGTTAAAAAAATACACAAGTAGAAAATAGAAAGTTTACAAGTGCTTAGAGGCTGTAAGAGAGAAGAGAGGTATTGTACCAGCATTGCGTTTTGTACAGAAGTTTGAATTCATCTGAGGAGTCAGAAGAGCAGAATGTTCCAAGTTCTCCGACGATCTTGCTGGTTCCTGGAAGCTATTCGTGTGGGGTGAATAAAGCTTTGAACAACGGTGATCATTCACCCCAGCAGGAGTTTTTCCATCTTTCGCCTGTCATTTTCTTTGTTGGCTTTATCAGGATTTTATTAGCGTACCTTCGGTGAAGTGTTTGCGTTGATATTTTCAGAATTCTATTAGCGCACCTTCTGTGAAGTGTAGCACTAATTGAATTTCTTTTATGTACCTTCTGTGAAGCATTATGTTCTGTGCACCTTCTGTGAAGTGTAGCACTAGTGGAATTTCACTTACGTACCTTCTGTGAAGTGTTACGTTCTGTGCACCTTCTGTGAAGTGTAGCACGAGTTGAAATTTCTATTACGTATCTTTTATGAAGTGTTACGTAATAACGATTGTTTGTACAATTGTTACGATATTTCAATTTTCCATCGAAAAATTGTGCCCCGGCAATTACAAGAATAACATCAGCTTTCCCTAAGTCCTTATGCTGAACTTAGATGAGAGGAACTTCTTTGTCTCAGTGACACTTGCTAGATCTGTACCTAAGATCAGTATGTCGTCCACGTAGAGACAAAGGACAACTCCACTCCCGTCAGCAAACTTTGTGTATAAACACTTGTCCATCTCGCTGACCCTGTAGCCGTTAGATCTTATGACTTTATCAAACTTCTCATGCCACATCTTGGGAGCTTGCTTCAAACCATATAGAGATTTCACCAACTTACAGACTTTGTCTTCGAAGCCCTTGACGATGAATCCTTCTAGCTGTTGCATGTAAATATTATCGTTCAATTCACCATTCAGGAAAGTAGTCTTAACATCCATTTGATGGATTACCAGCTTATGAATTACGCTCAGAGCAATCAACATCCTGATGGTCGTCATCCGACTACTGGAGCATATGTGTTAAAATAATCGATCCACTGCTTCTGAAAAAATCCCTTGGCAACTAATCTTGCCTTGAACTTGTCAACATTTCCATCGGCCTTCATCTTCTTCTTGAAGGTCCACTTACATCCGATTGGTTTTACTCATTCAGGCAGATCGACCAACACCCACGTGTTGTTGGAGGTTATTGAGTCGTACTCATCATTAATAGCCTCCTTCCAGAAGATAGCATCTTTGGTCCTCATCGCCTCATCATAGTTAAGCGGATCTGCGTCCACATGATAGGTGACAAAATCCTCTCCGAAGTCCTTCTCTCTTCTCACTCACGTAGATACAGGTTCTGTGAGTTCTGGTTTAATAGTTATTCTTGCAGCAACAACATCTTCTTGAACTACCTCTTCGTAAGGAACTTGAGCCTCCTGTGCACTCACATTGTTCTCCAGAATGTCTATGAGAATAATGTTCTTGTGCCTTACAAACTTATCTTCAAAGAATTCTGCGTCACGAGATTCAATGGTATGATTAGACTCAATATCAAGGAACCTTCGAGCATCACGCGTACCAGCATAATCCTAGGAATATAGTCTTTTTAGTCCTTATTCCCATCTTCTGAATCTTCAAAGCTGGAAGCTTAACGTATGCCAGAAACCCCCACACTTGAATGACATTTAAGTTGGGTCTGACCATGAACCAGAGTTCATGAGGAGTGACTTCCGAAGTAGCATGCAGCTACTATGTTCAATATGAACGTAGCCGTAAGCACTGCTTCACCCCAGAAGTAATTTAGAAGACCCACAGTCAATAGCATTGAGTTCATCATCTATGTTAATGTTCTGTTCTTCCTTTCTGTCAACATCATTTGATTGAGGGAAGTACGGAACAGTTGTCTCGTTGACAATTCTATGTTCTCTGTAGAATGATACGAATTCATGAGACCTATTATCACGCCCCGCTCTCGTAGGAGCGATCGTCCTCGCTAAGGTGTGATGTCGCGTGAGCTTAGAATGCGTTCACGCAAGGCAGGTCCATAACGGTCGATTACAGACTAAGCGATGGGGGCCGTCGCACATAAGTACCAAGCAGAAATATTGAATAATCAGCAGCAGAAATTTAAAGCAAAACACAAGTGATGCAAAATACTTTTTTATTAATATTGAACAAAGATTACAATGTGGGCACGGGGCCAAATTACAAGTCTCTCAAGCTGACTTTTCTTTCATATTACAAGTCACTCTGCTCTCTCTCAATTCTCAATACAAGCTTCAAGACGATGAGTGGCAGATTCTTCGGAATGGCGATGTCCATACATTATGTCCCGTATAAGTCCTGACTCCATGCGGCCGCACGCCTTGAAATACCAAGGAACTTTATGCCTCGACGCATCCAAGCGAGCTCCGTGCCATCGGCTTCTACCTGTATCTGCACATGAAAACTGTGTGGCAGTCAGTACTCAACTGTACTGGTGGAGTGAGCTCCCCGTCCACCCATACAAAACCGACACCTTTATTTACTTTGTGCAGCTTAATTCCTTTTTGCTTGTCTTTCTAGTCTTGCCTTAGGATCAATTTTAGGTCAAAGACGTCTTGGCCTATACTTGGCAACGCAACAACATGGTCGTGCTATACTCTATCATGACTTCAATATATATTCGAGGTAGTGCCTCGCCAAGTATAAACTCATGCAAACTCGGCCGTGCCAAGACTTTCACTTATTTTATGTTCCTCTAGACCATTCTCGTGCCAATGACATCAAGGGGACGACTCGTACTGGTCGTGCCATTAGACTTGATCGTGTCTTAAGATCGAGGCCATGGCTCCCAGGGATCAACCAGACTTAACCAACATGTCTTACGACCCTTCCTGACTTAACTCAAGACGACGCCACATTCATGCTGAAGCACGTATCCTTGCTATAGCCAAATCTTAGGCTCCAGAATGGTGTTGCAACCGTGCACACCTAACCCATGCCGATTCAAGGTTAGTGCTTGCTACAATTATGCCTTGTTAACCCAACTCGTAACTTGCTAGTACTCGACGCAATCCAAAGGCATACACGCGAGTAGTCGCTCTTATGCCGACACATCTATATGAGTGGTCACTAGCAATGTCAAGCTATCCTGGATCTTTGCATACGATGACCATCCGCGTGCGAGGTACGAGCTCCCACCGAATGACCCACAGCCTATATTGTAACGGTTCACTTCAATTGAGTCGTACCATCGATGAAGGCCGTATAATATCTGCAATTTCTCCTAGGCCGATACGAACCCGACGCCCTGGGATCGTTTAAGTAATTCAACTTGCGCGCAAGTTGTCCAATGACCATGCCAGACTCAATTCGATCTACTAAGTCCTTCCTTAATCATGACCATGCTTTCCAACTTTCTATCGAAACTCCCAAGTAGCAGGACCGATCTCTTGTACTTCCTTATCGAGACTCCCAAGTAGCAGGACCAATCTCGTGTACTTCCTTATTTAGACTCCCAAGTAGCTAGACCAATCTCGTGTCCTTCCTTATCGAGACTCCCAAGTAGCGGGACCGATCTTGTGTACTTCCTTATCGTGACTCCCAAGTAGAAGGACCGATCTCGTGTACTTCTTATCGAGACTCTCAAGTAGTGGGACCGATCTCATGACTTCCTTATCGAGACTCCCAAGTAGCGGGCCAGATCTCGGCAAAAACCAGTCGCGTGCCTTTGAACCCAGGGAACGACTACTAAGTAGTCTTCCAGCTTAACTTGAACGTAACATATTTCTTTGTCCGTGGTATGCTTATCATTAACCCAACCATGGCTCATGCCTTAGACAGACCTTGTTCTCTAGGCGATGCTATCGCTCAAGTCACATACTTATATGACGAGCCTTAAGATCGTTAGACTATGTGACTTGACAACCACAGAAAGAGCAGAACAGTGCTAGAAATGGCTTTGATAGACCAACATAACTTTGTCTAACTGTCACTCTACTTTTTCAGTATTTTCAAATCCTAACCTGATTAATGATTAATTATTTTATTAATTTTCAAATAATGAGTTTTTATAACTATTTTGGAGGGAATTGAATTAGAGCGAGATTTTAAATTTTAAAAGTTTGTTGTAACTAAAAATTAGTGGTCCCCACATTTTCTAACTGATTTTAAGGATTTATGCAATATGTGAAAAGGGCAGGGGCTTAAGTGTTAATAAGCAATTTTGTGTAAGGGTTTTTTTGTTAAAAATCCTTTTCCTATTTAGTTCTCTTCTGAAGAGAGAGAGAGAGAGAGAGAGAGAGAGAGAGAGAGAGAGAGAGAGAGAGCAATTCCTCCATTCTTCACTCTCGGCTAATTTCGAGAGCTGAGCTCTCGGTTCTTCCCCAAATCTCCGTAGGACATTAACCCTAACCGACCGATCGACGAAGTCAACTCTGGTGATGGCGATGAGGATGGGTCTCTTCTCCGGCATCTGAGCCACCGCAGTAGCACCATCAACTGCAGCAGCAACCTCGTGGCTAGGGATCGTCGTTCCATGTGAGCCTCTTCCTCGACGGCAACAAACCGCAACGATGGCGAGGCAATTTCACTCATGCGATGGCTGGGATTTGCCATCTCTTCTACGAGTTCTTCTTTGGTGATCGCTCGACACCGCATGTTCGTGTCCTCTTTGCTCTGGAAGTTGATTCGTGGTGAGTTCTTGAACGTTCTTCTTAAATTATTCCAATCTTGAGTTGTTTAGCCATTTTTGACCGAGTTCTCATAGATCGATCGAAATTATTTCCTATACTCAGGAGTACACTTGTGGTTCCTTACGATCCGGACTCAGCGCCAACTGAAGCAACCTCGATTATTGTTCGAACTTGAGATTGAGAGTTGGACTGAGCCGCTTATTGATCGAGTTCGTGTCCGGTAGGCATCAACCAACGGTGAGTACTTGATTTAGATTCTTGAAAATTTGGGAAGAATTTCTTGAATTAGTTTGTTCACTATGAATCAATCCTTTTCGTTGTGTGTCCGTTGTTGATGCAGAATCTTAATAAGATCGTGTCCGGAATTAGAAGTTACGAGTCCTCTTCATCGATCTATTCTATCAGGTAATTTTCTCTTTAAATTCTTGATTTAGTTAGTTTTAATTTGGTCGTAATACCAGTATTATTTTCTGTGTTGTGTCTTGCATGTTCGTGTCTGCTCCTTATGATATTTGAGCCTGTGTCCGAGGACCTACTGTACTCGTTCGTGTGATGAAGTGTCCAGGCGTGTCGTGTTGAGTACTTGTTCGTGAGGGGTATCCTTGTAGCTGGTTTCAGGGTGATGCATTCTGCATGTTCGTGTCCGGGATCTTACCAGTTCGTATATGTTGGGTTCGTGTCCTACTGGATACCTCGAGTCTAGTCATGATCATTTTAGTTAAGAATTGTGTTCGAGCAAATCAATCCAGGGGTCCAGAGTTAAGGCAATGGCTGATTTCTATACTAATTCGATTTGGTTGTAGATTTATTTTCCTATATTATTTTCTTGTATTTAATAGTGTGGTAGTTTTGTTATTTTTGAAGAGTTGAATTTAAACCCAGTATTTTATGATCTTGATGTTTTATGATCAGCATTAAGCCCTGTTGAGAAGTTCATTTTAGTTTCCTTCTTGCTGTGTGTTGTGAGTAATATGGGATGGGATGGCTAGGTGTTGTGTTGGCAGGAATCTGGGACATATTATTTCTTTAACTGTTATTAATTTGTTAAGCACAGTTGAGTTGTATACTCGCTGTGGTTGGGTTTTTGGTTGGTAGTTTAACTTGTTATGGCGAATGGCAATGAGAGTAAAGCTTTTGCTGCATTCGTTTCTTGTGGGTGTTCTGCAGCCAACTGCATTTGTTATTTGGAATTTTATTGATATCATAACAAGTGAGTTCGAACCTTAGGAGGACTCCATGGAATAAAAGTCTGATTATTGGTCTAGATTCAATAGACTAATATTGTTGTATGAAGTCATGTGGTTGTCAAATATTAGTGTATTGGTTAATGAATATTTTAACTATGTGTAATTGTTCACCATTTTGCTAAGAGTTAGCATTTATGTTCTACTTAAAGAAAGCTAAGCTTCTTCAAAGTAGATTAGAAGTATACTAGGTATACTAGTTTAAACTTCTAATTTTCCTCTTGAATATACTTTTCTTAATTAGGAGAAATTAAATAAAATATTATACAGGCTTTAAGTTTTTAATGAATAGCTATTTAATAGTAATCTTAAAGCCAGAATCAGCTTAGAGTAGTCTTAGAACTTAATTAAATTTTGTACCTATATACAGGAGAACATCCAGATCTACTACCCTCTCTTGATCACCTGGAGCAAGGCAAGTATACTCCTCGAACTTTTCCATTACTTCATGTCTTGTATTCATGCTTGTATCTCCTTGTTGACACGATGGTTCACGAGATTGTCTTGTATCTTGTTCCCTGAGTTTACTTGTGTCTGGGAGAGAAAATACGACAGATTTGTGATCAAACCCGAGTTACTATTCTTGTGAATAGCTTAGGCCCCGCAACGTGAACGCGGGACCGAAGTCGTACCATTTTATCTTCCCTGAATCTACCCAAGCCGACCACACACTCTGGATGTATTTTGATATATTGCACACATCAGGTTCATTGTGTATTTCATGTTCAGGTTTTATTTCATGTTTTCTGTATTTACTTTACAGTATTCATGTTCAGTATTCATGTTCAGGTTTTATTTCATGTTCTCATTTCTTGTACTTTATATTTTCATGTTCATATTTATTTCCTTGGATATACTTAGCTCCGCTCCTGACTAGGATATGTTGCAGGTGAGATGGAGGCTATCTGTAACACTTATTACGGGCAGGAGCCCAGGGGTACTTATGAGCTAGCTGGTGTTGCTCTGGACTTTGAGGCTGAGGAAGCCTAGTATTTTCTTTTTAGTTTTCATTTGGACTTTGTATTAGAGACTTCAGTTACTTTTCATTTGCTGGAAATGTAATAACTCTTAGATATGTACCTTGATTCTGGGATTCGATATTAGATGTTGTGGTTTATATTCATTCTTATATGGACTTGTAATTTCCCTAGAAATTGGTACAGCTTACTTCATCGTGTCTAACAATGAAGGCTGGGCGTGTCCGACTCGTATCCGATTATTCAGGAGCGGGTCGTGACACTAACTTATTCGTGCAAAAACTTGACGAGCAAAGGCTGCGTTAAGCCTTACCTCGAGGGAACGTATCGTGCACGCGTTCGACTTGAACAACCAAGTTCTTTAGGTGCCTAGACTTACGCCACAAGCCGTGCTCTGCAATGAGCACTGTAACTTAACCCGTGGGACGAGCAAGGCAATGCCAAGCCCTGGACGATGGGACCGTACATGCTTTATCAAGCATTCATATGGACGACGCCTATGACTTAGGCTAAGTTCTTAACTTCGTGGCAACTTAAACCAGCTTTCCTTCTCCCAAGCCATGGGACGAAGGATCGAGTGTCATTTTAAAAGCACACTGAGCAAACTTCTAAGCAGACCGTGGGACCTTTTTTCATGTTCTAACATATTCCGACCCATCGGGATTATTCTCTTAGCTATATGGATGCGTCTCTTTTATTATCAAGCCTAACTTGTGCAAGTTGAAAATATGTGATTTATTATGTGAAGGCTAAGATGAGGCAAGTTCACCGAAACTACCCCACCTGAGCGAGGAGTTGCCTCGATCGAGCGGGTCTTCGAGCAGCCGTTGCAAGGCTAAGTCCGAACGCTGTCGGCATTTCGATTCCTCGGATTGACTGAGCAGGACGGGACACTACACCTATACTTTTCACCTCGATCACTTCTGAGTCTCTTGAGTTGTTGTCTGGTTTGATGCTCGACTTCACCCTTGAAGTCCTTAAGCTTCTCAAATGCTTTATCTTTAGACTTGAGCAGATAAACGAACATGTACTTTAAGAAACTGTCAATGAAAGTAATGAAATACTTCATCCTGGCCTTTGTGGAGAACTGTTTGAGGTCACAGATATACGAGTACACCAACTTCAGAAGATCTGTACTTCAGTTTACACGCTTGAACGGTTTCCTTGTGATCTTCGTCTGCATACAGACCTCATACTTCTCCAACTCGTTACTGTCACGTACCGCTCCGGTAGGAGCGATCGTCCTCGCTAAGGCGTGATGCCGCACGGGCCTAGGTTGCGCCCGTAAAAGGCTAAGTCCGAAAAAGGCCGATTTGAACTAGGCCACAGAGTCGCACAGAGTGTCCCCATTTGTAGCGGAAAGTAAATAAACACAAATTGAAGCGAATTCAAACTCTTTATTGATTTTCAAGAAGTTTTCAAGCGACGCTAGGCCGAGTTTACAAGTCTCTCAAGCTCTCTCTCTCTGAAACATAAAAGGTGTGCCAAGTGGATGACAACATAGAATGATTCATGGAGATGTTCCAATATATTATGTCCTGTATAGGGTGCTTCAGCTCCTTGCAATGCTCCAAGGCTCCATAGTTAGCTCCGCGCCTTAGCACGTTCGAGAGAAGCTCCGCACCCGGCGACGTCTCCTGCATCCTGCAAGCAAACTGTAAGGTTATCAGTACATTGTTATGCACTGGTGAGGAGACTAGCTCGCCCACAATGCTATCATTACCAAGCACGTTCTATTTACTTTTTTGCACCGTCTATCATTCATTGTCTTTCTAATCTTTCCTTAGGATTAGTTTCATGACATATTTCATAACCTATCTCGTATTGCCGAATCCAAGTATTTGCATGGAAATACATGCACGACTTACCCATACTTACCGTCCGGCCTTTCCTGTCCAAAGTAAACTAAGTTAGTCAACAATTTATATAAACTTTCAATGTCAAGGGCGTGTCCCTGCCTCAGGTCTTAGCGCGACGTAGGCGTGTTTTCTAACTCAATTTCACGAAGTACTCTCAATCATTTGGTGTATTACATTCAAGCCTGTTCAGAAGGCGCTTCATTCAGTTAACTTAGACTACTTTGTTTCAATGCAAGGACTTGCACATGAATTACCACCAGCAAAGCCCACTTAATCTATATGCACCGGTCGCTGGCACTACAAGCCATTTTGGACATATTCTTCTTTGGTATTCTCACCTATCATAGAGTGATGGCTGGTACACTTTGATAGTCTTTTGAAATATCCCGCACTTACGTCTACTTGGAATGTCCGAGCCCACACCCAAGCAGCCCGTAAGCCATGATTCCGCCTAGGCAGGCCACGATCCTCCCTTTGATCATGCAGCGGAATCCCTTATTTCTCATACCTCCCGTATACGAGGGGATTGTCCCCGACCATTTTGTTTTGTTTGTCATTTTAACTTAACGACTATATCTGAGCCGTAGGCTAACCCTTAGCCATAATACGTTATCGACCAGGTTGGCGGCGGCATCCGTGCAGCGCGGGTAGCGAGCCCCGATGCACGTCCCCGTCATACCTGTCGCTAACCATTACTTTCTTTATTATCTTCTATTCATTCTTTTTTTTCTCTCTTTCACTTGTTAGTTCATTCATTGATTCATTCACATATTCATTCATTCTCATATCCATTCATTCATTCGTTGATTCATTCATTCACTTATTCGTTCATTCATTCATTCATACATTATGCAACTCCTCGTGCGGGAGTCGCCTTGGTGACCCATCGATCCCGAATTTTTCTAATATTGCTATACTCTACTCGGAACGACTGTGTCGATAGTCTTCCGTTTTATTGTTGTAAACTATTTATTGTTTCATTGTTGAACGCATAGGGAACTTGAATGTAAGCTTGTGCCTTAGCACGAGCGTGGAGTGTGGTGCGAGAGTTCTCACATTTTTATTTTTTTTTCATATTCTATACAAGCATACAAGATGGGATTATTCCCTTATCTAGGTGCGTTTAGTCATTTATTAGCATGCACGGTGTTATCGCCTAACGATTCTAGCAATAGTGTCTGTATTGTTATGTGTCTAGGCTAAGCAAAGACGGGTTCATCGGAGCCACCCACCTTAGCGATGTTCGCATCGGCTGAGCGATACTCCGAGTGCGCCTTTGAAAGTCTAAGTCTGGATTTATCCTTGACGGCCAATATAAGTCTTTCATCAATTCTTCATCGGGTCGAGTTGACGGCTCGTTTGAGTCGTTGTACTTGCCGTTTGAATCGACGTTCCGCTAGGGCGGAGCGGGTCATTACATAAACTCAAAACAAGTCTCGTCCTCGAGACTTCCTGAGTGCAGGTCATCCTACCGTTCCTTAACTCATGTCGTGTACGTATCTTAGACAATTCCTATCGAATGGCTTTATTGTTCGATGGCATCGAACTACACTCTATACCTTTCCAAGTTCTGTGTCGCATACGTTTGGTCGATTTTATTGAGTGATTTTTATTCATTTTAGAGTTGATGGTACTTATTCAATTGTCGTGTTTCTTCGACTTGGTTGCTGTTTTGTCGTGTCATGGGACTGTAATGGTCGTACGAGGTGCGTTGTAATTCATCAAACGCGAGAGTCGTAGGCTGAGGCTAACTCACTTTCGTTTATGTGCATCTCAACACCCACTTGAAGCTGTATTCGAGTTCATCATATCGCTGAGTTTGGATCGTGCACATATTCAAGGCGTCCCCCGAATACGTGCATTTCAACCAAGCTTAGCGATTAGCGAAGTCGGACAAGCTACTCGTAATAGTTTCGATTTGTCGATCGTTTTACTAACTTCGATTTAAAACCGAACTCATGTGTGCCTCACTATCGTTTATCTCGGTCCTCGAGATGATCTGATTCGTTTCTCAAGCGTTCTTGTTTATGAAATCAATACGATTTCTTCTTAGCGGGATCGACCAAGTCTAAGTAATTCCCGTCCGATTCAAGACCAAGTATTGCACTATCATCGAGTATATCTTCCTATCAATGATTCAATTCGTTATCCCAACTTTACTGCGCATCATCCATTCCTATCATTCCTTTCATTTGGGGCCAATCTCGTCGTCGTGCACGCACAATCCCAGTTCCCCGTCCTACTTTAAGTCTTTTTTGCCCCAAGTCTATCGTCCGTCCAGACGATACCGTAAACCACACAGGTTCAATCACTCGGCATAGGGTCGTCTGCCTATCCGTTTGGTCATCTCACCAGGTCATAGTATAAGTCAAGTTCTCGGTTCATTGTGCAAAGTCATTGCACGACGCTCGCCCCAATCCTATGGTCAAACCATTTTGTTCGTTCGTACGAAAGTTTCTACCAAAGTTTGCTTCACTCAAATTTCTAAACATCAAGCAGCGTTCACCCTATTCACATCAACACATTCTTCGTTCCAAGTTCGAGCTCGTTAGGAATGTCATCCTATGATAGGTTATCCTCAACCAAATCCTCGATATGTTAATATCGTGCGCCCACACTAGCAATTATCGTAGTCTATCTCTTCAAGTATGTTTGATACAATTCACCTATCCATCCTATCCAATTCACGTAGTCGATCACAAGGTCGTCTAGCCTTGCAATATGTCGCACCTCGATCTCATGCAAGTCTGATTATCCACGGCGGACATGAATCACCATGTCAACATTTCCGCAGAATAATCGTCCTCATCGGGACGTAACTCTTGTGTTGCGTTTAGACTTACTCATTTTCGGTACGCAGATTGGGCCTACTCAATCCTCAACTTTACTTCGTCGTCCATCATAAGTCCGATCAATCCTCCAATTTGCCCTCGCTTCAAACCACAAGTCAAAGCAATCAAAATTGCCATATCAAGGTATTTTGAGTTCGATCATTCCCGCTGTACATGAATCACCATGCCAACGCTCACGCGGAATGATCGTCCCAAATTCAACGTGACGCATGTGCGAGATTGGAGTTGCGCTCGCGCAAGACAAGATCGTTGTCGTTGTAGTTATCACCGAACAATCAAGTCACTTCCCTTCTTCATTCCAAACATTCATTTCTATCAAAAGTCTCCAACATAGTATCCTTCAAAACAATAACTTCTAACACGATCATCATTCATCGAATCAGAGTACCCCTGAGTTATCGTACATTGATCTTTGATACGCCTCAATACCATTGATGATGTACATAACCTGACGATCTTCCTTTTGCAACTAATTCCGAATCGTGCAACTTAATTTCCTCAATTCACCTTGTCTCGTGCCAACTCTTCATTGAGCAACATCTATTCCAATTCCTTAGTCATTCTCGTATCTCCAAATCAACGTTCCCTATGCACGCTATCTTCCGATCGTGCTATCTTTGATCACGTCCATGGGTATTTTACCTTAACTCAAGTTTCAATCCATTCGACTAAATTCAAATTCGCATGCACGATCTTCTATGTTTCCTTGACCAAGACCTCCATTCGTTTCATCGTTCCGACTCTCTATTCAACTTGTTTTGTACTTGCACTATACATTCACAATTCGTCCGAACAATATTTTGTTTGAGACTCTCGAAGTCGCAACCAACTAAGCGTTACTCGTTCTAAGGCTTTGCGCGATATCATCGCTTGCCGACATACTCGTACTATCCGTAAATCCTTTAGTCTCGCTCGAACAATTTCTATGTCGTCCATACACCACTCAGGGTTTGAGCTACTCGACTTGTCGTCGACACTCGCTCTTATTCTTTTCCGAAGCTATCACATACACCACTCGGGGTCAAGTCATTCTACAATTTCTCAAAAGGTCATTCGATTCCCAATCGACATTTTCAATTGTGCATTCGCCCGTTCCTCAAGTTCTAAGAACCATTTTCCCGTGTTCGCTTTAGCGTTGGTCAAGTAGCGTCTTTATCAACATACGTTCTAAGTCTCACTTATTCTCGTCCGAGCGATAGTCGGTCACGGTCGCAAACTCGTTTGCACCAAAAGGTCTAGGTGCACGACACTCGGCACAACTTAGCCAAAAGGCTGCGTGCATAATCATCCCGTTTGAACTATACTTCGGTCTCGCGTACTCGTTCGCTATTGTCAGCGTGTGGTTATTCAAGCATGCACTGCGTTTGCTAACTCTTAGCATTAGTTTTCTCTCAACTTAAGTCCGTCGTAGTTTGGCACAAAGGCCTTCGCCTATCAATCCCATCCAACCGAGTACTCATACGAGCTTTTGAAAATATTAGACTTATTGTATGGAACATCCCAAGGCACAACGAATGAGAGCGTATACTTCTTTGTTTCCAAGCGAGCTTTCAAAACTGAAAAAATCGAAATGAAGTCCAAGGACGTAAAGCCGTGCTCTGATACCAATCTGTCACGCCCCACTCCCGTAGGAGCGATCGTCCTCGCTAAGGCATGATTCCGCACGGGCCTAGGTTGTCACGCCCCAGAACCAGAATACTAGAGAGCGGGGGCGTACATAGCCAGCTACGTATATTGAAATAGAATACATCTCAACTATACGGTCACGGCTGTCTAGATATGAGGGTTTACTACAAGCCAACTGTCTCTTATGGTCAAGCCTATTGTCTCAATCACAAGCAAGTAATATAATCACAAGATGTTTGACCACCAAATATACAATAAAAGGCGTCCCAAATATTACATATCAGCGGATCATGAAGCTAGTCGTACAAAATGCTAGGACTAGCAAGAGTTAAGTCATACATGATCAACCCTAGGATTTGTTAATCATGTTTACAGCCCGTAGGCAGACAGTAAGTAAAGTGCATCGAGCTAACAGGTGCTCGTCGGCTAAACGCCTCAAAAGAATAACTTTACTATAGAGTGAGCGAAACAAAATAGAAAACCCACTCGTAGCCCGGGTTCCTTCTAGTCGCCACCATCAGGCTGGAGGTCCGGTAGATCCTCGGGTGCTGCTCTAAAATCTGGCAACACAAAACCAGCTGGGTCAAACCCCAGAAAGAGCAAGTGCCACAAAGGAGGCCACGAAATAAGAACAAAAGCCCGCATATCAGAACATAAGAAATTAGAAGAAAAGTACAAGTAATAAAAGTACAGCAGGACAATAAACGACTATGGACATGGAACCATTCCGGAAGCCAGATTACAACCCGTAAACCAAACAAGGACCCGGGTTATAACCCTTCGCCTGAATAGCTTCTGTCTCTACCCATTTATTGTTAAGAGAAGTAAAACAATCATGTTCAGGAATACCAGGTACTGGGACTAGACAAGACTTAGACAGGGCTAGACAACATCCATTCACAAGCGGCCAAGCAAATACTACAGCTTACTACTTTAACTAACTAGGGTTATCACAAGCCTAATTACTAACAAGATGCAATGAGAATTTCCCAGTCCCAAGCCCTGCAGACCATCTAGTTATCCTTCCGCGGGTTGAGAGTATGGTTGGGTACATCGCCCCGGAGACGATATACCCTTAGGTGACTTAGAGGGTGCAACACATGACAGTGTGCTGGAAATGTGCTCTACTCGTCGGCAAGCTACAAGTCCAATTAAGAGCGCCCAGATAACGAGATTGCCTGTGACTGGAAATTCTTTATGAACTATTGTTTGATCTAGTCATTAGCCTAATCCATATTCAGTATGAATCCCTGACCGTAGGAACCAGGGAGTCACGTCCTAGACATGATGCAAGACAAGACAAGTGGATTGCACAAGCAAGCAAGCAGGAACACCCACGGTGTCAAGTTGATTATACGAGTCAAGTTAGCCGTCGCAACAGCATCAAGATAAATCATGTTAGGGTACTTGTCAGGAGTGTGCCACGATGGGCCACTATCATGTCAGGTTGGTCATGTCAGGAGTGCACCACTACGGGTCACTGTCGTGTTATGCTAGTTCCTTGAAGAGCCAAGCTTAAGGAAAAATAAAACCAAAACTCCAAGAGACAATGGATTGCGCAAGGGGTCAGGGGGTTGGATTGCGCAGGGTGCCAGCTGCGCAGGATGCCAAGTGCGCAGGGGCACAGGGCGCAGGGGCAAATGGCGCATAGGTCAAGTGCACAGGAGTCAAGTGCGCAGGGAGCCAACTGCGCAGGGGTGAGCTGTACAGGGGTATAGGTGGCGCATGAGCGGACTGCGCAGGAGTGAACTGCGCAGGGGTAGATTGCGCAGGAGCAGACTGCGCAGGAGTGAACTGCGCAGGGGTGAAGTGCACAGGAATGGTTGGCGCATGGGACTGAGCGCAGTTCGCCAAGGGGCAAGCAGCGCAGTCGGCGCTGCGCTAAAGAGCGCAGGCCGAGAGGAGGATGCGCAGTCCAGCACTGCGCTAAAGAGCGCAGGCTGCAGTCTGCTACTCCAGGCCGAGAAGAATACCAAGAACACCAAGAATTCAAATTTTCATATCTTTGTCAAATTAAAGCCAAATCTAGATTTTCAAAGTTCTAACTTGAGTAAAATTGAGTTCTCTTCCACATAGAAGCATCAAAACCCACAAAAATCCAACCAAAATAGATCAAAACCATGTAAATCCGAAAATAGTTAAAACCTAGATCTAGAACAATGGAGACTCCAAATCACAAAATGTCAAGCACTAATATTGATCATCATGGCCTAATCTAGCTAATGAACAAATAAAATGTGGTTCTCATGTGGTGGCAAGGTGCACTTGCCTATGGGTGGAGTGTTGTGTAGAGGAAGGAAGAAGAAGAAGAAGAAATTAATGGAGGAAAGTAATGAGGAGAGACAGTGTTAGGTGGGGATAATAAAGAGGGTGGGTTGTGGTAGAATGAGGGTTGAACATAGGCTAAGGTATTCCAATGCATGTTAAACCAAACCAAACCAAATCAAACCAATTCTCCTCCACAAAATAAACCAAGCCAGGTAAAACCCAATTACGAGAACCAAAATCTGCAAGTCAAGCCAATTACAAGTACATGCCAAAATCTGAGAAAATAAATACAGGTCTGAAATACATGCAAGCTTGACAAAATACGTATTCAGAATATGGGTGTTACATAGGTTGCACCCGTGCAAGGCTAAGTCCAGAAATGACCGATTTGAGCTAGGCCACAAAGTCGCACAGAGTGTCCCCATTTACAGCGGAAAGTAAATGAACACAAATTGAAGCGAATTCAAACTCTTTATTGATTTTCAAGAAGTTTATAAGCAGCGCTAGGCCGAGTTTACAAGTCTCTCAAGCTCTCTCTCTCTGAAATATAAAAGGCGTGCCAAGTGGCTTACAACATGGAATAATTCATGGCGATGTTCTAATACATTATGTCCTGTGTAGGGTGCTTCAGCTCCTTGCAATGCTCCAAGTCTCCAGAGTTAGCTCTGCGCTTTAGCACGTTCGAGGGAAGCTTCGTACCCGACGACGTCTCCTGCATCCTGCAAGCAATCAGTACATTATTATGCACTGGTGGGGAGGCTAGCTCGCCCACAATGCTATCATTAACGTTCTATTTACATTTGTGCGCCGTATATCATTCATTGTCTTTCTAATCTTGCCTTAGGATCAGTTTTATGACATATTTCACAACCTATCTCGTGTTGCCAAATACAAGTGTTTGCAAGGATATACATGCATGACTTACCCATACTTACCGTCCGGCCTTTCCTGTCCAAAGTAAACCAAGTTAGTCAACAATTCATATAAACTTTCAATGTCAAGGGCGTGTCCCTGCCTCAGGTCCTAGCACGACGTAGGCATATTCTTTAACTCAATTTCACGAAGTACTCTCAATCGTTTGGTGTGTTACATTCAAGCCTGTTCAGAAGGCGCTTCATTCAGTTAACTTAGACTACTTTGTTTCAATGTAAGGACTTGCACGTGGATTGCCACCAGCAAAGTCCACTTAATTTATATGTACCGGTCGCTGGCACCACAATCCATTTTGGACATATTCTCCTTTGGTATTCTCACCTATCATAGCGTGATGGCTGGTATACCTTAATAGTCTTTTGAAATACCCCGTGCTTACATCTACTTGGAATGTCCGAGCCCACACCCAAGCAGCCCGTAAGCCATGATTCCGCCTAGGCCGGCCACGATCCTCCCTTTGATCATGTCGTAGAATCCCTTATTTCTCCTACCTCCCATATACGAGGGGATTGTCCACGACCATTTCGTTTTGTTTGTCATTTTAACTTAATGGCTGTCTCTGAGCCGTAGGCTAACCCTTAGCCATAATACGTTATCGACCAGGTTGGCGGTGGCGTCCGTACAGCGCGGGTAGCGAGCCCCGATGCACATCCCCGTCATACCTGTCGCTAACCATTCCTTTCTTTCTTATCTTTTATTCATTCTTTCTTTTCTCTCTTTCACTTGTTCATTCATTCATTGATTCATTCACATATTCATTCATTCTCATATTCATTCATTCATTCGTTGATTCATTCATTCACTTATTCGTTCATTCATTCATACATACATTATACAACTCCCTGTGCGGGAGTCGCCTTGGCGACCCATCGGTCCTGAAGTCTTCCAATGTTACTATACTCTACTCGGAATGACTATGTCGATAATCTTCTGTTTTATTGTTGTAAACCATTTATTGTTTCATTGTTGAACGTATAGGAAACTTGAATGTAAGCTTGTGCCTTAGTACGAGTATGGAGTGTGGTGCGAGAGTTCTCATATTTTCTATGTTCTTTTCCATATTCTATACAAGCATACAAGATGGGATTATTCCCTTAGCTAGGTGCGTTGAGTCATTTATTAGTATGCGTGGTGTTATCGCCTAGCGATTCTAGCATAGTGTCCGTATTGTTATGTGTCTAGGCTAAGCAAAGACGGGTTCATCGGAGCCACCAACCGTAGCGATGTTCGCATCGGCCGAGCGATACTCCGAGCGCGTCTTTGAAAGTCTAAGTCTGGATTCATCCTTGACGGCCAATGTAAGTCTTTCATCAATTCTTCATCTGGTCGACGCAACTCTTCGAGTTGACGGCTCGTTTGAGTCGTTGCACTTGCCGTTTGAATCGGCGTTCCGCTAGGGCGGAGCGAGTCATTACAGTTACCCCATATATGTTGATAAGACCTAGATTAGACATCTTATTTATTCTTTTATAATAAAAATATCTTATTCTATTATGCCACAACTCAAGAGAATAACCAGAAGGAGAAACTGCATTCACTATCTCCATAGGAGTTACAAATTGAAGTTTGAACATCCCTTCGGTACAAAAAGCCTTTTCGAAGTATGTTCCTTTCTAGGACATAACGACTTGAGCAGCATTAATGTCCATCCTCAAGCCTGCGATGCAGAGTAGACTTCCCAATACCATGTTCTTGGCTATGGTCGGTACATTCTTCACATTCTAATGCGTCAGTGACTTCCCCGAAGTCAGTTGCAATACCACCGTCCCCATCCCGTGTACTTCAGCTTGTGTCTGGTTTACTACTATAACCTTCTCAGAGACAGGTTGGTACATGGTGAACCACTCCTTCTTTGAGCAAACATGACACGAGGCCCCACTGTCTATCCACCAATCCGTATCAATCCCAACTGAGTCAACTTGCACAATCGTAGCAATAAAGTTAGCCTCACCTTGCTTCTTTTGTTTTAGTTTTTCTTTGCAGTCCCTCTTCTATTAACCTTTCTAACCACAGTTGAAACAAGTCTCAGGTTCTTTGGACTTGGACTTGAACTGAGCCGACTTCACCTTCAAATGGTGAACGTCTTTCTTTTTTTGGTAGGGAGCCTTCTTCTTTTCCTTGGAATTTTCTTCTTGCACCATGTTCTCCTTAGCCATCTGCTTGGACAAGGCGTCCACTTTAATTTGAGCCCTCAACTCGTCTTCACATGTATCCAGTGCAAGAGGCATTCCAGATCAACTTCCATCTTTTTGTGGTGCATGTCCGCAATAAAGTTGCTCCACCTAGGTAGGAGCTTGGCGACAATACCTCCGACGACAAAAGCATCGATCAACGGTATGTTGTCATCCGCCAGCTTCTGACGTAACTTGAGTAAATCCTCGACTTGAGGCAACATGGTTTTGTCATCCTCAAATCGCATCCTCCAGACCTTTTCGGTCACGTGGATCTTATTTCTGTTCTCATCTGCCTTGTAGAGATTCTCTATAGACTCCTAAATGTCCTTTGTATTAACCATCTGGTTGTATGACTCCGCCAGAGAGTCCTCCATGGAGTTCTGGATCAACAACTATCAGAGGTTGTTATCCTGTCTCCACTTCGACTGTAAAGCCGTGGCTTTAGCAACCCTTCGAGCATTTTTTACCCCTTTGGAATCAAAGGCTCAGGATCTGTCAACAAATAGTCGACACTCATGAGTTGAAGATTTAGGCTGACCTTTCTCTTCCAGATGTTGAAATGCTCCCCGTCAAACTTATCAAGTTTAAAACTTGTATGGAAAAGTTGTGCACGGTTGTTCTCTATCAGATTCGAATCTTACTTTGAGATTGTTATTCCTGAAACAGATATTTTGATAGAAAATAGAAATCTCGAACTCTTATTTCTAGAAAGACAAAAAATTCGTTCTCCTAAGAGAGAGATGAATACTCATTCTCAACCGAAGTTGATGTAACGAGATGAATGATCGTTCTCAACTGGAGTTGATACAACGATATGAATAATTGCCCTCAATCGGAGTTGATACAATGACTTTGCTGGGGTGATGAAGATCACCATTGCTCAAAACAAGATTCGTCTGATTGCGATCTGTCACGCCCCAGAACCAGAATAATGGAGAGCGGAGAGCGACATAGCCAGCTACGTATATAAAATGGAATCCATCTCGCTATACGGTCACGGCTGTCTAGATACATTAGGGTTTAACTACAAGCCAACAGTCTCTTAAGGTCATAAACAAGCCTAGTGTCTCAATCACAAGCAAGTAAGTAAATGTTACAAGATGTAAGATCACCAAATATACAATAGTAAGGCGTCCCAAATATTACATATTCAGTTGATCATGAAGCTAGTTGTTACAAAATGTTAGGACTAGCAAGAGTTTTAGTCGTACATGATCAACCCTAGGATCTGTCAATCATGTTACAGCCCGTAGGCAGACAATAAGTAAGTGCAATCGAGCTAAACAGGTGCTCGTCGGCTAAACACCTCAAAAGAATATTTTTACAATAGAGTGGAAGAGCCAAAAATAACCCACTCGTTGCCCTGGTTATGCCTGGTGGTCACCATCGGGCTGGAAAATTGGTAGATCCTCTGGAGCTGTACCGAAATCTGGCCATACAAAACCAGCTGGGTCAGATCCCAGAAAGAGCAAGTGCCACAAAGGAAGCTTTACTTAGAAACTAAAACCAGCAATTATCACAGAAGATAATAATATATAGTAAAACTAGAGAAAATATAACATCACGAGGATATACGGTAAGATAACCATGGGACCATTCAGATAACCAGGTTACAATCCTTAAACCAAACAAGGACCGGGATTGTAACCCTTCGTCTGAACCGAACTTGGTTTCTCCCATTTATCAGCAAGATAATATAAGAAAATCAAGACATGAAACAATCTTGTACAGGATCAAGACTAGACAGATTATTCTTCATTCAATCAATCGCGGCAAAGCAATGAGTACGGCTTGATACTTTAACTAACTAGGGTTATCACAGGCCTAGTTACTAGCAAGATGCAGTAAGATTATTCCACAGCCACAAGCCCTGCAGACCATCCAGGCTACCCAGGTCGAAAGATTAGGGCTGAATTCAGGTGGGTACATCGTCCAGGAAACACATGTACCCTTAGGTAGCTTGAAGGGTTCAACACATGACAGTGTGCTGGAAATGTGCCCTACTCGACGGTAGGCTACAGATCCCAGGCGCGCCCACGTAACGGGATTGCCTGTAGCTGGGAGATCTCTTTATGACTAATGTATTAATCTAGTTATTAGGCTTAGTCCATTTCAGTAGGTACTCCTGACCGTGGTACTCATGAGTCCCCTCCTAGACATGATGCAAGACAGGACTGGATTATTTGTACAAGCACAATCGCCCACGGGGTCCAGGTCATTTATACAGGTCATATTATGTCAGGTAGCCGTCGCAACGGCTTATCAAGATATATCATGTCAGGTTTACTTGTCAGGAGTGCGCCACGATGGGCCACTATCATGTCATGCTAGTCCCTTGTCACACCATGTCATGTACAATTGTCATTTCAATCGTGTCAATCAAATCATGATTTATCAAGACTATAAGAACTCAAGACACACATGGGGGGTTACAAGACATGGGCAAATAATAATAAAATAATAGTACACAGGGCTATTGGGGAGCCATACGGCTTAGGCATATGCGGCCAGGAACGATCTCATGCGGCAGAGGGGAGAACAGCCCATGCGGCTACATAGGGTCAGGCGCATACGGCTGAGCTAGGAGGAGGGTCATATGCGGTTAGCGGGAAGGGGACCCTATGCGGCTGAGGATGGACTCGGCCTCATGCTGCTGAGGATGCGGGTGCATATGCGGCTAGATATATAGGGTCTTCATGCGGTCTGCAGGGAGCAAGGTCTTATACGGTTGGACGAGCCATGCGCTTATGCGGCCAGGAGATGAAGGGGGTGCATGCGGCTTAGTTAGGAACACATGCGGCCAGGGTAATTCAGGAGCTTATGCGATCAGAGGGAATACAGGTTGTATGCGGTTATAAGTGGACCAGGTTCATGCAGCTCGGATTATGCCGAGACCTATGCGGCTGAAAGAGTGGCATATACGGCTAGATAAGTTCAGCCCTCATGCGGCTCGAAGTACTTCCAGTCATGCGGCTGAAGAGAACACTTGTCGCATGAAATATTCATGCGGTCAAGTCAAGCACAGTTCATCTTCTCCAAATTTCGAGAAGAAGAACACCATGAGAGCCAAGCTTCCAAGCTCCATAAAACCTTCACCCGGAGCCCAAATCCGAACTTCCATAGGTCAAAATGGGGTAGAACGAAATTCTCTACAACATGGAACCATAAAAACTCAGAAATAACAAAATTTAGATCAAAACCCAAGAATTTTGAAAATAAAGTAAACTTAGATCTACAAGAATCTAGCCATGGAAAGTGGAAAAAAAAATTGGAGTTCTTCCATGAAGCAAGTTGTACTTGCCTAGACCTCTCTCTCTCTCTCTCACTCTCTTGGTAGGTGAAGAAGTAAATGGAAGAAAAAGAGGAGGTTAATGAAGAGAGAGAAAGAAGTGGGGGTTAATAAATGGGGATGGTGGTAGGTAGGGGGTTCACCCTTGGTTCATAATAAACCAAGCCAAGCCGAACCAACCCAGGAATAAACCAAGCCACAAAGAAAGCTAAGCAAGAAATCATGCAATACAAGATAAAATACGTACACGTATTCCAAAAATACGTAATACGAACCACAGGCATTACAACTCAACCCACCGTAAAAGAATTCCGTCCTCAAAATTTAATTAAGAGGCTAGAGAGACGAGGACAAGCTATATTAATCACAAGCAAGCTATAACTCGGCAGGCAATCACTCATTCAATCAAGGAATCGAAGGCATGAGGCATAAGGAAGACTTTATACCTCATGAGTCAAACAAGTCGGGATATCGCGATCGGATATCATCCTCACGCTCCCATATTGACTCACCCAAAGAGTGATGACCCCAAGCGACTCGGACTAACTTGATAGTCTTATTCTTGAGTGTCTTCTCTCTCCGGTCCAATATAGACACGGGCCTCTTCTCATACGAAAGGTTGGTACCAACAACCAATTCCGAATGATCCAGAATGTGGCTCGGGTCCGGGATATACCGTCGCAATTGGGATACATGGAATACGTCATGCACCTCGCTTAGCGACGGCAGAAGAGCGAGACGATAGTATACATCTTCTACTCGCTCCAGAATGTCAAATGGCCCTATATACCTAAGACTAAGCTTTCCCCGTATGCCGAAATGAATGACGCCACGGTTAGGCGAAATCTTCAGGAAAACATGGTCACCGACAGAAAACTCGAGATGGTGCCGATGAGAATCGGCCCAATGGCGCTGGCGATCTTGGGCAACTCGAAGATGATCCCTGACTTTTCTGACTACTTCAACTGTCTGGGCAATCATTTCTGGACCGAGCATCTGCCTCTCTCTGACATCATCCCAGGCTAACGGGGATCTGTACTTCCTACCATACAGTGCCTCGAACGGTGCCATCTGGATACTGGCTTGGAAACTGTTATTGTACGAGAACTCCACCAGGTGCAAGTGATCTTCCCACGAACCACCGAAGTCAAGTGTGCAAGACCGTAACATATCTTCAAGAGTCTGGATTGTACGCTTCGACTGACCATCTGTCTGCGGATGATATGCTGAACTGAACTGGAGATGAGTTCCCAAACTCTCATGCAGGCTACGCCAAAAGTGCAACGTGAATCTCGAATCTCGGTCCGAAGTGTAACACCCTATTTTCTGAAATTAGGGATTTTTGAAAAATTATTATTTTTATTAATTATTAAGTGTGTTTAGGGCATGATATGATTTATGGTGATTTCTAGTGTGCTTAGAACCATTTCCTAAGTCATGCTAAGTCATGACTTATGACTTTGTGATTTTGTTAGTATAACTTAGTGTAAATCCTAGTTTTCTCTAACCTACAAGTTGCCATGACCATGTGAGCTTAGCCATAGTCTTAGAACATCAAATTAGTGGTTTTTGACCAAAAGGGTATTTTGGTAATTTTCTAGACATTAATTTTGATTATGTGATTTTATTATTATTTAATCATGGTTAAAGTCCCATGATTAGTCCCTAACCTATCCTACCCTAAACTAGAGGTTAGCCACTAACCTAGAAGCATTAGGATGAAGTTTTGGTCATGGGATAAGTGAGAAAAATATCTAGATATTAACTTTATTGATATTTTGCACAAATCACTCCAAATATCTCACCCTTTACCAAAGTCCAAGCCTTAGCCATGAAGGAAGAGGCAAGGACACCCCCCCCATGCCTTGGCCGGCCATAGGGCACCCCCCTAGCAGCCACACTTTCCTATATAGCCCATTGTATCATTCATGAACAAATTTACATGAATTTAATCCTAGAGAAATTCCCATTCCTTCAACCCTTCATAACTTGAGCTATTTTGATCTAAATTCACTCTAGTCTCTTGCATTAGGACCCTACAACATCTAGGGTACTAAAGGGAACTAGCAATCAAGGATTTGGAGGCATTGGACATCATCAAGTTGAAGATCACACACCCCCATTTCCCTTGATTTTCATTGGATTGCACAAATAGGTATTTTCTCACAAACTTAGTTAAATTCCTGTTTCTCCTTCATAAATGCATTCATGTAGGACTAACACTACTGTGGGTAAAGTTTGGTGGAATTTAGAAGTATTTTGGTGTCCGTATCGGACACGTATCCTAAGCCTAGAATCCTTGTTTGGTGAAATGCCACATAGGATTTGTTTTTGTTAAATTGTAAAACAAATTAAACAAACTTGTAGCCCTAGACATGTAGGACATGAAACAACTTGACTGAGCACATTTCTGTGCTGTGTCCGTGTCCAAAATGGACACGAACTCGCCGCACGAGCCCATCGTGCATGCCCTGCTACCCGACACCTCGTGTGCACTACACAGGCCACTAGGACACGTAAGTTTTGACACAGACAAGGGGGCAATGTCTGCGAACATGCCCCCAAAGTCTTGTGTTGCGTCGTGTCGTGTCGAGTGAGAAAACTCACTCGTACTGGACACGTGCTGTCAGTGCACACGCGCGCAGGCACGACTTTGAGCGTGTCGTGTCGCATGGACACGACACTAGGGTGTCTCGTAGTGACACGGGCATGGAGCCCTATACGTGGCGTACACGTGGACACGAGCACGTGGTGCGTCGTGTCCTGTGTCGCGAGTACGACGCGTGTAACCGCGTGCACGACGCTGTCGTAACACGCGTGTATCAGTCGTGTTTTTACGACTGATACGGGGTTCGTTTTGTGTCCACGAGTGTCGTGGACACGTGTCAGGGTGTTGAACGTGTAGCCTTACGTGTGGGCTACACGTATGCACGACCACGAGACATGTCGTGTCTCGTGGTGTGTCCACGAGCTCCTGGAACGCGTGCACGACACTGTTACTGTGTGCGCGTATCAGAGCTTACCCGAGCCGTGTTTTCTTGTGTTTAGACACGTGAAATTGTGTCGTGGTGTCATGTCAGGTACCTAGGACACTAGTGTATGTGTGGGGCTTTAGTTACCAACCCATGGTTGCGAGCCTTAGCTCGTTTTAGTGTGGGTAAATCGAGTTACCCAGTTTCGAAGTGCACAATGCACAGTTTCTGTTTTTAGGATTTTTTTTTCAGTTTTTGCAAAGTGGATTTTAAACCTATTTTGATCTGTTTTAATCCATTGTATTAGTGTATTTTAGTATGTAAATACGTAGTATATATGTATATGGGAGTGTGGGTGAAATTTGGGGCTAAATGGTAGTGTGTTTGTGAAGTTATGTATATATATACATATGTATGTATATATGTTATTGTGTGTGTGTTGGGGAGCCATTTGTGGTTCCAGAAAACTGGAACCCTTCCCCCCTACTGTCCTGTGTTCATTCCCCCTCTCTCTCACTGTCCTTTACTCACTCTCTCATTCAGTCTCTCTCTCTCTCATTCTCTCTCTCACCCTTTGTCTCTCTCTATGTCTCTCTATATATATAGTATATATATGAGTTTATATATATAGGTATATATATATATATATATATATATATATATATATATATATATATATATATATATATATATATATATATATATTGATATATATATATATTTGTATTAGTTACATTAGGTCACTATATATTAATGTGTGAGTGTGGGTTTGTATTATACTTAGTATTCATATATGGGTATATGGGTAGTATATAGATATATATATATCTATATATAGATATATACATATATATATGATTTCTAGTATAGGTTTATATGAAAACCTATGACTATGGCCTATGGCCTAGGATCATTAGCCTATGGCCAAGATCATTAGCCTATGGCTCCCTAATGACCCAAAACCCACTTGTTGACCCTTGTTGACTAAGGGTTGACCAAAGTCAACCTTAGGTCAAAGTGACCTAGTTAACCTAGAAATGACTAGGAATGACCTAAAACAACTAGTTTGACTAGTTTGACTAAAACCCTAACTAGTTGACTAGTGTTGACCCAACTTTGACTAGTTTGACTTTAGAGTTGACCAAGAGTTGACTTTTGACCAGATTGACCTAGAATCATGTAGTATGTATAGTAGACTTCATTTTTACTATTTAGAATACATTATGACTTATGTTGCTCTGATCAGGAGCCAGACACCTCTCCTCAGACTGCATATTCTCTACAGACATTCATACAGCAGGCGAGTACATTCTCTGACCGTTTCATACTTGTTCAGGCTTTACTTCTCGCTCTAGATTACTTTACTTGTTGCTGTCACATTGGTAACACGGATTGGTACTATATGGATCTTTACATGAGATGTTATCCCTCTCGGGAGCATCGGGTACTTCATGTTATGTGTGTTTCACTATCATCATGTACTCCTATGCTTCCATCATTCATGTGCACTCATGTGATCATGTACTCTCATGTTTACTGAGCCCTCATGTATGCTATCATGTGCACCCTTTCATGGGCGCCATGTGATATCATGTACAATAATGTAACTTGTATAGATCCTTGTGTATTGATTGGGATAACGGGGGAGTAGAAGTGGACATGTGAATAATTCCAAAGTAGTGTAATCATGTGCAAACTCAGTAGTGTAATCATGTATAAATTCTAGCCATTCACATGTCTATCTTGTGCTCTACATCACTAGTCACTTACAGTTCTCTATATACAGTAGATATTTCATTACATATCTCTTTTACAACGTATATTTCCTTTCAGCAGTTCATGTATCTTACTCTATTGCCTGTATCGTATTTCCTAACCTGATATGAACTGCGTGAGATGTATTGTGCTCGTTCCTGTCCTGATTGGACCTGTTGAAAATATTACAGAGGATGAGGATGAGGCATGGGTGACTACTTATTATGGAGCAGGACTAGATGACACTTGTATTGAGGACCCTCAGCAGGTTCCACCTACAGCTGAGGAGGATGTTCCAGTAGTTTAGACCAATTTAGTCTAGGCAGTCTTTTCTATATCATTTTGTCTCACATTTTGAGTTGTATTTTGAGATGTGGAGATGTATAGACTCTTAGACTTATTGTATTATGAGTTGACATTCTGGATGTTATGTATCTTAGACACTTAGTCTTATTTCATCTATGCTATGGTTCTCTTGAGTTACTATCTATCTTCTGTCTTTCATTTTTTTTTCTACCTTAGATGTGATTGAGACTATATGTTGTGATGTTACCTCCACTCGGAGAGTATAAACTGTACAGGTATCTTATATTATTAGATGATTGACCTAGGACAGCGTTCTACCGCCGACACTGCGGCGTAGGCTGGACGTACCCACTTCTCGTGCCCTTACTCTAGGGTGCGGGTCGTGACACGTTTTTAGTGGTGGCCCATGCAGGTCCAGTTTATGTGGTGGTATTCGAACTAGAGTATCGCCACAGCCTGAAGTTGGAAATAGGATATAGTTGAGGTACTCAATCACATTAGGAAAAACTCTTATCTAAATCCCTGCTATCTAAATTCTTGCTGATATTGTCTTTCTTTTGAAATAAACTGTCTCCTTTGACTATATCGTTTCTTCTCCGTATTGATTTTCTTGTTGATCTGTCTTCAGGATGGTGGAGACACGATCGCAGCGTCTCGGTCCAGGTGATACCACTGAGAGGTCTGCCACCTCTCGTCCAGCTCACCAGGACCCGGGGACTGCAGCTCCCCTTACTCCAGCTCATGTGGGAGCTTCTGCCACATTTGGGGGTGCACCTCTACTTATTCGGGGCACCATCCCAGCTACCCCAGACATGCCTCCCCCGCAGTTTCGTCAGCCTCAGTTCCAGCAGCACCAGCAGTACCAGCAGGAGTACCAGCAGCAGATGCCATCTGGATTTGTGGATGCTGCACAGATGTTTACATATTTCCAGCAGTTCCTAGAGTCGCAGCAGACCCAGCAGCAGCGTCAGACGATGGCATTTACCAGAGGCATTGATGAGGTCCATCAGCTGGCTAGAGTGACGATGGAGAGGTTGGCAGTCCAGCCGCAGGGAGGATCAGGACCGCCGCGACAGCAGAGGATTCCGGGCATACAGGACTTCAAGAAGATGAACCCCAGGGACTTCTTAGGGACAGAGGGGATTCTTTATGCTGATGACTGGATTGAGCACATTAAGGAGATCTTTCGACTGGCGGAGATACCAGTCGGACTTCAGATCGAGGCAGTAGCCAGCCAGATGCAGGATCTTGCCCGTACCTGGTATCAGACGGACCCGAAAGTAGGCACTCCAGGGCAGACATGGAGAGTTTTCAAGGAGCTCTTCAAGGGGAAGTTTTTTCCAGATCAGGCAGTCGGTGCTTTGGAGACCCAGTTCGAGAACCTGGTTCAGGGGAACCAGACTGTAGAGGAGTATTCCGGTGAGTTTTGTCGGTTGAGCAGATTCGTGGAGGGCCTTAGCGAGACAGCGAAGGCGAGGAGGTTCAGGAAGGGCTTGGTCAAGGAGGTCAAGTCCTTGACCAAGAGTGACAGGAATGCCACTTTTGAGGAGATCCTATCAGGAGCGATGGCGGCCGAGGATGATCTTGAGCTGAAGCTCAAGAGGGGCCGCGACACCCAGGGAGCTGGCAGCAGTGAAGGACAGGCCAAGAGGCCTCATTTTCAGCACCAGCAGCAGAGGCCATTCCAGCAGCAGAGGCCGTTCCAGCAGGTGCAGCAGCCGAGGCACCAGCAGCAGGCACCCAGGCAGCAGGTCGTCAGTTGTTCTTTCTGCAAGAAGCAGGGTCATGGATGGAATGACTGCAGAAAAAGGCTTGGCAGGTGTCTACTATGTGGTTCTGGAGACCACCAGCTGAGGGAGTGTCCCATGTCTTCGGGACGACCAGTTCAGGAAGGCGGAGCCAAGGCTCCGGCAGGGCAGCAGAAGGGACCTTTGCCGACTCAGCAGCAGAGGTTCACCCAGCACCAGCATCAGGCCAGGGGTGGACAGCAGGGGCGAGCCTACGCCATGGCAGCAGAGGATGTCGAGGTTACTGGAGAGCTGATAGCAGGTTCTATTCTTCTCGACTCTATTCCAGCTTATGCATTGTTTGATTCTGGGGCTTCCCATAGCTTTGTATCAGTATCTTTTGCGATTCGACATCATGTTATATCTGAATCGTTGCCTAGGACTTGCAAGATTATGACCGGGGGTGGCATTATCCTCGTTTGTGATATTTGCAAGGGACGGAGAGTAGTTTTGGGAGACCGAGAGTTGGATGTGTGTTTGCTCGTAATGCCACTACCGAACTACGATATTGTACTCGGTATGGATTGGTTGAGCATGCACCATGCCAGCATAGATTGCCGCGGGGGTAGAGTTCTGTTCAGAGCGCCAGGAGAGCCAGAGTTTGTATATTCCCGACGGCAGGCATAGCAGACTTGCAGAGTTTTCTGTGGAGCTTCAGTCGTGGAGAAGCCAGCTCCACATCCATTGATTGCTGAGTTCATGGACGTGTTTCCAGAGGAATTGCCTGGGCTTCCACCAGACAGAGACGTTGAGTTCTCGATAGACTTGGTTCCAGGTGCGGAACCCATTTCTCAGCATGTCTATCGGGTGAACAACAGCGAGTTGGTGGAATTGAAGAAACAGGTGGATAAGTTGCAGGACAAAGGCTTCATCCGCTCTAGTTCTTCACCTTGGGGTGTACCGGTACTCTTTGTACCGAAGAAGGATGGGTCGGTACGTATGTGTATCGACTACAGGGCACTCAACAGTCTGACGTTCAAGAACAGATATCCACTGCCGCGGATCGACGATCTCTTCGATCAGTTGAGCGGAGCTCGGGTATTCTCGAAGATTGATCTGAGGTCAGGCTACCATCAGGTAAAGGTGAAGAGGGAGGACATCCCGAAGACGGCGTTCAGGATGCGGTACGGCCAGTTCGAGTTTATGGTGATGCCGTTTGGGTTGACGAATGCTCCGGCGGTGTTCATGAACTTGATGAACAAGGTGTTCCACCAGTACTTAGATAAGTTCGTGGTGGTGTTCATTGACGACATCCTGGTGTACTCGAAGACCGAGGAGGAGCACGAGGAGCACTTGTGAGTGGTCCTGGAGACTCTCAGACAGGAGCAGCTTTACGGCAAGCTCTCGAAGTACGAGTTCTTCCTCGACAGAGTTGACTTCCTGGGTCATGTAGTGACTGGAGATGGGATCTCAGTCGACCCGAGGAAGATATCAGCAGTTGAGGCTTGGGCAGCGCCGACGTCAGTGGCAGAGATCAGGAGCTTCCTAGGATTGGCAGGCTACTATAGGAGGTTCGTCCAGGATTTCTCCCGGGTTGCAGAGCCGTTGTCTAGGCTGACCCGGAAGGACGCAGAGTTTTTCTGGTCAGAGGAGTGTCAGGCCGCTTTCGATGAGTTGAAGAAGCGGTTGACGACAGCCCCGATTCTGATATTGTCATCAGGATCAGGCGGGTTCACTATCTACAGTGACGCCTCGGGGAAGGGTTTGGGTTGTGTCTTGCAGCAGCATGGGAAGGTGATTGCCTATGCTTCCAGGCAGTTGCGGCCCCATGAGAAGAACTACCCTACCCATGATTTAGAGTTGGCGGCAGTTATCTTTGCTCTGAAGCTGTGGAAACACTATTTGTATGGAGAGCGCGTGGAGATATTCACAGACCATAAGAGCTTGAAATACGTGTTTACGCAGAAGGAGCTGAACATGAGGCAACGCAGGTGGCTGGAGCTGATGAAGGGCTTTGATATTCTTCTGCAGTATCATCCAGGGAAGGCCAACGTAGTTGCCGATGCGTTGAGCAGATATCCGACAGCTATGTGTTTGACGATGGATCGTCACTTGTTGGCGGACTTGGACAGCCTTGGGATCGAGGTGATTGTGCCGGGAGTGCAGATGCAGATGTGGGCCTCCAGATTCAATCGGACTTGATTGGTAGGATCAAGTCGGCTCAGTTCGATGATGTTTCTCTACGATGCATCGGGGAGCAGGTCAGCAAGGGATTTGCGGACGATGAGTTCACTCTTGCAGCGGATGGCGCATTGAGGCACGGTTCCAGACTGTGTGTGCCCAGTGGAGACTTTCGGGAGCAGGTTATGCAGGAGGCCCACCGTTCTCAGTACTCGATACATCCGGGAGCCAACAAGATGTATAGGGATCTGAGAGAGCATGTATGGTGGAGTGGGATGAAGCGCGAGGTAGCACACTTCGTAGCTAGGTGTTTGATCTGCCAGCAGGTCAAGGCAGAGAGGCAGAGGCCAGGAGGGCTGTTGCATCCATTACCCATTCCGGAGTGGAAGTGGGAGCACATCACGATAGACTTTGTTTCGGGATTGCCGCATACTCCAGGAGGGAATGATGCGATTTGGGTCATCGTCGATAGGTTGACCAAATCGGCCCACTTTTTGCCATTCAAAGTGGGTTTGTCTACCGAGAAGCTGTCAGAGATGTATATGAGACAGATAGTCAGACTTCATGGGATTCCAGTGAGCATTGTATCAGACCGGGACAGCCGTTTCACTTCACATTTTTGGAGGAGCTTGCATATTAGCTTGGGCACTCAGCTCAAGTTTAGTACTGCATACCACCCGCAGACAGACGGACAGTCAGAGCGGACCATTTAGACACTGGAGGACATGTTGAGGACTTGTGTACTGGACTTTGGAGGATCTTGGGAGAGTCACCTCACTTAGTAGAGTTTGCATATAACAACAGCTTTCAGGCCAGCATCGAGATGTCCCCTTTTGAGGCACTGTATGGGCGTAGATGTCGTACACCCTTGTCTTGGGATGATGTTGGGGAGCGAGTATTATTGGGGCCTGAAATGGTTGTAGATGCAGCAGAGAAGGTGAAGCTTATCAGAGATCGGCTTCGCGTGGCGCAGGACAGACATCGGCACTGGGCCGATAGCCACCGCAGACCTTTGGAGTTTGAGGTACAGTTTAGAGATAGGATTAGAATTAGGTTGTCTTGTTTGTGTTTTGTTAATCATGTTTGTTTATCATATTTAAATTGAGACCTTGTTTGTGATTAGGTCGGAGACCAGGTATTCCTGAGGATATCTCTGACACGTGGCATGATACGTTTTGGTGGAGGTGGGAAGCTTAGCCCGCGTTTCATCGGCCCTTTCGTTATCAGTGGAAGAGTCGGTGACGTGTCTTACAGGCTAGACTTACCACCAGTATTGGTTGGAGTCCACAACGTATTTCACGTGTCGCAATTGAGACGGTATGTGGCAGATCCTAGCCATGTACTTGATTATTCCGAGATCGAGGTGGGTCCTACTCTTCGTTATCCAGAGCAGCCTGTTGAGATTCTGGATCGGCGGGAGAAGGCATTGAGGAACCAGACGATACCATTGGTTCGTGTCGCATGGAGGCATCATTCTCCAGGAGAGTCCACCTGGGAACGGGAGGATGAGATGCGCGAGCGATACCCTTATCTATTTGTACCTTGAGGTATGATTTCTATCCTTCTTATTTAGTTTCAGTTTCGTCTTTAAATTTCGAGGACGAAATTATTGTTAGGAGGGTAGACTTGTAACATCCTGTTTTCTGAAATTAGGGATTTTTGAAAAATTATTATTTTTATTAATTATTAAGTGTGTTTAGGGCATGATATGATTTATGGTGATTTCTAGTGTGCTTAGAACCATTTCCTAAGTCATGCTAAGTCATGACTTATGACTTTGTGATTTTGTTAGTATAACTTAGTGTAAATCCTTGTTTTCTCTAACCTAGAAGTTGCCATGACCATGTGAGCTTAGCCATAGTCTTAGAACATCAAATTAGTGGTTTTTGACCAAAAGGGTATTTTGGTAATTTTCTAGACTTTAATTTTGATTATGTGATTTTATTATTATTTAATCATGGTTAAAGTCCCATGATTAGTCCCTAACCTACCCTACCCTAAACTAGAGGTTAGCCACTAACCTAGAAGCATTAGGATGAAGTTTTGGTCATGGGATAAGTGAGGAAAATATCTAGATATTAACTTTATTGATATTTTGCACAAATCACTCCAAATATCTCACCCTTTACCAAAGTCCAAGCCTTAGCCATAAAGAAAGAGGCAAGGACACCCCCCCATGCCTTGGCCAGCCATAGGGCACCCCCCTAGCAGCCACACTTTCCTATATAGCCCATTGTATCATTCATGAACAAATTTACATGAATTTAATCCTAGAGAAATTCCCATTCCTTCAACCCTTCATAACTTGAGCTATTTTGATCCAAATTCACTCTAGTCTCTTGCATTGGGACCCTACAACATCTAGGGTACTAAAGGGAACTAGCAATCAAGGATTTGGAGGCATTGGACATCATCAAGTTGAAGATCACACACCCCCATTTCCCTTGATTTTCATTGGATTGCACAAATAGGTATTTTCTCACAAACTTAGTTAAATTCCTATTTTTCCTTCATAAATGCATTCATGTAGGACTAACACTACTGTGGGTAAAGTTTGGTGGAATTTAGAAGTGTTTTGGTGTCCGTATCGGACACGTATCCTAAGCCTAGAATCCTTGTTTGGTGAAATGCCACATAGGATTTGTTTTTGTTAAATTGTAAAACAAATTACACAAACTTGTAGCCCTAGACATGTAGGACATGAAACAACTTGACTGAGCACATTTTTGTGCCGTGTCCGTGTCCAAAATGGACACGAACTTGCCGCACGAGCCCATCGTGCATGCCCTGCTACCCGACACCTCGTGTGCACTACACAGGCCACTAGGACACGTAAGTTTTGACACAGACAAGGGGGCAATGTCTGCGAACATGCCCCCAAAGTCTCGTGTCGTGTCGTGTCGTGTCGAGTGAGAAAACTCACTCGTGGACATGTGCTGTCAGTGCACACGCGCGCAGGCACGACTTTGAGCGTGTCGTGTCGCATGGACACGACACTAGGGTGTCTCGTAGTGACACGGGCATGGAGCCCTATGCGTGGCGTACACGTGGACACGAGCACGTGGTGCGTCGTGTCCTGTGTCGTGAGTACGATGCGTGTAACCGCGTGCACGACGCTGTCGTAACACGCTTGTATCAGTCGTGTTTTCACGACTGATACGGGGTTCATTTTGTGTCCACGAGTGTCGTGGACACGTGTCAGGGTGTGGAACGTGTAGCCCTACGTGTGGGCTACACGTATGCACGACCACGAGACGTGTCGTGTCTCGTGGTGTGTCCACGAGCTCCTGGAACGCGTGCACGACACTGTTATTGTGTGCGCGTATCAGAGCTTACCCGAGCCGTGTTTTCTTGTGTTTGGACACGTGAAACTGGGTCGTGGTATCGTGTCAGGTACCTAGGACACTAGTGTATGTGTGGGGCTTTAGTTACCAACCCATGGTTGCGAGCCTTAGCTCGTTTTAGTGTGGGTAAATCGAGTTACCCAGTTTCGAAGTGCACAGTGCACAGTTTCTGTTTTTAGGATTTTTTTTCAGTTTTTGCAAAGTGGATTTTAAACCTATTTTGATCTGTTTTAATCCATTGTATTAGTGTATTTTAGTATGTAAATACGTAGTATATATGTATATGGGAGTGTGGGTGAAATTTGGGGCTAAATGGTAGTGTGTTTGTGAAGTTATGTATATATATACATATGTATGTATATATGTTATTGTGTGTGTGTTGGGGAGCCATTTGTGGTTCCAGAAAACTGGAACCCTTCCCCCCTACTGTCCTGTGTTCATTCCCCCTCTCTCTCACTGTCCTTTACTCACTCTCTCATTCAGTCTCTCTCTCTCTCATTCTCTCTCTCACCCTTTGTCTCTCTCTATGTCTCTCTATATATATAGTATATATATGAGTTTATATATATAGGTATATATATATATATATATTGATATATATATATTTGTATTAGTTACATTAGGTCACTATATATTAATGTGTGAGTGTGGGTTTGTATTATACTTAGTATTCATATATGGGTATATGGGTAGTAGATAGATATATATATCTATATATAGATATATACATATATATATGATTTCTAGTATAGGTTTATATGAAAACCTATGACTATGGCCTATGGCCTAGGATCATTAGCCTATGGCCAAGATCATTAGCCTATGGCTAGGGGCTAGCCCTAATGACCCAAAACCCACTTGTTGACCCTTGTTGACTAAGGGTTGACCAAAGTCAACCTTAGGTCAAAGTGACCTAGTTAACCTAGAAATGACTAGGAATGACCTAAAACAACTAGTTTGACTAGTTTGACTAAAACCCTAACTAGTTGACTAGTGTTGACCCAACTTTGACTAGTTTGACTTTAGAGTTGACCAAGAGTTGACTTTTGACCAGATTGACCTAGAATCATGTAGTATGCATAGTAGACTTCATTTTTACTATTTAGAATACATTGTGACTTATGTTGCTCTGATCAGGAGCCAGACACCTCTCCTTAGACTGCATATTCTCTACAGACATTCATACTGCAGGCGAGTACATTCTCTGACCGTTTCATACTTGTTCAGGCTTTACTTCTCGCTCTAGATTATTTTACTTGTTGCTGTCACATTGGTAACACGGATTGGTACTATATGGATCTTTACATGAGATGTTATCCCTCTCGGGAGCATCGGGTACTTCATGTTATGTGTGTTTCACTATCATCATGTACTCCTATGCTTCCATCATTCATGTGCACTCATGTGATCATGTACTCTCATGTTTACTGAGCCCTCATGTATACTATCATGTGCACCCTTTCATGGGCCCCATGTGATATCATGTACAATAACGTAACTTGTATAGATCCTTGTGTATTGATTGGGGTAACGGGAGAGTAGAAGTGGACATGTGAATAATTCCAAAGTAGTGTAATCATGTGCAAACTCAGTAGTGTAATCATGTATAAATTCTAGCCATTCACATGCCTATCTTGTGCTCTACATCACTAGTCACTTACAGTTCTCTATATACAGTAGATATTTCATTACATATCTCTTTTACAGAGTATATTTCCTTTCAGCAGTTCATGTATCTTACTCTATTGCCTGTATCGTATTTCCTAACCTGATATGAACTGCGTGAGATGTATTGTGCTCGTTCCTGTCCTGATTGGACCTGTTGAAAATATTACAGAGGATGAGGACGAGGCATGGGTGACTACTTATTATGGAGCAGGACTAGATGACACTTGTATTGAGGACCCTCAGCAGGTTCCACCTACAGCTGAGGAGGATGTTCCAGTAGTCTAGACCAGTTTAGTCTAGGCAGTCTTTTCTATATCATTTTGTCTCACATTCTGAGTTGTATTTTGAGATGTGGAGATGTATAGACTCTTAGACTTATTGTATTATGAGTTGACATTCTGGATGTTATGTATCTTAGACACTTAGTCTTATTTCATCTATGCTATGGTTCTCTTGAGTTACTATCTATCTTCTGTCTTTCATTTTTTTTCTACCTTAGATGTGATTGAGACTATATGTTGTGATGTTACCTCCACTCGGAGAGTATAAACTGTACAGGTACCTTATATTGTTAGATGATTGACCTAGGACAGCGTTCTACCGCCGACACTGCGGCGTAGGCTGGACGTACCCACTTCTCGTGCCCCTACTCTAGGGTGCGGGTCGTGACACGAAGTGATACTGACTGGCACTCTGTGTAACCTGACAATCTGCCTGAGGTACATTTCTGCTAACTGAGCTGTCGACTGACCAACTCGGAACGGAAGGAAGTGAGCTACCTTCGTGAGCCGGTCAACTATAACCCAAATAGCAACTTGACCAGCTGGGCCTCTGATGTTCCCAAAATCCATGGTCACATGTTCCATGGTCACATGTTCCCACTTCCATTCTGGAATCGGTAAGGGCTGAAGAAGTCCAGCGGGCCTCTGATGTTCATCTGAAGATCTGCTAACAGCTCTGGTTGCGCTGTTAGGAAATAAACTCCGGCTCTCCTGCTCAATGCATCTGCAACGATGTTGGCCTTCCCGGGATGATACTGCAAGTTGACATTATAATCCACAAGCAGCTCCAGCCATCTCCTCTGACGCATGTTAAGATCCTTCTGGGTGAAAACATACTTCAGGCTCTTATTGTCGGTGAAAATCTCCACCATATCTCCGTACAAGTAGTACCTCCACAACTTAAGTGCAAACACTACTACTGCCAGCTCCAAGTCATGGGTTGGATAATTCCTCTCATGATCACGAAGTTGTCGTGACGCATAAGCTATTACCTTCCCATGCTGCATCAGAACACATCCTAGGCCTCTGCCTGAAGCATCACAATACACGCAGAATCCTCCGGTTCCATCTGGAAGCGTGAGAATAGGAGCCGTCATCAAGCCTCGCTTCAACTTCTCAAATGAATCCTGGCACTCTGCTGTCCAAGCAAACTGAATCTCCTTGCGGGTCAACTGGGTCAATGGCGTCGAAATCTGAGCAAAGTCTGAAACAAACCGTCGGTAGTAGCCGACCAATCCAAGAAAACTGCAAACCTCTGCTACGGTGCTGGGCACTGGCCACGACTCAATGGCCACGATCTTCTGGGGATCCACTTCTACTCCTCCTCTGGTGATGATGTGACCCAAGTACGAAATACGATCGAGCCAGAACTCGCATTTACTGAACTTGGCATACAACTGGTGATCCCTGAGAGTCTGAAGAACCACACGGAGATGCTGCTCATGCTCCCCCTCACTCTTACTGTAGACCAAGATGTCATCCAAGAACACAATCACAAACTGATCCAAGTAAGGCATGAAGATGCGATTCATGAGATCTATGAATACCGCCGGCGCATTGGTTGCTCCAAATGGCAGCACAAGGAACTCCCAATGCCCATACCTCGATCTAAAAGCTGACTTCGGGATGTCCTGCTCTCTGACTCTGATCTAATGATATCCTGAGCGCAAGTCGATCTTCGAGAATACTGCTGTCCTTTGAGCTGATTAAACAAGTCATCTATCCTCGGGAGAGGATATTTGTTCTTGATTGTCACTGAGTTCAAGGTACAATAATCAACACATAACCTGGATGTACCATCCTTCTTTTTCACAAGAAGCATCAGGGCTCCCCAAGGCGATCCACTAGCACGAATGAATCCCTTGGTTCGAAGTTCTTCAATCATCTTGTATAATATCTCCAACTCTGAAGGCGCCATCCTGTAGACTCTCTCTGACACTGGGGCTGTTCCGGGAATCAAGTCGATAGTGAACTCGATCTTCCGCTCTGGCGGCATACCTGGAAGCTCCTCTTGGAAAACATCTGGAAACTTTTCAACTATCCGAGGTAACTGTACTGCTGCTACTGCCATCCACAACACTGGAGGAGAAGGCTCAACTGCGCATCGGGAAAAGAAAACTCCGGCTCGCCTGGAATGGTAAAAACAACCCTACCAATATGGCAGTCTATTCTAGCATACTGGTTCCTCAACCAATCCATCCCTAGGACCACATCATAATCGGCCATCGAGAACTCTATCAATCTAGCAGAAAATTCCTTACTGCTAACTACGATCCGACACGAGGAAAACACCCTATCGACTCCCACAAGTCCGTTACCAGTAAGTGTATTGAGCCTTACTGATAATGACTCGGGCTCCAATCCTATCCGTGTCGCAAATCGTACAGACATAAAAGAATGTGATGCACCAGAATCAAATAAAGATGAAGCTGGAAAGGAGTTGACGAGAATAGTACCTGCCACTACCTCTCCTAGTGCCAATCCTTCCTTCGCGGTCATCACCATAGCCTGACCATGTCCTCAGGGTGCTGGTCCCCTCTGCTGAAATCCTCGCTGCCTATTCTGGCTCAAGACCTGGGCTTGAGTATGCTGGAGGGGGTTCTGCTGCTGGAACGCCTGGGACTGAGGCGGCAAGGGCCTCGGCAATGGATACTGCTGCTGCTGGACCGGAGCTGGTCCTCTCACCGAAGAGCTAGAAAGGTTGGACGATGATGAACCACCCCTATTCGGGCAGGATCCAACCCTATGGTCTGCTGCTCCATAAGCCAGACACAATCCCTGTGCCCTACGACACTCTGCCACTACATGGCCTGGCTTCCCACAATGAGAACATCCTACTGCGGAAGTCTGCTTCTGCTTCTGCGGCTGAGGGTACGTCGGAGTGGAATGCTGAATCGACGTTACTGAGGCCGCTCACCTCAGAGCTCCAATAGTCAAAGCCCTGGCTGCTGGGGCTGGTGCTGAAGATTGATTCATCTGGCCGTGGGATCTCTTCCGACCTCCGGCCCTATCCACAATCCTCTGGGAGGTATACTCATGCCTACTATCTGCTCTCAAGACTGTATCAA
The DNA here is from genome assembly GCA_029216955.1 of Iris pallida. Taxonomy (NCBI): domain Eukaryota; kingdom Viridiplantae; phylum Streptophyta; class Magnoliopsida; order Asparagales; family Iridaceae; genus Iris; species Iris pallida. Next base: position 8,394,672 of record JANAVB010038613.1, read on the forward strand.
AAGTATGATGCTCAAACTGCTCAACCGCCAATAGAATCTCCAGGTGAAGCCCCTGCTGAAATCGTTGGGCTCTATCATACTTGGTTGCCACCAATGTGGGAGCAAACCGGCTGAGCCTCGAAAACTCGGCCGCATATCCGTCGACCGTCCTGCCCATCTGCTTCATATTGGTGAACCTCGTCTGTAGATCATACCGAGCTACAGCATCAAAATACTTGGTTTGGAATCTCTTCCTGAATACTGTCCATGAAATAGGGGCCACTAATCCATCGTCCTGCGCTGCCCACCAACTGCGGGCAAGATCTAGCAACTGCAGGCGCACCACGGCTACCTTCTCGTTCTCTGGGGTCCTGGATGCTTCTAGAATCACCTCTGTGTCCTGAAGCCAAGCATCTGCGGCGATCGCATCTTCACTACCGTCGAAGAAGGGAGGGTTCAAGCGCTTGAAGCTGTTGGCCGCGTTGTTACCCTGACGACCTCCTCTGGTCAGAGCATCCGTCACTGCCTGGTGCAAGGCATCTCCTCGACGATCTTGGGAAGCTATCAAGGTCCTGATGAGTCCTACCAAAGTGCCATCATCAGGTTCTACAGGCTGAACTAGCTGGACTGGTGGCTCTCCGCCAGAAGGCACGACTCTGGAGGCTACTCCGGAATGCTGGGCTTGATCCTCGGGTTGCTGCTGATCCGCGGGAAGTGCTCCGCCTTGCTGACCAGCAGGTCCAGGAACGATGCCGCTGAAGAAGACGACATGGGGAACAATAATAAAGGACCAGGACAGATCAACGATACAAGCATATGATCAGGACAAGAATCCAGGGATTTAGAAGATACGAGCAGAGATCAAGGGCGAATACTGATTGAGACATCTATTCGGTAAACCCTCATATATCTTGATTTACAAGACCTGCATGGGCCACCACTTAAACCATGTCACGCCCAGAACCAGAATACTGGAGAGCGGGGGCAGACATAGCCAGCTACGTATATGAAATGAAATCCATCTCGCTATACGGTCACGGTTGTCTAGATACATGAGGGTTTAACTACAAGCCAACAGTCTCTTAAGGTCATAAACAAGCCTAGTGTCTCAATCACAAGCAAGTAAGTAAATATTATAAGATGTAAGATCACCAAATATACAATAATAAGGCGTCCCAAATATTGCATATTCAGTTGATCATGAAGCTAGTCGTTACAAAATATTAGGACTAGCAAGAGTTTTAGTCGTACATGATCAACCCTAGGATCTGTCAATCATGTTACAGTCCGTAGGCAGACAATAAGTAAGTACAATCGAGCTAAACAGGTACTCGTCGGCTAAACGCCTCAAAAGAATATTTTTACAATAGAGTGGGAGAGCAAAAAATAACCCACTCGTTGCCCTGGTTACAACTGGTGGTCACCATCGGGCTGAAAAGTTGGTAAATCCTCTAGAGCTGCTCCAAAATCTGGCCATACAAAACCAGCTGGGTCATATCCCAGAAAGAGCAAGTGCCACAAAGGAAGCTTCACTTAGAAACTAAAACCAGCAATTATCACAGAAGATAATAATATATAGTAAAACTGGAGAAAATATAACATCACGAGGATATACGGTAAAATAACCATGGGACCATTCAGATAACCAGGTTACAATCCTTAAACCAAACAAGGACCGGAATTGTAACCCTTCGTCTGAACCGAACTTGGTTTCTCCCATTTATCAGCAAGATAATATAAGAAAATCAAGACATGAAACAATCTTGTGCAGGATCAAGACTAGACAGATTATTCTTCATTCAATCAATCACGGCCAAGCAATGAGTACGGCTTGATACTTTAACTAACTAGGGTTATCACAGGCCTAGTTACTAGCAAGATGCAGTGAGATTATTCCACAGCCACAAGCCCTGCAGACCATCCAGGTTACCCAGGTCGAAAGATTAGGGTTGAATTCAGGTGGGTACATCGTCCAGGAAATGTATGTACCCTTAGGTAGCTTGAAGGGTGCAACACATGACAGTGTGTTGGAAATGTGCCCTACTCGACGGCAGGCTACAGATCCCAGGCGCGCCCAGGTAACGGGATTGTCTGTAGCTGGGAGATCTCTTTATGACTAATGTATTAATCTAGTTATTAGCCTTAGTCCATTTCAGTAGGTACTCCTGACCGTGGTACTCATGAGTCCCTTCCTAGACATGATGCAAGACAGGACTGGATTATTTGTACAAGCACAATCGCCCACGGGGTTCAGGTCATTTATACAGGTCATGTCATATCAGGTAGCCGTCGCAACGGCTTATCAAGATATATCATGTCAGGTTTACTTGTCAGGAGTGCGCCACGACGGGCCACTATCATGTCATGCTAGTCCATTGTCACACCATGTCATGTACAATTGTCATTTCAATCGTGTCAATCAAATCATGATTTATCAAGTTCAGGACAAAAGGCGTAAGGATATAAAATGGGTGTAAAAATATACAGTAAAGGTAAAGGTGTAGGCCATAGGAACTCAAGTCACACAGGGGAGGTTACAAGACATGGGCAAATAATAATAAAATAATAGTACACAGGGCTATTGGGGAGCCATACGGCTTAGGCATATGCGGCCAGGAACGATCTCATGCGGTAGGGGGGAGAACAGCCCATGCGGCTACATAGGGTCAGGCGCATGCGGCTGAGCTAGGAGGAGGGTCATATGCGGTTAGCGGGGAGGGGACCCTATGCGGCTGAGGATGGACTCGGCCTCATGCTGCTGTGGATGCGGGTGCATATACGGCTAGATATATAGGGTCTTCATGCGATCTGCAGGGAGCAAGGTCTTATGCGGCTGGACGAGCCATGCGCTTATGCAGCCAGGAGATGAAGGGGGTGCATGCGGCTCAGTTAGGAACACATGCGGCCAGGGTAATTCAGGAGCTTATGCGATCAGAGGGAATGCAAGTTGTATGTGGCTATAAGTGGACCAGGCTCATGCGGCTCGGATTATGCTGAGACTTATGCGGTTGGAAGAGTGGCATATGCGGCTAGATAAGTTCGGCCCTCATGCGGCTCGAAGTACTTCCAGTCATGCGGCTGAAGAGAACACTTGCCGCATGAAATATTCATGCGGTCAAGTCAAGCACAGTTCATCTTCTCCAAATTTCGAGAAGAAGAACACCATGAGAGCCAAGTTTCCAAGCTCAATAAAACCTTCACCCGGAGCCCAAATCCGAACTTCCATAGGTCAAAATGGGATAGAAAGAAATTCTCTACAACATGAAACCATCAAAACTCAGAAATAACAAGATTAAGTAGATCAAAACCCAAGAATTTAGAAAATAAAGTAAACTTAGATCTACAAGAATCTAGCCATGGAAAGTGGAAATGCCAAGTATTAAAGTAAGTTAAAATGCTGCAGGGAAGAGAATGAAGCAATAAAATTAAAGTTCCTTCATGAAGCAAGTTGCACTTGCCTAGACCTCTCTCTCTCTCACTCTCCTGGTAGGTGAAGAAGTAAATGGAAGAAGAAGAGGAGGTTAATGAAGAGAGAGAAAGAAGTGGGGGTTAATAAATAGGGATGGTAGTAGGTAGGGGGTTCACCCTTGGTTCATAATGAACCAAGCCAAGCCGAACCAACCTAGGAATAAACCAAGCCACGAAGAAAGCTAAGCAAAAAATTATGCAATACAAGATAAAATACGTACACGTATTCCAAAAATACGTAATACGAACCACAGGCATTACACGATCTGCTCCCAGGAACCAGCAAGTTCGAAAGAACTTCTGGAAGCTCGCTGTCACCTCCTTTACGAACTTGAAGAACTCCTTAGGACTTCAATGGCGGCGGCAGCACTTCTCTCTTCGTCTCTTTATTTTGGTGCAAGTCATTAATGAAGGCACGAAGAGAGTATTTATAGAGAAGGATCGAAACCCTAATCCTATTCTTGGCCGTAACGAAAAGATGGGAGCGAATAATGGAAAGATTTGAATAAATTAATTTCAAATCCCACAAAGATTAGATCTGATCAATTAACTCAATCTTTCCATAACCGTTCAAATCTTCCAATCAGCCACATCATACGCCACCTGCGTCCCATAGCCACTCAGCCGGTCAACCTGTGCGCGTAGCTGCGAAGCCCGCATCAGCCCGCTTCACCTGCGCGCCCATCGCCGTAGCACCTTAGCACCTGCGCTGCGACTCACGTAGAGACAAGCGCATCAATTGCGCACAATACGCCGATGCTGAAGTACAAAGTGCAAAGTGCGCCAGCAAAACGTCACTTTACGCCCTTGAGCCCGAGCCCGAGTCACTAAGCCCCTTCGGGGCTTAGCTCCATAAGAGAATTATCCCATGAGCATGACAAAAAATATTAATACTTCTTTGTTGGTTTAGCCTTCTTTCCACTAGAAAAATACCCCCACATGGCATCCATGTGCCTCTTCACACTTCATGTGATCTCTCAACACAAGCAAAATTTTATATAGGGATACCATCTATTTGATTTTTTCAATATGGGATTATCTTTCTACTTTTTAAAGCAAAATACCAACAAGTAAAAACACCAACCCTCGTGTACCCTCGCAATTTTTTAGCTAATGGAAGTCTTGTTGCACTCGGTTATCCTTTAATTAAATAAAAGATATTGTACCCTCTCAATATATTTGTAGTTGATTGCAAAATAATCTCGATTGTTTTTTAAGAAATAGCCTAACTCAAATTTACTTTAAACATATATTATATTAACTCGATTAGGACAATCCATCCGTCATATTGGCACTGTTTGGACTGCGAACTTGAATTGCATTTTTGTACCACACGTCATATGTCAACATTCCATGGACAGGTCAGTCGGTGACGAATCCAAATAAAATTGGGAAAGAGGCCAATGGAAAGCTAACGTGTGATCTATGATCAAGATTTGCAGTCTAAGACTGTGGGCCGAATAACATTTTTTTTTTTCCTATTTCTTATCCTTAGTATACACGTAGTAGGCATCAACATCATGATGATATGTGTGAAGGAAATAGGAGGTCGAGTAAATGTCGATTGTGGGGCAAAAGCTAAGATGATGTGACAAACGAAGACAAGGAAATCATTCAGCACAGTCTAATTATATCTTTGAGTGGCCAATATCTATGTTTCAAGTTGTTAATCGGGCCGGGCCGGGCCGGCCCGAAACCCACATTGGGCGGGCTGAACCGGGCTCGGGCCAAGTCCAGCCCGAACCGGAGTAGAAAGCGGGCCGGGCCTGGCCCGGCCCGGTGAGGAAATGTGCAGCCCAGCCCGGCCCACAGGACCGGTGGGTGAGGGGCTGGGCCGGGCCGGTTCGGGCCAGCGAGCCGGGCCGGGCCCGGGCTTGGGTTGGGCCGGTCCGGGCTTGGTTTTTGATTTATTTTTTTTTTTAAAAATTGATAAAGTTTATGTTAAAAGTATATAAAAGTTTATAAAGTTTATAAAGTTTTTATTTGAAAAAATTGAAAAAAATTGATATTTTTATTTGTTTAAGTTAAATTTTTAAAGTATATAAAATTATTTATAAAGTTTATTCTAAGTGTATAAAGTTTATTTAAAGTTTTTTTAAGTATTTGTATAAATTTTAAACATTTTTCCCTCCTTCTTTTTCCGGGCTTGGGACCGGCATAGGCGAAGTTAAAAAATGTTTTTTTTTATATTTTTTAATTTATTTAGTTTGTTTGAGTTGTTAATTTAAATTATTTATATTTTACTTACTTACTTTCTTTTAAGTAATATAATTTATAATTTATTTAGTTTTTTTAAATTACTTATATTTTACTTACTTTCTTTTAAATTATTTACTTTCTTTGTTTGTTTTTTTTGAAAGTATAATTTTTTAAAGTATAAATTATTTACTTTTAAAAATTATTTACTTACTTTCTTTGTTTGTTAAAGTATACATTGAAAGTATAAATTAGAAATTTTTAAAGTATAAATTTTTAAAGTATGCATTGAAAGTATAAATTTTTAAAGTATAAATTTCAAAACGTGTAAATTTTTAAAGTAAAAATTTCGAAAGTGTAAATATCAAAGTTAGTATTCATACCTTTGCCTCATTCTTCTTGCTCCGCTCCAAATGATTCACCCATTCTAAGCGATTCGAAGTCTAGCTCGTTGATGTCGGCACTTTCATCTACTTTGTTTTGAGTTCTTTTCTCGGCTTGGACCCAGTCTTGAACACATACACATGCTTCCAAGATATCTGGCAACAACCGGCTTCTCTTCTTGCTCAAAATTCTTGAACCTGTACTAAAACATGACTCCGATGCTACCGTGGACACCGGGACCATTAGTAGATCACGTACTATCATAGAAAGTACAGGATATCTTTTTTCGTGTTTTTTCCACCATTCTAAAATGGTGAAGTGGGTGGAAGAATCGTCTTCTTCCTCATAAGAACTAAGGTATAAAGACAACTCTTGGGTCGGTTGGGAAGATTGTTTTTGTTTCTTCCGTTGTAATATACTTTTGGCGTGTGTCAACTTAGACACCAAACCAGAGCTACTACTACTACTAGGCCCTTGAGTTGGGCAGGGAGTTGGTGCTTTGTCTTCATAATGAATAACTAATCTATCCAAAGCTAGCTTAACTTCTACTTTTGTGCCACTAACATCAATATTCATGTTCTCTCCAAAGTCATCTAACAATGCATCTACACCATCTAATTTGATTCTAGGATCAAAAATTGAAGACAAGCAATACAATAAAGGTACATCGCCCCAATATTTTTTGAATTTTGCTTCCATTTTCTGTACAACGTAAGCAAAATGGTGGGCAGTTCTATATTTAGAAAATAAGAAAGAAATGTTACAAAGTTCTTGTAAAGCTAAGCAAGAAGTTGGATAGTAAACACCGGAAAGAGTACGTGTAGCATTGTAAAAAGTTTCTAAAAATTCACAAATTGAAGAAGCAACTTTCCAATCATCCTCAGTTACTTGAAATTCAAAATTGAGATCCGTGTTACAATAATATGTAATAGGATCTCTAAAGGGAATTGCGGACTTCAACATTAAATAAGTTGAGTTCCATCTATGTGGAACATCCTTTACAAATCTTCTAAAACGAATACTAAAATGTTGACATGTGGCCTTGAAATGTTGTTGCCGTGAAGGAGACGTGTTTAAACTGTGTAAACATTGTCTAAGAGTATCTAAATGTGAGCTAAAATAATCAAGACATTCTTTTACTACTAAGTTAATAATATGACAAGCACACCTAACATGCATTAATCTACCTTCTAAAATGGGCTGAAATATTAGCGCTAATGAAGAGATGGCAGAAGTATTATTACTAGCATTATCAAATGAAACAGAAAATATTTTTTGGTGAATATCATATTCACGCACGTGTTCTATAATAGCGCCTGCTATTGTGGAGCCTGTGTGTGGAAATTCTAATATCTTTAGACAGATGATGCATTTTTACAACATCCATTGTGAATCTATGTAATGTGCTGTGATACAAATGTAAGCGTAATTTTGCTTACTTGTCCAAATATCAGAAGTAATGGCTATTTGAGTAACATGCAAAAGACTTTCTTTTAAAGCCGTATTTTTCTCATGAAAAAGTCTAATAGCCTCTTTTCTAGCGGCGCCTCTAGTCACTTTACTAAAACAAAGATTTAAAGAAGATGTGGCATAATCATATAAATTCTCAAGGAAGTTCATCAGAAATCAAATATTTTGTAAACTCAGTTTTATGCCGAGCGGCAGAATAAGAAAACGTACCCATTGACGATCCCGTGCTACCTCCAGCAAAATTTATTTGAGTTTGAGATGCAGAAATTGTGTCATTCCCGTAGCAGGTCTCGTAGTGTCTTGAAATTGTACCCGTGCCACCTCCAGTCTTCCATTTGTATATGTTGGCACATTTTTTGCACTGTGCCGCGTACGCTATTGGATTTCCTTTCGGATCTAAAACAAGAGAATCATCGGGATTAGTTTGATAAAGAATAACAAAAAATTCCCAATACTTTGATTTTTTCTTTCTTTTTGGCACATTCCGAGTGGAACTCGCAATTTCAGGAGGGGATCCTACTAATTCTTCAGGAGTATCATCAGGAATAGAATTTTGCTCAAAATAAGTATTAAAATATTCATAAGTATTTCTGGCATCACCGGTAGGTGGGTTAGAACCTTGTCCGGCCATTATAAAAAATTAATGTAAATTTTTAGAAGAGAGGGAGAGAAGAAAAATACACCGAAAAAAAATTCCCGAAAAATAAAAAAAGAGTAAGTAATATTTAATAAGTAAGAGAGGGAGAGAGAGAGTAAGAAAAATACAAACAAATTTTGTTCAAACAATATAAAACAATTTTGAATTTTTAAGAGAGAAAGAGAAGAAAAAATATTAAATCGGACGCCGGATTTCGGAGCTTGAGCCTTGAGCGGGGTTGGGAGCTTCTTCGCAAACTGATGGAAAGCCGGATTTAGTTTAGAGAAACTTGTATGAAGAATGAATGAGTGAATTGTGTATGAAAAATGAATTTTATGGACTATTTATAGGATTTTTCCCATGCCAAATGACCCCCTCTACCCTCAAAATAGAGTTGTTGGAGTGGTTTTTTGGTCATTTTCTTGAAAATGACCAAAATACCCCTCCAACGTTTTAATAACAGCTATATTATGGGGGTATTTTGGTAAAATACCCCCTCCAATTCAAAAAAAAAAAAAAAAAAAATATTAAAACCGGTTCAGACCGGGCTAGACCGGGCCGGGCCGGTTCGGGCCTACCGGGCCTAACGTTAGCATTTAAAAAAAAAAAAAAAATTCCGGTCCGGGCCGGGCCGGGCTTGGGCTCGGAGGGGGAGGCCCGACCCGGACCACTGGGACAGGGGGGGCCGGGCCGGTCCGGGCTTCGTCGCGGGCCGGGCCGGGCTAATAGGGCGGCGGGCCGGGCGGGCTCGGGCCGGGCACCGGGCCGTCCGGCCCATTTTACAACTTGATCTATGTTGGAAATGGAAGATGCTTATGTTTATAATGGTTGGTAAGGGTGCTGATCTGTCTAATCTCAATCCATTCGAACCATATGCCCAAAACTTTCCTAATTTGTTGTCATCCACCACCTCAAAGTAAGATACTTTCTGACATAGGACAAAAAATAAAATGAATGATGTACTTGATTGTTTTTCCTACACAATTTAAACACCAAAGTTTTTATTTCTTAGAAGAAAGTAAGCGCTTCTCGTTTGGTTCACGAAATTTCGGGATTGAAAAAATATAATTATTTTCTATGTTTGAGTGTCATCAATGAAAGAAAAATTAAAAAAAAAAAATGATTCTATCCATCCAAACAAGGAATTATTTTTCCACATCCAAGTAATTAATTTTATTTCCAAATTTTTTGGCATTTTCAAATATCGAAAAAAAAATCAATAAGAACTAACAAAATTTAAAGAAAAAAAAAATGACAAGAAATTAATTTTCTTTTCCTTCCATTCCGCAAACCAAACGAGGTCTTTAAAAATTTTCAAAATGTTGCAAAGAATACAATTTTATCTTTTTGAAGTAAAATTCATAGATACTTTGTCCTTTTGGAGGAGAATCACAAAACAATAGGTCCTTTTAAAGAACGTGGAGGAAAAACTAAAATGACAGATCATATAATTCGCACTAGAAATATTGGTAATAACCATCATGTGTCACAAATTGTTAAAATTATCTAAAAATACACCATTAGCGTACTAAAGTTGGAGCTTATACAATTTCTCTTTATAGGAGAGAGATTAATTTTGTAGCGAGCAGGTTTTCTAGATTAATGGTATGCTTGGTTGTGTGAAAATACACCTGGGTGGTGTGACACAAAGTGGAGTCGAGATGTGTCATCTCCAATGTTTGGATAAAAAAATGAACTAGGCATAAGAAGTTGGATAATTTATTAAGTTGTAGCTTTCAAGGTGTTATATAGGTCTGACGTCACAAAGCCTGCCATGGAATTGGGCTTGTCAGACTCAAATTGGACCGGCTCAGGTTTGGTCAACGGTCCATTCCGACCTGACCTACTACTACATCCAAACATCCAAAATATTCTATATCTAACATATAGTACACGGAAGTGTGAAGTTCTTCACTTCCAACATACGAAATATTATGTACCTACATATTGAAAATAGTTACAACAGACAAAAACTATAATAAAACTAAAAAAATGAACTTAACTCTTTCTAGATACATCCATACATGCAATAATTAATGAATTTGGTACTCTTAGATTTTCTAAATACATTCATGCATGCAACAATGAACTTGACTCTTTCTAGATATATCCATACACGCAACAATGAATTTGGTTTACATCTCCAACAATGCCTCCCGTAAACCAAATTTGCTTTTTACTCCTAAAGCCTCGATATTTTTCTTGAAGGTTTGTCCTCCTAGAGGTTTTGTGAAGCAAGTTGTTCTTAAGTTCTGCAATACTCAATGTTAATTTCTCCTTCATGAATAAGTCCCTTAGGAAGTGAAATCTCATGTGAATATGTTTTGTTTCCAACTAATACATGGACAGTTTTTAGGTTTTTAGTGCTTCTTAACAACCATCATGCTTTTCAGGGTTCCTTTTGCCTCTGCAATTCCTCCTCTTATTTTTCTATCCCCTTTTCTTTCTTCTCCTTTTTTTTTTCATGGCTTATTTTGCCCCTGCAATTTCTCTTCTTTTTTCTTTCTCCTTTCCTTTCTTCTCCTTTTTTTCAAGGCCCCTTTTACCCGTGCAATCCTCCTCTTCTTTTTCTTTCCCCTCTTCCGTTTTTTTGCCCCTACAATTCCTCCTCTTCTTTTTCTTTCCCCTTTCCTTTCTTTTCCTTTCTTCTTTCTTTTTTTCTCTTCTTTTTTCCTTCTCTTTCTTTCAGGCTCCTTTTGCTCCTGCAATTTCGCTTCTTTTTGTTTTCCTTTTGTAAAACCCATGAATTTATTTTATTAATAAATGGCTTTTATATATAATAATGTATATTAGTATTATTATTGTTATTACTTTAGCCTTTATTATAGCCTTTTTATTAGCCCCTAACTTAAAACCCAAGGTTTAACCCAACCCACTAACCCTCAACCCAAATCCACTTGACTTAAGCCACCCGGTTTATCCCACTTCCCCGCTCAGATCCCTCCCTTCCGCGGATCACACCCCACGTACCCCTCTCCCTCTCCCTACGTAATATCTTCAGCTCCTCCAGAAAGAGCATAACATCTTCCCTCACCATCTTCACAAAGGTTCCATATCACCTTCCACTTTCACCTACTCCCAAAATCGACGACGCACCAACGCACCCCGTGATGTTTCGAGCATTTAGACACCCCTCTTGGGGTAGTTCCGACTAGCCAACCGATTCCGCGACCGCGGGCAACCCCGTGCCCGGACTCCGACCCCCATCGCCGACCAGTGCGTTCCCCGCGCTCTGTGAGCCAGTCCGGCCACATCTCGCGCGCCAGCAGTCCGGCTGCTCCCCCGTGCGCGCTGCCACGTCGCCTTCCGCACGCTGTCGTACCGCCTTCCGGCTGGACCAGCCCCCGCCGGCAAGCGCCCCCGCGCACTAGCGCACTGCCACGTCGCCTTCCGCATGCTGCCGCTCCCGCATGCGCCCCGCATAAATCGCTCCGTACCATTCCGCGTAAGTCCGTGCCCGTTCTGTCACCCTTGCACGACCCGAGTCCGAGTCGTCCCCTCGGTACTCCGTCAACAGCCTTCCGTTAAGCCCCCGAAACCCTCTGTTTAATTTACAGAATGCAAAATATTTTTCTGTTCCGACCAGAATTGACAAAATAAAGCTATGTCAATTTCGGGATAGATAGATAGTTTCCTATTAATGACCTTATGATTTGTAATAGAATTCTAATAATTAATTATGTGATGGTTAAATTATTATTATAATTATGCCGTAATTTATATAATGTGATATTAATTAGCAAGTTACTAGATTTAGCGTTTAATTTCGATTATCGTATTAATCGCATTATTTTAGATTTAAGAGTATCATTAATTATATTGTCGATATTTTTACGTAAATAAAATGCTAGAGTAATTTCAAGATTAGTTCATATCAAAAGCCTATTTTTAATATAAGGAATAGTGCTTTTAAGCAAAAACTATTTATTTACTATTTTGGATAAAGTATTAGTTATCTTCAAAAATTGATTTCGTTATCAAAAGGAGTATTTTTGTATAGATTATACCTAACAAAAACATCAATTCTAGTTATAAAATAAAAAACTAAATTTTATATTTATTTAATAAAAATAGTAATTTTCACGTTACTAATAATAATAGTTAATGTTTTATTAGTAGTTAATTACTACCTTAATTATATTTCCAAAAATATTAGTTATTTCTAAATAAAAGATTCTTGTAATATTATAACTATGAAAAATGGTTTTCATATTTAAAAATATATATTAAAATATTTTGTATAGTTTATGTAAATAAATACTATTTAATTTTATGGATTTTTAAGTATTTTATATAAGTAATTCTATGATAATATTAGTTTACGAAAAATCGTTTATTATCTACTAATAAATTAAGTATAATATTTCTCACACTATTTACAAAAAATAATAAGTTTTGCTATTTTATTTATGAAAATCGTAATTTTCTTATATTATTAACTCAGAGCTCTCTAAAATATTTTTATAATTAAATATTTGCCTTATTAAAACTATTAGTAATTTTAAATCCTAGACGTTATCGTCATTAATATGTTAATTAGGATTGTAGCAACCGTAGGTTGGAAACTAAGTTACATTTCGTTAATGTAGATTTTCAGTCTCGGGACTTAGTCTGATATTTCCTATCGTCATCTACACACCGGGAACACCAAGACAGTTTATACTTACCCAAACTTGTATTTTAGTTAATAATTAAATTTATTACATAGTAGAACTACTATATCAACACTTGACTCATGAGATCCCTCTCGGATCATACTGACTGCTTGATCGACTCATTGACTCAGGATTTGGGGAGTCGTGTTAACACATGTGGTCAAATCCACCTACAGCATCACTGTGGATAGCGGAAACCCAACCCAGCCGGACCGTGTTCACTAGAACAATTACTGCCTCCATCCCTAGCCGACCATAGAATGTTATGTGCTCACATACTATTGCTAGTTAGATTGCATCATTTCATTTCCAAAGATTTATTGCATAATTGTTTTCTTATTTATTATTTAAAAAATAAATGTATGTTATAAACTGTTTCTTGTCTCATTTTAGTTATTAAATAAGATGCAGGAATAGATTTGTATGTTCTTGTTCTCCTCCTGACTGGAGACCAATATTTTACGTGATTGCGACGATGAGGAGCTGGCCTATAGTTCTTACTACGGATCCAGCTTGGGTTCCGAGGAGTTAGCTGAACCAGGACAGAGGAACCAAGAGTCCTAGTTGCACCCTTCTGTTTATTTTCTTTTCTTTTCTTTTCTTTTCTTTTCTAAAACTTGTAATAAATGAACAAGTAGTAACAACTGAATGTTTGTGTTTGTTTAATTAGACTCAAGTTTTATTTCAATAAGTTTTATTCCGTTTTTAGAATGTTGTTCCTGCGTTGCTACTGATTGACGTTGGTTACTGTCGCCGTCTCACAACGGTACATGTTGGACATGATCCGACTGGACCCAGTATATTTGGATCGGATCATGACATATTTTTAGTGGTGGCCCATACAGGTCAGTTCTGCAATATTGGTCTAGTCAACTTAGTTTAGACAAATATGCAGTCCTACAATCTGACCTTAGATTTAAGAATGACTTTAGAAAAATATACTTTAGAAACAAGTAGAACACTTAGACTATTTTTACCCTGTCACACCATAGGGCCGAAATTATCTATTTTATAAAATCTAGATTTTATATATCTATTTCCATGGCTTTTGGGAATTATTTTTCTCCATATATTTATCAGACTATAGCATCCCTTAGGATCTATATTCTTTCGCTATTTATGAATTAAGATTAAAAATTTTAATTCTCCTTTAGCAAACCTAATAAACTCTTATATACCCAAAGTATTCCTACGACTAGTGTATCCAACCATTTGCCTTGACCTTATTTCCAATTGACTTTCTCGGAACCAATTTCGAAACAAATTCTTCTGAAACCATAAAGCCCCAAGGTTAAATATTACCAAAAGAATTATTTCAACTTAGCCGGTTCACAAATTTTCCAAAGGGATTATTTTCCAAAAATAATTTCAATATTAATTGTTATTTCCTAAGTTATTCCAAGGACCGAGAATATTTTTATTTGTTGACTTCCTCCACTCAACTTGAAACCTTACTCTCTCTAGGAAACTTCTTGATCAACTCAGGCCTAGAAAGCTTCTAAACTCAATCCGTGAGTATCATGAAGCAAGAACGGTCAGAGAATTGATTCCATTTTATTATTGAATTTCCTTTAGTCATTGGAAAACTTTGAATTGTTGAGCTATCCCTTTGAAATTCCCATGGACAAAGTTGAGAAAATATTTAGTGACCTAATATGGATTCGCATACATGTGTTGCAACCATTTATCTGAAGTATAAAAACTGCGAGTTTACTGCTGCCAGATGTGCACTGGCGAGGCATAGACTCCAAGTTGAAGTGATTTCAGATGTTTATAGGTTTTCGGATATTATTGAAATTATGTCCTAAATGCATCATGTTTGTCTCCTATGTTGTTCAGCCAAAAAAGGGATAAAGTTGATAGACTATTCGGTAACATACCATTATTCAAGTTATGGATCCAAAAAAATTCACTGCATCTAGGTGCACGCTGACGAGGCATGAATTTGAGGCAAAGTGACTTCGAATATATTTAGTTTCTGAATATTATTAAGACTATATCCACACATGGTTATCTTTTTAGCACCATCAAATTTGTCACGACCTGCACCCGGTGTAAGGGCACGAGACGTGGGTACGTCCAGCCTATGCCACAGTATCGACGGTAGAACGCTGTCCCAGGTCCAACATCTAACATAATCTAGAATATGCTCCAATTGAATAATATATATATATATATATATATATATATATATATATATATATATATATATATATATATATATGGTACAAATCAATCACAATAACAAAGATGGAATAGAAGAAAGATAATCTCAATAGAGAGTCACAATATGAAGAATAATCCCGGTATAAACCACACCATAATAAAATCTCAATACAATCACAATGTCTCATAACTAGATAATAATATCAGTCTAATCTAACTTATGGCAAGTCCTCAGCGACTACTGGATCCTGCTGATGGTCCAGGTCACCTGTGTCAACTAGGCCTGCTCCATCGTAAGTGTCGCAGCAATCCTCATCATCTGTAATATTTCAACAGGTCCAGTCAGGACAGGAATGAATACATATCTCTCACACAGTTCATAACATGAAAAAAATATGAAACAAGCTATAGAATAATGTACATGAACTGCTGATAAAGAAAATAAGACTGTAAAAGAGAGCATAATATATGGAAATAGATATACATGATATAATAAGAGAACTGAACTAACTACGTTGTGTAGAGCATAATCTGGTTATGTAAACTGGCTTAGGTTATACATGACTTAAATCTAGTTTGGAGTTGCACATGAAAAGAGTGTAGATCACATAACCAAATAAATACTCTCCCTGCCCCAATCAGTACACAAGGATCTGTCCAGGTTATGTTATTGCACATGAAAGTAGTGTGTCACATGGATAGCTAGTCCACATACACACTGGGTTATACATGAAGGCTCACATGATCATAAGTGTACATGAATGTCACATAAGTTTACATGAATAAGTATGAATTCAATGAGTAGACGATGCACATGATCTGTCAAACCTCGTAGCTCGCGATCCGAGCCACGCCGCAACTCGGGATTGGGTCCCTGGGTAGTCTAGGTATAGGGCTATGTGTTCATGTTCTGGAACAGGTCCTCAATGCGTCGTGTCCGCGTACGAAGGCCGTATCAGCGGCAAATTTCAGCCTGAGTGCACAGTTTAGCCGACCAGTGCACGATGGATTTCTCCGCGTTCGCTCGACGAAACGTCGTGAAATTTTACGGGCATGTGGGCAGATGTTGCCCCTACGGGCTCATAAAATTTCACATGATACGGAGCTCTGTGCGTCGAGTTATGACACACAAACAGCAGGGCATGCACGGGACCTTGCACGGGATCTTGTGCACGCGTGTCCGTGTCCGTTCGTGTTTGCCATGAAATATAAAAGAACATAACAATTATCGGAGGACTGGACTTTTTCTTCACAATACAAACTCGCTTGTACAAAGAAAGCCTAGAGACGAAAACCTAGGTACAGCAATCTAAGTACAATTATTTATTTTAGATTCTGGGGGGTGACGATAGAGGCTCGGAAAAGCGACGGCAGCTCTGCCTTACTCCTTGGACGATCGGGTGCAACCTTGGCTCTGGAGAAGAAGTACTTGGCGTTGATGAAGAAATGCTCTCTTTGTTTTCTCTGTATGCTCCTCTCTCCTTTTGATCTCTGTATACTCTCTCTGATTCTCTCTGGATCCGGGCCGGGGTTCGTCTCTCTGTCCTCTTCTGAGTGTCTCCTGCAAGGGAATGGTACCTTGCTATTTATAAGAGTGGAGGGGCATCATTAGGATTTTACAATGATTGCCCATTCTTGAAAGTCGACGATCTGAAAGTTAATTAATCTGGGCCGTCCATCTTACATATAATAGATTTAAGCAATTAATGTGATTGCATTAAATCTCTGTGGACAATAAATGTTGATTGCCATAAATATTCGCGATTTGTAATGGCCTGCCACGTGTCTAATTTGCTCGATTTGATTTGATTTGGGCACTTATTACAACAAATCTGATTAGGATTTGTTAACACCCATAATTCCAGAAAGATAAGACTGTCACGTGTCTCAATCATCTTGGCAGAGCCGCAGATAAATGAGCCGCATGAGGCTAAATAGCCGTATGAAGATGGGCAGCCGTATGGGGATGAACAACCGCATGAAGATGGGCAGCCGCATGGAAATAGGCAGCCGCATGCTGATGGGCGGCCGCATAAGGGATACAGCCGCATAAGGGATACAGCCGCATGCTGATGGGCGGCCGCATAAAGGATACAGCCGCATGAAGATGGGCGGCCGCAGCTGCATGCCTCGAAATTAGATAGATTCTGCCAGCTGTGAGAAGATTTTCTCTTTTTCCCTAGGGATGTGCCATTACGTTAGTCATTATTGCCCCTTTTTGTCAGAGCTGTCATTTGTCAGATTTATTAGCCGTCAGGGCATTAAATAAGAAGAGAAGAGCTGTTGAAGGCCACGTGGCTCCTCTCTGGGCCGCATGAAATTATTCGAGCCGCATAGACTCTTTGAACCGCATGGACTCTCTGAGCCGCATGGGGATCCTTGGCCGCATGAACCTTTCTTTATTCTTTTCCATGCTTCTACAAGACCCCCTTCAAAGTTTTTAATTTGCAAAATTGAAATACTTTGAATAAGAAGCATGGCCATGTATAAACTCTTCTGGCCGCATAAGATGTTCTGGCCGCATGGGTGTCTCAGCCGCATATCTGAGTCGCATGGTCGTTCCAGTTGTATGGCCATCTGAGCCACATGGGCTCCTTGCTATGTCTTCATGCCATGTGTGCAAATCTTTTGCATTGATTGCCTTTAATTTGCTGTCAGATTCAAGGCCGCTTTTTGGGGCAGGATCCCAAGAGTTTTGGCCTTAAATAATCAGATCGCCTTGATAATCGAAGAGTCGGTTATTCTGCACATGAATCGATGCGTCGATCCATTGGGGTTCTGCCTATAAATAGCAGGGTGTTTGGAAAAGTCTTTGTCACCCTCATTTCCCGTATTTCCCGTATTTCGTATTTATTCTCGTATCTGGATTTTGGCATGTATTTTTATTTTTCTCAACTTGTGGAATTTCGATATTTCTCGTATTTTGGGTTTTGACATGGCTCGGTTTTAATTGGATTGGGTTGGTTTGGTTTGGTTTAATGTGTATTGGAACATCTTAGCCTATGCTCCACCCTCAACACACCAAATTCCACCCTCTTTAAAACTCCACCAACCTTTTCTCTCTCCTCATAAACCTCCATTAATTTTCTTCTTCTCCTTCCTCTACACAATACCAACCCATAGGCAAGTGCACCTTGCCACCACATGAGAACCCTATTTTATTTGTCTATTAGCTAGATTAGGACATGGTGATCAACTTTAGAACTTGGCATTTTATGATTTGGAGTCTCCATTGTTCTAGATCTAAGTTTTCCCTATTTTTGGTTTTATATGGTTTTGACCTATTTAAGTTGGATTTTTATGGGTTTTGATGTTTCCATGTGGAAGAGAATTCCATTTCACCCTAGTTGGAACTTTGGAAGTCCGAATTTGGAGTTCGGATGGCCAAGTTATGATGTTTTAAAGTTTTGGAAACCATTGGAGCCTCTTCTCAGCCATGGAGAAGAAGACCCTGCGTGCGTGCCTTTGCGCGTACGCAGCTCCCCTGCGTGCGTGCCTTTGCACGTACGCAGCTCCCCTGCGTGCGTGCCTTTGCACGTACGCAGCTCCCCTGCGTGCGTGCTCTTGTGCGTACACTGCTCCCCTGCGTGCGTGCCCTTGTGCATACGCAGCTCCCCTGCGTGCGTGCCCTTGTGCGTACGCAGCTCCCCTGCGTGCGTGCTCTTGTGCGTACGCTGCTCCCCTGTGTGCGTGCTTTTACGCATACGCTGCTCCCCTGCGTGCGTGTTCTTGCGCGTACGCTGCACCCTGACCCCTTGCTTAACCCATTGGTTCTTGGAGTATTGGTTTTATTTCTCGACTTGGTTTCTCTTTTGTGGATTGTGTTTCCCTGAGATCTATTCAACACAGTACGATTATCTTGACCCGACACGGCCTAACACGGTTTTCAAGTAATTGTTTATGACTAGTACGGTTCTCGAGATTTTCTGTGGATTATGATCCTGGTATTCTCTGATCTCCTTGCTAGTGACCCAGTGGGGTGCACACCTAACTTGTAACTTGTAATTAATCCTTGTGACTTGATAACTTGATAGTGGCCCGTGGCGGTGCACTCCTGACTTGTAGCATGACTTGATAACTTAATGTTGTTGCGACGGCTAACTTAACTTGACCTGCCTTGACACCGTGGGTAGTTCTTTCTTGCTTGCTTGTTAAATCCACTTGTCCTGTCTTACATCATGTCTAGGATGGGACTCCTGAGTACCACGGTCAGGGGTACCTACCAAAATGGATTAAGGTTAATAACTAGAATAACACAGTAGTCATGAAGAGATGACACAGCTACAGGCAATCCCGTTACCTGGGCGCTCTTGGGATCTGTAGCCTGCCGTCGAGTAGGGCACATTTCTAGCACACTGTCATGTGTTCCACCTTCTAAGTCACTTAAGGGTACATGCATTTTCTGGACGATGTACCCACCAGAATTCAACCCCTAATTTTCGACCTGGGTAACCTGGATGGTCTGCAGGGCTTGTGGCTGTAGAATAATCTCACTGCATCTTGTTAGTAATTAGGCCTGTGATAACCCTAGTTAGTTAAAGTAGTAAGCCGTAGTATCTGCTTGGCCGTGATTGATTGAATGAGGTATAACCAGTCTAGCCTTGTCTTGATCCAGTACAAGATTGCTTCATGTCTTGATTTCTTACATTATTATCTTGCCGATAATGGTGGGAAACCAAGTTCTGTTCAGATGAAGGGTTACAACCCCGGTCCTTATTTGGTTTACGGGTTGTAACCTGGCTATCGGAATGGTTCCATGGTTATCTCGTCGTATATCATCCTGACATGTTTTCGTAAATTTTAGTTTTTATATTAGATTTTCCTGTACTAATTGCTGGCTTTTGTTCTTATTTCGTGGCCCCCTTGTGGCACTTGCTCTTTCTGGGGTTGACCCAGCTGGTTTTGTGTGGCCAGATTTCGGAGCAGCTCCCGAGGATCTACCAAGCTTCCTGTCACCCCCAGTTTCCAGAAACAGGGCTATTTTTGTCATTTTTTTCATTTTTATTATTTTAAAATTATTTATTGATTTATTGTAATATTTTGGGGTTATTTGAGTCGGGTTCAAATTTTAGCTCAATCCGACTTGAAACGGGGACCCGGGGTAGTGTTGACCCTAGTGGACCCACACACTAGTTAGCCATGGCCCACATGACATTTATTTTAGTTAGTGACTAGGCTAATTTATTTGGATTAGGATTTGTTGGATTAGTGTGTTAGAATGACCAAACTAGCCCCAACTTAAAACCCCTTTGTAATGTATTGTTAATAGGCTAGAGGGGGGGGATATTTTAGACATTTCAAAATGCCCACAGCAGCCCCCTTATGGCCGGCCACCTCTAGGAGGGGATTGGCATGAGCCCTTTGTTATTTCCTATTCTTTTCCATCTCATTTTCTCTCTCTTGTTCTTCCCCAAATTTCTAGAGAGCATCCCTACCATTTTCATCTCCAAATCCATCATTTCTTCCACCAAATCTTCTTCTCCCCTTCTCTACTCCATGAGAGGAAGGTGCTAGCCAAGTTTGAAGAGATTCGGAGCTCGTTTGTGTCCATTTGGAATCTCTACGTGTCGGTGTCGCTCCGGAGAGGTTTTTCTTCGATTCGATCTACCGGGAGGTATAAATCCCCTCTCCATTTCATTTCCTCTTGCATATAGGTTGATTTTTGACCCATAGGAATGACCCCCATGGTTTTGTGTCCATTAGAGTCCATTTCGTGTCCATTTGGACACTTGTAGAGGTGTCCTATGTGTAGGTTTGTGTCCATGAGGGAAAACCCCTATTTGGACACATGGGGAATTATTTATATATTGATTTTGAATTGTTCTAATGTTTATTCTAGATTTTTGCTTGTGTTTAGATTGAGTTTTCCTAGGTATCATATTGTATCATATTGATAATATCTATAAATATATATATGGGGTGATATGTATATTAATCTCTCTCTCTATATATATATATAGTATGGGTTATATATTTATGTGGATACATATGTGATAGGTTGGTGTGTATATTTGTGGTCGAGGTGGATATGTGGTTCGGCCAAGGGGGAGAGTTTGGGTTGTGTGTGATTGTGCATGACAGGTGTTTGATTATATGTGTGTGTTTGTGCATAGAGAGTTGGAGAGGATGATTTGTGTGTGTGTATGTGTTGTATAGGAGCTAGAGGGAATGAGGAAGTGTAGGAGAAGGAGGAATAGGAGGGGGGGTGCCACTGCTGGACAGCAGCAGGGCATCCAAGCACCTAAAACCAGTCCCTATGGTTCAGCCATTTAGCCCCTCAAATTAGTCAAAGACCTGTCCCTCATATCAGCATATATTAGCCCCATATATGACCACAAACCTGTCTTTGTTTAGCCTGAAACACAGCCTTGTTCAGCATTGTTCAGTCCACCTATTGACAGTTCCTTACCTGTCTCATAAACCTGGTAAGAGCAGTCCCTTTTACTCATTACAAATCAGTCCTAGTTTACAGGTATTCCAGTTCAAATACCTGTCCCTTAAATACTGTCCTAGCACACATCAAAACAAGTCCTATGTCCGGATCCATAGCCTCATGCACACCTCTAATACCTGTCCTCAATTTAGTCCATGAATGGACATTTGTAAACCCAACTGTCCAGCAGAACAGCTATATATATATGTCCAATTGCCACTCTTGGATAGTCCCCAAACAGTCCCTTATCACAGCTATATAAGCTGTCCCAAACCAGTTATAAACAGCCCTTGGAACCCTGTCCTGCACAGAGCAATACAGTCCATATGCTGTCCAGATTTCACCCATGTGAAGTCCTCCATTTCCTGTCATTTACAACCATTCAAGCCCACATTGCAGCACACCCTTGCAATGTACAAGTCAGTCCCTAGATGGACAGTAGAAGCCTCTATACCAAGTCCCAAAACCCCCTCCTTAACCCTCTATTACCTGTCCATATGTGGACAGTATAGTAGTCCCAAATACACCCCACTTGACAGCCATTCCAGGTCATCAAATCAGTCCTAAGAAGCCTATTGAGTGTGTGTGTTTACATATGGGTATATGAGTGATATATATAAGTGTGAGCTATATATATATAGGTAATGTAGTATGTGAGAGATATATATGTGTGAGCTTGTAGTATGTGAGTATAACTAGTAACCTATAGGTAGAACCTATGTGTGACCATGTGTAAGTGAGTATGGTACCATGAGTGTTGTGTGTAAGTGAGTATGGTACCATGAGTGTTGTGTGTGAGTGAGTGTTAGGGAGATGTGAGAATGGTGCAGGGTAAGGTAATGGGTAATGGATAACATGTGTCGTAAGATGACTTAGATGACCTAAATACTAGGATTTCTTGGTAGGTAATGTTAATATAGGATGGTATCTAGCTATCCTAGGAAGCTTAGACTAGTATTCCTAGGGTAGAGTGGTATTGTGCAAGGTATTGGTATTTACCTTGGTAAGGTAATATAGGTAATGCATGGAAATAGGGTATTTGAGTTTGGAGTCTAAGATAGAGTTAGAACTTGGTTCCCTTGGTTGGTAATGATCAAATATAGCGCTCATAGACTAGTTTTGACGTCGGTTGACCATTTTGACCAAAAGTCAACAAAAGTCAACCGAGAGTCAAACTTAGCCTTTAAGCGACCAGATTTGACCAAAACCAAACCAGAGTTGACCAGTTGACTGAAAGTCAACAGTTGGCCAACATGTGACTTGTTTGACCTAGGGTTGACTCAGTGTTGACCAGAGTTGACCAGAGTTGACTTTTTGACCAAAAGTCAACTGTAAGTCAACCTTTGGCCCGATTGACCTAGTTTGACTTGGGTTGATTTCATGTGACCTTGTTTGACCTTGGTTGTCTTAGTATGACCTAGTATGACCTAGTTTAGCTTGGTGTGACTTAGATTTGACTTAGAATTGACCTAGATTGACCTAGATTCATTTAGAATGCATTGTAATGCATCTTATTATTATTTTTGGACTCATAGTGACTTGTACTGTTCTATAGGAGACAGACACCACTCCTCGGACAGTATATTCTCTTCAGACACTCAGGTTATCAGGCGAGTACATTCTCTGACCGTTTTATACTTGTATGGATTTACATTCTTGCTTTAGATTACTGTACTTGATGCTGACACGACTGTTATCACGGATTGGTACTATATGGATCTTCTTCTGAGATGTTATCTCCTTGTATTCACTAAGTACATATTGTGATGTGCGTTTCACTTACATATTGTATTTATTGAATACCTTATCATTGTATACTCATTGTGCATATTGTACTCCCAGTATCACATTGAGCCATTGTACAAGCCATTGTACAAGCCATTGTATAAGTCATTGTACAAGCCATTGTACAAGTCATTGTACAAGTCATTGTATAAGGTAACGTAACTGAATTGGATCCTTGTGTATTGATTGGGGAGGGGGAGTAGAAAATGGTTATGTGATCAATCGTATTGTATAAGACATTATATATGTCCATTGTACACCCACGTACAAAGGAGTCCCATTTTATTGTATAACCTAACCCGTTTACATAACCATATTGTGCTCTAAAATCACATGTTTCCTTACAGTCTTACTTATCATATTTAGATATTTTCTGTTATCAAATCTCTACTGTTTTTCATATATCTTCTTCTTCAGCGTTTCATGTACTTTACTCTATTGCATGCTTTATATTTCCTAACTCGATATGAACTGCGTGAGATGTTTTGTGCTCGCTCCCGTCCTGACTGGACCTGTTGAAAATTTTACAGAGGATGAGGAGGAGGCCTGCATAGACACCTACTATGGGGCAGCTGTAGATGCCATGTGTGACCCAGATTTCCAGCCTGATCTACTAGCTTAGAGACTGAGGCTCCTTAGTCTAGGTTTACTATTCTGTCTTGAGATCTGATTGTATATATTATTTCATATTCAGTAGTGGGACTTGTATTCTGGATGGTTTTTGAGATGTTATTTTAGGCACTTAGACTCTCTCTTGCTGTGATGTATATTCTTCCATTCCAGTTTTATCTATCTATCTTCCTATCTTATCTTTCTGCATTTAGATGTGATTGAGACTGTATATTGCTATGTCACCTCCATTCGGAGTGTATATACTGTACAGGTACCTTTATATTGCTAGATGATTGACCTAGGACAGCGTTTTACCGCCGACACTGCGGCGTAGGCTGGGCGTTGTTACGTTCTCGTACCCTCACATTGGGTGTGGGTCGTGACACATTTTTAGTGGTGGCCCATGCAGGTCGAGTTTGTGTAGTGGTATTCGAACTAGAGTATCACTACAGCCTGCAGTAGGATTAGGATATTTTTGAAGGTACTCAATCACACTAGAAAAAACTCATATCAAATTCATACCATCTCAGTTCTTGCTGATATTGTTCTCCTTGAATATAACTGTCCTCCTTTGCTATTTTGACTCATTCTCAGCAAATTATTTGTTTGATCTGTCTTCAGGATGGTGGAGACGCGATCACAGCGTGCCATTCATGGAGATACTGTAGAGGGGACTGCTACCTCTCAGCCGGTTCAGCAGGGTCGGGAGGCTACAGCTCCTGCCACCTCTGCTCATATTGGGACTTCAGCAGCAGCAGCTGAGGGTATGCCTTCACCAGTTCGGAGGCAGGACCCAGTCACTCCAGAGGTACCATTCCAGCAGCCACCTGCAGGGACGATTGACGCCGTTCAGCTGTTAGCCTTCTTCCGGCAGTACATGGAGGGTCAGCAGATCCAGCAGCAGGGCCAGACAGTAGAGCTCACACGAGGCATTGAGCTGGCAATGACTGCGGTAGAGAGAGTCATAGCTCAGCCAGCGGCAGCCCCGCAGCCGCACCAGCCACGGGAGAAAGGCATCCAGGACTTCCAGAAGATGCACCCGAAGGACTTTCGCAGGACAGAGGGGATCCTGTATGCCGATGAGTGGATCGAGCATATGGAGGAGATCTTCAGGCTAGCTGAGATTTTAACGAGGCTCCAGATAGAGGCAGCAGCCAGCAGGATGCAGGATCTGGCTCGAACATGGTACCAGACCGACCCGAGGGTCGGTACGGCAGGACAGACTTGGGCAGCATTCAAGAAGCTGTTCAAGGAGAAGTTCTTTCCAGATGCAGCGCTGGGAGCCCTCGAGACCCAGTTCGAGGCCCTAGTCCAGGGGAACCAGTCTGTGGAGGAGTACGCAGGAGAGTTCTGCCGCCTGAGCAGATTTATGGATGACTTGTCGGAGACGACGAAGGCCCGGAGGTTCCGGAAGGGCTTGGTAAAGGAGGTCAAGTCCTACACCAAGAATGCCCGCAGCACTACATTTGAGGAGATTCTGGTGGACGCTTTAGCTGCAGAGGATGATCTTGAGCTTAGGCTCAAGAGAGGGCAAGACCCAGTTGGAGGCACCAGCAGCGGAGGACCGGCCAAGAGGCCGCACGTTCAGCTACAGTTTCAGCAGCAGTATCAGCAGCCGATGCCAGGCATACAGTTTCAACAGCAGTATCAGCAGCCGATGCCAGGCATACAGTTTCAGCAGCAGCACCAGCAGCCGAGGGCTCAGATACGTCAGCATCAGCAGAGGCCTGTTCAGTATCAGGGTCAGGGACAGGTGCAGTATCAGCAGGACACCGTGTGCAACTTCTACAAGAAGCCAGGCCATTGGTGGAACGATTGCAGGAAGAGACTGGGTATGTGTTTACTTTGCGGGTCAGCAGAGCATCAGTGTAGAGAGTGTCCTCAGAACCCGACACCATTGGCTCAGGTAGCACCAGGAGCTAGGGCTCCGGCAGGACAGCAGATGGGACCACCATTGCAGACTCAGCAGCAGAGGTTTTTCCAGCATCAGCAGCAGGCCAGGGGAGGCCAGCCAGGGCGAGCTTTCGCCATGACAGCCGAGGATGCTCAGGCCGTTGGAGATCTAGTTGCAGGTTCCGTTCCTTGATTCAATTCTGCAATTCCTATCTTGAAATTCAGTTCCATCTATTCCTATCTGTTTTTTTTTTCATTGTTGATAAGTTGACCTGGTGTTTCCTTATGATTTAATTTTTCTTCTGAGATAAGCCGTATGGGCTAGGTCGCCTCGATTATGAGATTTTAGAATCCTCTAGGGTCATGCTAGCAGGCATAGTGAGGACATATAGTCGGACTATGGACGTATTTCTCGGGTGTGGGAATTTAAGGTTTTCGCTGCCAAGCGTGCGGCAATGCAAAAATTTTAAATACCATAGTTCTAGAGGTATGTACCATAGTTGAGGACTCTGTGATTATCGTAGCCTTGCTCACTGGCATGACAGAGATTCTGAGTATCATGGTGATTGGATAGACGCATACGATTATCGATTGTATGATTTTTGTGGTTGCCTTGTTTTAAAATTTTGGATGATTTCTTTTAAGGTGGATAGACTTATAGTATCTTTTGAGTGCAATTTTAAATTTTCGAAATTTAGCCATTTAAATTCGTGCTTTGATTCTTGAGATTTTGATCATTTTAATTTTTAGCCATGACTTGTGATTTTGATGTTTTACTATGGTTTGGTTTTAATTTCGAGGACAAAATTCTTTTAAGGTGGATAGATTTGTCACCCCCAGTTTCCAGAAACAGGGATATTTTTGTTATTTTTTTCATTTTTATTATTTTAAAATTATTTATTGATTTATTGTAATATTTTGGGGTTATTTGAGTCGGGTTCAAATTTCAGCTCAGTCCGACTTGAAACGGGGACCCGGGGTAGTGTTGACCCTAGTGGACCCACACACTAGTTAGCCATGGCCCACATGACATTTATTTTAGTTAGTGACTAGGCTAATTTATTTGGATTAGGATTTGTTGGATTAGTGTGTTAGAATGACCAAACTAGCCCCAACTTAAAACCCCTTTGTAATGTATTGTTAATAGGCTAGAGGGGGGGGATATTTTAGACGTTTCAAAATGCCCACAGCAGCCCCCTTGTGGCCGGCCACCTCTAGGAGGGGATTGGCATGAGCCCTTTGTTATTTCCTATTCTTTTCCATCTCATTTTCTCTCTCTTGTTCTTCCCCAAATTTCTAGAGAGCATCTCTACCATTTTCATCTCCAAATCCATCATTTCTTCCACCAAATCTTCTTCTCCCCTTCTCTACTCCATGAGAGGAAGGTGCTAGCCAAGTTTGAAGAGATTCGGAGCTCGTTTGTGTCCATTTGGAATCTCTACGTGTCGGTGTCGCTCCGGAGAGGTTTTTCTTCGATTCGATCTACCGGGAGGTATAAATCCCCTCTCCATTTCATTTTCTCATGCATATAGGTTGATTTTTGACTCATAGGAATGACCCCCATGGTTTTGTGTCTATTAGAGTCCATTTCGTGTCCATTTGGACACTTGTAGAGGTGTCCTATGTGTAGGTTTGTGTCCATGAGGGAAAACCCCTATTTGGACACATGGGAAATTATTTATATATTGATTTTGTATTGTTCTAATGTTTATTCCAGATTTTTGCTTGTGTTTAGATTGAGTTTTCCTAGGTATCATATTGTATCATATTGATAATATCTATAAATATATATATGGGGTGATATGTATATTAATCTCTCTATATATATATATATATATATAGTATGGGTTATATATTTATGTGGATACATATGTGATAGGTTGGTGTGTATATTTGTGGTCGAGGTGGATATGTGGTTCGGCCAAGGGGGAGAGTTTGGGTTGTGTGTGATTGTGCATGACAGGTGTTTGATTATATGTGTGTGTTTGTGCATAGAGAGTTGGAGAGGATGATTTGTGTGTGTGTATGTGTTGTATAGGAGCTAGAGGGAATGAGAAAGTATAGGAGAAGGAGGAATAGGAGGGGGGTGCCACTGCTGGACAGCAGCAGGGCATCCAAGCACCTAAAACCAGTCCCTATGGTTCAGCCATTTAGCCCCTCAAATTAGTCAAAGACCTGTCCCTCATATCAGCATATATTAGCCCCATATATGACCACAAACCTGTCTTTGTTCAGCCTGAAACACAGCCTTGTTCAGCATTGTTCAGTCCACCTATTGACAGTTCCTTACCTGTCTCCTAAACCTGGTAAGAGCAGTCCCTTTTACTCATTACAAATCAGTCCTAGTTTACAGGTATTCCAGTTCAAATACCTGTCCCTTAAATACTGTCCTAGCACACATCAAAACAAGTCCTATGTCCTGATCCATAGCCTCATGCACACCTCTAATACCTGTCCTCAATTTAGTCCATGAATGGACATTTGTAAACCCAACTGTCCAGCAGAACAGCTATATATATATGTCCAATTGCCACTCTTGGACAGTCCCCAAACAGTCCCTTATCACAGCTATATAAGCTGTCCCAAACCAGTTATAAACAGCCCTTGGAACCCTATCCTGCACAGAGCAATACAGTCCATATGCTGTCCAAATTTCACCCATGTGAAGTCCCCCATTTCCTGTCATTGACAACCATTCAAGCTCACATTGCAGCACACCCTTGCAATGTACAAGTCAGTCCCTAGATGGACAGTAGAAGCCTCCATACCAAGTCCCAAAACCCCCTCCTTTACCCTCTATTACCTGTCCATATGTGGACAGTATAGTAGTCCCAAATACACCCCACTTGACAGCCATTCCAGGTCATCAAATCAGTCCTAAGAAGCCTATTGAGTGTGTGTGTTTACATATGGGTATATGAGTGATATATATAAGTGTGAGCTATATATATATAGGTAATGTAGTATGTGAGAGATATATATGTGTGAGCTTGTAGTATGTAAGTATAACTAGTAACCTATAGGTAGAACCTATGTGTGACCATGTGTAAGTGAGTATGGTACCATGAGTGTTGTGTGTAAGTGAGTATGGTACCATGAGTGTTGTGTGTAAGTGAGTATGGTACCATGAGTGTTGTGTGTGAGTGAGTGTTAGGGAGATGTGAGAATGGTGCAGGGTAAGGTAATGGGTAATGGATAACATGTGTCGCAAGATGACTTAGATGACCTAAATACTAGGATTTCTTGGTAGGTAATGTTAATATAGGATGGTATCTAGCTATCCTAGGAAGCTTAGACTAGTATTCCTAGGGTAGAGTGGTCTTGTGCAAGGTATTGGTATTTACCTTGGTAAGGTAATATAGGTAATGCATGGAAATAAGGTATTTGAGTTTGGAGTCTAAGATAGAGTTAGAACTTGGTTCCCTTGGTTGGTAATGATCAAATATAGCGCTCATAGACTAGTTTTGACGTCGGTTGACCATTTTGACCAAAAGTCAACAAAAGTCAACCGAGAGTCAAACTTAGCCTTTAAGCGACCAGATTTGACCAAAACCAAACCAGAGTTGACCAGTTGACTGAAAGTCAACAGTTGGCCAACATGTGACTTGTTTGACCTAGGGTTGACTCAGTGTTGATCAGAGTTGACCAGAGTTGACTTTTTGACCAAAAGTCAACTGTAAGTCAACCTTTGGCCCGATTGACCTAGTTTGACTTGGGTTGATTTCCTGTGACCTTGTTTGACCTTGGTTGTCTTAGTATGACCTAGTATGACCTAGTTTAGCTTGGTATGACTTAGATTTGACTTAGAATTGACCTAGATTGACCTAGATTCATTTAGAATACATTGTAATGCATCTTATTATCATTTTTGGACTCATAGTGACTTGTACTGTTCTATAGGAGACAGACACCACTCCTCGGACAGTATATTCTCTTCAGACACTCAGGTTATCAGGCGAGTACATTCTCTGACCGTTTCATACTTGTATGGATTTACATTCTTGCTCTAGATTACTGTACTTGATGCTGACACGACTGTTATCACGGATTGGTACTATATGGATCTTCTTCTGAGATGTTATCTCCTTGTATTCACTAAGTACATATTGTGATGTGCGTTTCACTTACATGTTGTATTTATTGAATACCTTATCATTGTACACTCATTGTGCATATTGTACTCTCAGTATCACATTGAGCCATTGTACAAGCTATTGTACAAGCCATTGTATAAGTCATTGTACAAGTCATTGTACAAGTCATTGTACAAGTCATTGTATAAGGTAACATAACTGAATTGGATCCTTGTGTATTGATTGGGGAGGGGGAGTAGAAAATGGTTATGTGATCAATTGTATTGTATAAGACATTGTATATGTCCATTGTACACCCACGTACAAAGGAGTCCTATTTTATTGTATAACCTAATCCGTTTACATAACCATATTGTGCTCTAAAATCACATGTTTCCTTACAGTCTTACTTATCATATTTAGATATTTCCTGTTATCAAATCTCTACTGTTTTTTATATATCTTCTTCTTCAGTGTTTCATGTACTTTACTCTATTGCATGCTTTATATTTCCTAACTCGATATGAACTGCGTGAGATGTTTTGTGCTTGCTCCCGTCCTGACTGGACCTGTTGAAAATTTTACAGAGGATGAGGAGGAGGCCTGCATTGACACCTACTATGGGGCAGCTGTAGATGCCATATGTGACCCAGATTTCCAGCCTGATCCACTAGCTTAGAGACTGAGGCTCCTTAGTCTAGGTTTACTATTCTGTCTTGAGATCTGATTGTATATATTATTTCATATTCAGTAGTGGGACTTGTATTCTGGATGGTTTTTGAGATGTTATTTTAGGCACTTAGACTCTCTCTTGCTGTGATGTATATTCTTCCATTCCAGTTTTATCTATCTATCTTCCTATCTTATCTTTCTGTATTTAGATGTGATTGAGACTGTATATTGCTATGTCACCTCCATTCGGAGTGTATATACTGTACAGGTACCTTTATATTGCTAGATGATTGACCTAGGACAGCGTTCTACCGCCGACACTGTGGCGTAGGCTGGGCGTTGTTACGTTCTCGTACCCTCACAGTGGGTGCGGGTCGTGACACTTCCAGCCCAATGGTGACAACTAGACGAAACCCGGGCCAAGAGTGGGTTTTCCTTTTGTCTTACCCACTTCATTGTAAAACTATTCTTTTGAGGCGTTTAGCCGACGAGCACCTGTTAGCTTGATGCACTTTTACTTACTGTCTGCCTACGGGCTGTAAACATGATTAACAAATCCTAGGGTTGATCATGTACGACTAAACTCTTGCTAGTCCTAACATTTTGTAACGACTAGCTTCATGATCAGCTGAATATGTAATATTTGGGACGCCTTATTATTGTATATTTAATGATCATACATCTTGCGACCTTACTTACTTGCTTGTGATTGAGACATTAGGCTTGTTCATGACCATAAGAGACTGTTGGCTTGTAGTAAACCCTCATATATCTAGACAGCCGTGACCGTATATCGAGGTGGTTTCTATTTAAATATACGTAGCTGGCTATGTCTGCCCCCGCTCTCCAGTATTCTGGTTCTGGGGCGTGACAGACTTTCTTTTACTTTCTGTTATTGCCCTAGCTCTCTTGTCTTCGTCCTCCTTCTCTGATCATAGTAATGTCTCCCAAGAAGACTGTTGTGGCGAAGAAGGCAGCGTCTTCATCGACGGCGAAGGGTAAGAAAGCTGCTTCTGCGGCAACGAGTGTGGCAGCTCCTCCGCCAGCTGACGTGCCCGTAGTTCACCCCGACGTCCACCCCGCTATCGATGGTAAGGACCTTCGTATGAGTTTGGAACCCTAACTATCATGGCTACGTCGCATATTTTATGCGCGAGCCTTCATCTTCATGTGTGCCGCATGTACATCTCATGGTCAAGCCGCGAGCCGTATGAGAATCGTTGCTGTGGCCGCATACGCACTTGGTCAATGAAGCCGCATAGGCTGCGCTGAGCCGCATAGACTCGTACGAATTTGTTTGTCACGTGAACAGCGTGAACTTATCCGAACTCTGAGAGCCATATGAGAGCACTGCCGCATGAACCTTCGCTGAACGGAGCCGCATAAGTGTTTTTTTGAGTTGAGCCGCATGAGGCTCCATTAAGTTGGAGCCGCATAAGCTCGAAAACACCCATCGGTTCTCTTTGTCCATATTTTTGACTTATTTTCTTTTGTCCCTTTTTTTAGTGAATTTCCCAGTTAACGCTGCGGGGGAACCTCTAGTGGGTCGTGCTCAGGCCGCTATGGGCTATAGGTACGATCAGATAGTTCGGTATGTGGCAGACCAGCTTCCTAGTGACGAGCCTTTGACGAAGATAAATGCCCTCAAGAACCAACCTTTCCACTTCCTATGTGCCATGATGAATTCGCGAAAATTGGAAGAGGAATACCTGAAACCTGCATTCTTCTTTGGAGACGCTTTGACTGTGAAGAACAGTCAAGTTCTGGATATATCGGAGAACTGGAGCTTCATTTCTAACGGGATTGCGATCCGCATCCCTCAAATGGAGCGCCACTTCCCACTATCTTGGTTTAATATGTTTCCGCAGGACAGGAAGATGGAAGTGTCTTTGACTCCTACCCGGAATGGGATGTTTGTGGATGACATCCATTACAACAACAGCATGAAGTCAGTATGTACAGGGAAGGTGCATGCCAGCCGTTATGTAATGGGATTGGCCCCGGGTGCTTTCTTCAATGTGTCGGGTCCCAATTTCACGTTTTCTTCAGCCGATACTTTCTTGAACCAACTTGCTCGGAAAGGCTCCTATCCAATCGGCCGGTTGGCACTCCCAAGTTGGATACACCCCATCCCCTCATGGATCAATCTGTCTATGTGGATCTCGCAAAAGTATGAGACTTTTCTGCGTGAGATTGGTCTTTATCACGCTATTCGAGGTACCAGCCACGGCTTACCTGTAAACAAGAAGTTATTCCTGGCTTTGCTGGAGATGTACAACTGCCGTACGGGAACCTTCTATACCCCTGTAGGGGAAATGGGGCTTGCACTCCATAAGATGCATGCGATTTCCAAACTTCCTTGGGGGGATGAAGCTTTTGAAGCATACACTCCTACGAATGAGGAGTTCGAAGAGCTGGAAGAACGATACCTGGGATTCGTGGCTACTTATCAGGAAATACTGTGCCACTATAGTACGTGCCAGCAAATAGCCAAGAAGGAAAGCAGCTCGGAAGGGAATGCTCCCCACACTAAGGACTGGGTGAACTATCTCTTCTCGACGGGAGCCTCGGGCCGAGTTACTTCCCAAAGTCCTCAATCCCGGAAGGTGTTTCAGGCTTTGATGTCGTCGACAAAGAGGGTGGCCTCCACCAGCGACAGATTTGGGAGCCAGACCGACTCTTTTGGTTATTTTTATCAGGATACCCAAGAGCTGTCAGAGAAGGCGCTCCTAGCAGGATTTTTGATGGTTTGGCTGCGAAATTGCGTAGTCTCAGGAGGAGCTGGTTCTATCGAAAGGATCAGCCGTAATTTTATTCTCCCTGCTGTGAAGTTAGTTTTTAGAGTGAAACAAGCTCTTCTCCCGGCCATGGTGTGCAGCATACACCATGGCCTCCGTGCTTTTACGTCCAAGGTCATCGCCCACGAGGTGATAAAAGACTTTGAAAGGACTGAGCTGCCCTATCATTATCTGATGGGGGGCTACTAATGCACTACCGGTCTTTGATGAGACCGGGTTCTGAAAACGGCGTGATTGCTGATGACGCTTTTATCTTCCGTTATCGCAACGAACCTTGGGAGTATGATACTATGCGTTCCTGCCGGACGGCGCTGGCGAGAGCAGATAGGTACAACTTTTTTGTATCCGTCCTTCGTTTCACTACTGAGGAAATAGCGAACGTACATCTCGACGGTATTGGTCTTTCTCAACTTCTAGACGGCCAGATGCTTTTGTGGTTGCGTAACATCCGCCCCGTCCACTTGGTATACCACAACCGTAATACTATCTTCCTGGAACCTTACCTGTCCAGCAGGTTTGCTCGTCAGTTTGGGTACAGCCAACTTTTTCTTGGTAGGCCAAGTTCTTGTCTAGGTTTTGAAGGTAGCCTCCTTGACGGTATCAGGGCCGGGCATTACTATGATACATTTCATACCCGTACCACTTTCTCGGTTCCTGCCATTTAGGCGTCGGCAGAGATTTTGTACATGGCGGCCTTGTATCAAGTCATGGCGAACAAGCTCCCCATTGGTTTTAGTCTGGGTACCAGTTTTATCGTTGGCACTGGCTTGGATGAGAAGCCCCAAGGGGCCAAGACGAGGAAGAAGAAGAAGAATAGAGTCGAAGTGCCAGACTCAGACTCCACCACTGCGGATGATGAGGACGAGGAGCGTGATGCAGATGACTCTTCCTCTTCCTTCCCGGTGGAAGATGTTGGGGCGGATCAGTCGCCTGTCGCACCTGGTTCTGTACGGAAGCGTAGCAGAAAAATTTCCCCTGTTGGCGGTATTCCTCACTCCCAAAAATTGGCTGCGACCAGACGTCGCAGGCTAACTATAAAGGAGAGAAGCGAGGAGGTCGACCCCGCTTTGGAGGTTAAGCGAATTACTACCATTTTTATTCAGTTCTTCTTTTCTTTCAGTTTTGATCTTTAATCATTTTCCTTCCCTCTCGTAGGTGTCAGAAGAAGAGGAATCTCAAGTTGCCAAGGTCATGACTCAAGATGACGGGGGTTCCGATGGTCCTGTCCCCGAAATTATTGAATTTCATCAAGATGACGCTGATCGAGTCGTACCTCCCTCTGGGGTGGCTGGGACAGAAGAGCCAGCAGAATTTAACTTGGAGGTCGTGGGTGAGGGGACCATGTCAGCTGCGAGCGGGTTACAGCCTCCATGCTCCTCTCCTGGTAAGATAAGCCAAATTTTAACTTGTGAGGAGGCCTATTTGCTCTATCATCACATCCTTCGGGTTACGTCGATTGATGATTGCTCTGGGCATACAGGTCCTGTCTTTCTAGTACCGATGATGGACATTGTTGAGACAGGCTCTGCCGAAGGGGCATTGGCGGAGAGGAGCGTACCTCCTCCCCTTCCGGTTCATCTTGAGGGGCCTCTCGCTGTCTCGAGTTCGGAAAGTCAAGTGGTGGGACAGTCGGGGCAGGGGATAATGGTCCTTGCGTCTTCTTCTGCTCAGGCAGCTCCGAGAGTCGACCTCTCTGCCCTGCCAAGTGTACAGGCTCTTCGAGTGGCGGAGAAAGAGTTAGCCGCTATCCGTGCATCGTTTCGCTCAAAATTTGTCCCCTTGGTGGCAAGTTCTAGCGTACCTCCTTCGATGTTGTCGGCCACGCTTCCTTTGACGCCGTCCTCTACAGAGGTTCTGGACGAAGCATTACAGGACGTAGTTGAAAGCTTTTATCGTCACTTGAAGAGGGGATAGTGGCTGCTGTAGAAAGAGGGACCTCTTTTGTCTTGGCCCGGCAATGCGCCCAGGGTCATATTGATTTCCTTAAGACTCTTCCCGGTGGGGCAGGGGAAGCCGCACTTCTGGAGACAAAATTGCTAGCGGCTGATCAGCTGGTGGACCAGCTTCAGGTGCTACGGCAGGCTGATCTGTCTGCTGCTATAGATCAGGAGCGCGGTTTCCTCACAGCTGCTGTAGAGAAGATAAGGGCTGCTCAGGATAAGACCAAGCCGGCCATGCTGAAGGACCTCCGCGATCTGTCTGATCGCTATGATGAGTTGAGCCGCGAGAGTGAAGATGCTACAACTCGGGAAGCGACTGCCTCCCGTAGGATTATTGACATACAGGAGCAGATCCTTGAGCTTCAGAGGAAGTTAGCTTTCCTGGAGTATGAGCTTGAGGCTGCCCGTACCGAAAGGGGGCTAATTATCCAGGAGGCTGACAGAGTGAATCGAGCTTCGGCTGATCTGGAAATTGCCCTGAAGAAGTTGGAGGACGACTGGCAGGCACACATGGACTTGGATAATGCGGAGCATTTGTCCCAGGAAGCGGAGCGTCGAGCTAAACAGTGGCTTGATCAGGGGACCACCTTGGTGAAGAACCGTCTCCTGGAATTATGTAATGCTGAACCATAGACGACCTTTTTCTCCTTTTGTTATGTTCTTTTTGAGGGGGACATGGTCCCAGAATATGTAATGCTTCTTTGGCTTCCAAATAAAAGAATATGCTTTATTCTACCTTTTATTTGTACTGCCTGTTGTGCTTGTGGTGTTGTGGTAGCGTTTGCCCCGAATGGGGGACTTGTTTGTGGACCTGTTACCCTTGGCATACCTTGGTTTTAGGTACGGATAACAAGTTTGATGGGGATACCTAGAACAATTCTACGGTAAGGTGATCATGGACGTTCCGGGTATCGGGAGAGAGAATGCCATGGAGCAGCTGGGCTCCTAGGGCATGATGAGGAATGATGGGCCTGTACTAAGAAACTTAGCAAAGGACATTTGTGGGTCTATTATCCTTGGCATACCCTGACTTAGGATACGGATAATAGGATGAAAGGGAACCAACATATTTACTCAGAGGTAATGAGGACATGGCAAGTATGGGGGTTTTACCGCGGAGCCTTCCTACTTAGAGGTAGTGAGGACATGGCAGGAGTGGACTCAACGGAGGATATTTGTGGTCAGTAGAGGACATTTGTGGGCCTATTATCCTTGGCGTACCCTGGTTTAGGATACGGATAATAAGACGAGAGAGAACCAACATACTTACTCAGAGGTAAAGAGGACATGGCAAGTATATGGGTTTTACCGCGGAGCCTTCCTACTCAGAGGTAGTGAGGACATGGCAGGAGTGGACTCGACGAAGGATATTTATGGTCAGCAGAGGATATTTGTGGGCCTATTATCCTTGGCGTACCCTGGTTTAGGATACGAATAATAAGACGAGAGAGAACCAACATACTTACTCAGAGGTAATGAGGACATGGCAAGTATGCGGGTTTTACCGTGGAATCTTCCTACTCAGAGGTAATGAGGACATGGTAGGAGTGGACTCAACGGAGGATATTTGTGGACCTATTATCCTTGGCGTACCCTGGGGTTTTTTTGGTACAGATAATAAGTCGAGGGAGGACTAACATATTTACTCAGAGGTAATGAGGACATGGCAAATATGAGGGTTTCTTCGATGGAGCCTTCCCACTCAGAGGTAATGAGGACATGGCAGGAGTGGGCTCCATGAAGGTGTATATAGGACGACTCAGAGGTAATGAGGACATGGAAGTTCTACGTAAAGGGGTGATTTGTTTTTGGCGGAAGTGAAACGACTCAGAGGTAACATCGACGTGGTCGTTTTGCAAATTTTGTGGATCCATTACCCTTTTTGTGCACTGAGAGTACGGGTAGTGGATCATGAGGGAGGAGCTCTCTCAGAGAAATAAGTTCAGAGGTATGATCATACGTGACTTACTACCTAAAAGAGTGACCGGAATGTGAGTTTAGAGGCACCTGCGGGTACATAATGATGGAACTGGGGATTCCCAGGACCCTTCCTTTGGTGTGCGTATTGATCGATAGAAAGTTAAACAGATCTAATACGTGTTCTAACCCTTCATAGGCAGAAACTAGGGTTCATGAATTATACCTGTGGCGGAAAGAAGACAAGTAATTCCTGGCAATCTCGAGCGGACGACCCCAAGATCTTCTGCACGTATTCCTTCCTCGAGTTGGACGTCATGTGGGCGACGATCTCCCAACCTTTTCTTCTCCTTGGCAGCACTCTCTTTCTCTCCTTACGTGAATCATGAATTTAGAGAAAATTTTAGATTTCTAATCAGTAATCTGGCGGCCAGAGAATAGAGGATATATATTGGCTACGGCAGGGACCATGAGGAGAAATTAGGGTTAGGCCTCCTAACGGATCTGGATAGCCCGTGTTCAGCCCGAACACACAATCCAGGCCCATTAACAATAGCTCGGTCCACTAATGAGCTATTGTTGCACTACCTCCCTAATCCCAAATTATGTTTGTGGGCTCCTTTTATTATATGCTCGTTTGGCTCCCCATGTTAAGATATCGTATGTCCGTCGATCAAATTAAGTTACTGACAACTATATTGATTCGACATCTTTTATCCTTAAGTAGTACCGCTCAACTTTATTTGTCATGTCGGATATAATCCACCTGTAGGGTTTACATGACAATCCTTATGAGCTCCTTAAGAGGACATCATCAACCCGATGTATCGGGACATGGATTCCATTTATAATCAACAGCCCATCATATATACAATGTTATTACCCAATTCATAGAGGTTGTTGATCCATAATGAATCTCACTCTTTTATGAGTCAAAGTAATGCACATTGCATATACATGTCCATTATTATATCCGGATTAAGAGTACAAGCATCCATAATAACAGAGGTGTTTGTTCTCTTATGTAGTCAGTACAAAGAGAATAACCTCAAGTGGTCCTGTTCAATACACACAAAGTATACTAGTGTAAACCTATAGTCAAGATAGACTAATACCAGATTACACTACAACCTTTCCAATAGATTGTCCAAGTCCATCTAGGTTGTGAACTATTTATATACTCCATAGAAAACTGATAATATGATCTTTTGTGTGACACCACACACCATATTATCTACAATATATAATATTAGACATTTGCATTAACACTTGCAACAAATACAATATGCAAAAATTTGCCCATATGATTCTCATTCAAAATTTAAGGAAATAAGGTTACTACAAAAGTGATGCCTACAAAAGTGATGCTTTTGGTATATAATCCTAACAATCTCCCACTTATACTCAAAGAATTGCTTTTCAGTATACTGTTACACATAACTCGATAATCTGGAAGAGTTGGAATGTGAGTTCTACGGTACCGACGGGTACATGACTCGATAATCTGGAGTATTGGAAATGTGAGTTTAGCTGCACCAGCGGGTACATAACTCAATAATCTGGGATTTTTGTGAATATGAGTTCAGCGGTACCAGCGGATACATAACTCGGTAATCTGGAAAATGTCATTTACACATAATATTTCTTCAGGAACTTGCCGTTGACGGGCATCATGAGAAAGTCTCCATTTTGTTTTGCTAGGTGGTAATCACCGTTGGAGAATACAGCCTCAGTGATAAATGAACCTTCCTATTTTGGCTGGAATTTACTGGCAGTTTTGTGAGTCATGACCATCGGCCTCCGAACTGCCAGAACGAGATCGCCCACTTGGAATGTTCTAATTTTAACCTTCTTGTTGAAGGCTCCGGAGATGCGTGCTTGGTATAGCTCGATTCGTTGCTGAGCCAAGAGGCGCTTTTCATCTATGGCCTCCAACTCTTGTAGTCGGCGACGGTAGTTATCGTCCGTCGTCAATTGGTAAGTAAGGGCGACGCGGAGCGAGGGTATTTGAGTCTCCAATGGGAGAACTGCCTCACTCCCGTATACCAGAGAGAATGGTGTGTTCCCTGTGGCTGTTCGGACTGTGGTACGGTACGCCCATAAGCATTCACCAAGCTTCTCGTTCCAGTCGCGTTTGTTGGACGATACGAACTTCTTGAGTAACTTGATGATGGTTTTGTTGAATGCTTTTGCCAACCCATTCGCTGTCGGATTGTATGGTGTCGAAGCGACATTCTGAATTTAGTATTTATCGTAGAAGCGATAGAAGGCGTGGCTTGCGAACTACGGACCATTATCGTGGATGATCCTTCAGGGCAGTCCAAAGCGATAGATGACGTGATGCTTAAGGAAGCTGATTACGTTTGAAGTCTTTACTTCTGCAAGCGGAACAACTTCTGCCTATTTGGAGAAGTAATCTGTGATGGCAAGTATGAAGCGATGTCCTCGGAAAGACGGTGGAGCGATCGGACCGATGATATCCATTTTCCATGC
Source organism: Iris pallida (assembly GCA_029216955.1). NCBI lineage: Eukaryota > Viridiplantae > Streptophyta > Magnoliopsida > Asparagales > Iridaceae > Iris > Iris pallida. The sequence continues at coordinate 8,434,243 of JANAVB010038613.1, forward strand.
TTCGAATGGCCAGGACGCCACTGTCGGATGTAGAAATTTGGATGGTTGGCGGATAAAGTCCGCGTGGACTTGGCAGGCTTTGAACTTTCTTACATAGTCTATCGTATCTGCTACCATCGTGGGCCAATAGTAGCCCATTCGGCGAAGATGGTCTCGCAATTTTGGGCCAGGCTGATGGGCCCCGTAGACACCGTCATGAGCTTCGCGTACGGCTTCTTTGGCTTCTGTGTTTGACAGACATCGAAGCAATAATCTATCGTAGGATCGGCGATACAGCATTTTTGTCTCTGTATCGTAGAAGAATCTGAGAGAGCGCCTTCTGATAGAGGTGGCTTCTTTTGGGTCCTCCGGCAGAATGTCGTAGACTACGAAGTCTATGAATGGTTGTCTCCAGTCTTGTGCTTCGTCGATCGTCTGAGCGGAATAACTCGCCACAAATTAAATATTATTCTTGGGACTGACCAGTTCATGACCTATCACATCCACTGATTGATGAGTATGATTTGGCACTGCTAGAGAAGCGGCAAGGCCTGCTAAGGCATCAGCTTCGATATTTCGGAGTCTGGGTACGTGTTCGATGAAGAATCCTTCAAATGATGAGATGATGTTGATTGCTATTTGGTGATAGGGGATCATGAATCCCTCAAATGATGAGATGATGTTAATTGCTATTTGGTAATAGGGGATCATGAATCCCTCAAATGATGAGATGATGTTGATTGCTATTTGGTAATAGGGGATCATGTCTTCATGGTGGACTTCGTATGAACCCCGAATCTGATTGACGATTAACAGTGAATCGCCGTATGCTTCAAGATATTCTACCCCCAGCTCTCTTGCAAGTTGGAGGCCAATGACCAAAGCGTTGTACTCGACCACATTGTTAGAGCAGGGTTCTGTGAGGGAGTAAGCACGATTGATCACCAATCCGGAAGGAGAAACCAGTACCACCCCGACTCCGACGACGATGTTGCCCTTAGGTCCGGTCCTTGAGGCGCCATCGAAAAACATTCGCCATATATCATCGTGAGAGGTTGCATACGAATCGACGACCTCATCTGGGATTCCTTTATATATTCTGGACGACTCCGATCCTGGGTGGGCTGCCAAAAAGTCTGCTAGGGCTTGACCTTTAACAGCCTTTTGTGGGACGAAGATCATATGGTAGGGGGACAGTAATATTACCCACGTAGCGAGGCGAGAGCTGAGTGCCCCTGGTTTCGTCATAAGGACCCTGAGGGGGTTGACTCGTGAGATCACATGTATGGTTTGTCCTGTGACATAGTGCTGCATCTTTTGAATGGCGAACACCAGAGCGAGACATTCATTTTCTACGGCGGTATAACGATGCTCTGGCCCGATCATCATTCGATTGAGGTAATATATAGCTTGTTCATGGCCTGCATCGTTATTTTGTGCTAGCAGAGCGCCGAGGGAATGCTCCATTGCCCGTACATAGAGCAGGAATGGTTTTCCAGCAACCGGAGCCACCAGGACTGGAGGGTTTGACAAATATTCTTTGATGCCGTCGAAGGTATGCTGACATTCTTCGTCCCATACGAATGAGACGCCCTTCTTCATGAGATGGATGAATGGCTGACAACGCCCGGAGAGGTTGGAAATGAACCTCCTGATGTAAGCTGACCTCCCTTGGAGGCCTCAAAGTTCTCGAAGATTTCTCGGGGGATCCATCTCCATGATTGCCTTTGTCTTCTCAGGGTCTACGTGGATACCCTGGGCGGTGATGATAAAACGCAAGAATTTTTCGTTGGATACGCCCAAGAAGGATTTTGTGGGATTCATCTTCAGGTTGTGTGCTCGCATCAGGTCGAATACCGTCCTCAGATCCTGGAGATGGTCACCCTTATAGCGACTCTTGACGGCGATATCATCGACATAGCACTCCACGGTCTTGCGCAAGTGATCCCTGAAGATAATACTCATAGCTCTTTGATATGTGGTGCCAGCATTCTTTAAACCGAAGGGCATGACTGTGTAGCAGTTTATGCCAATCGGTGTTCGAAATGATGTATGCTTTTCGTCGTCAGGAGACATCTTGATTTGGTTGTACCCCGAGAAACCATCCATGAATGACATGCGTTCGAAGCTGCATGTGTTGTCGATCATGATGTCTGTGATAGGGAGGGGGAATTCATCTTTGGGACATGCCTCGTTTAGATTGCGGAAGTCGATGCAGATTCGAATCTTCCCGTTCTTCTTGAGGACCGATACTATATTGGCGACCTAGTCTGGATGTTGCTCCTCGCGTATGAAGCTGCTGGATATCAGTTTGTTGATTTCAGTTTCGATCGTATCCATGATACCCGGGCGGAAGCGTCGCTGTTGTTGTTTGACTGGTTTTGTATCTGGCCGAATGTTGATTTTGTGAAGAGTTGTTTGACCGGTTTTGCATCTGGCCGAATATTGAGTTTGTGAAGAACAATATATGGATTTAACCCTGGCATGTCTTCATAGCTCCAGGCGAACACATCAATGTATTCTTTGACGAGTTCCAGTAGCGATTCTCGTTCTTCGTCTGTCAGACTTTTGCTAACGAAGATTGGTTTTGGAGAAGAGTCGCTGCCTAGATCCACTTGTATGACCTCATCTTCAGTAGGAGGCTCTCCCTGTTCGAATCGCTTTTCCCATTGTGCATCCAGCTGTTGGGCCCACGGCTCTAACTCGAGGATTTCAGGAATGTCTTCATCTTCTTTGTAAGCGTCGGCGAATGCCATGTTGACTGACAGGATTTGTCTGAATACGTCTCTGATGTTGGCATCTGAATCTGTAAAACCCCTAAATTTCTACTATTAAATTTTTTTTATAAAATTTGTACCAATTTAAAATTTTGTATTGTACGTCACGTAATCGTATTTTATGTCGCGCACGAACTTTTATTTTTGCTCGACGAGTGCGAATATGTGCGAGCGTACATACTTTAGAAAAATATTTTATTTATTATTTTATAGTTTCAAGTAAATATAGACAATAATTATTTCTAGCTATTAATTTCAAGTTTAAGATTTTAATTATGAAAACCTTTTCGTTTTTAGCAGTTATTAATAATAAAAAATTTTGTGCAAAAATATTTATTTTATAAATATTTTATTAAGTTTATATTGTAAATAATAATGTATTTTCAAAATTAATTATTATAGTATTTTTTGGAAAACATATTTTAAATTATTGGGACATTTAAATCTTGATTTAAAAATGTTTTGGATTTATTTAAATAGTTAAATATTTGAAATTTATTTATCTCATGGATTTTATACTAGAAATTAATTTGATTTAAATTAGATTTGGAATTGTATTTGGATTGATTGATTTTAACTAAGTTGAGAATTATCTAAAATTGGGGTTTTAAATCTATTCCTAATCCTATCCAAATTGGGAATTCCCACATGCTATAAATAGGCAGGTACTCCTCCATATTATTCATCCATAAATTATTTCCACCATCCTCAATGTGCGTGCCTCGTGTCCATGTCCAACATCTTTCCGTGTCGGCCGTGACAGCCTCAGGTCCGACCCCGGTGACCTTCTTATTCCATCTTTTTACACATACATTTATTTTTTTTCTGTCGACAACCCGACAATATATATCAAATTCCTAACCGTAACCCTAATTCTAATCTAGCCGAATAAGCCACCGCCACGACGACCTCCACCTCGCCATGCCCAGCATCTCCCCAACCTCCTCGACGCCACCCGCTACCATCTGCCAACCCCGCCGGGCCAACTCCGGCCAACTCCCATACCACCACCACCATCATCACCCTCCTTCCCGATTTCCCGTCCCGACCAACCCGTCTCCCCGACACCACCGGCGCCTTCTCCATCACCCTCCTTCCCAATTTCCCGTCCCGACCAACCCGTCTCCCCGACACCACCAGCGCCTTCACCACACACCCGACCTCGACCACCCAACCTCGACGTCCCTGCCAACACCAGCATCACCTACACCACCAAATCAGAACCACCACCATCATCACCATCATCACCACACAACCACCGCCGCAAACGCCACCCACCGTCACAACCAGAACCAAACCCCGCCCCGGCCATCGTCGGCCGGCCATTAACTAAGAAAAAGAAGACAGAATAAAAACCCTAAAAATTAAACCCTAACCTCTACCGTCGGGGTCTCCGCCTTGCCGTCGACCTGACCCGCAGCCGACGGCACCGCCGCGAGCTCCGCGCCCCTCCTCTCTCCATCTGAACTGCCGCTGGCCCCTCCGTCTTCCTCCTCCTCGGACGCCCCAATCGCCGCCGCGCGAAACCCCAAACCCCCTTCTCCGTGAGCCAGCCTCCCTCCGCCTCAATTTCTCACCGCACGCCCGCCGGACCACCGAGTCCCTCCGGTCGACTGCCGCCCTCTTCCCGAGCTTCCCCCACCGACGAGCCCCAAAACCCGCCGCCTCATCTCCTCCGCGATCGACCCAGCCGGCGACTCCAAGCCTCCGTGCTCCGCCCGCCGTCGATTTCCGCTCCGCCTGCCGCTAACCAAGTCACCGGTGACCGATCCAGCGCCCGGCCGACCGACGCCGAGCTCCCCTCCGTCGAAATCGCGCCGCCAGCCTTCCCTTTCTTTCCTACTTTGGTAGAGTAGCAGTGAACAGCTGCAGTAAAGTATTTTGTTTTTGTTTTTTTATATATATTATTTATTTTATAGTTATTCTACTGTTTTGTTTTTTTATTATTGTTTGTTTCTTTGTGTTTTATTTATTTATTTAGTGTTCTTTGTGGTTCTCAAGAGAACAGTAGCTGGTAGCTTTAATTTTGTTTTCAATTCTTTGTTTTGATTCCCCTCTTCTAAAAGGAGAACAGTTCTGTTACTGTTTTTATTATTATTATTATTATTAATTGTCATCATTATTATTATTTATTAAGGAGAGTTAATATTATTATTATTCTCATTATTTTCTTTATGATTAATGTTGTTGTTGCTTGAAAAAAAACTATCTATTTGCTAAATAATATTATTTATAAAAGTTTTAGGAAAATATTATTTACTGACAAAAAGGAAACAACTATTTTGAATTTAAGTTTGTATTTATATAAACATTTTGGCAATAAAATATATCTATCTACAGTCGTATCTTTACAAAACTTAGAGTTTTTGCCGAAAACGATTTTCTTGTGACTTTAAGTATTTTTGTATTTTCCCTATAAATATTTTGACTCATGAAAACTACTTTTTAGGAATTATAAATATTTTCTAACACTTGTATATATATAAATATTTACTTATCCATTATCCTTTGATTTTTCTTCTGTCCGTATCCAAGTCCTATTGTTCCTATTCTTTCGCCCATTTCGAGACTACCTTATGTCCACCCTAACTAATTTGATCCTTCTGGACCCAATGGAACCGTTCGTGCCACCATCCGAGGTCACCATGTATAGTTGTTGCACCAAAGTCGCAGTTCGTGCCACCATGATTATCGCCGCACACCAGGCGCTCTACCAGGCAAGACACCTTGCCATTAGCTGTTTACTTATTTTAGCTCATATTTCATGCATGTCCATTATTTTTTATGCAAAATAAACTGTGATACATAGCATAACCTGTTAGAATTTACTGTTCAGTTTCTTGCTATGTATTATTTTCTTACACATTAAACCTAGATTTAAGGGACCACTTTTGTGTGTTGTATTCATGGCCTTGACACGTTGTACCACGAAGTTGTGTGTCGCATGTAGAACACGGAAGTACGTGATTGGCTGGCCACCAGTACGTACAAGCCGTACGATAGGAATAACTGCTAATAGAGGTTGCATGCTAGTTTGACTTAGCGGTTATAGTGGTTTGTGTTGTGGATACAACACAGTAGGCATTGGGCGGGGAGGACAATTCCTTAGCGTATGGGCTTCGATGCACTTCCCTTGTGATCCGGACTCTCCGCTGGAGATACGGGGTTGATGACCCATGATTACTGACGGCCACTGACGATTCTACGGAACGTCATGCTCTTCCTGATGGGGCCTCTGGTGCCCAAAAGGGGACTACGCCGATCCTATTCAGCCAGGACCCAAACGTAGGAAGGATTGTTCTTAACTACATTTCACTTAGAACGGTTAGGCACCCTTATCCGTTAGGTACGAGTACTTTTGGTTTGGGTACTTGTATCTGACCGTGGCTTGGAACAATAACTTATCGCAGATTAGTTCGTCACATCTTGTCCTTGTTTGGTTGTAGGTGTGACTTACTACTTCGATGAGAAGGTGTTGAACCTTGTTGGGGTCCGGATACCATATTGGATTCATAGCATGGGAAGATACGTCACCGTGAATTAGTTTACCATCTCCTGTCCTTGTTTGGTTGGGGGGATGGTACGCTCGTTCAGTAGGTGCGTATTGGAACATGTTATAATTCGATTTACTTATTTATTTGAGCTATTCAGTTTATATGGCATGCTATTATGTGTCTTGTTACGTCCCTCTGAGGACCTGGTTATCTCCCCAGGTGTGTGCTATTGTTCTTCGCAGGTGCTTTAGCTCTAGCCGTGTTCATTGCTATTTCTCGAGGATGATTGCACATGGATCGTCTTTGCTTCGCTCGCCACTTATTTCATTTTCTATATACTTTTCCTTATTTTGTTGGTAGTGGATTTGTCTCCGCCCAACATATTATATCAAAACAAATTCATTCTCATTATATGATATTTTTATTCATTTATCTTGTGTGGATAAGATTAGTTATGGTTCTACTGCATTTTACAGCTTATGTATTCATACGAGGCTTCCATATATTGGAGTATACTTCGTATGAATACCGCTGGCATGTCTACGTTCCTAGTCCTACGTATTTTGGGACTGGGGCGTTACAGAAACAGAAGTTGGTGACCCGGTTGAATGTGAATGCCAGTCGCATTCCTCATCTGAACTTTCAGGGGTCGTCGTGGGCGTAACATACACTAATCCACATCGGGTCTTGCTGTAGTAGTCCCGTGGTTTGCCAGCCGGGTCTGGTAGCTTTAAAGGTAATCGTCGCCCAGTGCCGTAGTTCAAGCCTGGCGTAGTCTCCAGATCATACCCCTGTTTTTGTATGAGGTATTTGGATTGGGGGCTATAAAGGTACGGAGACAGTCTCCCGGTATCTGATTCAAGATCGACCTTCTCTATGGTGAAGGGTTGTGGTCGTCCTTCCGGCCGAAGATAATTGGATGGTCCCCTCCCTCGATTATGCGGTAAGCGTCTTCCACTGGAGTAAGCTGGTTTGTGGTGTACACATTTGTCACCTGTATGTGTAGGTGAGTGCCTATACCGTGTTCCATAGCATACATTGTACAAAGCTTATTAAGCTTGAGGTAGTTCAAAGATAGCCCTTTATTGATGAAGTAAGGTATCTTTTCTAGCGGAATTACATCATCTACAGAGGGAACATCAGTGTAGGCAGCCACATACTTGGCTAGCTCCGGTTCTTCTTCGGCCACCCCCTGTATAAATGAAGACTGAGAGGATGACCTGGGCAACTTGATCGTCAGGGGTTCTGCTGGTGGAGCAGAACGTGGAGTCGTTGGCAAACTAGCGACCCCCAGTTTGGTACTCGATGCTGGTCGGGGTGTTGTTGGCTCGCTAGAAGCCCCAGACCTTGCATCGGGGTAACGATTCTTCTTGGGAAGGTGTATCGTCATTGGTTTGTCGGAGGGATTGAGCTTCTCCATTTGTGGCTGGCCGACTCTAGGCAGTCTGATTGTCAGTGGCTCCGTTGTGGGTCTTGGCACTTAGCCGGACCTTGGCAGCCGGATTATCATTTGCTCTTCTTGTGCCGAGAGGCTGATTGCGTCCTTACGCAGAGTGGCTGTAAGGGGTGCGGACTTGCCAGGTTTGCGAGCTTGGAGGTGGATCGTTAGAGGTTCTTCTGATCTTGTGGCCGTCTCGGTACGAGCTTGCGCATCTCCTTCACCAAGGTGCCTCTTCGACTTTTCGTATAGGCAGGAGTCTGAGTAGTAGGATTCGACCCCTTTGAAGGGATCGATGTCGGCAAATTTTGTCCTCACGAAGTCGTATTTGTCGACATACTTGAAGCTTTGATGCAGAGTGGAAGGCACGATCATGTAATCGTGTATCCAAGGGCGCCCCAAAAGATGTTGTAGGAAGTGTCTGCGTCTATGACGTAACAGGTTACTTCTGAGTGAAGATCGCCAATTCGGCACTTCAAGCGAATCTTCCCAATCGGGTAGCACCTGCCCAAATTGAAACCGCTGATGGCGGTGCTTGTTGGCGTCAGACGATGCATAGGAATGCTGAGATGATGTAATAGACCCTTCGGGATGATACTTATGGAAGAACCAGGGTCAATGTGCATCCGATCCACCTTTACGTCGCCAATGTATCCAGTGTAATATAACGGACGATCGTGCAGGTTGGTTTTGATGAGCATATCCCGCGGAGTGAAGACAATGTTGAGCACCGCTCCCGTACAAGCGCTGTCTTGGAGATCTGCAGGCGGGCTCTCTCCCGTGAGGTTGACCTGAGCCAGATAGGCGTCGGCATTCCGGAGTGCATCGCTCAAAGCCGCACGAACATCCTTTGAGAGTCTCAGGAGCTCGTATAATGATAATTTGGCCGGTGTTTTGGCCAATTGCGCCAAGATGTCGAAGTTGTAGGGCCTCTCCAGCCCCTGCGGTGCCTCTTTTCGGAGGGATTTGTTAAAGCGAGTCTCCTTCGGCCTAGGCTTGTCGGTTGTCGGAGGCTGAGAAGGTCCCGGAGCGTCAGTAGTAGCTGGCTGATGATCTTCAGCCGAGTTATCAGCCACAGGTTGGGATTGTGCCCCAGACCGGGTAAACCGTCATGGCTTCTTCGACATCTGCCAAGATTGTGCGGTAGGATCTGACTTTTCTACTCTCCTTTTTGCCAACGGAGGGTGGTGTGGACTGAGTCACTTCGGGTACTAGGTCCGGATGGACCCACATGACCTCCCCCCGTGCTGTGGTGAGGGGCACTAGACCAGTAGCCCGATCCCGGGGAGGTGGAAGATTAGCAATTTCCATTGTTGCCAGAGGGATGGGTACCACACCGTCTTAAGTTTCTGTTAGAGGGAAGCTGCCAAATTGTACTGACCCCATGTTGGCTGCCACGGTTACCTCTTCGAAATCAATAGCCAGAGCGTTCGAATCGATGAGATATGGGATATACCGTTTCAGTTGGTAGCAGTCGTGTGTAGCATGGTGGACGTAGCGGTGGTAGTGGCAGTACTTTGGGCTCTCTATTTTTGCCGGCCGAGGTTCCAGTCTCGGTAGAGGGAGCTGAATTCTGTCTCCTTGTATGAGCATGTCCAAGATGGGCTTGACGTGGCCATCTTCGAAGGAGTAGGTCATTTGCGACCATTGTTTGTCTGCCGGTTTTGACTCAGGTTTCTGTGATGTGTCGGCCACCATAGCCTGCTTGCCCTTGTTGTCCCGATTGTTGGCGGAGCTACCCCCATTGTTATTGTTGGCATTAGGACGCCTGTCCTTGTCCTCTCCCTCTGAGGTATGCAATCCCAGTTGGCGAGCCTTCTTCAACCGTTCTTCGGTGCCAGTGGCACTGATGATAAATGTCTTCCAGTCCTTGAATTGACTTTCACCCATCCAGAGGCTGATTGTTGGAAGCAGTCTCTTTTGGCAAATTTCAATTAAGGAGGAATCCGGATTACCAGACGGCAATTTCATAGCAGTTTAGCAAAATCGCTCGATATAGTTCCTCGTCAGCTCTTTCTTCCCTTGAACGACATCCATGAGGGTGGACATTGTGATGTCTTGTCCTACTTCGTAGAATCTCTCCGAAAAGATGCGCTTGAAGCTGGCGAAGGAGTGGATACAGTTGTCTGGCAGGTTGCGATACCAGTCGAAGGCAACCCCTTCCAATGCCCCAATGAATAATCGCGTAAGGATGGCATCATCATGGGACAGATGGTCGGTGGTGACCTCGAAGTAAGTGATGTACCGACTTACGGAGGGAAGGGAACATCTCTCCACGCAGCGGGATACGGTTGTCGTATCCTGAGGTCTTGGCAGTTTTCTCGGGCGTGGAACATGGCCCGGAGCTCCTGGACCTCTCTTCCTGCCTCCGTGGCTTCGTCTGCAGCGGTAGAAGCCGACATTTCAGGAGGAATATTGCCCGGGTTTGGTGCTGTTGAGTTTGAGTATGCATTGACCGCGGGACCCAAGTTTGTTTGGCCAGGTGTCCCTCCTTGCAGAGTAGGGAGGGCTGCTTTGATCTCGTCCACGGATTTGACCAAAGTGCGCAGTATGGCCTCCAGAGTGTCGATGCATTGGCGATCACTAGGACCATCCTGTTCGTCGTTTGTCATGAATGCCGTCCTGACATGAGTAGAAGTGGAAGGGACGATGGATTACGTATACTCCGAATCATACCCCTGTAATGAGAAGTCATCGGAGTATGTGGGAATGTCTTCCTCTGGTTCGGACTCAGAAGGAACAGTACCCCCAGCTTCCGAGATCTCCTCGTCTTGGGAATTGTGGACGTCCTCAGGGACGTCGGGATTTGCTGTATCAGATGGGAGAGTTGTTTCCCCCAGCTCGTCTTCTTGGAAAATCGGATTGTCGCGGAGGTTCGGAGGAGTGCTACCCCCAGTTCCAGCAACCCCCAGTGATGTGGACGATGAATCTCCTACTGTAGCAGATTTCGTCTTTGAACGGGTACCATAGAAAACTCCGGTGGCGGGCACCCGCTTAGATGACAGTCTCTTAGTCATAGTGGTTGAGATCTTCGGGCTGGAAGCATTTGTCTTCTTCCCTCTCCCATCGGCGGAGATTTTCGGAGCAGAGTTGTAGGAGACGACGGAAAGTGCCTCATCTTCTGAACATGGTTGTTGCAGTCTTTGGAAGACGGACTGCCGGTCTTCTCGTACCGTCGTGTTATTGCAACAGCAGTTGACGATGACTTGGGTGCAGTGAAGTCCGTGGGAGGACTCTTTGCACCCCGTGGCCCCTTATCTTTCCTTGCATTTGTGGAGGATGGCCTCACGCAAGTCAGATGGGTCCGCAGCGACCATGTTTGCTCCCTGGATTTTGGGAGACTTTTGGGAGCCTCTCTGTCCGTTTGCCGTCGGGGGCTGGACTCGAGCGGTTCTGTACAACTTTCCATCAGAGGCCCGCATAATAGTATGCGGAACGCTCAGACGGTCAGAGGTCGGGACAACGGACTGAGCTCGTCAAGCTCGCGCTGTCCTAGATTTCTTCACTCTGGTGCGTGAGGGCACATAATAGGAAGAGTCTAAGTGGTGCTGGAGAGAGTCAGACATGTCTTCTTGGGAGTATGAGAGATCAGGACCATAGGATAGGCGATCGAAGACTGAGCCGCGTGGAGCAGGCGGTATGCGGCTGGAATCTATAGTCTCCATGCTGCTGGCAGTCGTATCCGCATGGGCTTTCTTCATGTGGCTGAAAGTCTCAGTCGCATAGGTCTTCTCCATGCGGCTGGAAATCCTGGCCGCATGAGTGTTATGCATTTGGCTGGCAGTTTCGGCCGCATGGTCATCATTCATGCGGCTGGCAATCTTGGCCGCATGAGTCTTCGTTTTACGGCTAGTACCTTCGTTCGGTTTCTTCCTGGAGCACATAGAATCACTATTTGCCCCTGCAAGTCCAGCATCGTAGTGCTTTCCTCTGCCGAACTTGGGGACAGCAGAGTCCTCTATGGCTTGAAGTGGGGCCGCATGAGAGTCGCCTTCGCCGTCTTGGGCAGCAGAGAGTACTCTGTCCAGAGCTTGGGAAGGAGCAAATGACTTTGGCCTCCACTCCATGCGAGCCTTCTTTGTGCGGGTTCGCTTCTGGACCGGGCCAGCGCTACCTTCAGAGAGCATTTCTTCAAACGCTTGTTGGTCGAAGCGGACGACCATCTTCTGTTGTGTGGAGCCAAGTTTGGCTGTATCCGATTGCGTCACCAACTCCTCAGCCGTGGAGAAGTTTGTCCCTAGCAGAGTCGCCATCGTGTTTTCCATGAAATATAAAAGAACAAAACAATTATCGGAGGACTGGACTTTTACTTCACAATATAAGCTCGCTTGTACAAAGAAAGCCTAGGGACGAAAACTTAGGTACAACAATCTAAGTACAATTATTTATTTTAGATTCTGGGGGGTGACGATAGAGGCTCGGGAAAGCGACGGCAGCTCTGCCTTACTCCTTGGACGATCGGGTGCAGCCTTGGCTCTGGAGAAGAAGTACTTGGCGTTGATGAAGAAATGCTCTCTTTGTTTTCTCTGTATGCTCCTCTCTCCTTTTGATCTCCGTATACTCTCTCTCTGATTCTTTCTGGATCCGGGCCGGGGTTCGTCTCTCTGTCCTCTTCTGAGTGTCTCCTGCAAGGGAATGGCACCTTGCTATTTATAAGAGTGGGGGGGGGCATCATTAGGGTTTTACAATGATTGCACATTCTCGAAAGTCGGCGGTCTGAAAGTTAATTAATCTGGGCCATCCATCTTGCATATAATAGATTTAAGCAATTAATGTGATTACATTAAATCTCTGTGGACAATAAATGTTGATTGCCATGAATACTCGCGACTTGTAATGGCCTGCCACGTGTCTAATTTGCTCGATTTGATTTGATCTGGGCACTTATTGCAACAAATCTGATTAGGATTTGTTAACACCCATAATTCTAGGAAGATAAGACTGCCACGTGTCTCAATCATCTTGGCAGAGCCGCGGATAAGTGAGCCGCATGAGGTTAAATGGCCGTATGAAGATGGGCAGCCGCATGGGGATGAACAGCCGCGTGAAGATGGGCAGCCGCATGGGAATAGGTAGTCGCATGCTGATGGGCGGCCGCATAAGGGATGCAGCCGCATGCTGATGGGCGGCCGCATAAAGGATGCAGCCGCATGAAGATGGGCGACCGCAACTGCATGCCTCGGGATTAGATGGATTCTGCCAGCTGTGAGAAGATTTTCTCCTCTTCCCTAGGGACGCGCCATTACGTCAGTCATTATTGCCCTTTTTTGTCAGAGCTGTCATTTGTCAGAGTTGTCAGCCGTCAGGGCATTAAATGCGAAGAGAAGAGCTGTTGAAGGCCACGTGGCTCCTCTCTGGGCCGCATGGAATTATTCGAGCCGCATAGACTCTTTGAACCGCATGGGCTCTGTGAGCCGTATGGGGATCCTTGGCCACATGAACATTTCTTTATTCTTTTCCATGCTTCTACAGTTCGGATGTCGAAATCTTATCGATTTCCTATCCGTCTTCACAAAAGTTGTTACAAATCATATTAGAAAGGAATTCGTGAAAACATAATCGAAAATTAATACTTTTTAATTCTAAGTGGCATTTTGCCGAACACATGCAACGTGAGACTGATACGTGTCCGATACCGCTATCAAACGAAACCAAAATCCTACCAAACTTTATACACAGATCAAGAGTGCCTATATGGATGCAATAATAAAAAAAATTCAGGAGAAACAAGGCTAGATTGGAATTTACCTATTGATAGTCAGAATCTCAATAAAAGGAATTCCCGAGCACTTTGTCGACCGATTTCTCCCGAGAAAATGCCTCCTCCTCCTTGCTAGCAGTACTCCAGCAAGTCATCATCTTCCCAACGAGCGCAACGGAATTCGTTTGAGGTGAACCAGACTTCGGATGAGAAATCTAGGGTTTTTGGAGGAAAGAAAATTAGGGTTTACTCTATGGAGGCTAATGTTTTACAAATTAGAGGGGGGACTACTTGTGGCTGGCCAAGCTGGGGGAGGGAGGTTAGGGTTAGGGTTTGCACATGACCCAAGCGCTCCATGAGTTGCTAAAAGGTCCATGTCAAAAAGGGTTAAAAAGGCCTATGTAAAAATGATTTTAAATCATTAATTCATAGCCAAAAAATGAAATTAATTCTGAAATTAATTTTATAGGTCAACAAATAAGTCTAATTATCATATTAGGCTCTTAATGAAGGGTGACTAAGGTCAAACCACCTTATGCTACTCAAAACACCAATCAAGCTACAAAGCATCACATTAATTAATAAATTAATAAGAAGATTCAATAAATACATAATGACTAAAATACCCCTAAATTAAAAATGTAGGTGTGACAAATCTACCCTCCTTAATATAATTTTGTCCTCAAAATTAAAGACAAAACTGAATGCATGAGAAGGATAGAAAAATCATACCTCAAGACTGAAAAAGATAAGGATATTGCTCGCGCATCTCATCCTCCCTCTCCCAGGTAGACTCACCTGGAGAGTGATGCCTCCATGCTATGCAAACTAAGGATATCGTCTGGTTCCTCAGCACCTTCTTCCGTCGATCCAGAATCTCCACAGGCTGCTCTGGATAATTGAGAGTAGGGCCCACCTCGATCTCGAAATGATCCAGTATATGGCTGGGATCTGCCACATACCGTCTCAACTGCGATATGTAAAATATATTGTGGACTCCTTCTAATACAGGGGCAAGTCCAGTCTGAATGACACGTCACCGACTCTTCCGCTGATAACGAAAGGTCCGATGAAACGTGGACTAAGCTTTCCACCTCCATCAAAGCGAATAGTACCACGCGTCGGAGATATCCTCAAGAATACCAGATCTCCAACCTAGCACAAACATGGTCTCAACTTAACTAAAACAATCACATGATTAAACAAAATCACAAAGCAAACAAGATTCTAATCCTAAGTCTAAGTTGTACCTCAAACTGCAAAGGTCTCCGGTGGCTATCGGCCCAATGCCGCTGTCTGTCCTGCGCTACACAAAGTCAATCTCTTATGAGCTTCACCTTCTCGGCTGCGTCAACAACCATCTCAGGTCCCAATAATGCTCGCTCTCCAACGTCATCCCAAGACAAGGGTGTACGACATCTACGTCCGTACAGTGCCTCGAATGGTGACATCCCAATGCTGGCCTGAAAACGTTTGTTGTATGCAAACTCTACCAAGTGCAGGTGATCCTCTCAATATCATCCAAAATCCAGAACATAAGTCCACAACATGTCCTCGAGTGTCTGAATAGTCCTCTCTGACTGTCCGTTCGTCTGAGGGTGGTATGCAGTACTGAACATGAGCTGAGTGCCCAAACTAGTCTGCAGACTCCGCCAGAAATAGAAAGTAAAGCGACTATCCCGATTCGAGACAATGCTCACCAGAACTCCGTGTATCCTGACGATCTGTCGCATATACATATCTGCTAGCTTCTCCGTAGACGTACCCACTTTAAATGGCAAAAAGTGGGCTGATTTGGTCAACCTATCTACGATGACCCAAATCGCGTCTTTCCCTCCTGGTGTATACGGCAATCCAGAAATAAAATCCATCGTGATGTGCTCCCACTTCTAATCCGGAATGGGTAATGGCTGCAACAGTCCTCCTGGCCTCTACCTCTCTGCCTTAACCCGCTGACAGACTAAACACCTGGCTACGAAGCGTGCTACTTCCTGCTTCATCCCATACCACCATACATGTATTTTCCATAAATAAATTCACTTTATTTATTGTGTTTCTGGGAAAATTACAACTGTAGGAATCCGATCTAGAAGACGATCGCTTTATCCCTTAGACGATGCGAAGAAGAAAAGCTCTCAAAATTTCAACAGCAATTTAGATATCTGTGTATCTGTACAATGAATGAGAAAAGAACTCTATTTATAGAGTCAAAAATAACTGAAAGGATAACTGTCTTTATAACCTGTGCATAGTTAAAAATCATGCTGGATTTAACATACGCAAGGTTATGAGCAGTTACTGGACGTGGCCTGTAACTGTTGGACACATGGCGATCATGCATGAGTCGTGTGCAAGTTATAGGACACGCGGGTGAGAGATCAGTGGCATGGCTGCCACGTACTCCAATTTGATAAAATCCACACAGGCTTGTTGAAGACGAAATCCACACAGACTTGGGTCAGAAAGCTTCAAAATCCACGCAAACTTGGGGCAGGAAGCTTCAGAATCCACGCAGACTTGAGGCAAAAAGCTTCAAAATCCACGCAGACTTGAGGAAAAAAACTTCAGAATCCACGCAAGCTTGAGACAGAAAGCTCAAAATACACGCAGACTTGAGGAAGGAACATAGAAGTTCAAAATACATGCAGACTTGAGCCAATACTGCCAGCTGTCTTGATTCGACGTGCCTCGACTGACACAAAATCTCTAATAGTGATTGCCTTATCAGTCGCATTAAATGACAATAAGCGCTTTTGGTACGCCAACTTGACGAAGGCTGAGTCTTGCTGAAGAAGATTTCAAAAATCATGCAATAGTCGGCTGTGATCTCTCGAGTTCCGTGCATACGTGGCATACGAGGAGACATTCTTCGACTGTCGTGCTGTCAGTCATAATGACACTCTGACAAATGATGAGTTGTCTCTCAGCGTGACTTTTAAACATTTGTCTTGATCAATTCAGCGTGACTTTTAGACTTTGTCCTGATTAACTCAGCGTGATTTTTAGGCTTTGTTCTGATCAATTCAGCGTGACTTTTAGGCTTTGTTCTGATCAACTCAGCGTGACTTTCATTTTTAAGGCCTACAAAACCCCCTTCAAAGTTTTCGAAAAATGATAAATTATTTCGAAATACTTTGAAATCGAGATGATAAAATGAATTTAGTCATGCTGAGATGACTTTAAAGAGAGATTTACTCTGAAATGATTGGACTGTTGGGATTCTGTGCAGTTAGGGTCCCGTACAAAGCTCCTAAATCGAGGCAAATAATAATGTTGCCATTTGGAATTCTTCATGAGCCTATAAATAAGCCATAAACCACTTCCTTGTTTATTTACTTGCTTTTAGAGAGAGAGAATCCACAGAAGAGAAACTTCATCTTCCCCGACGAACTTCATCTTTCCCGACTCCTTTTTCTCCTTCTCAGCAGCAATGGCTCCCAAGAAAGCCGATGCTCAGGCCAAGGGGAAAGCTCCTGCAACTTTCTCGCGTGCCATCACTGACAGGCTCCCTCGACGCTAAGTCACGCATCCTCCTATACAGCGTAAGTGATGGGGGAATACGAACTGTTGAAAATGACCTGATGAAGATGACTTTGATGAAGATGAACTCCACATAGAATTTTTAGGATCTTAAAATAAATAATGAATTTCAGAAATATATCCCCCCTTCTTAGGGCAAAGGATATTAATAAAGTATGCCCCCTCTTTAGGGTCGGCCATACTTCACATCTTCGTGTTTACGAAGCTCTGTGTTTCACGCAAAGGAGCATGGCTCTCATGACTCTGCGTGATTTTTCATGTTGGCAGAAATGTCCATGTTGAAATAGTCACGCAGCTTTCATAATGACTCTGCGTGATTTTTCACATGTTGGCATAGATGTCAATGTTGAATTATTCACACAGCTTTCATGATGACTCTGCGTGATTTTTCACATGTTGGCAGAAATGTCCATGTTGAAATAGTCACGCAGACTTCTGAGAGTCATCCTCTGGATAGATTAGTCTTGATCTGTCAGCGTGTTTTTGTCAAAATGTGATTCTGGCAATGATGCGTGACTTTCATCCTATTCTGTCCGGACTTTGCGTGAATTAATCATCTGCATGAATAAATCACTCAGCATGTCTTCGTAGTATATCTGTCTGAAGTCTGCGTGACTTTTGAAATTTTCTTCGAATACTGTAATACACGCATAAGGCTCGTAGTCATAGAAAAACACATCTGACCTTGTCTTCTTTCATTTTCTGTAGTGAACATTCGAAGTGAAGAAGCAGATTATGAAGGGCACTTGAGTTTTTCATTTAAGCATGATTTATCTCATGTATATTTTCCTCAGTTTGATCTTCCAGAAGCCAGATTGTCATTGTTGGCAAATCAAGACCATACAACTTTACTCTGTTTGATGAATGGTCAACCTTTTCAGAGTCTTGATTTGGTGTCCCACAAGAAACCAGCATTTTTGTTCGGGGATGCCATAACACAGAAATCACAACCGAAGGGCATCAGAGAGAAAGTGTGCTTCTACTTCGAAGGTGATGTAAAACAGCCCATGTACTGGCCGAAGGTTTCTAGGGGCTTATCTATCATAAGATTCATGCATGCCAGTTATCCGAGAAAGATGTCCTGGCATTTAACAGAATATCAGCAGGCGAAGACGAGCCGTATTATTTATAGGAAGGAGGGATTCTTCAGTGCCCCAGAGAATCATGTATCCGTGTTTCAGGGTTTGAAGCCTGGATGTATACCACCTGAAGACTCATCAATATTGATGCCATTTAGAATGCCCATTTTCATAAATAAATTCATGGCAAACAAGAATGCATTCTACCCCACCGATTCGACGCCGAGGATGAACGGCTTAATGAATCAGGAGAACGTGAGATGGAGGACTTGGTCCATTGGGCTTTAGAAAATTTTGAGACTGAGCTGAAGAAGATAAACCTTTATGACGCCATCGTCAATTCATCCTACGGCTTCAGGCCCAACCCCTTTCTGTTCCTGGCTTTGGTTGAGAGGTATAACCACAGGACAGGGACATTTATGACTCCGAAAGGGAAAATGGGCTTTGTCCTTCATGAGATGGAATACATCTCACACCTGCCTTCAGGCACATTGCCGTATGAAGAGTATGTGCCTACGACAGAAGAGCTGAACTTTCTGTCGGAGAAGAACCCAGAGATGGTACATCTATTTGAAGAGATGATGTGCCATTTTGGCACATGTACTCTGTATTACAAGAGTTCTAAAGATGAAGCCGGCAATCACATTCAGAAATGGATGTTTTACCTTTTCATAAACCATGAAAAGGATGAGAAGAAGATAAACGAGAAGAGATGGTACCAGATTAGCAACTTCAAGCCTCTCTCTGAGAGTGAAATCATTTATCTATTGGAGAAATATGACTGCAAGGATTTTACGATCACTGAAGACTGGTATGAGTTCAAAGCTGGAACCACCTTCAGCTCGTATGTGAGACAGAGTGGAAAGATTCTGTCAAGGAACGGTCATTTGGCCGGATGCCAATCTCTTTGGTTAAGAAGATTCATCGTTCCTGGCTCCAGCTCTCTGGACAGGATACATAGAGGCGTTATCTTTGCAGCGGTGCGCCTTATGTATGGTTACAAGCTAGACTTATTATCAGCGATGACCTGTAGGCTGAACGCAGGTCTCCGAAATTTTGTAACCAACATGCTATCTGATCAGAGGAGGATGACTGAGGAATTCCCATGGATAGAGATGCCCTTCACATATTTATATGGTTGGCTCCTCCTCCATCATGACGGCCTAATACCTCCGGGAGCAGGAGGGAGTGGCAGTCTTTTTCTGGAGAAGTACTCTGGAGAGACTTTCTGGAAGGTTCACACCCTTCCAGAATGCAGAAATGTCTTGAATCGAGCGTCACATTGGTCCATTCAATGTGTCCCTCCACCATTGGGTTATGAAAGCATGCCCTTGAATATGATGGACGGAGATATGGGGAACAGGCTAGATGATGTAGCCTTTCAGTGGTTGCAGAGAATCCGGCCGTCTCATCTAGTATACCGTCATGAAGAAATGACGTATTTGGAGCCGTATCTACCAAGCCGATTTATCAGGCAATTCGGATATGACCAACTTCACGTTGGGAACGCCACCACTTGCCTTTCTGCTCGTAGGGGGCTTATTGACGGAGCTCGGGCCTGGAGATACTTTGCGGCTAGAGACACAAAAGCTGTATTCTCTATGCCTAATCCTTTATCTAGCTCGGGGACGAAGATGCTTTACACATATGCTCGCTTCTATGTTTCGTCGAGCACCTTCAAACCGAGTTTCCATCTGAAGACTTTTGTTGCGGAGGACGACCCAGCTCCATCGAAGAGGAAGAAGAAAACTGTTATTCAATAATTTCCTCCGGAACCCGAAGATGAGACAACGGAGGTTGAGCCCCTATATGAATTATTTCAGGAGGGAAATTTTCCTGATGAAGTTCTTCCTCCCATATTTGTATCCCTTTCTAAGAGGAGGAGAAGTGATGAATCTGAGACCGTCTCAAAAAAGAGTACTAAGTCTCAGACATCTAAGAAGAAGAAGAAATGGGTCTCAGTAACTGCCACTTCATCTTTAGGTGGCATTTCAGTTGATGAAGATGACGCCGCCGATAAAGACGAAGATACCGATGAAGACGATGCTCCTTTAATAACAAGGAGGTCGAGAGGCAAGTATGTCAAGAAGTCCATCAGCAAAATGAAGGGCAATGAACTCTTAGAAACGATTATGAGTGGAGGAGTTTTGCCAGAAATCAATGAAGCGGCTTCTACTGAGAAAACAGAGTCTGATGATGTTCACCTTCCGGCAGCTTCAACTGAACAGACTGAGGTAGAGTCTGCTCGAGTTCAAGAAACGACTGCTCCGACAACAAGCGGAGTAGCTGTTGAACCCTCAGAGATGAGGATGATCCTATTTGAGCATGGAACAAAGGGCGTTATCCAGGCATTGGATGACCAGATTGAATATTCTGAAGAAGAACCAGTCCCGGCAGAAGTTATGGAACAACCGGAAGTTCCAGAAACTCAGGTTGAAGAACACATTTCTTTGGCCAGAGGCGATAAAGATGTGCCAACGTCCGAGCTACCAGCTGCTGATGACTTGTTGAAGAATGTTTGTCAAGACATCATTCTTCGAACTGATATTCCAGGGGAGACTGAACCGGCAGTCAATACTGAACTTGCTATCATTACTGTTCCTGAGATTCATCCATCTCAAGGAATAGATGAAGATGTGAACATCATGGACTCCGGATCAGAGACTCATCTTGAAGCCGAGGATGAAAAAGAATCTGAAGAAGAAGAAGAAGCTGAAGAAGGAGATGATTGGCATGCTGGCACTTCTACTCCTTATGATGAGGATAAAGTTAGAGGGAACAGAATTGAACTCAACCCCGAACCTGCTCAATCTCCAGACAATGCTCCAGCAGCTAGTAATTCTGGAGCTGGAAGCAGTCACATGAAGCAGGTATCGGACACCATCATGGACCGGCTACGAGAAGACGCCAGACTCCCTCAACATATCGAATATGAACCTCAGCCTGGTAGAACTTTATTTCAAATTCTGTTTCTGCTGTTTCTTTTTCTTTATATGCTAATTATTATTATTTTCTTTGACTGTAGGAACTGCTGCAGCAATGAGTTCGACTCATGCTCCGCTTATTCAGGCTGATGCTGATGAAGGGAGTTCGCACTTGCCAACTTCTCCAGTGGCACACACTTCCGTTCCCAGGATAAAGAACATTCAAGCTTCTTCTTCAATGATGACAGCGACTCTTGGGTTCGAGACTGGACTAATAAGAACTCTGGAAATGTATTCAGAGATCATTTACTCATATCTAGATACATACTCCAGACGTTTCTTGAAGGATGAAGCTATGCCATTTTCTGATCTTCGAACTATGGTCAAGTTCCCGCTCATGGCGTTGCGACATGATGGTTGCGAATCTCAGTGCATCTTCTTCGAACATCTCCTGGATGAGTTGGAAATAACTATCCAAAAATACTGGTAGACTAAGAAGGAAGACATTCAATCTTTAACTGCGGCTGAGATCAGTCAACTAGAACATGAAGCACAGTCCCAACAAGCTGCATTAGAAGCATTTCTTGCCTCTTCTTCTGAGAAATTAGTAGAAAAGGGCGAAGAAATATTAACTACTCGTCAGAGAGTAGAGCTTCTGGAGAAAGATAAAGCATCCAAAGCTGAAGAGCTGAAGAAATTGAAAGAGGAGTTGGCTCGCCTTCAAGAGCGAATTGCTGTCATAGAAACAGAGCAAGCTGAGATTACTGCTGCTTATATTTCTGAAGCCGAACGCTGTGAAACTCTTCAAAAGGAGCAAGAGCAGATGCAGGCGGAACAAATTGAAGAAGTCAACCGTCGCCAGTCTGCTATTATCATTTTTTATGAACAAAATGTCACAGTTGAAGCAGACGAAAGAGTTCAAAAGGCTCATGAAGAGAAAATGAATGATGTTCTTGAACGTACAAGGGAGTTAATAACTCCTAATAAGTAAATCTTTCTCATTTTCACTTGTATTCAATGTTTTGATTCTGAATGAAAACAAATGAGAATTCTTGATCTGATTTTTGGTTTTGCTGTTTTGGTAATGATATATTCATAGAAAATATGTTCAGAGGTAAATAATACATGACACATTTCAATAGAATAGAATATACAAACAAACTTTGTAATTCTATCGGATGAAATTAAACCAGAAATGATCTTAGTTTAATACTGATTGAAAAAAATAAAATTCAAACATAAAAATATTTTTGAACTAAATTTTTCATGATCTTTGGATTCGAGAATCAAAAGACTAGATGTCATTTTCATAAATATGATACTGACATGGATGATGAACAATGATGAATCGTAAATGTATGTGAGATAAACAGGAAAACTGACAAATGATAGAATGAACGGATAAACCGTCAAAAAATGAATGATACTGAACGGATGAACCGTCAGATGATGATGAATGAACGGGTTAACCGTCAGATTATAATGAACGGGTGAACCGTCAGATGAACGGATAAACCGTCAGGCATTAATGAACGGGCGAACCGTTGGATGAATGTGATAAATGAACGGATGAACCGTCAGGCATTAATGAACGGGCAAACCGTCAGATGAATGTGTCGCTTCATTATTTGAGGAACTTCTGCCTATAAATATAGCAGAAATCCGACAAGAACGAACACTTCTACTCTTCAACATAAAAATGTCGTCTGAAGAAGCATCCAAGAAGGCTGGAATCGCCCCGAAGGTTCAGAAGGGCACTGAAGAACGCCCTGCCGATCCAGTTCCGTCGAAGGAGGTAGAAACAGGCGAAGGTTCGTCTGCACCCAAGCCACCACGAGACATTCTGGACTTTCTGCTTGATCCAGGAAGGACTGAAGAAGAGGAAGCCATGAGGATGGCTGCTTGCAAATTCCTCGTGGGTTCCAGCAAAGAAGTTTTCAGCTCTTTTGCTGATCGCATTTTCGAGAAGGACGGCAGCGGTCCGCGTCCAAATGTAGAGAAGGATGATAGTGATCTTCCTTAATATCATGTACTATCATTCATGATTAAATAAAATAAAATTTTATTTATAAACATGAACTTGTCTGATGATTTACAAACATTTACATTTATACATAATATTTTTTAAAGAATTTGCCATTAATAGGCATCATAACTTTTCGACCATCCAGTTCTGAGAGTTGATAAGCTCCATTTGAGAAAACTCTGCTCACAACATAGGGACCTTCCCATTTTACGTCGAATTTGCCTTTGCTCATATGAGTCATAGTCATAGGACGTCTGACTGTTAGAACAAGTTCTCCTTTTTGATATGCTCGAACTCTGACTTTCATGTTAAAAGCACTTGAGATTCTAGCTTGATAGAATTCAATATTCTGTTGAGCAGATAATCATTTTTCATCCAGAGCTTCTAATTCCTGAAGTCGAAGACGATCATTATTCTCGGTGGTAAGTTCATTAGCGATTGCTATCCTTAAAGAAGAAATTTGAATCTCTAATAGAAGAACAGCTTCGCATCCATACACCAGAGAAAAAGGTGTACATTTAGTAGCATTACGAACTGTAGTGCGGTAAGCCCACAAACACTCACCAAGTTTCTCACTCCAATTACGTTTGTTAGTAGAAACAAACTTCTTTAAGAGTTTGATGACGGTTTTGTTGAAAGCTTCTGCTAATCCGTTAGCCGCCGGATTATATGCGGTAGAAGCCACATTATTGATCCGATGATCGTCACAGAATCGAGTAAATTTCTGGCTGACGAATTGTGGTCCATTATCATGAATAATGCGACGAGGAACACCAAATCTGTAGATGATATGATGCTTGATAAAGTTGATGACATTGGAAATTTTGACTTCGGATAAAGGAATGGCTTCGACCCATTTGGAGAAATAATCGGTTATTGCGAGAATAAACCGATGACCTTTTGATAACGGCGGATTGATCGGACCGATAATATCCATACCCCAAGCTTCGAAGGGCCATGACGCTGCCGTCGGATATAGAAATTCCGAGGGTTGATGAATAAAATCTGTATAGATTTGACAAGCTTTACACTTCCTTGCATATTCGATGGCATCTGATACCATAGTGGGCCAATAATAACCCATACGTCGAATACGGTCCTGAAGTTTTGGTCCAGGCTGATGTGCTCCACAAATTCCATCATGTGCTTCACGAATAATTTCTTGAGCCTCATCACCAGCAATACATCGAAGAAGTAAACCGTCATAAGCTCGACGATATAAGGTTTTTGTAGTATGATTGTAATAGAATCTAAGTGATCGTCGTTTGATAGATGCTGCCTCACTCGGATTATCTGGAAGAATATCATACAATACGAAGTCTAAGAAAGGAAGTCTCCAATCTTTATCCATATTCTGAGTCTCAGCTGAATTACTGAAGATGAATTCCATGCTAGAATCAGATGAAGATGATAATGATTTATGACTTAATCCAAATCCTCTTGTTGTGTTGACATCGTGAGATGTTGATTCTTTAATGTCAACTGGAAGTCCTAAAGTTAGATTGTTTTTGAGATGAAATAATTCTCGATTGCAGACAACAATCATTCGTTGGCGTCTAATTGGAATAGCTAACACCGCCACAAGATTAGTAAGAGCATCAGCTTCTGTGTTACATGCTCGCCTAACATGCTCAATGAAGAACCCTTCAAATGAAGAAGCCATAGATATAGCCGATCTATGATAAGGAACCAGATCTTGATGACGAACTTTATAAGTACCCCTTATCTGATTGACAATGAGTTTAGAATCTCCATACGCTTCCAGATGTTGAATATTCAGATGTTTAGCGAGTTGAAGACCGATAAGCAGTGCATTGTACTCAGCTACATTGTTTGAGCATGGTTGATCGAGAGAATAAGCTCTTTGGATAGCAAGACCTTCTGGCGATACAAGAATAATTCCAACCCCAGCAACAATGTCACCATTAGGACCTATTCTCGAAGCTCCGTCAAAGAATAGACGCCAAGTAGGATCTTCTTCAGCAATTTGGTTTGAATCTAGGACTTTATCTGGGATTTCATCATAGAGTTTTGAATTCTCTGGAATTGAATGAGCAGCCAGAAAATCAGCTAAAGCTTGTCCTTTGACTAATTTCTGAGGAATATAGTGCATATCATACTGGGCAAGTAAGATTCCCCAGTTAGCCAATCGAGAATTCAAAACACTGGGTTTCTTCATCATGACCCGTATAGGATTGATCCTGGAAATGACATGAATGGTCTGGCCAATGATATAATGTCGTGTCTTTTGGACAGCGAACATCAGGGCTAGACATTCTTTTTTGACTGGTGAATATCGAGGTTCAGCTCCGGTCATAGTACGACTGAGATAGTAAATGGCTTGTTCATGACCATTTTTATTCTTTTGAGCGAGCAATGCACCCAATGAATGACTCATTGCTCGAGTATATAGGAGGAACGGTATTCCTGAGACAGGAGGTACTAATACTGGAGGGCTCATCAGATATTGTTTTATATCATCGAATGCTTTCTGACATTCATCATTCCAGACAAAAGAAACACCTTTCTTCATAAGTTTATTGAATGGTCTGCAGCGTCCTGAAAGATTAGAGATGAATCTCCTGATATAAGCGATCCTTCCTTGAAATCCTCGTAGCTCTTTTAAGGTGCGTGGAGGACGCATCTCTTGGATGGCTTTGATCTTCTCAGGATCCACGTGTATACCTTTAGAGGTAATGACGAAGCCGAGAAATTCGCCACTAGAGACGCCTAAGAAGGACTTAGTAGGGTTCATCTTTAATTGATGCTTACGCATTAGATCAAATATAGTCTTCAAATCTTGGATGTGATCCTCCTTTTGTCGACTTTTGACTGCAATATCATCAACATAGCATTCGACTGTTTTTCGCAGATGTTCACGGAATATAGTACTCATGGCTCGTTGATAAGTTGCTCCTGTATTCTTGAGACCGAATGGCATAACTGTATAACAGTATGTACCGATCGGCGTTCTGAAAGAAGTGTGCTTCTCGTCATCTGGAAACATTTTAATCTGATTGTACCCAGAATACCCGTCCATGAATGACATCCGTTCAAACCCATAGGTATTATCGATCATGACATCAGTAATTGGTAGAGAGAATTCGTCTTTAGGACATGCCGCATTGAGATCGCGGAAGTCTATGCATACTCTGATCTTGCCAGTCTTTTTAAGGACATAAACTATATTAGCCACCCAATCGGGATGTTGTTCCTCTCTAATAAACCCTGAGGCCATGAGTTTATTGACTTCAGCTTCAATTGTATCCATAATGTCCGGACAAAATCGTCGTTGTTGTTGTTTGACCGGTTTAGCATTCGACATAATATTGAGTTTATGAGTTGCTATCTGTGGATCAAGTCCTGGCATATCTTCATAACTCCAAGCGAAGACATCAATAAATTCACGAATAAGTTTGATCATGTCTTGCTTATCAGTTTCTGAAAGACTTTCACTAATGAATATTGGTTTGGGGGATCCCTCTTCACCAACATCAACTTGAACAAGTTTGTCTTCAGTCGGAGGTTCTTTTTGCTCGAATCAGAATTCCTATTGATTATCTAACCTTTGGGCCCATTGTTCTGATTCAAGTGAGATTTTAAACTCATCTTCGTCTTCATCACTCTCTTCAGAACGGTCAATGGAGACCATGTTGGAAGACAGAATGTTGCAGTGAAAATCACCGATACTTGTATCAGAATCCCAAGAGATAGTACTAGAAGAATCAGATCTCTTATCTTCGTCAGATTCGGGACCTTCATGGACAGTATTGATAAAAGGAGTAGGAGCAATATAACCCAATCCGTATTTTGTCCTCCCATATTGCAGAGGAGGAATCCGAACAGGCATTTTTCTTTCTTTTCCATTATTGAGGCCAGTTCTGAAGTCATAGCCTATATTTTTAATGATGTCTTTAGATTGCTGACTATAACGACGTAGTTGTAATCTTCCAGTATCATCGTTTTTGTCATCATCTTCAGGGTTAGAAGGATTTTGGGGCCCTTTGTAAAAGACTATTAGAATGTCTTCTGGCTTTCTGCTGGGAACTAGAAAGTATGAAGTTTGTACTGATTATAGGGATACATCTGTATGAAAAGTCTGTACAACTCCTATAGTTATTGTTCTCAAGTCATCTAACAAATGCAAATAACTATGAACATGATTACACACATCAGTATACTGCAAAGATGGAGACTTTTTATTAAATTTAAAAGTAGCAGTATTTACATTGGAAGAAGGCTGAGCCTTAGAAATCTTAGCCAAATCAATGACTAAAGGGGGAGAAGAAGAACGAGAGAAAGTTTTGTTTCGATTAAGATCGATAACAAATGGCTCAGAAGAGGTGAGCTCCCTAGAAGCCTGAGATGAAAGAGTAGTCCGCCCTCCAACCGGGATTACTAGAGTATCCTGTTTCATATGTGAAGATACAGGAACTGTAGTACGCCCACTGACAGGAATGATCAGTGTATCTTGAGTAGACGACTGAGGTAATGGAGAGATCCGTCCGCTCACTGGAATAATGAAAGAACCTTCTCCAGAGGGTTTAGGAGATTATTGCTGAGTATTTCGACCTTTAACAAGAATTATCAAGGTCTCACTTTGCGGATCCTCTTTCTCCATAGCTTGTATCACCCTTGTATACTCTTCTTTGTATATCCGAGAAACATTGAAATAAGCTTCAACCCCATGGAAGGGATTTATATCAGCGACTTCCTTTTGTACTCTTTCATTGCTGTCAATGTATTTAAAATACTGATGAAGAGTAGAAGGCACCACATTATTTTCATGAAGAAAGGGCCTCCCCAGAAGAAGATTATAAGATCCCACGATCTCGATCACATAGAAAGTGACTTTGGATCTGAAATCGCCTATCTGAAGTTTCAGATGAATCTTTCCCAAAGGCTCGCTTCGGCTTTGATTGAATCCCAGGATAGTAGTAACCATCTTAGAAAGCTTGTGAAGAGGGATTTTTAGTTCATCCAGCAGACTCTTTGGCATTATACTTATAGCAGACCCTGGATCAATGAAGATACGATCTATCTTCATCGTATCGATATAACCGGTGTAGTAGAGAGGCCGATCATGTCGATTATCCTCCAGTAGTATGTCGTCTTGTGTAAAGGTAATATTTGGGATAATCTCCAATATACTGTTGCAATGTAAGCAAGTGGCAGGTTCTTCATTTGGCTTCTTTAATTGTGCAAGACAAGAGTCAGCCTGAAGAAGTGCCTCTCTTAACGTTTCCCGAGTCTCTTTAGAAAGACGTAGAAGTTCAAAGAGAGACATTCTAGCTGGAGTATTAGCAAGTTGAGCTAGAATGTCAAAATTATAAGGCTTCTGAAGCCCAAGAGGAGGGGACTTCTTGATTGGTTTATCAAATCGAGCCTGTTGTTTGCCTTTCTCAAGAGCTGTGGGCTTGGAAGGAGCAGGTTCAACCGGTGCAGTTGAAGGAACAGGTGCAGTGGATTCTTCTTCTTCAAGAGGAACATTAGGAGCATCTCTGTCAGCAGGAGGGATATCAGAAGTATCTTCAGGACTCTTGGGATAATCCTTTAGATAAGGTTTCCCTGTTCTAGTAGCACCAGCAAGTGCTTCTTCCTTATCTTTTGATTCTATGTCGGGAGTAGATCCGAAAGAAGTCATATGACATGACTTAATCTTTCCATCCTTCTTGAACTTTCGAGAAGTAGTCTTTTGAAGAGGAGGAGATTCAAAATCTGCCACAAGATCAGGATGAATCCATATGATTTCTCCTATTCCCATAGTGATTGGTACTAATCCTTCAGACTGTAGAGGAGGAATATTCACTATTTCAAGAGTTGCCTTGGGAATAGAAACGATCCCGCTTTCGAGGAGTTGAGGAGAAAAATCTCCGAATTGCATAGAGACGACGTTGGAGGTGACGGTTTTATCTTTCGGAGTAAGAGAGATAGCTCCAGATTTAATCATTTTCTGGATCTTTCCTTTCAGTACATAACATGTACGAATTGTGTGACCCAACATTCTGTGGTATGGACAGTATTTAGGATGATCCATCTTACCAGCTTCCTCAGGTTTCTTGATTTCAGGTAATTGTATTTTATTACCTTTCAGCAGACATTCAAAGATACCAAGGACATCATCGTCATCAAAAGAGTATTCTTCTTTGGGACGAGGTGCTCTTGGTTGTTGAGTCGTAGAAGCTGGAGGAGTTTGAACAGTCGATGCATCTTTACTCTGAAGATTAACTTCAAGGATTTTTTTTCCCTTGCGAGTATTGGATTTAGCATTATTGTTAGTACTTTGACCTGTTTCTTTGGGAGTCATCTGCACTCCTAAACCTTTGAAGGTTTCAGCAGTAATTTCTGCGGCTTTGGCACTAACTATGAAGGAAGGCCAATCTTGAAACTGAGTAGATACTGTCTACATGCTGATAATTGGCAACAAATTTGATTTGCATGTGTCGATGGTGACAGCATCGGGAGTTCCAAGAGGCATCTTCAGAGCTTCTCTTCGAAACCGTTCAATGAATTCCTCTGTAGTTTCATTATTTTTCTGCTTGATTCTTATAAGAGCGGACATAGTCATGTCATTGAGCCCTTCATAGAATCGTTCAAGAAACATTTGTTTGAAACCGACAAATGAAGTAATATACCCATCCGGGAGACTTCTATACCATTCATAAGCCGTTCCTTTGAGACATCCGACGAACACCCGAGTAAGGAGGGCATCACTTGGTTACAGCTGGTCAGTCATCACCTCAAAGTGATTAATAAACTGACTTGGAGAAGTGGTTCCATTATAGAATGAGATAGTAGGAGGCTTGTATTTAGGAGGATATGATACTTGCTTCCATTTTATTGGATAAGGTTGCTTGATGCCTAACCTTTGTAAACCATCCTTCTGCTTGAATGCCTCAAATTGAGTTCGAAGATTCCTCAATTCTTCAGTAACAACTCCGGAGGATTGTGGAGTTGTAGCTTGTAGAGAATAGTTGGGAGGAGGAACAGCATTATAAGCACTACCCCCAGCTCCAGAGAGACTAGGATTTGGTTGAGCTTGCCCAGGAGTATTGGATTGTACTGCTGGAGAAACATGTACTGGACTTACACCAGTGTCAGTTGGTATGGCATCTGGAACAGTCTGTCGATTTTGCATCTGTGTTGCCATGAGTTCATACATCGACTTCATAGTGTCAGCCATAGACTTCATTTATTGTTCCAAAGAAGCAATTCTTTGTTCTTGAGGAGTCAAGGAAGAAGAAGGTTCATCAGTATTCCCATTGACCATATAAGTCGTGACTATACGAGGGATTATTGATGAACTGGTGGATGTTGTGTGTTCTGAATCATTACTTTGTGTATCAAAGTCATTTGTAGGAGAACTACCCCCAGTAGGAAGAGGTAGGAAGTTAGATTCTCCAAGAAATTCAGAATAGTCTTCAGAAATAGAAGTTCTTTGACTAGAAGCCAGGACTCTTGCTCTGGTGCCTCTGTATACTCCATCTGGACTATCATTTCTACCCCCAGTATCCTGAAAAGTCATGTTGACAGAAGCACAGAAGTTCATCTTCATCAGGCATAGGTTCACACTGAATCTGATTGAAGACAGATTGTCGTTTAGTTTGACATCTGCATTGCATTATGACTCTCGGCTGAAAGTCACATTCATCATCAGCGTGGTCCTGATCCATTGATTGACATCTGCATTGAATTATGACTCTTGGTTGAAAGTCACATTCAGTATGGTCAAGATCCATTGACACAGAATTATTTTTTCTCTTCTGTTGAAGGTGTTCTCGTAAATCTGTCTGTAAAGATTGAGGTACATCAGAGAATATTCTTTGTGTATTTTTAGGAATATATTTTCGGTTCTTGGGTCTTGATGGCTCTTGATTATATAGGGAGTGATTAATCTGAGCCACATAATTTCTAGCATACTCTGCATCTGGATCTCTTGCTTTTATTCCCGATTGGTATCATTTTTTGACACCAGAAGTGCTTCCCAAACGGATTTGATTAAGTTTTGTTCTTAGATCAGTTGGAGGTAACACATTGGTTTTTGAAACTTGGAGTTTTCCTTCCGTTGATCTGGAAATTTGCAAAGAAGGAAGAGTTGAACCACCCCCTTGATTAGGAGTTGGTAACAGACCCTCTTTCATAGACAAATTCTGTGCCCAATTCGAAGAAGTCGTAGAAGAAGACATTAAGAAATGTTTTTTCTTAGACTTATTCAAGTTTTGAGACATAGAATGTCCAGAAGGAAGAGTAGTCAAAAGACCATCTCCTTTTCTTTGACTAACAAAATTGTCAGTCAAAGCTGTTCCTGAAGTAAACACGACAGGAGCAGAAGAAACAACTAAAGAGTTATTTTTTTTCGAAGGGACTTTGTGTAGAGGAGTTCTAGCAAGACCACCCCCAGTTCTAGTAGAACTTGGCAAAGAAGAAGAGATAGCTAAAGAGCTATTCTTCTTTGAGTATGCTGGTGACAATTTGGCTAAGGAGCCAGTATTGTCAGCGTATAAAGACTAATTTTTTTGGGTATTTCGAGAGCAAGACGATAGATAGAGTCAGGGGTCCTAAGAGGGGCTGGTCATCCTTACTTTCAAAGGCCGTATGTGGAAATGAAAGAGGCTTAGGCTGGCTGAGGCTTTTCGCTCATTCTTGCCAGTCTTGGCTAAAGAGCCAGATTTTGGTACGCACACTGAGTCAGAAGGAATTGACTTGGAAATACACGCTGGAACAGATTTGGCTAAGGAGCCAGTGTTGTTAGCGTGACTTTTGAATTTAGAAATACACACTAGGACAGATTTGGCTAAGGAGCCAGTGCTACCAGCGTGACTATTGGGATTGAGATTACACGCTGGAACAGGCTTGGCTAAGGTGCCAGTGCTGTCAGCGTGACTTTTGACTTTGAGATTGCACGCTGGAACAGGCTTGACTAAGGAGCCAATGCTGTCAGCGTGACTTTTGACTGCTGTCGTCTTCGAGCACACAAGAGTGTGCATACGTGCAGTAGAGTTCTTGCCAGTGTTAGGAGTAGACACTGTGGCAGAAACTTCACCATTGGTTGCCAACAGATTCTTAGGGACGTAGACAGATCGTCCCTTCGACTTGGCAGTGGTGATGGAGGCTGAAGTGGGCTTGCCACCCTTAGCCCGCTGCATTTCTTCGTAGACGAGTTGATCAAATTGGATCGATATCACCTTCTTCGTCGAGCCGACTGACGAAGTGTCGCATTGAGTTATTGTCATCTCAGAAGAGGAGATGGTTTTCCCCAGCAGAGTCGCCAATTTGTTTTCCATAAATAAATTTACTTTATTTATTGTGTTTCTGGGAAAATTACAACTGTAGGAATCCGATCTAGAAGACGATCGCTTTATCCCTTAGACGACGCGAAGAAGAAAAGCTCTCAAAATTTCAACAGCAATTTAGATATCTGTGTATCTGTACAATGAATGAGAAAAAAAACTCTATTTATAGAGTCAAAAATAACTGAAAGGATAACTGTCTTCACAACCTGTGCATAGTTAAAAATCACGCAGGATTTAACATACGCAAGGTTATGAGCAGTTACTGGACGTGGCCTGTAACTGTTGGACACATGGCGATCATGCATGAGTCATATGCAAGTTACAGGACACACGGGTGAGAGATCAGTGGCATGGCTGCCACGTACTCCAATTTGATAAAATCCATGCAGGCTTGTTGAAGACGAAATCTACGCAGACTTGGGTCAGAAAGCTTCAAAATCCACGCAAACTTGGGGCAGGAAGCTTCAGAATCCACGCAGACTTGAGGCAAAAAGCTTCAAAATCTACGCAGACTTGAGGAAGAAAACTTCAGAATCCACGCAAGCTTGAGACAGAAAGCTCAAAATACACGCAGACTTGAGGAAGGAATATAGAAGTTCAAAATACACGCAGACTTGAGTCAGTACTGCCAGCTGTCTTGATTCGACGTGCCTCGACTAACACAAAATCTCTAACAGTGATTGCCTTGTCAGTCGCATTAAATGACAATAAGCTCTTTTGGTACGCCAACTTGACGAAGGCTGAGTCTTGCTGAAGAAGATTTCAAAAATCACGCAATAGTCGGCTGTGATCTCTCGAGTTCCGTGCATACGTGGCATACGAGGAGACATTCTTCGACTGTCGTGCTGTCAGTCATAATGACACTCTGACAAATGATGAGCTATCTCTCAGCGTGACTTTTAAACATTTGTCTTGATCAATTCAACGTGACTTTTAGACTTTGTCCTGATCAACTCAGCGTGATTTTTAGGCTTTGTTCTGATCAATTCAGCGTGACTTTTAGGCTTTGTTCTGATCAACTCAGCGTGACTTTCATTTTTAAGGCCTACAACATGCTCCTTCAAATCTCTATACATCTTGTTGGCACCTGGATGCATAGAGTACTGAGAACGATGGGCCTCCTACATAACCTGCTTCCGAAGCTCTTCGCTAGGCACACACAGTCTAGAACAGTACCTCAATGTGCCATCCTCTATAAATACAAACTCATCATCCACCAATCATGCTCGAACCTGCTCTCGGATATACCGCAGAGTAACATCGTCGAACTGAGCTGACTTGATCCTCTCCATCAAGTCTGACTAAATCTGAAGGCCCCACATCTGCATCTGAACTCCTGGCATGATCACCTCGATCTCCAAGCTCTCCAAATCTGCTAATAAGCGACGATCCATCGTAAAACACATAGCTACCGGATACCTACTCAAGGCATCGACAACTACGTTGGCCTTCCCTGGATGATACTGCAATGAAATATTGAAGTCCTTCATCAACTCCAACCACCTGCGCTGCCTCATGTTGAGCTCTTTCTGTGTAAACACATACTTCAAGCTCATGTGGTCTGTGAAGATCTCCACACGCTCTCCGTATAGATAGTGCTTCCACAACTTAAGAGCAAAGATAACTGCCGCCAACTCCAAATCATGGGTAGGGTAGTTCTTCTCATGTGAATGTAATTGCTTGGATGCATAGGCAAACACCTTCCCATGCTGACGCAAGACACAACCCAAACCCTTCCCTGAGGTATCACTATAGATAGTGAACCCGCCTGATCCTGATGGCAATATCAAAATCGGGGCTATCGTCAGTCACTTCTTCAACTCATCAAAAGTAACTTGACACTCCTCTGACCAGATAAACTCTGCGTCCTTCAGGGTCAGCCTAGTCAATAGCTCTGCAATCAGGAAGAAATCCTGAACAAACCTCATGTAGTATCCTGCTAATCCCAGAAAGCTCCTGATCTCTGCAACTGAACTTGGTACTGTCCATGCCTCAACTGCTTTGATCTTCTTTGGGTCGATTGAGATCCCATCTTCGGTCACAACATGACCTAGGAAATCAATACGATCAAAGAAGAACTCACACTTCGAGAGCTTATCGTAAAGCTGCTCCTTCCTGAGAGTCTCCAGAACTACTCTCAAATGCTCCTCACGCTCCTCTGGGGTCTTTGAATACACCAAGATGTCGTCGATAAACACCACCATGAACTTGTCCAAGTACTGGTGGAACACCTTTTTCATCAAGTTCATGAACACCGCCGGGGCATCAGTTAACCCAAACAGCATTACCATGAACTCAAACAGGCCATACCGTGTCCTGAAAGCTATCTTTGGAATATCCTCCTTCTTCACCTTCACCTGATGATAACCTGACCTCAGATCAATTTTGGAGAATACCTTTGCTCTGCTCAACTGATCGAACAAATCATCGATCCTCGACAGCGGGGACTTATTCTTGATCGTGAGGTTGTTGAGTGCCCTGTAGTCGGTACACATCTATACCGACCCACCTTTCTTCGATAAAAAGAGTACTGGTGTACCCCACGGTGAAGAACTCGATCGGATGAAGCCTTTGTCCTACAACTCATCCACCTGCTTCTTCAACTCTACAAGCTCGCTGTTGTTCACTCTATAGACGTGCTGAGATATTGGCTCTGTGCCGGGCACCAAGTCTATAGAGAACTCCATATCTCTGTCCAGAGGTAACCCTAGCAACTCCTCCGGAAATTCATCCATAAACTCAGCTATCAATGGATGTGGCACGCTCTGCTCCTCTGCTGAAACTCTGCAGAAAACTTCGCTGCTCTGCTCTGTCTCCCGCCTGGTGAACTCGAACTCTGGCTCTCCTGGCACTCTAAAAAGAACTCTACCACCTCGACAATCTATACTATCATGGTGCCTGCTCAACCAATCCATACCGAGTACAATATCGTAGTTCAGTAATGGTATTACGAGCAGACTCACATCCAATTCGCGGCCTCCCAAAACTACTCTCCAATCCTTGCAAACTTCACGGACGAGGATAATACCACCCCCAATTGTGATCTTGCAAGTCCTAGACAATGGTTCAGAAGAAAACCGGTGTCTAACAGCAAATAATACAGACACAAAGCTATGGGAAGCACCCGAATCAAATAATACGAATACAGGAAAAAAGTCGATAAGAACAGAACCTGCTATAAGATCTCCTACTGGTTCGGACTCCTCAGCTGCTATGGCGAAAGCTCGCCCATGTTGACCTCCTCTGGCCTGCTGCTGGTGCTGAATAAACTTCTGCTGCTGGGTCGGCAATGGTCCTTTCTGTTGCACTACCGAAGCCTTGGCTCCTGCTCCCTGAGCTGTACGTCCCGCAGCCATAGGACAATCCCTGAACTGATGCTCTGCTGTACCACAAAGTAGGCACTTGCCGAGCCTCTTCCTGCACTCATTCCATATATGTCCTGACTTCTTGCAGAAGGTGCAACTGATGGTCTGCTGCTGTCTCGGTGCCTGCTGAAACTGCTTCTGCTGAAATAGCTTATGCTGATGCTACTGCTGCTGATAATAAGGCCTCTTAACTGGGCCCCCACTGCCACTGGCTCTATGTGAATCACGACCTCTCTTCGTCTTTAGTTCCAGGTCATCTTCCGCTGCCATAGCTCCCATCAAAATCTCCTCGAATGTAGCATTCCTGTTGCTCTTGGTCAAGGACTTGACTTCCTTAACCAAGCCCTTCCTGAACCTCCTAGCCTTCGCTATCTCGCTAAGGCCCTCCATAAATCTGCCCAGGCGGTAGAACTCTCCGACGTACTCCTCTACAGTCTGGTTCCCATGAACCAGGTTCTCGAACTGCGTCTCCAAAGCGCCAAGTGCTGTGTCGGAGAAGAACTTTTTCTTGAAAAGCTTCTTGAAAGCCTTCCAAGTTTGTCCCGTAGTACCAACCCTGGGGTCGGTCTGGTACCAAGTGCGGGCAAGGTCCTGCATCTGACTGCCCGCGGCTTCAACCTGGAGTCTAGCCGATATCTCTACGAGACGGAAGATCTCCTCTATATGCTCGATCCAATCGTCGGCATATAGGATACCCTCGGTACGCTTGAAGTCTCGCGGCCACATCTTCTGGAAGTCCTGAATACCTGGAGTCCTCGGCTGGTACGGCTGGATCTGCCCTTTCTGCGGTTGGATAGCCACCTTCTCTACTGCCACCATTGCTAACTGATGGGCGTTGTCAAAGTCCTGTCTCATATCTTCTGCCTGGCGTCGTTGAGTGTCCATCATCTGCTGTATGAAGGCGAAGAACTGTGCCACATCAACTGTCCCCTGGGCGGTGGTGGTAGCATCCCTTGAACTCCTGGGGCAGTCCTCGAAATCGGTGGAGGAGCACCCCTAAAAGTTGCATATGGGCCCACATGAGCTGGAACAAGAGGTACTGTGGTCCCTGGGTCCTGTTGAGTTGGGCGAGAAGTGGCAGACCTCTCAGCGGTATCCCTAAGGCTAGAGCGTTACGATCATGTCTCCACCATCCTGAAGACAGATCAAACAAGGAATCAATTACTGAAAAAGAAGCGATATAATCAAAGGAGGACAGTTTGTTTTCAAAGAAGACAATTAACAGCAAGAATTAGATAAGAGTTTTCCTAATGTGATTGAGTACCTTAACTTATATCCTATATCCTACTGTAGGCTATAATGATTAGGGCTGCAAATGAGCCAAGCCGTTTGTGAGCTGCTCGAAGCTTGGCTCGATAAAAGCTCGTTTGAGCTCGGTTTGTTTAGTAAACAAGCTGAGCTCAAGCTTTATTCTCGAGCTCATTTAATAAACGAGCCAAGCTCAAGCTTAGAAGTACTCGGCTCATTTGAGCTCGTGAGCTGGCTCGTTTATGAGCTTGCGAGTTGGCTCGTATAGAAGCTCGTAGAAGAGCTCATTTAGGAGCTTATTTAGAAGCTCGTTTGTTCTTTATTGAATTCTAATTTTATACATATGTGTGCATTATATATTTATATGCCCTTAATAATTGATATTAAGGAACTTTTTTAATTAAATTTTTATAAATAAATTATTAATATTACAGGTACTTGAATTCAAATCTAATTAAATTGAAATCAAGCTCGTTAAGCTTGATATCAAGCTTAATGAGCTTGAAATAAAGTTGAGCGAGCTTGAAATCAAGCTTGACAAGCTTGATTTTGAGCTTATCGAGCTTGTTTATCAATTTTGAATCAAGCTTGCTTATCAAGTCAAGCTCGAGCTCAAACCAAGCCAAGCTCAAGCTTAATATAAACAAGCTCGAGCTAAGCTCAAGCTCTAAAATAAAAAATTTATCAAGCTCGAGTTCGAGATTGAGCTCGATTAATTCTAGTCAAGCCAAGCTCAAGCTTACAAAAGCTTGGCTCGTTTGCAGCCCTAATAATGACTCTAGTTCGAGTACCACTACGAAATTGTACTAGTTGCGACTGAGAGGACCAGCATGGGCCACCACTAAAACATGTCACGACCCGCACCCGGTGTAAGGGCACGAGACGTTGGTACGTCCAGCCTACGTCGCAGTGTTGGCAGAAGAACGCTGTCATAGGTCCAACATCTAACACAATCTAGAATATTCTCCAATTGGAGAATTATATATATATATATATATATATATATATATATATATATATATATATATATGGTACAACTCAATTACAATAACTAAGATGGAATAGAAGAAAGATAATCTCAACAGAGAGTCACAATATGAAGAATAATCCCGGTGTAAACCACACCATAATAAAATCTCAATACAATCACAATGTCTCATAACTAGATAATAATATCAGTCTAATCTAACTCATGGCAAGTCCTCAGTGACTACTGGATCCTGCTGAGGGTCCAGGTCACATGTGTCAACTAGGCCTGCTCTATAGTAAATGTCGCAGCAATCCTCATCATCTGTAATATTTCAATAGGTCTAGTCAGGACAGGAATAAATACATATCTTTCACACAGTTCATAACATGAAAGGAAATATGAAACAAGCTATAGAATAATGTACATGAACTGCTGATCAAGAAAATGAGACTGTAAAAGAGAGCATGATATATGGAAATAGATATACATGATATGTAACACCCAATTTTCCAAATAAGGGTAATTTTGAACTTTTTGAAATTATATTATTATTTATTGATATTTATATCATATTATAATTTTTGGTGATTTTTAATCAATTTAAAATTTGTTTTAAGTCATGACTTGTGATTTGGATGTGCTGCTAGTGAAACCTTAGAGACTGTCTGACCTAGAGCCTAACCATGTGATTAGGGATATTTAAT
Organism: Iris pallida; assembly: GCA_029216955.1. Lineage (NCBI taxonomy): Eukaryota > Viridiplantae > Streptophyta > Magnoliopsida > Asparagales > Iridaceae > Iris > Iris pallida. Next base: position 8,472,781 of record JANAVB010038613.1, read on the forward strand.
TATAATTTTTAGCCTAGGGGTAATTTGGTCATTTTGACTTATTAGAATTATTTGATTAAATATTGGATTGGTGATTGTTATTTTGACCTTGACTAGTTGTGACTTAAGAGACTAGCCTAGAAGCTAACCCTAGTTATGGTGACTTGGTAGACAATGGTGTGACCCTAGTCTAATTTAAGTTAACCCCATTCTAGCCATTAGAATCTAGTTTTCAAATAGGAGGAATATAATAGGTGCATTGATTTCATGACTTGTGACTTAAGCCCATAGGCCCAAAACTTGAATCCCTAACCCTAACCAAACCCTAAGTGACCAGCCATAATAGGATTCCCACTCCTATTTAATGCCCCCTCTCCTTGTTCTTGCCCCTTTTGTGCTCAACCAAGTTTTAGAAATAAAGGTAAATTCCCACTTTCCAAAATTTCTAGTAAATTCATTTTTAATCCTTTTTAACCCACATCTTTTGCATATGATTCTAATCCACCTCTACTTGCTGGTTTTGAGGAGTAATTTCAGTCTAAGAGCAATTTGGAGGATTTGGCTAGCATCGGGAATCAACCGATTTGGGGCTTTTTCTTGATCTTTGCACCTATAGGTAAAACTCATCAAATTGCATTTTAATTCTGATTTCTTTGTATATTAGGCTAGATCTAGGTGTCCCCTAGCTGTCCCTAGAATTTGGTTAGAAATCGTGTTCGTTTAGTGTCCGTATCGGATACGTATCAAATCCATAGGCTAGGTATTTGTGAAAATGCCACAAACGATTTCTTTTGCTATTTTTCCAAATGTTATTGATTGAAATCCTAGATCTAGGGTTTGTTTAATGATTCGTGTCCTTGCTCACTAATTTTGGGGTACGAACACGCCCTCAGCAGCCTTAGGGCAGTATCCTGCCACTCGGGCTCAATTTTATACTGTATAGGACATGAGGACACGCCATTTTTTGGCAGGATATCAAGGCACTGACTGACATGGGCCTCCCAAAATCTGGGCTCGAATGTTTGAGTGTGCGAGGAGTTCTCCTCCCCGCACTGGACACACGAACAGACTGAACCGCACGAAATTAGTCACCGACACGCGGCTGGACACGCCACGACACATGGTTAGGATACGGTACAGGGTGTCAGTGGGATAGCCCTACCCCTGGCGTACACGTGTGCATGGCCACGTGTCCCCACGTGGCCTGTGTCGTGAGCTAGACACATGTGCACGCGTGCACGACACAGCCTGTGCACAGCGTTTCTGCGCGTACCTGGGATGTGTTCGTGGAATTGTGGACACGCCGTATCTGGCTATGGTGGACACGAGATGTCATGCTGGACACGTGCACATGTGTGTAGTTAATTACCAACCATTAGTTCATAGTATTAACATGTTTTTGATTTTTGATTTCAATTTCCCCTATTCAACTGATACGTGCTTCACTGTTTCAAAATTCTGAATTTATATTCCATTTTTAAACTGAATTTTGATGTTTAATTACCATGTTTAATTCATTACATATGTTTTAGACTACTACGATGTTGGTTACATGTTAGGTTGGGATGATATCAAGGGAAAATGGATTTTCGATTTGGTTTTAGGATATGTAAACTGTCAATTACTGAATTTTTCCTGAGAATCACTCATACACACAATAAAATGCTGAAATGTATTGACACTAACCTATCTACAATGTCATTCCTTTTAGTTATGCATAGTTAGCTAACTGTCTCATTATTCCTGTCACACTATAACACCCACACACTCATATTTCACAGATTTTACACACGTCCACATGATTACATGTACACATAAACACAAACACATATTACTTTGATCTCCCTCTTTCGGTTAACACATTGCTTTTCCTGTCATGTAAACAAACAACACTATTTCTGAGAAATTGTTTCTCTAATACACGCATTCCTAATTATACACTATCATTTTGCCAAATTCCTGAGAACACTACACACACCCTAACACATTGCATAAATCCCAGTTTTTTCTGAGATACCCTAGTTTATACTCTACTATCATGACACACACTCACTCACTCACCCTAGCGACAACACCATGCACACATGCCACATTAACACACACAATCTACACTATGTAATTCCTAAAAATTCATCTAATACACACACACACACATTGTCGCATGGACACACTCTACTGTCATGTTATATCACATTGTACACACACCCATCTCTATCTCACTATATGTATATATAAATATATTTTATATACTAGATGTAATAATGTGGTATATACATATATTTGTGTATGATAATTTATATTAAATTAGTAAATATACAATATGTGTGAAATAGACCACATGGCCTATAGCCTATGGCTCATAGCCTGTGTATATGGCATGAATGCCCAGCGAATATGTGTTGTTGGCTTGTACTTGTGCTAGATTGCTAGTATAGGCTTGGGTTAGGCCTAGTGAGACTTGATGGACTATGACTGACCAAGTTTGACTAGAGTGTTGACCATGGTTGACCAATAGTTGACCTTGACCTAGATTGGCTTAGAAATCATGTAGTTTGCATTGTATCATTCATTTACCTTATATTGCACACATTATAACCTATACTGCTCTATTTAGGACATTGTGACTCTGGTGCAGACATCTGATATTATACTACATTTTCAGAGTACCAGGCGAGTACATTCTCTGATAGTTCTTTCATTTACTTATCGAGTACTGTACTTCAGTTGTAGTTAGTTCTATTTGATTCTCTGTTACAAACACGATTTGATATTGCTGGATCCATTTCATGCGACACTCACTTATTCATGTCTAGCCTCCATTTCTGGAACCACTACTGGAATCACCTACTGGAATCACCCTGGAATCACTTATTGGTATCATTCATGTTCTGGCTGGACTTGTATTTATTTTTATGTCGGGTTCTGGATTCACTTGTACTTGTTTGTCGGGGAAATATTGGAGTAGACATGTGAACATTCCCAATACTGGAACCACTCCCTTGGAATTATACTGGAATGATAGCCATCCCACACTTGGCCGAGTGTGCGGTGTGCCGTATTACCTACAGCCATTCACATGTCGATCTCGATATTTTAAAACACACTGTTAGAGTATAGTCTGGACTCACCCTGGAACCTTTGATCACTGACTGGACTCACCTTATACTGGAATCATCTTGTACTGGAATCATTTGGTACTAGATTTATATTGTCTGGACTCACATTGGGATTACACTTGACTCATATTATAATATCTGGACTTATATCATGTTACTCTAGTTCAGCTAGTTTATATTTTACAGTCTTCATTCCCATATTTTTCTTCTTATTTAGTTACCTTACTTTTCTTGTACTTTAACTGTTTCTCTACATCATTACTCATATAAGCTGCCATGTTCATCAATACAACTGTCTATAACTGTTTATAGTTCTCTGTCATTTACTTGGGATTTCTTGATGAGTTGTACTCATTCCTGTCCTGACTGGACTTGTTGAAAATATTACAGATGCTTGCCCCGAGGACACTTGCCCTACTTACTATGGACCGGGAGATGGCTTAGCTACCTTTGGCCCCGACGCTCAAGAGTGATCGGAAGATTAGCTAGCTGACTTGGTCTAGTTTTTATGTTCTAGAACTTGAGTTGTAAATAAGTTAAGATATGTTGTTTTCAGATTATTGGAGATTATATTATTTTAGTAGTTGGTTTTATTGTTGTATTTAGTCTTAGTTATAAACTTCTGCGATATCATATCATGCTTAGACTGTGATTGAGATTCTGTTATATCTATACTTGTCCTCCGTTCGAAGTTGAGATTTTGACAAGTACATTATATAATTGCGTGAGTTGTTGGTTAGATAGTGACCTAGAACAGCGTTCTACCGCCGACACTGCGACGTAGGCTGGACGCTGTTACGTACTCGTACCCACACAGTGGGTGCGGGTTGTGACACATTTTTAGTGGTGGCCCATGCAGGTCGAGAATCGCATTAGTGCGATATCGTGGTAGTATGGCGACTTAGTTGTACTGCTGCGAGCCTACGATAGGATTGAGCGATAGGCTTCAACGGAAAGATACTCAATCACAGTTAGGACTACTTGAGATGATTCCTGGGATGACCCTTGAGAATCTCATTATAAACTATCTCAAAATTCGATTATGACAGTATCTGTCTATCTTCCTTGTTTATCGCTGAAATTGATTTTTGGTATTCATTATTGACTTGATTTTCTACCAAGATAACATTATGGGCTAGGTTGCCTCAGTCATGGAATCTATAGTCTTCTACAACCATATTAGCTGGTTTGGTGTCACGGCCCAGAACCAAAATACTGGAGAGCGGGGGCAGACATAGCAAGCTACGTATATTGAAATGGAAACCACCTCGATATAAGGTCCCGGCTGTCTAGATATATGAGGGTTTACTACAAGCCAACAGTCTCTTATGGTCATGAACAAGCCTAATGTCTCAATCACAAGCAAGTAAGTAAGGTCGCAAGATGTATGATCATTAAATATACAATAATAAGGCGTCCCAAATATTACATATTCAGCTGATCATGAAGCTAGTCGTTACAAAATGTTAGGACTAGCAAGAGTTTAGTCGTACATGATCAACCCTAGGATTTGTTAATCATGTTTACAGCCCGTAGGCAGACAGTAAGTAAAAGTGCATCGAGCTAACAGGTGCTCGTCGGCTAAACGCCTCAAAAGAATAGTTTTACAATGAAGTGAGCAAGACAAAAGGAAAACCCACTCTTGGCCCGGGTTTCGTCTAGTTGTCACCATTGGGCTGGAAGCTTGGTAGATCCTCGGGAGCTGCTCCGAAATCTGGCCACACAAAACCAGCTGGGTCAACCCCAGAAAGTGCAAGTGCCACAAGGGGGCCACGAAATAAGAACAAAAGCCAGCAATTAGCACAGGAAAATCTAATATTAAAACTAGAATTTACGAAAACATGTCAGGATGATATACGACGAGATAACCATGGAACCATTCCGATAGCCAGGTTACAACCCGTAAACCAAACAAGGACCGGGGTTGTAACCCTTCATCTGAACAGAACTTGGTTTCCCACCATTTATCGGCAAGATAATAATGTAAGAAATCAAGACAGGAAGCAATCTTGTACTGGATCAAGACAAGGCTAGAATGGTTATACCTCATTCAATCAATCACGGCCAAGCAGATACTACGGCTTACTACTTTAACTAACTAGGGTTATCACAGGCCTAATTACTAACAAGATGCAGTGAGATTATTCCACAGCCACAAGCCCTGCAGACCATCCAGGTTACCCAGGTCAAAAATTAGGGGTTGAATTCTGGTGGGTACATCATCCAGGAAATGCATGTACCCTTAAGTGACTTAGAAGGTGCAACACATGACAGTGTGCTAGAAATATGCCCTACTCGACGGCAGGCTACAGATTCCAAAAGCGCCTAGGTAACGGGATTACCTGTAGCTGTGTCATCTCTTCATGACTACTGTGTTATTCTAGTTATTAACCTTAATCCATTTTGGTAGGTACCCCTGACCGTGGTACTCAGGAGTCCCATCCTAGACATGATGCAAGACAGGACAAGTGGATTTAACAAGCAAGCAAGAAAGAACTACCCACGGTATCAAGGCAGGTCAAGTTAAGTTAGCCGTCGCAACAGCATTAAGTTATCAAGTCATGCTACAAGTCAGGAGTGCGCCGCCACGGGCCACTATCAAGTTATCAAGTCACAAGGATTAATTACAAGTTACAAGTTAGGTGTGCACCCCACTGGGTCACTAGCAAGGAGATCAGAGAATACCAGGATCATAATCCACAGAAAATCCCGAGAACCGTACTAGTCATAAACAATTACTTGAAAACCGTATTAGGCCGTGTCGGGTCAAGATAGTCGTGCTGTGTTGAACAGATCTCAGGAAAACCCAATCCACAAAAGAGAAACCAAGTCGAGAAATAAAACCAATACTCTAAGAGCCAATGGGTTAAGCAAGGGGTCAGGGTGCAGCGTACGCGCAAGAGCACGCACGCAGGGGAGCAGCGTACGCGTAAAAGCACGCACGTAGGGGAGCAGCGTACGCACAAGAGCACGCACGCAGGGGAGCTGCGTACGCACAAGGGCACGCATGCAGGGGAGCTGCGTACGCACAAGGGCACGCACGCAGGGGAGCAGCGTACGCACAAGAGCACGCACACAGGGGAGCAGCGTACGCACAAAGGCACGCACGCAGGGGAGCTGCTTACGCGCAAAGGCACGCACGCAGGGGAGCTGCGTACGCGCAAAGGCACGCACGCAGGGGAGCTGCGTACACGCAAAGGCACGCACGCAGGGGAGCTGCGTACGCGCAAAGGCACGCACGCAGGGGAGCTGCGTACACGCAAGGCACGCACGCAGGGGAGCTGCGTACGCGCAAAGGCACGCACGCAGGGTCTTCTTCTCCATGGCTGAGAAGAGGCTCCAATAGTTCCCAAAACTTCAAAACATCACAACTTGGCCATCCGAACTCCAAATCCGGACTTCCAAAGTTCCAACTAGGGTGAAATAGGATTCTCTTCCACATGGAAACATCAAAAACCATAAAAATCTAACTTAAATAGATCAAAACCATGTAAAACCGAAAATAAGGAAAACTTAGATCTAGAACAATGGAGACTCCAAATCACAAAATGCCAAGTTCTAAAGTTGATCACCATGTCCTAATCTAGCTAATGGACAAATAAAATAGGGTTCTCATGTGTTGGCAAGGTGCACTTGCCTATGGGTTGGTGTTGTGTAGAGGAAGGAGAAGGGTGTTGTGTAGAGGAAGGAGAAGAAGAAAATTAATGGAGGTTTATGAGGAGAGAGAAAAGGTTGGTGGAGTTTTAAAGAGGGTAGGATGTGGTGTGTTGAGGGTGGAGCATAGGCTAAGATGTTCCAATACACATTAAACCAAACCAAACCAACCCAATCCAATTAAAACCGAGCCATGTCAAAACCCAAAATACGAGAAATACCAAAATTTCACAAGTTGAGAAAAATAAAAATACATGCCAAAATCCAGATACGAGTATAAATACAAAATACGGGAAATACGGGAAATGAGTGTGACAACTCTACACACCTTAAAAGAATTCCGTCCTCGGAATTTAATCAAGGAGCTAGAGATTGTCACGACAAGTTACATTAAGCACAGGCAAGTTACACTAAGCAGTTCAATCATACAATCATACAATGCAAGCAAGGAAGGGAAAACGTAAGGCATAAGAAAGATATTATACCTCACGAGTCAAACAGGTAGGGATATCGCGATCGGATGTCGTCCTCACGCTCCCACGTTGACTCACCTAGAGAGTGATGACCCCAAGCAACATGGACTAATTTAATAGTCTTGTTCTTGAGTATCTTCTTCCTCCGGTCCAATATAGACACGGACCTCTCCTCATACGAAAGGTTGGTACCAACAACCAATTCCGAATGGTCTAGGATGTGGCTCGGGTCCGAAATATACCGTCGTAATTGGGACACATAGAATACATCATGTACCTCACTTAGCGACGGCGGAAGAGCGAGACGATAGGATACATCTCCTACTCGCTCTAGAATATCGAACGGTCCTATATACCTAGGACTAAGCTTTCCCCGCACGCCGAAGTGAATGACGCCGTGGTTAGGCGAGATCATATGGAATACATGGTCGCCGACAGCAAATTCTAAGGGACGCCGATGAGCATCGGCCCAATGGCGCTGGCGGTCCTGGGCAACTCGGAGGTGATCTCTGACCTTCCTGACTACTTCAACCGTCTGGGAAATTAATTCGGGTTCGAGCATCTGCCTCTCCCCGACATCGTCCCATGCTAGCAGGGATCTGCACTTTCTGCCATAAAGAGCCTTGAAAGGTGCCATCTGGATACTGGCCTGATAACTATTGTTGTACGAGAATTTCACCAGGTGCAGATGATTCTCCCATGAACCACCGAAGTCAATGGTACAGGATCTCAACATATCTTCAAGAGTCTGGATTGTGCGCTCTGATTGACCATCCGTCTGCAGGTGATAAGCTGAGCTGAATTGAAGGCGAGTCCCCAAACTCTTCTGCAAGCTGCGCCAAAAGTGTGATGTGAATCTTGAATCCCTGTCCGAGGTGATGCTGATTGGCACACCGTGAAGCCTGACGATCTGCCTGAGATACATCTCTGCTAACTGCGTCGTCGACTGTCCAACTCTGAATGGGAGAAAGTGTGCCACCTTGGTGAGCCTGTCCACAATTACCCAAATAGCATCTCTGCCGGCCGGAGATCTGGGCAATCCGGTCACGAAATCCATGGTTATATGTTCCCATTTCCATTCTGGGATCGGTAAGGGTTGAAGAAGTCCAGCGGGCCTCTGATGTTCAGCTTTAATCTGTTGGTAAACCAAACACCGAGAGACAAACCGGGCTATCTCCCTCTTCATGCCATTCCACCAGAAATGCTGACGAATATCACGGTACATCTTCGTACCACCCGGATGAATAGAATATTGTGAACTATGGGCTTCTGCCATGACTTCCTGTCTGATATCTCCACTGGGTACACAAAGACGAGTGCCGTGCCGAAGTATACCATCTTCATGGATGCATAACTCTGGTCTTCTTCCTGCTTCACACTCTGCTCTGAGTCGCTGGATCTTAGAATCTGTTGACTGCGCCACCCGGATTCTCTTAACTATGCTGGACTGAACTTGTAGGCTGGCCATCAATGCCACGCTGGTTGGAAGAACCACTTCAATTCCCATCTTCTGAAGATCTGCCAATAATTCTGGTTACGCCGTCAGGAAATAAACTTCGGCTCTCCTGCTCAATGCATCTGCTACAACGTTGGCCTTCCCGGGATGATACTGCAAATCCATATCATAGTCCACCAGTAGCTCGAGCCATCTTCTCTGCCGCATATTAAGGTCCTTCTGGGTGAAAATATACTTCAGGCTCTTATGATCAGTAAAGATCTCCACTCTATCTCCGTACAAGTAGTATCTCCACAACTTCAAGGCAAACACAACCGCCGCCAATTCCAAGTCGTAGGTCGGGTAATTCTTCTCATGATCACGTAGTTGTTGTGACGCATAAGATATTACCTTTCCATGCTGCATCAAGACACACCCCAATCCTCTGCCAGAAGCGTCACAATAAACTGTGAATCCTCCGGTCCCATCTGGAAGGGTGAGACTGGGCGCCGTTATCAAACCTTTCTTCAACTTCTCAAATGATTCCTGACACTCTGCTGTCCAAACAAATGGCACATCCTTGCGGATCAACTGGGTCATCGGTGCTGAAATCCTTGTGAAATCTGAAATGAACTGCCGATAGTAGTCGGCCAATCCAATGAAGCTGCGAACCTCTGCCACTGAGCTGGGTACCGGCCATGACTCGATAGCCACAATCTTCTGGGGATCCACTTCTACTCCTCCTCGGGTAATGATGTGACCCAAGTATGATATGCGATCGAGCCAGAACTCGTATTTACTGAACTTGGCGTACAACTGATGCTCCCTAAGCGTCTGGAGGACGACTCTGAGATGCTGCTCATGCTCTGCTTCACTCTTGCTGTAGACCAGGATGTCATCTAGGAACACGATCACAAATTGATCTAAGTAAGGTATGAAAATGCGATTCATGAGGTCCATGAATACAGCCGGCGCATTGGTCGCTCCAAAGGGCATAACAAGGAACTCCCAATGTCCATATCTCGATCTGAATGCTGTCTTTGGGATGTCCTGCTCTCTGACTCTAATCTGGTGGTATCCCGACCGCAAGTCGATCTTCGAGAACACTGAAGCCCCTCTGAGCTGATCAAACAAGTCATCTATCTCGGAAGAGGGTATCTGCTCTTGATTGTCACCGAATTCAAGGTACGATAATCAACACATAGCCTGGACGTCCCATCCTTCTTTTTCACAAGAAGCATCGGGGCTCCCCAAGGCGATCCACTTGCATGGATGAATCCCTTGGTCCTCAGTTCTTCAATCATTTTGTATAAAATCTCCAACTCTGAAGGTGCCATCCTGTAGACTCGCTCTGATACTGGTGCTGCTGGACTGGTGTTGGGGCCGGTCCTCTCACCGAAGAGCTAGAAGGGTTGGATGCTGATGAACCACCCCTATTCGGACAAGCCCCTATCCTATGATCTGCTGCTCCATAAGCCAGGTACAATCCCTGCGCCCTGCGACAGTCTGCCACCACATGCCCTGGCTTCCCGCAATGAGAACATCCCATCGCGAAAGTCTGCTTCTGCTGCTGTGGGTACGTCGGGGTCGAATGCTGAACCGACGTTACTGAGGCCGCCCGCCTCGGAGTTCCAATGGTCAATCCCCTAGCTGCCGGGGCTGGAGCTGATGATTGGTGCATCTGACTGTGGGTCCGCTTCCTACCTCCGGTCCTATCCACGATCCTCTGGGAGGTGTACTCATGCCTCCTAGCTGCTCTCAAGACTGCGTTGAACGTCTGGTGCTCGAACTGTTCAATCGCCAACAAGGTCTCCAAATGCAGTCCCTGCTGGAACCGTTGGGCCCTATCAAACTCGGTCGCCACTAAGGTGGAGGCAAACCTACTGAGTCTAGAAAACTCCGATGCATAACTGTCGACTATTCTGCCTCCTTGCTTCAAGTTGGTAAATCTGGTCTGCAGGTCGTACCGAGCCACAACATCGAAATACTTCGTCTGGAATCTCTCTCTAAACACTGCCCAAGCAATAGGTGCCACTAATCCCATGGCTTGTGCCGTCCACCAATTGCGAGCCAAGTCCAACAACTGCAGGCGTACCACAGCCACCTTCTCATTCTCGGGTGTCCTAGCTGCTTCCAGAATCACCTCGGTATCCTGAAGCCATGCATCCGCGGCAATCGCATCCTCGCTGCCGTCGAAGAAAGGAGGGTTTAATCGCTTGAAGCTGTTTGCCGCCTGGTTCCCTGGATGTCCGCCTCGGGTCAAAGCATCTTGAACTGTCTGGTGCAGGGCGTCGCTTCGACGATCCTGGGAAGCTATTAAGGTTCTGATGAGGCCTACTAAGGTACCATCATCTGGCTCTGCGGGCTGGACGGGCCGAACTGGTGACTCTCCTCCAGTAGGCACAACTCTGGAGGCTACCCCGAAATGCTGGGCTTGATCTTCGGGTTACTGCTGATCCACGGGAAGTGCTCCACCACGTTGATCGGTAGGACCAGGTACAGTACCGCTGAAGAAGACGACACAGGAAACAATAAGGAAAGGACCAGGACAGATCAATGATATAAGCACAGGATCAGGGCAAGAATCCAGGGATTCAGAGGATACGAACAGGGATCAAGGACGAGTACTGATTGAAACATCTATCTGGTAAACCCTCACATATCTTGATTTACAAGACCTGCATGGGCCACCACTTAAACCATGTCACGCCTCAGAACCAGAATACTGGAGAGCGGGGGCAGACATAGCCAGCTACGTATATTGAAATGGAAACCACCTCGATATACGGTCACGGCTGTCTAGATATATGAGGGTTTACTACAAGCCAACAGTCTCTTATGGTCATGAACAAGCCTAATGTTTCAATCACAAGCAAGTAAGTAAGGTCGCAAGATGTATGATCATTAAATATACAATAATAAGGCGTCCCAAATATTACATATTCAGCTGATCATGAAGCTAGTCGTTACAAAATGTTAGGACTAGCAAGAGTTTAGTCGTACATGATCAATCCTAGGATTTGTTAATCATGTTTACAGCCCGTAGGCAGACAGTAAGTAAAAGTGCATCGAGCTAACAGGTGCTCGTCGGCTAAACGCCTCAAAAGAATAGTTTTACAATGAAGTGGGCAAGGCAAAAGGAAAACCTACTCTTGGCCCGGGTTTCGTCTAGTTGTCACCATTGGGCTGGAAGCTTGGTAGTTCCTCGGAAGCTGCTCCGAAATTTGGCCACACAAAATCAGCTGGGTCAACCCCAGAAAGAGCAAGTGCCACAAGGGGGCCACGAAATAAGAACAAAAGCCAGCAATTAGTACAGGAAAATCTAATATTAAAACTAGAATTTACGAAAACATGTCAGGATGATATACGACGAGATAACCATGGAACTATTCTGATAGCCAGGTTACAACCCGTAAACCAAACAAGGACCAGGGTTGTAACCCTTCATCTGAATAGAACTTGGTTTTCCACCATTTATCGGCAAGATAATAATGTAAGAAATCAAGACAGGAAGCAATCTTGTACTGGATCAAGATAAGGCTAGACTGGTTATACCTCATTCAATCAATCACGGCCAAGCAGATACTACGGCTTACTACTTTAACTAACTAGGGTTATCACAGGCCTAATTACTAACAAGATGCAGTAAGATTATTCCACAGCCATAAGCCCTGCAGACCATCCAGGTTACCCAGGTCGAAAATTAGGGGTTGAATTCTAGTGGGTACATCATCCAGGAAACGTATGTACCCTTAAGTGACTTAGAAGGTGCAACACATGACAGTGTGCTAGAAATGTGCCCTACTCGATGGCAGGCTACAGATTCCAAGAGCGCCCAGGTAACGGGATTGCCTGTAGCTGTGTCATCTCTTCATGACTACTGTGTTATTCTAGTTATTAACCTTAATTCATTTTGGTAGGTACCCCTGACCGTGGTACTCAGGAGTCCCATCCTAGGCATAATGCAAGACAGGACAAGTGGATTTAACAAGCAAGCAAGAAAGAACTACCCACAGTGTCAAGGCAGGTCAAGTTAAGTTAGCCGTCGCAACAGTATTAAGTTATCAAGTCATGCTACAAGTCAGAAGTGCGCCGCCACAGGCCACTATCAAGTTATCAAGTCACAAGGATTAATTACAAGTTACAAGTTAGGTGTGCACCCGACTGGGTTACTAGCAAGGAGATCAGAGAATACCAGGATCATAATCCACAGAAAATCCCGAGAATCGTACTAGTCATAAACAATTACTTGAAAACCGTGTTAGGCCGTGTCGGGTCAAGATAGTCGTGCTGTGTTGAACAGATCTCAGGAAAACCCAATCCACAAAAGAGAAACTAAGTCGAGAAATAAAACCAATACTCCAAGAGCCAATGGGTTAAGCAAGGGGTCAGGGTGCAGCGTACGCGCAAGAGCACGCACGCAGGAGAGCAACGTACGCGTAAAAGCACGCACGCAGGGGAGCAGCGTACGCACAAGAGCACGCACGCTGGGGAGCTGCGTATGCACAAGGGCACGCACGCAGGGGAGCTGTGTACGCACAGGGGCACGCACGCAGGGGAGCAGCGTACGCACAAGAGCACGCACGCAGGGCAGCTGCATACGCGCAAAGGCACGCACGCAGGGGAGCTACGTACGCGCAAAGGCACGCACGCAGGGGAGCTGCGTACGCGCAAAGGCACGCACGCAGGGGAGCTGCGTACGCGCAAAGGCACGCACGCAGGGGAGCTGCATACGCGCAAAGGCACACACGCAGGGAAGCTGCGTACGCGCAAAGGAACACACGCAGAGGAGCTGCGTATGCACAAAGGCACGCACGCAGGGTCTTCTTCTCCATGGCTGAGAAGAGGCTCCAATGGTTCCCAAAACTTCAAAACATCACAACTTGGCCATCCGAACTCCAAATCCGGACTTCCAAAGTTCCAACTTGGGTGAAATGGAATTCTCTTCCACAAGAAAACATCAAAACTCATAAAAATCTAACTTAAATAGATCAAAACTATATAAAACCGAAAATAGGGAAAACTTAGATCTAGAACAATGGAGACTCCAAATCATAAAATGCCAAGTTCTAAAGTTGATCACCATGTCCTAATCTAGCTAATAGACAAATAAAATAGGGTTCTCATGTGGTGGCAAGGTGCACTTGCCTATGGGTTGGTGTTGTGTAGAGGAAGGAGAAGCGTGTTGTGTAGAGGAAGGAGAAGAAGAAAATTAATGGAGGTTTTTTCGGAGAGAGAAAAGGTTTGTAGAGTTTTAAAGAGGGTGGAATGTGGTGTGTTGAGGGTGGAGCATAGGCTAAGATGTTCCAATACACATTAAACCAAACCAAACCAACCCAATCCAATTAAAACTGAGCCATGTCAAAATCCAAAATACGAGAAATACCGAAATTCCACAAGTTGAGAAAAATAAAAATATATGCCAAATTCCAGATACGTGTATAAATACGAAATACGAGAAATACGGGAAATGAGGGTGATATTTGGCGATGAGATAGAGTCTGATTTTGGATGTATTTCTCGGGTATAGGAATTTAAAGTTTTTGCAGCCAAGCTAGCGGCAATACGAAAATTTTAAATACCATGATTCTAGAGGTATGTACATTAGTTGCGGACTCTATGGATTATCGCAGCCATATTTACTGGTCTGACGAGGATTCTGGTAACATGGTTCTGGATAGACGGGTATGATTATCAAATTACAGAATTGATACCATATAGATGGTTCCCTAGTATAATTGAGTGGAATATCAGTGTGGATATTACTTGAGTGTCATGGATTAGATAGAGGGAGCTAGGCCACCTGTAGCGCAGCACCGTGCCCCGCACCATTAGAGGGATATACCCCAGAGGGGCAGGGCTTTTGCGCTGACAGTCGAGTAGACCGACGCTACGGGTGACGGGTTAGCAGGTCTGCCTTTCCCGTTCTTCTTTCCATCTTGTTGTGTGATTTCCATTTGTACCTGCCAAGATATTGCTTAAGATTTGCTAGATAGTGTAGCTACACTGATCGAGACTGTGGAATCACGACTAGTAGGATTTTGTTGCATGTTATTTATCGGCCTTGATTTGATTGGGGGTTTGATCTAGTAGGGGTACGATCATCTTAATTTCGAGGACGAAATTTTTCTAAGGGGGGTAGGATTGTAACACCTAGTTTTCTAAATGAGGGTAATTTTGAACATTTTGAAATTATATTATTATGTATTGATATTTATATCATATTATGATTTTTGGTAATTTTTAATCAATTTAAAATTTGTTTTAAGTCATGACTTGTGATTTGGATGTGCTGCTAGTGAAACCTTAGAGACTGTCTGACCTAGAGCCTGACCATGTGATTAGGGATATTTAATTATGATTTTTAGCCTAGGGGTAATTTGGTCATTTTGACTTATTAGAATTATTTGATTAAATATTGGATTGGTGATCGTTATTTTGACCTTGACTAGTTGTGACTTAAGAGGCTAGCCTAGAAGCTAACCCTAGTTATGGTGACTTGGTAGACAATGGTGTGAACCTAGTCTAATTTAAATTAACCCCATTCTAGCCATTAGAATCTAGTTTTCAAATAGGAGGAATAGAATAGGTGCATTGATTTCATGACTTGTGATTTAATTCCATGACTTGTGACTTAAGCCCATAGGCCCATAACTTGAAGCCCTAACCCTAACCAAACCCTAAGTGACCAGCCATAATAGGATTCCCACTCCAATTTAATGCCCCGATCTCCTTGTTCTTGCCTCTTTTGTGCTCAACCAAGTTTTAGAAAGAAAGGTAAATTCCTACTTTCCAAAATTCTTAGTAAATTCATTTTTAATCCTTTTTGACCCAAATCTTTTGCATATGATTCTAATCCACCTCTACTTGCTGATTTTGAGAAGTAATTTCACTCTAAGAGCAATTTGGAGGATTTGGCTAGCATCGGGAATCAATCGATTTGGAGCTTTTTTTATCTTTGCACCTATAGATAAAACTCATCAAATTGCATTTTAATTCTGATTTCTTTGTATATTAGGCTAGATCTAGGTGTCCCCTAGCTATCCCTAGAATTTGGTTAGAAATCATGTTTGTTTGGTGTCCGTATCGGACACGTATCAAACCCATAGGCTAGGTGTTTGTGGAAATGCCACAACCGATTTCTTTTGCTGTTTTTCTAAATGTTTTTGATTGAAATCCTAGACCTAGGTTTTGCTTAATGATTCGTGTCCTTGCTCACTAATTTTGGGGTATGAACACGCCCGCAGCAGCCTTAGGGCAGTGTCCTGCCACTCGGGCTCAATTTCAAACTGTATAGGACACGAGGACACGCCATTTTTGGAGGGATGTCAGGGCACTGACTGACATGGGCCTCCCAAAATTTGGGCTTGAATGGTTGAGTGTGCGAGGAGTTCTCCTCCCCGTACTGGGCGCACGAACAGAATGAACCGCACAAAATTACTCACTGACACGCGGCTGGACACGCAACGACACGTGGTTAGGACACGGTACAGGGTGTCAGTGGGGTAGCACTACCCCTGACGTACACGTGTGTACGGCCATGTGTCCCCACGTGGCCTGTGTCGTGAGCTGGACACATGTGCACGCGTGTACGACACAGCCTGTACGCAGCGTATCTGCACGTACCTGGGATGTGTTCGTAGAAGTGTGGACACATCGTATCTGGCTGTGGTTGACACGAGATGTCATGCTGGACACGTGCACATGTGTGTAGTTAATTACCAACCATTATTTTATAGTATTAACGTGTTTTTGATTTTCGATTTCAATTTCCCCTATTCAACTGATACATGCTTCACTGTTTCAAAATTCTGAATTTATATTCCATTTTTAAACTGAATTTTGATGTTTAATTACTATGTTTAATTCATTACATATGTTTTAGACTAATGCAATGTTGGTTACGTGTTAGGTTGGGATGATATCAAGGGAAAATATATTTTCGATTTGGTTTTGGGATATGTAAACTGTCAATTACTAAATTTTTCCTGAGAACCACTCATACACACATTAAAATGCTGAAATGTATTGACACTAACCTATCTACACTATCATTCCTGTTAGTTATGCACTGTTAGCTAACTGTCTCATTATTCCTGTCACACTATAACACCCACACACTCACATTTCACAGATTTCACACACACCCACATGATTACATGTATACATAAACACACACACATTACTTTGATCTTCCTCTTCCTGTTAACACATTGTTTTTCCTGTCATGTAAACACACAACACTATTTTTGAGAAATTGTTTCTCTAATATTCGCATTCCTAATTATACACTTTCATTTTGCCAAATTCCTGAGAACACTACACACACCCTAACACATTACATAAATCCCAGTTTTTCCTGAGATACCCTGGTTTACACTCTACTGTCATAACACATATACACTCACTTACTCACCCTAGCCACAACACCATGCACACATGCCATATTAACATACACACTCTACACTATGTAATTCCTGAAAATTCATCTAATACACACACATTATCACATAGACACACTCTACTGTCATGTTATATCACATTGTACACACAACCATCTCTATCTCACTATATGTATATATAAATATATTTTATATGCTAGATATAATAATGTGGTATATACATATATTTGTGTATGATAATTTATATTAAATTAGTAAATATACAATATGTGTGAAATAGACCATATGGCCTATAGCCTATGGCTCATAGCCTGTGTATATGGCATGAATGCCCAGTGAATGTGTGTTGTTGACTTTTATAGCCTAGTTTGGCTTGTACTTGTGCTAGATTGCTAGTATAGGCTTGGGTTAGGCCTAGTGAGACTTGATGGACTATGATTGACCAAGTTTGACTAGAGTGTTGACCATGGTTGACCAATAGTTGACCTTACCTAGAATGGCTTAGAAATCATGTAGTTTGTATTGTATCATTCATTTACCTTATATTGCACATATTATAATCTATACTGCTCTATTTAGGATATTGTGACTATGGTGCAGACATCTGATATTATACTACTTTTGCAGAGTATCAGGTGAGTACATTCTCTGATAGTTTTTTCATTTACTTGTCGAGTACTGTACTTCAGTTGTAGTTAGTTCTATTTGATTCTCTGTTACAAATACGATTTGATATTGCTGGACCTATTTCATGCGACACTCACTTATTCATGTCTGGCCTCCATTTCTGGATTACTGGAATCACCTACTAGAATCACCCTGGAATCACTTCCTGGTATCATTCATGTTCTGGCTGGACTTATATTTATTTTCGTGTCGGGTTCTGGATTCACTTGTACTTGTTGGGTGGGGAAATATTGGAGTAGACATGTGAACATTCCCAATACTGGAACCACTCCCTTGGAATTATACTGGAATGATAGCCATCACACACTTGGCCGAGTGTGCGGTCTGCCGTATTACCTACAGCCGTTCACATATCGATCCCGATATTTTAAAACACATTTTTAGAGTATAGTCTGGACTCACCCTGGAATCTTTGATCACTGACTGGACTTATCTTATATTGGACTCACCTTGTACTGGAATCATCTAGTACTAGATTTACATTGTCTGGACTCACATTGGGATTACACTTGACTCATATTATACTGTCTTGACTTATATCATGTTACTCTAGTTCAGCTAGTTTATATTTTACAGTCTTCATTGCCATGTTTCTCCTCTTGTTTAGTTACCTTACTTTTATTGTACTTTAACTGTTTCTCTACATCATTACTCATATAAAATGCCATGTTCATCAATACAACTGTCTATAATTGTTTATAGTTCTCTGTCATTTACTTGGGATTTCTTGATGAGTTGTACTCATTCCTGTCCTGACTGGACCTGTTGAAAATAATACAGATGCTTGCCCCAAGGATACTTGCCCTACTTACTATAGACCAGGAGATGGCTTAGCTACCTTTGGCCCCGACACTCAGGAGTGATCAGGAGATTAGCTAGCTGACTTGGTCTAGTTTTCATGTTCTAGAACTTGAGTTGTAAATAAGTTGAGATATGTTGTTTTGAGATTGTTGAAGATTATATTATTTTAGTAGTTGGTTTTATTGTTGTATTTAGTCTTAGTTATAAACTTATGTGATATCATATCGTGCTTAGACTGTAATTGACATTCTGTTATATCTCTTGTCTTCCGTTTGGAGTTAAGATTTTGACAAGTATATTACATAATTGCGTGAGTTGTTGGTTAGATAGTGACCTAGAACAGCGTTCTACCGCCGACACTGCGGTGTTGGCTTGGCGCTGTTACGTACTCGTACCCTCACAGTGGGTGTGGGTCGTGACATGATATAATAAGAGAACTGAACTAACTACGTGGTGTAGAGCACAATCTGGTTATGTAAACTGGCTTAGGTTATACATGACTTAAATCTAGTTTGGAGTTGCACATGAAAAGGGTGTAGATCACATAACCAAATAAGTACTCCTTCTGCCCCAATTAGTACACAAGGATCTGTCCAAGTTATGTTATTGCACATAAAAATAGTGTGTCACATGGATAGCTAGTCCACATGTACACTGGGTTATACATAAAGGCTCACATGATCATGAGTGTACATGAATGTCACATGAGTATACATGAATAAGTACGAATTCAATGAGTAGACGATGCACATGATAAAGTACATGAGCACAATATACCCGATGTATCCGAGGGGATAACCTCACGTGAAGAGATCCATATAGTACTAATCCGTGATAATATCGTGACAGCAACAAATAAACTAGTCTATAACAAGTAAATATGTCCAAGCAAGAATGAAACGGTCAGAGAATGTACTCGCCTGATAATTTGAGCTACTTATGAGGATGTGTAACTGAACTGGAGTGATGTAAACCTATTTAAAGTAACCACAAGTCACAACATGGTCTAACATATTATAAGAAAGGGCTACAATGCAATTCTACATGCTTTTAGGTCCTTCTAAGTCAAAGTCAACCTTGGTCAACTCTGGTCAAACCTGGTCAACTCTAAGTCAACTAGTCCGTTTACTAATTTTATGTCACACACAAGTTTCTAGGTCATTCTAAGTTCGTTTGAGTCGATTTGGAACAAGTTTGACCCAAGGTTGACTTTTGTCAACTTGGTCAACTTGTCGGTCAACTCGACAAAACTAGGTTCATTTGGTCGATCCTAATCTGTCTCAATACTCCTATGGTCACAAACACAAACCCACAATCACAAATAGATATATTCACATCATCCAATATAAATATATATATATATATATATATATATATATATATATATATATATATATATATATATTTTTATATATATATATATATATATATATATATATATATATATATATATAAATAAAAAAATATATATATATATATATTTTTTTTTATTTATATATATATATATATATATATATATATATATATATATATATATATATATATATATATATATATATATATTGGCTGATGTGAATATATATATATATATATATATATATATATATATATATATATATATATATATATATATATATATTTTATTTATATATATATATATATATATATATATATATATATATATATATATATATATTGGCTGATGTGAATATATATATATATATATATATATATATATATATATATATATATATATATATATATATATATATATATATATATTGGATGATGTGAATATATATATATATATATATATATTTATATATATATATATATATACACACATACATATATATAAACTTATATGAAAAGATGGTAGTGTGAGGAGTACGGACTGCTGTTAAACTCCAGAAATCTGGAATTAATAAGTCCCCAACTCATTTCAAACTCAAAACTATATTACACACACACGCACACACACACACACACATATATATTATATATATATATATATATATATATATATATATATATATAAAATATATATATATATATATATATATATATATATATATATATATATATATATATATATATATATATATATATATAAGCAATGAATCGATTACACAAATCTGAGAAAGACTTAAACTTGGAAAATCAGAACTCACTCTCAAAACAGCACATTATATATATATATATATATATATATATATATATATATATATATATATATATATATATATATATATATATATATATATATAAAATATATATATATATAAACTATATACATTGAAATACATATATACTACTTATGCATATATATGTATACATATAGAAAAAAGTCAAATATACTTAAAAAAGGCAAACAAATAAGTAATAATCCCGCGGATCACTTTCCGCAAGTCCAAAATATCATATATAAGTTAACAAGTCAGAAAATATCGATTAAAAGTCGAAGAATCAAAATATCACATTTCTATTCAAAATATTGAACCCGAAAACCCAATTTCGACAAAACGACCCAAATCACAAAATACTCAACAATAAATCATGAAACTCGACAAGCATGTTAGTCTCGACATACGTGACGTGCTCGGGCACTCACGGAGTCAAAACCGTGTCCATGTCGTGTCCAGAGAATGCGTATCGGGAAAACTGATTTCGCGTGTCAAGAACGCGTATATCGCTCGATTGAGCGCCGCACAGGGAACGAGAAGCCTCGTGCTTATGCACACGACTAGGTAGGGTCCTGGGGTAGGGTTAGGACACATTGACATGACACCATATTATGCCTACGCGACACGGCGATCCGTGATAGCCATGGGGCCTGCGCGCGCGCACGCGTGCGTGCGTGCCCGTGGGCGCGTGTCGAGCCTCGTGGCTCGCGATCCGAGCTACGCCGTGACTCGGGATCGTGTTCCTGGGTAGTCTAGGTATAGGGCTACATGTTCGTGTTCCTAGAATGGGTCCTCGACGCGCCGTGTCCGCGTATGAAGGCCGTGTCAGCGGCAAATTTTAGCCTGAGTGCATAGTTCAGCCGACCAGTGCACAACAGATTTCTCCGCGCTCGCTCGATGAAACATCATGAAATGTTACGGGCATGTGGGAAGAGGTTTCCTCTACGTGCCCATAAAATTTCACGCAAGACAGAGCTCTGTGCGTCGAGTTATTACGCACAGACATCAGGGCATGCACGGGACCGTACAGGGGATCTCGTGCACGCGTGTCCGTGTCCGTTCGGATCTCGAAATCGTGTCAATTTCCGATCTATCTCCAAGAAAGTTGTTACAAATCATATTAGGAAGGAATTCGTGAAAATAGAATAAAAAATTAACACTTTTCAATTCTAAGTGGTGTTTTGCCGAACACGTGCAACGTGAGACCGATACGTGTCCGATACCGCTATCAAACGAAACCAAAATCCTACCAAACTTTATACCCAGATCAAGGGTGCCTATATGGATGCAATAATGAAGAAAATTTAGGAGAAACAAAGTAGGTCGGGATTTACCTATTGAGAGTCGGAATTTCAATAAAAGAAATTCTCGAGCACTTTGTCGGCCGATTTCTTCCGAGCAAATGCCTCCTCCTCCTTGCTAACAGTACTCCAGCAAGTCCTTCTCTTCCCAACGAGCGCAACGGAAATCGTTTGAAGTGAAATGAACTCCGAATGAGAAATCTATGGTTTTTGGAGGAAAGGAAATTAGGGTTTACTATATGGAGGCTAATGTTTTACAAATGAGAGAGGGGGGGCTGCTTGTGGCCGGCCAAGCTAGGGGGTATTAGGGTTAGGGCTTGCACATGGGCCAAGCACTCCATGAGTTGCTAAAAGGCCCATGTCAAAAAGGGTTAAAAAGGCCTATGTAAAAATGACTTTAAATCATTAATTCATAGCGAAAAAATGAAATAAATTCTGAAATTAATTCTATAGGTCAACAAATAATTATAATTATCATATTAGGCTCTTAATGAAGGGTGACTAAGGTCAAACCACCTTATGCTACTCAAAACACCAATCAAGCTACAAAGCATCACATTAATTAATAAATTAATAAGAAGATTCAATAAATACATAATGACTAAAATACCCCTAAATTAAAAATGTAGGTGTGACAAAATTATTCTGACTTTTGTCCGATTAGGGGATTTTTATTTCTAGCGGTAGTCTCCATTTTCAGAAATCTCTTATCACAGCCGGAAAGAATAGATTTCCTATGAAATTCTATTTAATTTTCCTATAACTTATTAAGACCATATCAATCTCTATTGGCTTAATCTCTTTCAAGGTTCAATTTTAGTGTGTTGCATATATTTTGGGGATAGTTATATACTTTTTGTAGCTATATATATAGTTAGTGATAGTTATATATGAAAAAAATCTAGATAGTTACCTAATAACCTTATTATATTATTCTGGTAAGAGCATCCTTAGAGGATCGATAACTTTCCAATGAGATTAGATAGTTAAGGGTAGAAAAGGGTAGTATGACAAGGTACATTGTAAGTAAGTTAGTCTGCAAGGAATTATAAATTATGGTTTATTTACGATAGAATTATTAGTGGTACTTACTAGTGCTTGGTATTGGATTTGAATGAATGAAGGAATGTAATGATTTTGAATTTTATGATTAAAAAAAAAGTTATATGGCAGGATGGAAGAAGCCGTAGATAATCAAAGGTTAGTGATGGAAGACTAGGATTTGATAAGATTTTCCACAGAAGGAGTAAGCGTGGGATTATAAGGATCAAGTTGAGAAACACTCAAAAGAATTAATTTTTGAAGATTATTCTACATAAAGGATGGATATAACCCATGGAGGGATTATTCAGGAGCGAAAAGAAGGAATGATTCCAAGGAAAGATAGTAGTGTCAAGTAGTAGTAAGGAATTGACACAAAAGCATTGACATGCAAGTAAAAGAGCAATTGGGTTAGAAAATTTTGTTGAAAGACTATAAAACGTTAAAGACTCATATTAGTTATAGTGCATTGGCAGCCGTTTTAGTTCTCTATAGATACTGAGAGTTTAGCTAATTTAGCAAGTTAGAGATTGGTTCTGCACGGGATGTTAAGGAGATGATTATCTTGTAAGTTATTTTCCTTCATATCCTATCTTAAAATGCCTTTTGACCCTTAAATAGTGATTCGATATCCTTTCTACCACCATTTGATCATCACTCAGTCCTCAATGGAAGCATCTTATCCAATTATGTTTCTATCATAACTGTATTATTCTAATTATCTTCACCATCCTATTATCATACAATTGTTGATTTTTTTCGAGTCGCAAATCCTTATACTCTCCTTCCAAATTGATTTAGTATTTTTTATATAGTCCCTCATTTTAGTAGATTCCATTATTTTATGCCTTCTCAACAAACCATTGATGTTCTTTTTTTCTTTTCTCCTCTATTCACGGAACATCATTTGATTTTTATTCTATTTTTTGTGATCGTTTGATTATATTTTAATCGTGCCTATATTTTACTCCTACCTAAAAGGACTTTTGATCGCAACAATATTTCGAATGTATTCTTAAACATGCTTAGGTTTGATCGTATCTCGATCATACCTGTAATTTATCGGGTTTGCCTAGAATTTCGACTATGCTTCGAACTTGATCGTGCCTAAATGCTTCGAATCAATCCCTAATCGTGCCAAATCATGTTTTGATCTTGATTAAACTTTGATTAACATGTCTAAATATATTTTTTGTACCCTACTTAAGTTTTAGATTGGTCATACTATTTTTGTATTTCTAATTGTGTCGAACCATATCGATTCTATTTTGATTGTGTCTAAATCTTGACTTTAATCATGCCTTGGTGATCGTGGCTAGATAATTTATTCTCCTAGTCATAACTAGACTCGACTGTATGTCTAGACTTAACTGGTCAATTTTCAAACTTTTTTTATTCGAATTTTCTTAACTGTGTCTATCGTGCCATTAAATTTCGAGGACGAAATTTTCTAAGGAGGAAAGATTATAAAATCCATAAATTTTATTTTATTAATAAATAGTTTATATATATAATAATGTATATTATTATTATTGTTATTGTTATTACTTTTACCCTTTATTAAAGTATTTTTATTATCCCATAACTAAAAGCCCAAGGTTTAACCCAACATGCTAACCCGTAACCCAAACCTGTCATAACCCGCTCCCGAATATTCAGATATAAGTTGGACACATCCAGCATACGTTGGAAGACTCAACATAGTAAGCTGTACCAAGCTAGGGAAACTACAAGTCAAGATATAAAGATAGTACAAATTACAGCATCTATAACGTCCCTACAGAATCAGAGTACATGATTAGTATTTATTACATTCATCCCGAAATGGTAAAGTAAATGTCTGATGTCTCTAATACAATGAAAGTAAAGTATCTAAAGGAAAAGATAGCTAGGCCTCCTCGGCCTCTAGGACCAGAGCAACTCCAACTGGCTCTACTACGTCTGCAGGCTCACGCCCATAGTACGTGTCACACATAGCCTCCATATCACCTGCAACATATCCAATCAGGTGCAGAGCAAAGCACTATTCTAGGTAATGAACAAGAACATCATGATATGGAAATGAATACAGGAGAACATGAAATATAAAGTACGGAAAAGAATATAAAAGTACAGGAATGCAAAGTACAGAAAGTACAGAAAATAAAGTACAAGAAGTAAATCCTGAACCTGAAGTACAAGACATGACATGTGCACAATATTTAAAATATAGCTAGCATATGTAACCGACTGGGTAAGCATAGGAATAGGCACATGAAATGAGTACGACTTAGGGCCCGCGTATACGGTGCGAGACCTAAGCTATCAACCTGAATTTCTGATCCTTGGGTTTGGTCACATAGCTAGTGTATTTTCCTTCCCCGACCACAAGTAAGTACAAGAACATGAAAGTACAGGAGAACATGATATCGTGTCATGACGTGTCATAAAAAAAGTACAGGATATGAATGTAAATGAACATAAACCATAGAATGTACTTGCCTTATCCAGGATGATCGAGAATATAACACTACAACAAATATGGCCTACGATAGCAATTTTTCGATAGCGTTCAGGTGTCCCCGCTATAGAATGTTATCAACAATAGCGTTCTTTCAGCATTGCTATAAAAATATTAAATCTATAGCGTTTCCTGCATGCTGTAGAATATGTAACATTCATATTTATATGTCAATGCAGATCTCATGTTCGAATGCTTGGAGAAGCAGCATAGAAAAATTTCTTTGGTTTGTTTATATAGCAGTTATAACATTCTTCTCTATTTAAAAAAAAAATCTAACAACACAACCAAAGGTTGTAGGTTCCTATTTTATACTTTGGTTAGTTTATATAGCATTAATAGCATTCTTCATTTTTTAAAAAAAATTATGTAATCTAACAACACAGTCTTTGTTTTTCGGAAAAGAAAAAAAATAAATTATATAACCTAGCAACACACATCCAAAGGATTCGAACCTTTAACCTTCCATAAAGCACTTAATGACCCAACCAATTCCTCTACAGCCCACTTGTTTTAGTTTACGATAGATTTGTTATTAATCCTAGTGTTAGCATCCACCACTATTTCACACGAAAAGTTTTTCCATAAAAACTAACCCATGCATCCCACACATTCTTTTTAAGCCCCACAAAATTTTTTCCTCTGCGCGCGAAGGAAGCTTTAGGGACAATAGGGTTTGCTGATCAAACCCTAATCCCTCTCGTCGAGTTTCAGGTATCTCTCTCCCTCCTCCTTAATTTTTTTCAGTCAAGAGAAGAATCTTCCACAAAAACTAACCCATGCATCCCACAAAAACTTCTTAAGCCCCACGAAAAGTTTTTCTCTTGTGCGCGAAGGAAGCTGTAGGGTTAATAGGGTTTGCTGATCAAACCCTAATCCATCTCTCGCCGAGGTTCAGGTACCTCTCTCCCTCCTTATGTTTTTTCGATTTGCTGATCAAACCCTGAAATTTTCCTTTTGGGTTTGCTGATCAAACCCAAAAATTCTTCGATGTTCTTCGCTTTCGAGAGGGCGTAATGGCACGATTGTGACATTCTTACGGACAGAGGCATCTACCCTAATTTCTCAAAAAGTTTGGAGAAGGTATATTTTTAATTTTTCAATATTTAACCTCCAGTACTTGTTTTTCTTTTCTTTTTTAGGTTTATTGTGCATCTATCAGTCCTATCTTTCCAACCAAGGTATGGCAGAACAAACCCTAACATTTATTTTAAGTTTGAATATACGCTGTTTTGCAAAGTCTAAGTTATATTTTTGGTGTTGTCAAGTTGGATATAAGCACGTGGTGGGTGTCATCATGATGAATAAAGATTGGGTTCATCTTAACAAGTATTGAAATCCATCGCTATACTAATGTGTTCACCTAAATTAAATCCATTTGTATCACTTATTTATTTGATAATTCCTTTGCATTTGTTTTTAGGAATACAACTTTGAATAAGCAATCTATCCGTCAGTTTGTGGAATTTGCCAAGTCAAATGCAAAGAATGTAGATTTCATGTTATGTCCTTGCATTGATTGTAAGAATTTGTGTCGTAGAAATGAAGATATGATTTTGCTTCATTTGCTAAGACGTGGGATGGATATGTCTTACACCACTTGGATTTGGCATGGGGAAGGGTTGAACAATAAAATTCCAAATGTGGAACAGACTGAGATAACTGAAATATTTGAAGATGAACCCAATCCTGAACCTATTAAAGAGGAAAGAGAGGATGGATTGACAACCTTATTGAAGGATGCAAATAATCTATTATACCCAACTTGCACAAACTATACTAGGTTATCAGCAACCGTTGTTTTATACAAGCACAGGTCTATATATGGAATTTCTGATAAATGCTTTAGTCATCTTTTGGAAATATTGTATGACATATTACCTGCTGAAAATACAATTCCAGAATCTTCACATGCCGTTTCTTCATTGCTTAAGACGTTTGAGCTTGATTGTGAGAAGATAGATGTGTGTCCCAATGATTGTTGTCTATATAGAAAAGAATTGAAAAATGAGGAAAAGTGTAATAAACGTGGAATGGAACGGTGGAAGAAAGATAAGACTGGTAAAATTCAGAAAGGAGTTCCGACAAAAGTATTAAGGTACTTTCCGATAATTCCAAGGTTCAGAAGGATGTTTCAGTCAGCTGAATCGGCTGAAAACTTAAGGTGGCATCACAATCACAAAAGTGAAGATGACATCATGAGTCATCCTGTGGATTCCTTTGCATGGAAGACTATTGATATGAAGTGGTCCTCTTTCGCAGAAGAGCCACGCAATCTTAGACTTGGTCTTGCTGCAGATGGGTTTAATCCTTTCGGCAATCTTAGTTCTTCATATTCTTGTTGGCCCGTGATGCTCACGACATATAATCTTCCACCGTGGCTATGTATGCGAAAAGAAAATATAATGTTGACACCACTAATTCCAGGACCGAAGCAACCTGGAAATGATATAGATATTTATTTACAGCCACTCATAGATGATTTGCTAGAGCTATGGAATAATAGAGTGCATGCTTATGATGCATTCACCAAATCTTTTTTCAACTTGAAAGCAATTTTGATGTGGACGATAAATGATTTTTCGGCTTATGGTAACCTAGCTGGATGTACTACCAAAGGAAAATTAGGATGTCCTATATGTGGAGTGAATACATGTTCAAAATGGTTAAAATGTAGTAGGAAAACCATTTACATGGGACACAGGCATTTTCTTCCATCCAAGCATCCATTTCGGTCGAAAAAAAAGTTGGTTTGATGGTAACCAAGAGCACAGGGAGCCACCTAGACTAATGAATGGATCAAAAATTTTAGAAGGGCTGAAAAATATGAGAAATGATTTTCGGAAGGGAAAAACAATGGCAAAAGAAAGAAGGAAACTCCAGAGATGTGGAAGAAGAAGTCAATATTTTTTTCACTACCTTATTGGGAGGTAATATCATATTATTTTCTTATGTATTTTGTAAATACTTTCAATTGAGCTTTCCATTGTTTTAACAATTTTTGTAAATACGTTTCTTTTTTTCTGTAGCATCAGATTTTGCGCCAAATTTGGATCTAATGCACATAGAAAAAAACTGGTGTGATAGCATTGTTGGTACGTTGCTAAATTTGAAGGGAAAATCAAAGGATAGCATATAATCGCGTATGGATTTGGAAGATATGGGAATCAGACATGTTTTGCATCCAGAACGACAAAATAAGAGAATTTTTCTTCCACCAGGACCACACACACTTTCAAAGAAAGAAAAAGAAACTTTTTGCAAGAGATTATATAACTTAAAGTTGCCCGATGGTTACTGTTCAAATATCGGGAACTGTATATCAGTGGAAGAATGCAAAATAATAGGACTCAAGTCTCATGATTGTCATGTGTTAATGCAATAGTTGTTGCCTGTGGTATTGAGAGGTCTTCTTCCAAAAGGACCAAGGAATGCAATATTTCGAATATGTGCATTTTTCAACGTCTTGTGCCAAAGAGTCTTTGATAGAGAACAAATAGAGAAATTAGAGGAAGAAGTTGTTGAGATATTATACTTGTTTGAAAGGTACTTTCCTCCTTCATTTTTTGATATCATGATTCATTTACCAATTCACTTGGGACGTGAAGCAAAATTAGGTGGCCCAGTCCATTATCATTGGATGTATCCGTTTGAAAGGTGATTGTTTGTTTTTCTTTCTATTGATTTTTATTCATTAATTTTCTTACTTTAAATAAGAATTGTTTTTTTTATCTCCTAGGTATATAAAGGTGCTGAAAGGATACGTTACAAATCGTGCACGTCCCGAAGGTTGTATAGTAAAATGTTATCTTGCTGATGAAAGCATGAGATTTGTTAGTGGGTACATGAAACAAGTAGCTGAGATGGATAATCGTCCAAGTAGAAATGAAGATATTCAGAATGATGCGATTTTTTTATGGCCGACCAATTTCGAAGGGGACAATAATGACATTGGATAAACATAAAATACAAAGTGCTCACCGTTATGTATTGTTCAATATGGCTGAAGTTGAACCTTATCTAGAGTAAGTTATTAGTAAACATACAACTCCAAAGTAACTTCTCTATATTTGTAATTAATATCAAGTTAATAGTGTTTCCCCTATTAGGATGCACTTGAAGGAGTTGAAACTTTCAGATAGACGCCTTGTTCACAATGAAAATTTACTTTAAGATCGCCATTCCAAGGAATTGTCAGGCTGGTTAAAACAAAAGGTCACAAATTCTGTTTTAGTACCCTTAGAAGTATATTTTCAAATGTTGTTACCTTATATTTTATTTTGATTTTGAACAGATTAAGGGACAGTCCAGTGGAAACATATCCAACATGTTAAGAGGGCTTGCACATGGCCCTTCAAAACATGTTGTGTCTTATTCAGCATTTGTTATCAATGGTAACCCCTACCATACGAAGGACGCTGAGAACTCTAGACAGAACCGTGGTATGTTACTTGAGGCAACAACTATTTATAGATCCAGCTCGAAGGATAGGAACCAAATCACCGATACAGTTGCCTATTATGGAGTGCTCAAGAATATAATTTGCTTGGATTATCATACCTTCCATATTCCTATTTTTGATTGTGATTGGGCTAGCACAACAAATGGTGTCAAAATAGAAGATGGGTTTACCTTGGTTAACCTTCCCCAAGGAAAACACCACTTTGAAAGAGACTCATTTGTTCTAGCATCACAGGCAACCCAAGTATTTTATTCTAAGAACACTGCTTCATCTAATTGGTATGTTGTGTTAAAGGCACCATAAAGTGGTTTTCAAGAGATGGATATGGAAGTTGATCAAAATGTCTATACACCATCATTAGCACCGATGGATGTATCAAAACTAGATGAGAATGTTGAGGATGGTAGTGATAGTTACCTTAGAAATGATTGTGAGGGCGTTTATGTAGAATTAGTCTTTTTTCCCCTCTATCTTTAGTCTAATTAAACCAGTACATTTCTATCAATTATCTTATGATTGGATGCTTCATTTTGAACATATGTTTAATGTTCAGTTCTCATATATATTGTTCAGTTCTATTATAT
The DNA here is from genome assembly GCA_029216955.1 of Iris pallida. Classification (NCBI taxonomy): domain Eukaryota; kingdom Viridiplantae; phylum Streptophyta; class Magnoliopsida; order Asparagales; family Iridaceae; genus Iris; species Iris pallida. Next base: position 8,503,399 of record JANAVB010038613.1, read on the forward strand.
ATTGTTGTGGGGTTGTTACTAATTAAGAAGATTATCCTGTTATGCTAAGACTTGCTCTTTGGTGCCAAATGCAAACAAAGAAGTTTATTGTTCAGTTCTGTTATATATTGTTGTGGGGTTGTTACTATATTTCAGTTTTGAATGCTCATATTGCCGAAAAATCTCTATTTTGAACGTTAGTATTTTTTTCAGTTTTGGAAGTCTCTTCAGAAACTTTTTCAGACTCTGATGCTCATATATTTCAGTCTTGCTCATCTTTACTGCATCTTTAGACTCTGATGCTCATATATTATTGTGGGGTTGTTACTATATTTTAGTCTTGCTCTTTACTGCATCTTTAGACTCTGATGCTCATATATTTCAGTTTTTTCAGTTTTGGAATGCTCATATAGGTTCTCAGAAACTTTTTCAGACTCTGATGCTCATATATTTCAGTCTTGCTCATCTTTACTGCATCTTTAGACTCTGATGCTCATATATTATTGTGGGGTTGTTACTATATTTCAGTCTTGCTCTTTACTGCATCTTTAGACTCTGATGCTCATATATTTCAGTTTTTTTCAGTTTTGGAATGCTCATATAGGTTCTCAGAAACGTTTTTCAAAAATTATAGGAGTCTGTTGCTAGTTGTATACTCCTGATCATTTACAGGGGTGTATTTTTGTATTCTTAGGTGGTTCACAACATGGCTCATGCTGAGGTAAGTACCCTTACATGTATTTGAAACTAACTTTAGATAAATCTCATTTAATTTAAATGTTCTAATTTGTTGCGTATTCATAGAGTTCAAAACGTGCAAAGAAAAGAGCAAAGAAGCAGAAACGAGGCGCTGAGGCTGCTCTTATGAATGATCCAAATGCTGGATTTCGTATAAATGAGCAAGAAGATTCAAATGTGGTAAGTTAGTCATTTTTTGTAGAGTGCAAATCAAAAGGAAGATTCAAATGTGGACTTCGTATAGATGAGCAAGAAGATTCAAATGTATTTGTATTTCTAATATATGTTTTTTTTGCATATTTGTAGAGTGCAAATCAATCAAGGAAAAAAGAAAAGAAGCAAAAGCGAGGCAAGGAAAAATTTTGTGAGCAAGAAGAATCAAATGATGGATTAGACAGGAAAAAAGAAAAGAAGCGAAAACAAGGCAAGGAAAAATCTTGCGAGCAAGAAAATTCAAATGATGGATTGGACACTAATCCATCCAATAAATCCAATATGACACACAGAACAACAAGAACCCGTGGGCCTACTAGGTGTAGTGCTTTGCCAGTGGAAAGTGGGAATAGGCTAGAGGTGGAATTGAATGAACTTGGTCAACCCATTGGGAAAAACTCAAAACATCTATCAACTTTTGTAGGATGTTTAACACGTGAAATGGTGTCGATACTATATGATGATTGGAGACATGTACCTAATGACAGCAAAGAATATTATTGGTAAGCAGTTACGGTAATCTTTTAAATCTTACAACTTAAAATGCAGTTGGCTTCTACTTTATTGCTAATAATTATTTCTGATCTATTGTACTTGTAGCAAAGGTTTACATTCAAGGGGCGAGAGGACGAGGCAAAAGCGTACGTTCTCCAACAAATAGGAAGACTAGGTAGAACAAACAAAGCAAAATTGGGAAAATTTCTGAAGAAAAAGCCGAATGACGTCGACCCAGCAGATTGGGAAGTATTTGTCAAAAAAAGATGCTCAAAACAATATAAGGTAAGGCTTCGGTTAAGTTGTATTAATCGTTACATTCTAATTTCAGTTTGGTATTTCATTACTTTGCTCTATTTTCTTCTTTCTGCCACTGATAGTTCAAACCTGATTTTGATGGAATGTCATGTTCACACTGATAGTTTGATGGAATGTCATATCTCCTGCACATTGCAGTGCACACTGATAGTGCACACACCCCTACAGTCCCCTGCACATTGCACTGTACACACCCCTACCGTCCCATGCACATTGCAGTGCACTATTTTCTTCTTTCTGCAGTTACTGTACTGCAATTTCTGCAGTTACTGCACATTGCAGTGCACAATTTCTACAATGACTACAATTATTTGCCTAATACAGACTTATATTATCTGGCAGTCCTTCAGTTATATTTCGAATGTTTTATATAAAGTCTTTTTTTATCTAATAATATGCATGTGAGTGTACGTAGGAGAAGTCTACAAAGTTCAAGCAAATGAGAGAGAAATAAACTATGCCTTACCTTGGAAGTCGAAAAGTATTTGCTCGCATTGCGGATGAAATATTGGTACGCATAAGACAATTATTTGTTTCAAATTTTTATTTCTCTACTTGTCAATTGCAAGTAGATTTTATCTTATACAACGCAGAAATAGAGGGTCCATGTCCTAAAGACAAAGCAAGGCCTCGTGCTTGGGTTCGAGGGTATACTAATCAAGAAGGTGTACCTAAACACCCAAAGGACAATGAACTCATCGTATGTATAACCCCAATCATGTTTATATTGGCTAATTTATTGTGTTCTTGCTTTGACAATCATGCCGTATCAAAAGGAGACTAATTCGAGTGTCATTTATTGTTATTTCAGCAAAAAGGCCAAAAATATCCTACTTGCACCGTCATCTGAGGGATCGACAAAAACAGGTTGTGATGGTGATACACTATCACAAGTAATTACACAACCCGAAAAGCATAGTAGTATTAGAGGAGGCGGAGCTGGAGCAAGTCAATCTAAATTAGTGGCTAAAGCGAAGAATTCAGCTACAGTAGTTAGGCTTGAAAAAGAGATCGAGTCAATACAGGGAAAAATGGACTCAATGTCAACGTTAGTTGAAGAACAGGCAAAGTTGATAAATACTTTAATAAAAAATCAGGTAAGTAGTTCTTATTTTTCCTTTGATATTTTTTGGCACATATTGCCACTGACGATTGCCTTCGTTAGAAATGTGATCAACAGGAACAAGCTAATGATGTTGAGGTGAGTGTCGATGAGGACAAGAATTCCCAAAGCAAAGTTGATTCAATGCAAGGGCAAATTAACTCAATATCGAAGTTACTTCAACAGCAAAACCAATTGATTGATAGTTTAATGAAAAGTCAAGTAAGAAGTCTACTTCTCAGCAGAATTCTTCAATTTGACACGAGAAAAACTTCGATTTTTTCTAACTAAAATAATTCCCTATAGGAAAAGGATGAGGTGAATAACGATAAAGATGGTAACTATGAGAACAATGACAAGGAGGACACTGAAGATGATGTGGAGATTGTAAAATCAAATGAACCAAATATCATTTCAAAAACTCCATCTACTACTCCACAGGTAAGATATACTAGTAACAAGAAAAACTATTTTATCTCAAATGGTACAAGTATCAAATATAAGATTCTTTCATTCTTTGTTGCAGTCATATAGTGGAAGTAGTCGTCGTTGGTTGAAAGACCAAAAATGTAAGTTGCTAAATTGGATGGATCCGAATGAAATCGTTGTAATTGGATGATGGGTGACAGATGATCCGAAAGCGGTGGTTCATGGTACACCTCTTGGAAAAGATGTCTCTCGGGTTTGGGTAGATATTGCTTTACAACCCAAAGCACTACTATTTCGACCATGTTTCGGTAATGACACAATAGAAGATATCGTTGGAAGTACTACTTCATGGCCGACCGAACACATTACGACGTTGGATGACTAGGTACTTTTTATGAGCATATTACTTTTTATGAGCCTGTTGCTTTAGTTGATTTCATTAACCATGCACATTCACATACTCTTCCTCACACTGCCTATGCTTCCCTGTACTTAGATACGGTTCTGCATCTTCACTTACACTATACCCTCATTCCATACTTCATACCCATCACTTCTGCATGCTGCACATGTATCAGAGCAGTAGATACACTGCCTTTATAATATTTAATCATTGTATTCAATTTGGGTGCCCTGCATATTGCATACATTGCCACAGCACATAGCCATGTCCTGCATACATGTTCCATCACTTCATTTTCTATATGAAGTGAGTGTCCTGCATATTTGTCATTTGATACATGTTCAGTCCATTACAACTGTTAGTATAGGCTATTGTTATATCCTCAATTCTCTTAAGTTAAGTTCCAGTTCTTCTAGTGTCATTAATTTGGATCAAACCATATCTCAAATATAGTTTAGACCCTTCATTCTGAGTTCAGGTATTCGGGTGTTTATTCAATCTCCATGTTGCTTCCAGTCCAGTTATTTCCTTGTTTCAGTCCACAGATATGTGATACCTGCCCTATTGAATCAAGTGACCAGTCACCATTTTAAGTCCAATATCTTTCCCTTAAAATCTAGTCTCCATTGGGTAGTCTATCCCTATTTAGTCCACTAGGTATAGTGAACTTTCCCTTGGCATGTCCATTTCACTTGGAGATAGGTTATCCAGACCATTTTAGATGCCATTCATTACTGCTTGCTCTTTTGGTTGATGCAGCCGTTGCTGTATGAATGTGTGATTGTTAATGATATCCTAACATCCTATTTGACCCCTTTACTTATAGTTATGGTTCAACCTCATTCCTTCTGCTCTGTCCCAGATTATCCAATCGTGATGTATCAGCCTAAGTTGTATAGCCAGTGTAATGAGGTATACATGTATCCAACTTGAGTATCAGAAATTTCTCTGTCCAGCAAAACCTTCTTGTACTTTACTTCATGTATTACACTGCTTTACATAACACTATTGTCCTGCAACTTCACATTTAACACACTGCATGCCTCCTTAGCCACAGACTTCAACTCTATGGTGTATGAAATCTAAGTACTCTATTATAAAAACTGCTAGGTATCTGCTAGATATCTCTTAGTTTATTTCATGGTGTCAAATATTTCTATCTTATTTTTTATATCATAATGTGTTTTCTTCTCAATTTGTGTAGGTTGACGTATATGTTTTTGATGGTTGTGGATAGCTGCTAGAAGGAAAGAGGCGATCGAGCTATTTTTTTGCCTACAAATATTTGTAAATGGAATGGTTTATTTTGGACTACTGATGCTTTGTAAATGGAATGGTTTATTTTGGCGTACAACTACTTTTTCTACATCTTGAATGTTTTAATGACTACTACTTTTTGTATATCTTGAATGTTCTAATGAAACATTTCATATTTTGGCAAATCTTTACTATATCTTGATTGATCGAAATGCAAGTTGCGATTAAAATTGTTTGCGATTATTGTTATTTATATGTGATACAAAACAGGTTATGAAATATGAAATTCTATAGCAGATATGAAATAATATAAAATTCTGTAGCAGGTTTATAGCACTCAAAACGTCTAAATTGCTGCTACCACGATAGCATATGATGAACGCTATAATAAATCAAACCATTCATCAAACGCTATAAATCATCCACAACATTCACAAACGCTATAAAAAATCCATAGTATTCATAAACGCTATAAGTAATCCACAGCACTCACGAACGCTATAAACTATCTACAGCGTTCTAGAATGCTATAAAGTATTTACAGCATTCATAAATGCTATAAACCATCAACAGCATACACGAACGCTATAAACCTTCTACAGCATTCATGAACGCTATAATGTTATAGCGTTCACATGTCTGGACATAGTATAGCGTGGGCGATCATAGCAGACAGAATATGCTATAGAAGGCTTTCTATAGCGTTCTGCGCATGCTATTGTAGGCCATATTTGTTGTAGTGTAAGGAAGATCTGTCCATCCACCTGATTTTTGTACAAGTTGGTTAGCTCTAATCATGATCCTTAGCTATATATTCCTACTTATCTCAAAACCTTCATAAACCATACACATATACAAGTTGCTTGATCTTATTCTAACTGTATTAATGATTTAGATTAGTACTAGTTAATTACATAATTGGTTAATAATTGATATGCTAAATTAACTTATCCCCACAAGCAAGCTCAATTGGTAGCTAAAGGAATGACTCATGCTCTGTACTGTATAATAAGCAATAGTCTGATTTGCCAAATACTTCCCAAGGACTCACTAGCCACCCACTGGACTATCGCAGCCCATCTCAAAACTGGTCCATACCATCACAGACACCCTCACTGTAATTTAGTCTATTGAGTAAAATAATTATAATAAATTGACAGGCCCAGATTGTTGTATAAAACTGAGCCCAGCCATACTTATTCTTCAAAATAGAAGGGCCCCTGCTACTCTTCCTTTCAAACAACACATGACTGACTCCAACAAAACTAGTCATAAGAAATTATACAGGACCAATTATGGTGAATATTTAACTCAACTTGAGCATTTGAAACCACATCAACATGAGAGAGTCTCTACTAATGAAACCCAATACCAATCAGGAAGCAACTATGCCATTGGAATTATACAGAACAACGAAGGACATGCTACTGCTAACAAATTCAAAGGTAGGACTGCTACATAAAACCCAACAGCTACATGCCGTTCCCCTAGTAGTTCGAAAGTATCAGAGAAAGATACAGAGCCAAGGATGGATACGCCACCAAATCGAAACCCAAACCAAGAATTTTCATAAATACCTACAGGGAAAAATTATACAAGATTATACACAAAATAAGAAATCTATTTAGTTAATTTGATTACTCCCAAGAGCTGGCCAACTGTTACTGCTGCCCTGTACTCGACATCTCTATGACAGATACGAACCCACATTAATCACAGCAACACGCAATGCTGGAACACAACTTGGACACAACACGAATCGGCATAGGGTCTCGGACACGATCTAAGGCAAATAGAGGCAGACACGAACGCACGTTCGGTATGGACACGACACATTAAACAAACACCACCATTGGTATTACGATCAACACCCAAGTGAAAACTGCGTATATAATGTTCTGAGCAGAAATTAACTGAAGGAGAAGTCTAAATCGCAAGCGGACACAAAAGGGACACGAACATTCGATCCAATGAGAACCAACTCTGTCATGCCAATCATCGAACCGGTCCAAAACATGGAAAGAAATAGAGTATAGAGTAGTTAAGAACTCTGTCTCACAAATTATCAAGAATGATCAACTGAATCCAAGAAAATTCAAACAACAAATCGATCCATCGAAAGAAATAGAAATTGATAATCGATCGAACAACTGTAGAATTACTACTCACCAGATCTGAACTGTCACGTCCCGCTCCCATAGAAGCGATCGTCCTCGCTAAGGCGTGATGTCGCACGAGACTAAGTTGCTCTCGTGCAAGGCCAAGTCCAGAAATGGCCGATTCGAGCTAGGCCACAGAGTCGTACAGAATGTCCCTATTTGCAACGGAAAGTAAAAGAACACAAGTTGGGTCAAATTCAATCTCTTTATTGATATTCAAGAAGTTTACAAGCGGTGCTTGGCCGAGTTTATAAGTCTCTCAAGCTCTCTCTCTGAAACATAAAAGGTGTGCCAAGTGGCTTACAACATGGAATGATTCATGGCGATGTTCCGATACATTATGTCCTGTATATGGTGCTTGCGCTCCTTTGCAACACTCCAAGGCTCCAGAGTTTATCCCCGCGCCTTAGCACGTTCTAGGAAAGCTTCGTATCCGACGACGTCTCCTGCATCTTGCAAGCAAACTGTAGGGTTATCAGTACATTATTATGCACTGGTGGAGAGGCTAGCTCGCCTATAATGCTATCATTACCAAACATGTTCTATTTACTTTTGTGCACCTTCTATTATTCATTGTCTTTCTAATCTTGCCTTAAGATCAGTTTTATAGCATATATCATAATCTATCTCGTGTTACCGATTTCAAGTATTTGCATGGAAATACATGCACGACTTACCCATACTTACCGTCCGGTCTTCACTTTCCAAAGTAAACCAAGTTAGTCAATAATTTATATATATCAACTTTACGTAATTTACGTAAACATTCAGTGTCAAGGGCGTGTTCCCGCTTGTGAAGATACGTTATGACCACGCCTCATTCCGATGATCATTCTCACTCAGATATTCCTACCTACTCAACCGGTCAGTTGTGTTACGCTCGAAAGGTTCTATTCTAACGTCCATGCTCACTCAACTAGTCAATTGTTTAGTTAACTTAGACTAATTTGTTTCAATACAAGGACTTACACGTGGATTGCCACCAGCAAGCCCACTTAATCTATATGTACCGGTCGCTGGCATAACAAGCCATTTTGGAAATGTTCTACTTGGTATTCTCACCTATCATAGCGTGATGGCTGGTACACTTTGATAGTCTCTTGAAATACCCGGCGCTACGTCTCATGTGTGTTCGAGCCCACATACAGGCCGGTACCGTAAGCCATGATTCCGTCTAGGCCAGCCACGATGTCTCCTTGATCGTGCCTCGAAATCTCTTATTGCTCCTCTTCCCCCCGTATACGAGTGGGTTGTCCGCGACCATTTCATATTGTCTTATCATTTTAAATTAACGGCTGTCCTTGAGCCATAGGCTGTCTTTGAGCCATAATGCGTAATCGACCAGGTTGGCGGCGGCGTCCGTGCAGCGCGGGTAGCGAGCCCCAATGCACGTCCCCGTCATACCTGTCGCTAACCAATCCTTTCTTTCTTATCTTTTATTCATTCATTCTTTTCTTTCTTTCACTTATTCGTTCGTTCATTGATTCATTCACGTATTCATTCATTCGTTGATTCATTCATTCACTTATTTGTTGATTCATTCATTCATACATTACGCAACTCCCTGTACGGGAGTCACCTTGGTGACCCATCGGTCCCAAAGTCTTCCAATGTTGCTATACTCTACTCGGAATGACTATGTCGATAGTCTTCCCATTTTACTGTTGTAAACCATTCATTTCTTTATTATTGAACGCATAAGAAACTTGAAATGTAAGCTTGTGCCTTAGCACGAGCGTGGAGTACGGTACGAGAGTCCCTATATTTTTCGAGTTCTTTTCCATATTCTAAACAAGCATACAAGATAGGATTATTCCCTTAGCTAGGTGCGTTGAGTCATTCATTAGTATGCACGGTGTTATCGCCTAGCGATTCTAGTGATAGTGTCCGTATTATTAAGTGTCTAGGCTAAGCAAAGACGATTTCATCGGAGCCACCAACCTTAGCGATGTTCGCATCGGCCGAGCGAAACTCCGAGCGCGCCTTTGAAAGTCTAAGTCTGGATTCATCCTTGACGGGCCCATATAAGTCTTGCATCGATTCGTCATCGAGTCAACACAACTCTTCGAGTCGACGGCTCATTTGAGTCGTTGTAGTTGCCGTTTGAATCGGCATTCCGCTAGGACGGAGCGGGTCGTTACATAATACACTACTCAAAACAAGTCTCGTCCTCGAGACTTCCTGAATGCAGGTCATCCTACCGTTCCTTAACTCATGTCGTGTGTATATCTTAGACAATTTCTATCGAATATCTTCAACGTTCGATGGCATCGAACTATACTTGGTCATCCTTCCAAGTTTTATGTTGCATGCGTTTGATGAATTTTATCGAATGACTTTACTACTTATGTAAGAGTCAATGGTACCAATTTAATCATCGTGTTTTTTTGACTTGGTTGCTATTTCGTCGTGTCATAGGACTGTAATGGTCGCACGAGGTGCATTGTAATTCATCAAACGCGAGGGACGCAGGCTAAGACTAACTCACTCATTCGTTCATGTACATCTCAACACCCACTTGTAGCTGCATTCGAGTTCGTCATATCGCTGAGTTTGGATCATGCACATATTCAAGGCGTCCCCCGAATACGTACATTTCAACCAAGCTTAGCGATTATCGAAGTTGGGTAAGCTACTCGTGATAGTTTCGATTTGCCGATCGTTTTACTTTTACTTCGATTAAAATTGAACTCATGTGTGTCTCACTATCATTTATCTCGGTCCTCGAGATAATCTGATTCGCTTCTCAAGCGTTCTTATCTACGAAATTAATATGATTTCTTCTTAGCGGAGTCGACTAAGTCTAAATAATTCCCGTCCGATTCAAGACCAAGTATTGCACCATTATCGAGTACGTCTTCCAACCAATGATTCAATTTGTTATACCAAGTTTACTTGCGTAATATCGATTTCATATCATTCACTTTGTTTAGGGCTAGTCTCGTTGTTGTTAACGCACACTCCCAGTTCCACGTCCTACTCTAAGTCTTATTGCCCCAAGTCTATCGTCTGTCCAAACGATACTGTAAATGTCAGTCACACAGGTTCAATCACTCGGCATAGGATCGTCCGCCTATCCGCTAGGTCATCTCACCAGGTCATAGTTGCAAGTCAAGTTCATGATTCATCGTACAAGGTCATTGCATGACGCTCGCCCTAAATCCTATGGTCAAGTCATTTGTTCGTTTGTACGGGAGTTTCTACCCAAGTTCGTTTCACTCCAATTTCTAAACATCGAGCAGCATTCACCCTATTCACATCAAGACATTCTCCGCTCAAAGTTCGAGCTCGTTTAGGAAAGTCATCCTATGATAGGTTGTCCTCAACCAAATCCTCGACATGTTAATATCATACATCCATACTAGTCATTGTCATAGTCTATCTCTTCAGGTATATTTTATACAATTCACTTATCCATCCTATCCAATTCACGCAGTCGATCATGAGGTCGTCTAGCCTTGTAATATGTCGCACCCCAATCTCACGCAAGTCTGATTATCTACGGCGGATATGAATCACCATGTCAACATTCCTACAGAATAATCGTCCTCATCGGGATGTAACTATTGCGTTGTGTCTAGACTTACTCATTTTCGAAATGCAGATTGGGTCTTGTCACGACCTGCACCCTGTTTAGGGGTACAAGAACGTGGGTACGTCCAGCCTATGCCGCAGTGTCGGCAGTAGAACGATGTATAGGTCCTCTATAACATCTAACATCTAACAACAAGATATATAAACCTGTAATCTCCACACGGAGGTATAATATAACATCTTAACTCTATATCTCAATCACAAGTCTAGGAAAGATAGAGCACGATATGAAATTAGATAAAAGAAAGAAACTGAATATAAATAGAGTTATCACACCACACAAAATAGATATCCAACACAAATAAATACAAGTCCTGAATATAAATAAGTCTCAACTAACAATCGAAATAATCCGATACAAACTGAAAGCTATAAAGTACTAAGTTATAACTAAGCACACTCTACTGGTCTAGATCCTCCTCTGGCTCCTGTGTGCCACCCTCGTAGGCCTCATAGAAAGTGGGGACAATCATCTTTATTATCTGTAATATTTTGTCAACATATCCAGTCAGGATTGGAACGAGCACATCACCTCTAACAGTTCAAAATAATTAACAAGCGCTATGAGTATGAAATAATAATGAAATTCTTGATGATCAAGTTATAGAGGTAATGTATAATGAAAAGACAAGTGTACAAGATCATATAAGAACAGTCAGATATATAAAAATGAGTAAACCTGTCATGCAAGATATGTTGTAGACAACTCAGACAACTGTGTTAAGACCAGTGATTTGAAATACCAAGTTTGACATGTGAACGGCTAAAAAGGGATATCCGGCAACGAAAAATGTACGTGTGTGGCTGCTATTATTCACGTAAGACCAATGGGATATAATGGGTATGTTCACATGTCTCCTAGGTATTCTCCCGCCCGACTAGTACATATGGAATCCAGGTTCTTCGACACGCATTTCATTAGTCACGATGGATGAATTAGTCATGATTACATTATTCAAGATAGGCATGAAACCACGTATCTCCAGTCAAGGAATCCATAAAATACCAATCCGTGAGTCCATCGTGTCAGAATCAAGATAGAACACTAGTATAGCATGCATCACAGGATATATCAACATAATGAAACTATCAGAGAATATACTCGCCTGCGGTCCTGAGCTGATAAGGTGAACAGATGCTCAGAGTAATCACAGACCTAAAGATGAGATACCATAAGTCAAAACAAGGTTTAATAATGAAAGAGAAGCTAATCAAATCATGATATACAAGTCTAAGTCAAACTAGGTCAAACTAGGTCATACTGGGCCAAACTAGGTCATACTAGGTCATACTGAGCTAAACTAGAACTAACGAGGTCACAGGAAGTCAATCCAAATCAAACTAGGTTAATCTGGGTCAAAGGTTGACTTACAGTTGACTTTTGGGTTAACTGGTCAACTCTTGGTCAACCCTAGGTCAAACTAGGCCCAATGTTGAATTGCAGTTGACCTTCAGTCAAAACAATCAACCTTAGTCAAAGAGGGAAAAATTTAAGTTAAGTATCCTATTCCTAACCTTCACCTACTAAGATAACCCAATACCTTAAATACTATGTAATACCCTTACCTTAGTAATATATTACCTTAGATTAGTAGATAACTCACTAACCTAGGCTAATAGATCCTACTAATACTTTAAACTAGTATCTAACCGTCTATCTCAATATCCTACCAATACCTTACCCTTAGACTGTAGGTAATCCCCATTACCTTGTCAATACCTTGGACATTATCTTAGCCTACTAATTTACCCGCTAAGATAATAATTTGTATCTTAGGATACCCACTCATCTACATCCTAAGATACTAACGTAGATATTAGATACTAGTAAGATACCAACATATATCTTACCCAAAGATACCATATACCTTAGTCCTATTGATATCCTAATACAAATACCTTAGTCTATGTATAAATACCATAACTATTAAGATACCAATCTTAGATATCTAAATCTATCCTAAGCTACTAGCTAACCAATAACTTAGATATCTAACCTTAGTTACCTAGGTAAACCCAATACCTTACCTTGTAATAAGGTAAACCCATTACCTTAAGGTAAGGTAAACCATTACCTTGGTTGGAAACTAATACCTTAACCTCTAATACTAATACCTTAAATATCTAGCCTCTAACCATCCACCCTAAAATATTAGATAGACAATACCTTAGTATCTAATACCTTAGTATAAAGTAAACCCCCTCTACCTTGTAGGTAAACCCCCTTTACCTTGTAGGTAAATATATTACCTTAAGGTAATAGACAAATACCCAAAATATCCTAAGATACCACTATGGTATCTCAAGATATCACTCTATATCCTAACTTATATCTCTAATACAAGATACTAACCAACTCTAACATATAACTTCTAACCATCTATTCTAACTTAGAAACTTAACACAACTAACATCCACTAACTAATATCTAACCATAACATATATCTATATATATATCCATCTCTAACTCTAACCAACTAACATATGTCATCTCTAACTAACAATAATATAGACTAACACAACTAACTATCTAACTTATACAAGATATCATTATCTAACTTCTAAGATACCTCTAACCTCTACATAGATTCTAATATAACCACTAACATACTAACATATCCATACATACAACATCTAAATCTCTCTCTACACCAACACTAACACACACACAAATACATATACCAAATTTACCCCCTTTCTTCTAACACACCCATACACATCTATATACAAACACAATACCACTCAACCAAAACACAAATCACTCAACAAACCACACTACCCTCAAGTCAAATAGGATGGCATGATCCTCCCAACTCTCTTACCTTCACAACACACACACTATACTACCATCCATACAATATTAAACACATACTAGCATATATCCTCTATCAATCTCACTTCTCTCCACTAACCACGCACATCCTTGTCTCATTCAAACACACACACACACTATACTAACATATATTACATAACAATAATATATATATATATATATATATATATATATATATATATATATATATATGTACTATATCATACATATACTCGACAACCTATGATACCTACATTCACTTAATATCCATACTACATAGGCTCATAGGTTACACAAAATGTCTATGTCGTATAGTCACTCTTCTACTTAAAATTAATACTGTACCAATTGGGCCTTCACTAAATTCTAGGATTAAAGTATGTTGTAGCCCTTCGTGTTAGCTTTCCGAAACTTCAAACGGATCGTATTTTCGTGTCCGGAAGCTCCCGAAATCGTGAAAACACCGAAATGCGGTCGTCTTTCGTATAGCTGACACTCAAATAATTTTACAGAAAGTTCTAGAACAATTTTGGCTTATTAAATATATATTTGGAAAGCTAACTTTGATACGGTTTTTTTAAAAAATGGAAGATTAATCGGATTCTTGAGCTAGGAGTTATGACATTTCTAAGTTGCTCTGGCTACTAAAAACGTGGATAAAAATTATGACGAATTTAGATTTTTTGGACAAAAGAAACACATTTAGGCCAAGATACTTGGATACCAACATAGCTATCCAAATAAAACTCATTTTAACCATCCTAAAACTGAAATTAAACCACAAAATAGCCTATTTGCATAAGCACAAACACATGGGGTGTCCTATATTGAAAACTCCACAATTAGGACACCAAACCTATTCAAACTTCCTAAATAGGACTCCAAAGAGCCTCAAATTAAAATCTAGTGGTTGTACATGCATGGGGGTGGATCCTATGGATTCAAATCTAACTAAAATATAAGGAAATTTGAAATAGAGAGATGGTTATACCTATTGAAAGTGGTATCCCAATGATACACTCAAAGGACACGGTTCCGACACGAAAGCTCCTTCAAAATGGACACCCTTCATTGCTCCTTGCTCCCAATCCTTGCTAGCACCTCCTCCTTGTTGAATGAGAAAAAATGATGGAAGATTGGAAGAAGAATGGAGGGATTTGGAGATCAAAATAAAGAGGAAAGCTCTCAAGTTTGGGAAAGAACAAATTTGGGGAAAAAAAGAGGCAAGTGTAAAATAAAAGAGAGGGACACCTCTCCCCCTATAGGTGGCTGGCCATACATGCCCTAATGCGCCTATATGAAATGTCCAAGATGCCCCTACAAGCCTCCTTTGGGTCAACTTCAGTCATGACAAGGTTTGTGGTCAAAAAGGTCAAGTTTAAGTCTCTAATTTAATCATTCTAATCAACTGGGATTAGTTTAATGTCACTAACTTAATTAGTGTGGGTTTGCGGGTCATGCCTAACTAATCTTGGGGTTCCGTCTAGAGTCTAAGCTACCCGGGTCACTAACACAAGTCGGAACGAAACGAAACTCAAACCCGACCAAATAAATCCCGTAAAATCAATATTAAAATATAAAAATTCCTAAAATATTAAAATTTACCAATAAATTAATAACATAATTTAAACCTATTATTAAATAATCAATTTTACAAAAGTTTAAAATTACCCTCATTTTAGAAAAGTGGTGGTTACAATTCTACTCAATTCTTAACTTTACTTAGTCGTCAATCATAAGTCTGATCAATCCTCGAATTCGCCTTCGCTTCAAACCACAAGTCGAAGCAATCAAAATTTCCATGTCATAATATTTCAAGTTCGATCATTCCCGCTGGACATGAATCACCATGCCAACGCTCACACGGAATGATCGTCCCAAATCCGAAGTGACGTATGTGCGAGGCTGGAGTTACGCTCGTGCAAGACAAGATCGTTGTCGTTGTGGTTATCACCGAACAATCAAGTCACTTCTCTTCTTTATCCAAACATTCATTTCTATCAAAATCTCCAACATAGCATCCTTTGAAATAATAACTTCTAACACGATCATCATTCATCGAATCAGAGTATCCTCGAGTTATCGTACATTGATCTTTGATTCGCCTCAATATCATCGATGATGTACATAATCTGATGATCTTCCTTTTGCAATAAATTCTGAGTCGTGGAACTTAATTCCTTAATTCGCATTGTCTCATGCTAACTCGTCATTGAGCAACATCTATTCCAAATCCTTAGTCATTCTCCTATCTCCAAACCAATGTTTTCCATGCACGCTATCTTCTAATCGTGCCAACTTCGGTTTCATCTGAGTATTTTGTCTCAACTTAGGTTTCAATCCATTCAACTAAATTCGAAATTGCATGTACGATCCACTACGTTTCCTCGACCAAACTATCCATTTATTTTATCGTTTCGAATCTCCATTCAACCATTTTGTAATTCGTACTACGCATTCTTGATTCATCCGAATGATATCTCGTTTGAGACTCTCGAATCATGACCAACTAAGCGTTACTCGTTCTAAGGCTTTGCGCAACATCATCGCTTGCCGACATACTCGTTCTATCCGTAAATCCTTTAGTTTTGCTCGAACAATTTCTATGACGTCCATACACCACTCAGGGTTCGAGCCACTCGACTAGTTGTCGACACTCACTCTTATTTTTCCTCGAAGCTATCACATACACCACTCGGGGTCAAGTCATTCTACAAATCCTCAAAAGGTTATTCGGCTCACAATCAACATGTTCAATTGTGCGTTCACTCGTTCCTCAAAGTCTAAGAACCATTTCCCGTGTTCATTTTAGCATTGGTCAAATAGCGTCTCTATCAATATATGTTCTAAGTCTCATTTATTCTCGTCTGAGCGATAGTCGATCTCGCTCGCAAACTCGTTCGCACTAGAAGGTCTAGGTGCGTGATACTCGACAAAACTTAGCCAAAAGGCTGCGTACATAACCATCCCGTTCGAACTATGCTTCGGTCTTGTGTACTCGTTCGATATTGTCAGCGTAAGGTTATTCAAGCATGCACTGCATTTGCTAACTTTTAGCATTGGTTTTCTTTCAACTCAAGTCCGTTGTAGTCTAGCACAAAGGCCTTCGCTTATCGATCCAGTTCAACCGAGTACTCGTATGAGCTTTTAAAAATATTGGACTTATTGTATGAAACATCTCAACGCACAATGAGAGAGAGCATGTACTTCTTTTGTTTCCAAACGAACTTTTAAAACTGAGAAAATCGAAATGAAGTCCAAGGACGTAAAGCCGTGTTCTGATACGAATCTGTCATGCCCCGCTCACGTAGGAGCGATCATCCTCGCTAAGGCATGATGCTGCACAAAACTAAGTTGCTCTCTTGCAAGGCCAAGTCCAAAAACGGCCGATTCGAGCTAGGCCACAGAGTCGCACAGAGTGTCCCCATTTGCAAGAAAAAGTAAAAGAACACAAGTTCGGACAAATTCAATCTCTTTATTGATATTCAAGAAGTTTACAAGCGGTGCTAGGCCGAGTTTACAAGTCTCTCAAGCTCTCTCTCTCTCTCTTAAACATAAAAGGCGTACCAAGTGGCTTACAACATGGAATGATTCATGGCGATGTTCTGATACATTATGTCCTGTATATGGTGCTTGCGGTCCTTTGCAACGCTCCAAGGCTCCAGAGTTTAGCTCCGCGCCTTAGCACTTTCTAGGAAAGCTCCGCACCCGACGACGTCTCCTGCATCCTGCAAGCAAACTGTGGGGGTTATCAGTACATTGTTATGCACTTGTGGGGAGGCTAGCTCACCCACAATGCTATCATTACCAAACACGTTCTACTTACTTTTGTGTACCGTCTATTATTCATTGTCTTTCTAATCTTACCTTAGGATTAGTTTTATGGCATATATCATAACCTATCTCGTGTTACCGATTTCAAGTATTTGCATGGAAATACATGCACGACTTATCCATACTTACCGTCCGGTCTTCCCTGTCCAAAGTAAACCAAGTTAGCCAACAATTTATATATATCAACTTTACGTAATTCACGAAAATATTCAGTATCAAGGGCGTGTTCCCGCATTTGAAGATACGTTATGACTACGCCTCGTTCCGATGATCATTCTCACTCGGATATTCCTACCTACTCAACCGGTCAGTTGTGTTACGCTTGAAAGGTTTTATTCTAACGTCCATGCTCACTCAACTATTCAATTGTTTATTTAACTTAGACTACTTTTTTTCAATGTAAGAACTTGAACGTAGATTGCCACCAGCAAGTCCACTTAATATATATGCACCGATCGCTGGCATAATAAGCCATTTTGGACATGTTCCCCTTGGTATACTCACCTATCATAGCGTGATGGCGTGTATACCTTGATAGTCTCTTAAAATACCCGGCCTTACGTCTCCTGTGTGTCCGAGCCCACACACAGGCCGGCACCGTAAGCCATGATTCCGTCTAGGCCGGCCATGATGTCTCCTTGATCGTGCCTCGGAATCCCTTATTGCTCCTCTTCCCCCCGTATACGAGTAGGTTATCCGCGACCATTTCGTATTGTCTTGTCATTTTAACTTAACGGCTGTCCTTAAGCCATAGGATGTCTGTGAGCCATAATGCGTTATCGACCAGGTTGGCGGCGGCGTTCATGCAGCGCGGGTAGCGAGCCCCGATGCACGTCCCCGTCATACATGTTGCTAACCATTCCTTTGTTTCTTATCTTTTATTCATTCATTATTTTCTTTCTTTCACTTGTTCGTTCGTTCATTGATTCATTCACGTATTCATTCATTCATTCACTTATTCGTTGATTCATTCATTCATACATTACGCAACTCCCTGTGCGGGAGTCTCCTTGGCGACCCATCGGTCCCAAAGTCTTCCAATGTTGCTATACTCTACTCGGAACGACTATGTCGATAGTCTTTCCGTTTTATTGTTGTAAACCATTCATTTCTTCATTGTTGAACGCATAAGGAACTTGAAATGTAAGCTTGTGACTTAGCACGAGCGTGGAGTACGGTACGAGTGTCGCTATATTTTTCGAGTTCTTTTCCATGTTCTAAACAAGCATACAAGATGGGATTATTCCCTTAGCTAGGTGCGTTGATTCATTCATTAGCATGCATGATGTTATCACCTAACGATTCTAGTGATAGTGTCCGTATTATTAAGTGTCTAGGCTAAGCAAAGACGGGTTCATCGGAGCCACCCACCTTAGCGATGTTCGCATCGGCCAAGCAATACTCCGAGCGCGCCTTTGAAAGTCTAAGTCTGGATTCATCCTTTACTGGCCAATATAAGTCTTGCATCAATTCTTCTTCGAGTCGACGTAACTCTTCGAGTCGATAGATCATTTGAGTCGTTGCACTTGTTGTTTGAATCGGCGTTCCGCTAGGGTGGAGCGGGTCGTTGCACGAACGATTTTCGAATGGGAGGAACACTCGATCTATCCGATCAAACCAAGCTCAACCGATCAAGTGTTGAATCTCTAGGTCGGAAGAGCTCGGACACGTTGAGGGAACTGCGGTGTTGTCGGAAAGAGCGTGCTCGTCGGAAACTTCGTCGACGAAGACGAACAATCGTCATCGTTGTCCCGTACGGTGTTGCTGAGAAGGAAAACGATGATATCGCCACTGATGGCCGTGCGCCACCACGGAGAGTCTTGGTGAGAGCTTCGCGTTCAATCACCAGTGTGGATCCGCTTCGCCGTTGTAACGTCGCCAGAAATAGTCGCCTAGGTGTAGAGAGACTTTGTCCTTGCCATTGATGTCACCGGGGAAGCTCGCGATCGCCGTCGTGGAAGAATTCATCGCCATGGAGGATCAAAACTTCAGTCGAATGCTGCCATGGTGGAGATTTCGTCTTCTGTCGTCGACTAGGAGACCATCGCCTATGTTATCGTCTCTCGCCGGACCACCTGAGTGAAACTAGGCTTAGGGTTTGGACCTCAATTTGGAGGGAAAAGGAAATGGTGAAAGGAACTGAGCTCTGGATTTGTGTGGAGAGAATGAAATTCTCTCTTCCACAGATGACTTATAAAGGAAAAATTAATTGGTTAATTGCAAATAGAACCCCCCCACTCAAATACTATTTACATAAATACCAAAAATATGTTAAGTAGTTGTTAAGTTAGTTAGAGAAGTTTGTTAGAAAAATGGGGACCACTCAAGTTAGTTAGAAACTTGGGGAATACTCCAATTTAGTAACCAACTAGTTAGTTAACAATCCACTAATAATTAATCTAAAACTTTCTCCCAAAAAATAATAAATGTTATAAAATTATAAATGAGGAAAAACAATTAAATATATTAGGAATATATTAGGAATATTCAAAATATATATATATATATATATATATATATATATATATATATATTTATTAGGAATATTCAAAATTTTATAAAATCGGGAAAGTGGAGTTACAAAATCCATTTGCCTTAAGCCACCCAGTCTATCCCACTTCCCCGCTCAGATCCGTCCCTTCCGCGGATCACACCACACGGACCCCTCTCCATAAGTATTATCTTCAGAAACCTGTCTCCTCCAGAAAGATCAGAACCACTTTCCTCACCACCTTCACAAAGCATTCATATCTCCTTCCACTTTCACCCACACCCAAAACCGACGATGCACCGACGCACGCCGCGATGCCCCGAGTGTTTAGACACCCCTTTTGGGGCAGTTTCGACCCGCCGACCGATCCCGCGACTTCCGGCGACCCCATGCCCGGCCGTCGACCTCCGGCGCCAGACCGCGGCGCCGATCACCATGTTCCCCGCGCTCTGCGAGCCAGTCCGGCGGCGCCCCGCGTGCCAGCAGCCGGCGGTATCCTGTGCGCGTTGCCGCGTCGCCTTCCGTACACTGTCGTGCCGTCTCCCGGCCCGACCAGCCCCTGCCGCCCAGTGCCAGCCCGGTCTCGTCCGTCGAACAGCGCCCTCGCGCACCAGCACGTGCCCCGCACGCGCTCGAGCTGTAAAACCCCTAAATTTCTACTATATTTTTAGTACTGATTTTTTTGTATTATACATCGTGTAGTCGTATTGTACGTCGAGCGGGAATTTACGTTTTTTGTATTTACTCATCGAGCGCGAATACGTGCGAGGTACATATTTTTAGAAAAAGGTTTTTATTTTATATTCGGTGATGGTTTCAAAAAATATATATAATAATTATTTTTATTAAAAATTGTGAAAAGTATCTATCGAGGTTGCCAAACTTATTATTTTAATTATTTATAAAAGGCTATCTTATTTTAATGGTAATTTAGAAAACTAGATTTATGTGAATATTCTACTCGACTAAAACACATGAAAATTATTTCATGTACATTTTCAAAAATTAATTTTTATTATTTATAATAAATTATTTAGCAAGAAGAAATTTTAAATATTTGAATATTTATGTTTATTTTCGAATTTTTTTAAAAGATATTCCATATTACTATTTGAAATATTTATTCTCATTTTCGAAATTATTATGCTATTTAAATAAAAAGGTAGTGTGAAATTTTTCTACTAATACTTAAATATTTATTATAATTTTCAAAATTAATTATTATATAAATTCTATAAAAAAATATTTTTGATTTATTTATGATAAATTAAATGGTGATTAGATTTATTGATTTAAATTAAATAGTTTAATTTAAATGTGTTATTTATCTATATTTAAATTGGATTTGGATTTAGATTTAGATATGAATGTATTGGTTTAAATTTAATAGTAAAAATTATCTATTTGGGTTTGAAAAATCTCAATCCATATCCAACTGAGAATTTCCACATCCTATAAATAGACAGGTACTCCTCCATAAATTTCTCACATCCACAAATTTTCCACAAAAATGTGCATCGTGTCCGTGTCCCCTCCTCGTCTTATTCCATATTTACATATACATGTTCCACCATCTTCGTGTCGGACAATCCTCGACAAATCTCATCCTAACCCTAGCCCTAGCAAATCTGGCCACTCGCCGTCATCCCGACACCACCACAGACAACTGTTCCCGACCCACCTCCTCTGGCGCCATACCGCCACCGCGACCGCTGTCGCCACCACAGCCCCTCCTCGTCAGACTCTTCCACCTGGAGCTATCCTCCCAGTCCCGACCATACAATGGACCCACGACCACATTGCCCCGACCTCACTTTTCCTCTACTCCTCCTCCGAGGCTACGCGGCTACGCCACCACCAACACGAACAACAACCCAGTTCCTTTCCGTACACCACCGTAGTCCTCACCTCCGCCCACCGAGTCCCCATCGTCGGCAACCCCGCCTACCTCAACCACAACTACCTTCACTACCACTCTAGCCTAATTCCGACCACCCCGGCCTTTCCACTGCCACAGACCCGACCATCACCCAGATCGTCGGCCTCAAAACACCCACCACCATCAACCCAAAGCACCACCACCATCAAATAAAACACCCAAATAAAACCTAGCCCTCACCCGGATCTCTCCGCCGCCTCGACGCCACGATTTCGTCGCCGCCGCCGCGTCGTCTGGATCCCACCAGACCTCCGCCGAGCCGCGCAGCGCCGCCACGCGTTCGAGAAACTCGCGATGAGCGCCTCCCTCCTCCGTAGCCTCGTTGCGAGCACCTCCTCCCTCCGTGCAGGCGTAGGAGCATCCACTCTGTCCACGTTGCCGAGCTCCCCGTCTGCCACCCTGGTCATCCCGATCGCAGCGCCCGGCCATTTCCTCCGTCGAGCCCCCTTTTTCCTCCTTCTCTCTGCCCCGCAGCACCGAACTCCGGCCTTCCGTGCCGCCGCTCCCCTCACCGAGTCCACGCCCAGCCCTTTCCCGACCTCTCAGACCCACCGCCTCCTCCTCTTAGCCGACGACTCCGCCCCGAGCTCCTCCTCTCCTTCTTCCCTCTCTCTCTCGATTTCTTCTCCAACTTTCTTTCTCTCTCCCTCACTGCTCCCTCTCTTTTTCATTCTCTCTCTCACTCTCTTAGTCTTCCTATACTCTTTCTTCTTACAAAGAAGAGGCAGCAGTCAACAACATCGGTTGCTGTGCTTCTTGATTTTGTTTATAATTATTAGTTTTGTTGCTATTTGTTTTTGTGTGTTATTTTTTTTTCTTTTGTTAAATTTTTATATAAATTAATACTATTAATAATATTATTATTCTTATTAATTTGTTTATTTAAGTACTCTTACTAGACTAAATTGTAACATAAAATTTATATTTAGACTTGACCCTACTTTCAAATTGGATTTAGAAACCCTAGATATGATATTATATTTAACCTATTTTTATATATAGTTTTGACAAAAAAAATTATTTGACAAAATTAGAAGTTTTAGCCTAAATTGATTTTCAATATTTATCAAGTAGTTAGGCTCAAATATTTGACCCATAAAAATGCAGTTTACAAACTATTTTTGTCACGACCCGCACCCACTGTGAGGGTACGAGAACGTAACAACGCCCAGCCTACACCACAGTGTCGGCGGTAGAACGCTGTCCTCGGTCAACATACATCTAACAATATCTATCTAAACAGTTTATACTCCCCGAATGGGGGTGACATAGTAGTAATAAACTCAATCACAGCTAAGGAAGAGATAGCACGATGTGAATAGAACTCAGGGAAACAAATAGATGAAAAGTAGTATAAGATAATCCCAGCAAATATCCAGAAGTACAAGGTCTCAGATACAGAATGAAAGAATATACATCTCTGAACTCAGAATAAGTCTAGCTAAACATGCCTCAAGGCTACATAAAAGAAACTAAGCCTCACTAATCCAATCTAAGCAATCTGGGTGATATCCTCAGCTAGAGCTGGGTCCTCCTGAGGGTCCAGCTCATAGGTGTCATCTAAGGCTGCCCCGTAGTAAGTATCCAAACCAGCCTCCTCCTCGTCCTCTGTAATATTTTCAACAGGTCCAGTCAGGACAGGAGCGAGCACAATACATCTCATGCAGTTCATATCATGTCAGGAAATATAAAGCAAGCAATAGAATAAGATACATGAAACGCTGTAAAAGATGTACATGAAAACAGAAGAGATATTTGATAACTGGAAATATATACATGATAAGTAAGAACTGTAAGTGACTAGTGATTTAGAGTACGAGATGGCATGTAATTGGCTTAGGTAGTACATGATAGAACATGGAAGTAACAGAGTGTATATGATGGGTAAATCACATGACCATTTATACTCACCCCTACCCACAATCAATACACAAGGATCTATTCAAGTTACGTTACGGACATGATGTTTTGGTTATACAAGAGACACATGGGCAAATCATGAGCGTACATGAAAGAACATGAGAGTACATGGACGTACATGTAGGAACATGAGAGAACATGAGTGTACATGAATAACGCAGAAGCAAAGAATACATGATGTATATGAAACACATGTCATAAAGTATCCGATGCGCCCGCTAAGGGGATAACATCCCAAGAAGAGATCCATATAGTACCAATCCGTGATGATAACGTGACAGCATCAAGTAAAAGTAATCTAGAGCGAGAATATAAATCGTGACAAGTATAAAACGATCAGAGAATGTACTCGCCTGTATCTGAGTGTCCAATATGAAAAGTACCGTCCAAGGAGTGGTGTCTGGCTCCTAAACAGAACAACACAAGTCACAACAAGTCCGGAATAGCAAAATGGAGTCCTACTATGCATTCTACATGATTCTAGGTCAATCTAAGCCAAAGTCAACTCTTGGTCAACTCTGGTCAACCCTAGAAGTCAAACTAGGTCAACCAAGTCTAATTAAGTCTAAACTAGGCTATTCAAATCTATACTAGCTAGCAAAACCCATAACAAGGCTAGGCAAGCCTATACTAGCTATATCACAATATAGTTTAGCTAAATCTAGAAAACCTTAGCAAGTTACAACCCCGCTATTACACCCATAGATTAACACCACAATACATTACACAATCTAGGCTAAAAGTAACTCCTACATCATTATCTAACAAGGAAGTATATATATATATACACTCATACAATTTCACACATACACATTGCATATGCCTAATACAACCATGGCCTACAAGTGAGGAATAGAATATAGAGAAAGAGAGAGAGAGTGCTAGTGTGTGTATGAAACATGAATTGTGGACAGAAAATAACAGGAAGGGGGTGTGCTCTATGTTTGCAGGAATACCACAGGGAATAAAGAGAGAAAACACTAGGTACTAGTGTGTGTATCATGTGTGTGTGTCAATGAAGTGTATATGTGTCCTGTGTGCAGGAAAAAGTGACAGTGAAAAGGAGAAGTGTGTGTGTGCAGCCTGAAAATTGTGTGTATAAGAGTGTAGCTGTGTGGTGAGGCAAAGCAAAGTGTATGTGTGTGCTAAACAGTGAGGGGAGTGTGTGATGAAATCAAGAGTGTGTGTACACAGGAAATACCTACCCATGTGCAGGAATTAAACAATAGTGAAAGAAGGAGGGAAGAGTGTGTGTATACTGAAAACTGGAATAGCAAATAGCTCTCCCCCTAAACTGGTATCTACTTGATGAGTCAAAACCATGGTTAATAACACACAAAAATCAGTTTACTCAAGCTCTGTTTCAGTTTCAAACAATGGCAACCCCATACCAAAACCAACTCAAAACTGGGAAGGGTGGACTGAAACAGACCACAGCTCCAGGTTTTAGAGTTCAACCCAAGACTGTGTAAACCAATTTATGTGATTCCAGTTCAGCCTACACATAAACTCTCTAAGTTAATTCGATAATTAGAACATCAAAGCTTCTCAATCAACACTCAAAAACCAGTCACATTTCCAGATTCAATTCTCAGTTATAAAGTCCAGAAGAATTTCTCAGATTTTATCTTAACAAATTAGGAAAACATTTGAATCAATGATGACAGCTAACAATTGGAAGGAAACTGGAACATCAGTTATCAACCATTTGAGGATCAACCCTATAGCCAATAACTCATTTCCATAACCAAAAACCCATATTCAAAAGTAAAAACATAGCTAACATATATGTTGATGTGTGGGGATCAAATTGAATAGAGAACTCAAAATTCATTCACTCATAATGCAAACCAATCTCAGCATTCAGAAATCGAAGAGGGAACTCAGTTTAACAGTTAAAAAGAAAAACAAAATCCCCATTCAGTACCCAGGTTTTATGAATGAAACTTTGGTATAGTAAAAGGAAGGGAACCCAATATCGGTTATTTGACAACAGTAGGCAATCTCAGATTGATGATAGTTAAAAGAAAACAAAATCCTTATTCAATCCCAGGTTTTAACAGTTTACTCAGTTTTGAAACCCAACCCCAAAAGCCAATATCCCATTCTCACAATCAAAAGTCCATATTGAATTTAGAAACTTAGCTAGCATGAAAAGTAGGATGTGGGGGTCAAAATCAGTTGAGAAACACAATTGAAACACAACATCAAATCATATAGAACCTCAAAAACAATCAAATTCCCAATACAGTTTCAATTATAACAACAAACCAATTTGAAAACTGTCAAAAGCTGGAAATGCAACCAATGCATACACTTGCACATTCGAAACCAAAATCGAATCCACACCCCAATCAAACGGCAAAATATTTGAAGTACAGATGTGAGCCACCATGCATACGTGTCAAGGGTGCTAATCGTGTCCACAACCGTGTCCAATGTGTGGACACGAAGTGCCAAAAAGGATGAACCCGACAGTGATAGAACTGTCAGTTAAGGCTGTCTCGTGCAGCCATGTCGTGTCCGATTGGACATGACTCAGTGCTCAAGATGAGCCGTGCTCTTGCATAGTGACAGGTGGGGTATAGGGCTAGGTTTCTAGTGTCCTGTAACGTGTCCACGTGAACCGTGGTGTCGTGACGAACCACGTATCAGTGGCTCGATTACAGAGTACACAGTGTATTGAAAAACTCGTGCGTGCGTGATTTCTCACCATCTACTTGACGAAGTCGCCTCAAAATTGGTGTGTGTGCTGACAGTGATGGCCCGCATGTGTCGACCAAAAATTATACCATACGAATCCGTGTCGTGTCCGCTACAGGCCCCGAGCAGCAGGGGAACACTGTAGCGCGCGCGCGAGCGTGTGCACGCGCGTGTCCAAGCCAAGAATTCGACTCAAACCGACACTAATATTACCACATAAGAACAGGGATCAATAAACAAGATTAAAACTAAATTTCCTATTTAAAAACATTGCACAACAGAGATCGAAATGCCCTCAGTGGCATTTCGACAAACACCTATGCTACAGTCATGATACGTGTCCAAATGGATACGAAACTTAGGATACCCAACACCAAACCTATACTGATGCTTAGGGGACTCCTAGGGCTCCCTAATGATGAAGACAAATCAAAATTTCATGGAAATTTGAGGGAGTTACCTAAGCTTGAACCTTCAAGAAAAATCCTCTATTCAAATGCTCTCCTCTTGATGTCCCAATCCACCAAAATCACCACAAACTGAAATGGAACCTTAATGACAGCAAGAATAGATAGATTAGGATCTAATAGAAAATATTTGAATGGAAAAGGAAGAGAAATGGAATTTTAGGGATTTATTGAATAGGAACAAACCTTTCCCTCTAGACTTGAGCTTTCCTAAGAAGGAGGCAACCCTAAACTAAGAGAGTATAAATAGGGTGGTGTTCCCAAGGAGGATATGGTGGCTGGCCAATAATGTCTAGGGCTTAGGGTTTTGGTTATTGTTTGGGCTTTGGGACAAGTTAGCTAGTCTTATCTAGTTTAGTCACAAAATGACTTGTGAAACCACAAGCCATTTATCAAAACACTTGATTCCTAAATTCCTAATTAAATTTCTAATGAATCAATAACTACTACCTTAAGTCATACTAGGTTAGACTAGGGTCACTTGACCTAACCAAGCCCAACTAACTAGGGTTAGCTCCTAGGTTGGTCTACAAGGGCTAAAACTAGCCAAAAATCAAACTAGTCCAAATAAATCCAAAATAATTCCTAAAAATTCCCATAAATTCTAATTAATACTAATAATTTAGATAATAATTAATAATCCCAAATAATTTTTAAAATTATAAAAATGACTAAAATACCCCTCAGTCTGGAAATGAACACTAGCAAGGCACCAAATCATAAGTCATGAATTTAAATAATTTAAATATAATTAAAAATCACTAAAAATCATAACATGAAATAAATACCATTAAATAATAATTATAATTACAAAATTTCAAAATTACCCTCTTCTGGAAAACTGGGTGTTACAATTTTCCTAGTATTAATTCAAGTATCTGTATAATTTTAACAAATATAGCTTTACCAAAAATTCTATTTTTACAAACTTAGTTTTTTTTGGGGCTAATAAAATATAGTTTCCAAATTGTGATATATATATATAAATTATTTTCAAATAGTTACTAAAATTATTTTAACTAATAAAAATATATTTTCAAGTAGTATGAATATTTTTCTAAAATAGGATAAGTACTGTCTCCGTAAATTCCATCGATTATTAATTTTTTACTATGGATAATCGTATTTCCAATTATCTTTTCGAAACTACTTTCTTATGTCGACCCTAACTAATTGGATTGTTCTGGACCCGATGGAACAGTCCATGCCATCATCCGAGGCCATCAGGCGTAGTTGTAACATCGCAGTCATACTCCATGCCACATGATCATAGCACCACACCAGGTGGCCTACCAGGCACGTGTACCTTGCTAATTTACTGTCATATTATTTATTTTTAGCATTATTTATTTTGTTTCATATTGTTAGTTTTTTTTGTTATATACTGCGCGTCCAAGCCACACTTGGGTGCAAGCGACTCTATTAGTCGTTTTACTTTACTATATGCATGTTAACTTAGTTTTAGCGGACTACCTTCTTGTTGGGGATATCTTTATATCTCCGCTGGCCTCGACACTCAAACTAAACGATTTGAGACATTTTGCTAGGGGCTCGACTTATGGATTGGCCATCTCTAAAGTCGTGTGACGGTAGATGATCGGAACTGCTATGACTAGGGCTTTAGAGACTCAAGCAGTTAC
The DNA here is from genome assembly GCA_029216955.1 of Iris pallida. Taxonomy (NCBI): domain Eukaryota; kingdom Viridiplantae; phylum Streptophyta; class Magnoliopsida; order Asparagales; family Iridaceae; genus Iris; species Iris pallida. The sequence goes on from JANAVB010038613.1 coordinate 8,531,892, forward strand.
AAAATTGGACGAGCCATGGACATGACTTGAACAGTATAGGAAATATTAGGGAAGGACAGTCGCTAGTACGTATGGGAAGCCAAACAGGTAACCCATAGTTTTCGAAAGGAACTATGACGATATATTTGCAGATACCCTCTGACGTTTTGGACGTTACGGCCGGATACGTATGACTAGATGCCAGTTGCGTACTTATAGCCTAAAATCCCACCCATGCGCATGAAAGTTGTCCTCTAAATTGCACATTAGGCGGTTAGAATCTCCTTTGCATATTTGTGTCTAGAATTGTTTTTTTATATATTATTTTATTATTCTGACAGTTCATATTAGCATGTTCTTCCTGTATCTTGCTACGTCCCTCTGAGGACCTGGTTATTCTCCAGGTGTGTGTTCATGTCTTCTGCAGATATTCTAGTCGAGGTCGTGGTCTTCTCCATTTCTTCGAAGATGACGTGCCTTGGACCTTTCTTGCTACTTTCGCCAATTCATTCGTATGTCATGTATCTCTTTTCTTTTTATTAGTTGGTAGTGGATTTGTCTCCGCCCAACTACATGTAAACAAACAAATTCTTACTTATTTCTAAAAAAGCTTGATTTTATTTTGTGGATGAGATTAGATAGTTGTGGTTTACTGCATTTTACAGCTTATGTATACATCAAGGCCCATGTACTTCGTATGTATACAGCTGGCATGTCTACGTTCCTAGTCCTACGTATTTTGGGACTGGGGCGTTATATATTTTTGTGGTGGCCCATGCAGGTCTAGATAAATTATTTGGTTACTTTACCGTACCAAGCAAGCTTGCGTATAGGATTAGAGTCTAGGATCTCATCCACATACTTGACCGCCTTCTTCTCGAGTTGCATCTTGCTTGATCCCTTCTATTGTGATTCGTGCCCTTCTTTCGTGCTTGATAGAGATTAATAAGGTAACCCATACTAGGTGGACATGACCCATTGTTCCATTACCCTACTAGTTTAGCTCTTGTAAATTGGGTAGAATGTCTCATAACCTAGCATTGCCTTCATCCATATGACTCATTATAGTAGATACTAAGTGGATTGCCTAGACTATAAATTTTTAAGGACCATACCTTATTGGTCGACCAAAGCCTTAAACAAGGATACAATAGGTCGACTGTATAGGCACCAAACAGGACTTAGATTCTTAAGGAGTTCGAGCTAATTCTAGTCTCTTTCAATAATAATCTCACGTGCCTACATTTTACCATCTTGACTAAATGTTGCTACTATAGCCTAGTTTTGCAAGTTTAACCGTTATAAAACTTGTTCAAGACATATACTATTGGGAGCTCACTAGCATATTGTCTAATTAGAACCGGTGCATGATGATCTGATCAACCAAGTGCACTTTGGTTCGCTTTTATTTATCGTTCTACGTGGATGGGGACATAGCTAAACTTGTCATCTAGAGTCCCATCCGCGACAGTCTTGGCAATTCGTTTTGAATTACTCACTCGCCTTTGAACCACATATTGGTATTCGAAAATAACTTCCTTGGACTCATATTGGTTTTCGTCTTTCACTTATTTAGACGAAGACTCGTACTTAATAGATAGACCCAAAGTATCACCTTAGTTGCCCCTCCATCTATTGCCAAGATAGTTAGCCATGGACCAACCCAGATGACTCCAATCTCGTCTCAAGTTACAGGCTATTTCCTTCAACTCTCAATCTATTATCATGACTTTCTAAATTGTTTAAAACTTAGGAAGGATTAGAACCATTTCCCTTAACCATCCTTTTAAAAACCTAGATGAGTATCTTCTCCCTAAGAAATCACCTATCCTTAATCTCAAATCAAATTACCACCCCTTATTGACCGTTAATCTTTGTCTCTTTTCCGTTAACACGTGACCATCAATTACTCCCTAAATTAAATGCGTGATTTATTTCCGTAGTTATCTAAATCACGATTTTCTAATGAACGTCGTGATTTGATTGTTCCTCATTGATATACCCTTGTACCCTCTCAACCCCCTACTTATTTTTAATTTCGAGGACGAAATTCTTGTAAGTTGGGTAGGATGTAAAACCCCTAAATTTCTACAATATTTTTAGTACTGATTTTTTTTGTATTATACATCGCATAGTCGTATTGTACGTCGTGCGGAAATTTACGTTTTTCGTATTTACTCGTCGAGTGCGAATATGGGCGAGGTACATATTTTTAGAAAAATAGTTTTTATTTTATATTCGGTGATGGTTTCAAAATATATATATAATAATTATTTTTATTCAAAGTTGTGAAAAGTATCTATCGAGGTTACCAAACTTACTATTTTAATTATTTATAAAAGGCTATCTTATTTTAATGGTAATTTAGAAAACTAGATTTATGTGAATATTCTACTCGACTAAAACACATGAAAATTATTTCATGTACATTTTCAAAAATTAATTTTTATTATTTATAATAAATTATTTAGTAAGAAGGCATTTTAAATATTTGAATATTTATGTTTATTTTTGAATTTTTTAAAAAAGATATTTCATATTACTATTTAAAATATTTATTCTCATTTTCGAAATTATTATGCTATTTAAATAAAAAGGTAGTGTGAAATTTTCCTATTAATACTTAAATATTTATTATAATTTTCAAAATTAATTATTATATAAATTCTATAAAAAGATATTTTTGATTTATTTATGATAAATTAAATGGTGATTAGATTTATTGATTTAAATTAAATTGTTTAATTTAAATGTGTTATTTATCTATATTTAAACTTGTCACGACCCATACCCTCTTTTTCGGATACGAGACGTGTCAAAACCAGCCTATGCCGCAGAGTCGGCGGTAGAACGTTGTCAAGGCCAAGATGCTCAAAATCACAAAAATAGAATATTTATTGCTCATTCACATTTCTAAAATTTATTACAACAGTTACAAGATTTATAATTAAAAAAATTCAAAGTTCTCACAATTAATGAAAATAATACAACTGCTATATATTTCTAGGTTTCTGTCTATAAGTACACCCGTATCTCCCAAGCTAAGTGAATACATGGCTAACCTGAAAAATATTGGTTTTCAGTCAGGAATAGAACAAGTACACAAACCGACGACAATGCAAAAACACAATAGAATTAACAAGACATGAAAATAACATATGAGAGAGAAAAACTATAAGGTAACTGATGACATGGCACGGTGGAGAAAAAAATGGAAATAAATAAAAGACAACTACCTATGTGGTGTGAAATATCTGTTCCGACATGTAAACGGCTAGGGGTAAATCCGGCACCTGCACGTGTCGTGTACAGGTGCTATTGTTCACGAATAGACATCATGGGGATAGTTCTGGGTAGTCTACATGTCTAATAAGATATTTCCCCTCCCGACTACTCCATGTGACGAGCGTGTCAACAAGCAGCAAGATGTATGTATAAACATGAAATGAAAAGACTACTATGAATCGAAAGCAATCAGAAAGTGTACTTGCCTGAGGTCCTTAGCTGGTGAAACAACCATCTCGTTGGGTCCACAATTATATCACTAGCCTAGGATCGATGTGAAGGAGTCCCAAGTTAGCAAAAAAACTAGTAATACAATTTGATCGGTCATGATCAAGGCTAATCTAATTTTATAGAGATTTCGAGAAGTAATGATCCTAATAATAATATATAGCCCAAACTTATTTATTTTATACTAAAGACTTCAAAAGCCTAATAACAAAATCCCTTTATTCTTTTATAGCCCAAATGTTTATATAAGACTAATAGATATGCTTAATAAAATATCTTATAGAAAATATTCCTTACAAGGAGCTAGAAATACATTTATAGATATTAAGTCCAACAATATACTATTAACAAATATATACATATAGAGTTTTAAAGAGTATTATAGAAACCAATATAATATACAAAGTCCCCAAATCTATATGGGCCCAAAAACTATATTTACGTTACCAAAAATAATAATATATTTCTTTTAGGGCTTATAACCCCATCTTGAAATTACACTTAGCCACAAAGCTATATACTATATTTAGTCATAATATAATTTAGAAAACTATTAAAGGTATATGTATATAATATATTTTACATGTAACAATATTATTAATAAGAAAATAATATTATCACTACTTTTTAAATACTATTTAATACTGTATATATAAATCTATTCATATACTTATACTAATACCTACTAATACCAATATACATATGCAGATATTTTGATAATTTAATAATAAAATAAAATGTAAAAGCCTAAATCCTACTCACTTCTCTGTTCTTCCGAAAATAAGAGAGAGAGCTAAGTACAGAAAGGAAGAAAGAGGAGTGATAGAGAAAGGAAAAGAGGGGTCTTACAAAAGGGGAAGGAAGCGACTCACCGTGGTGGCACGGCCAGAGCGTAGAGTCGGCTCTGACGCGGAGGACGTGGGACACGATCGACTGGTGGGCGGCGACCGGCTACAGAGTAGCGCCGTCGGTGGTTCCAGCGAAGTTGCCCGCCGATCGGTCGAGCGCAGGCGGCGTTCGGCCTCTACTTGGCAGCGGAGGGGTCAGATCTGGGGATCACCGGTGCAGCGGACGTCGGAAAGAAGATGGTCCGGTCGCGGCGGGCTGCACGTACGACGGAGGTCCGGTACAACGGCGGTGGACGACTCCAAGCAAAAGGTGGAAGGCGGCCATGGGGTTGCTCGCGGAGGAGCCGGCGAGGGTAGACGGCTCCGACGCAGTCGCCTGGCGCCGAGGAATTTGGATCAGGGCACGAGATCCTCGAGGATGGCGACGGGCAGCAACAGTGGTGACCCGCAGTAGAAACGTCATGGTTTACCGGGGCTGGGCTTTGGTTAGCCGGCGAGCGGAGGCTGTAAGTGGAGTTGGGGATGATGGTCGGAGTGGTGTGGGGATGACAGAAAATTGAAAGTGGTCGTGATGGTGAAGATATCTGTGGCAACCAGTGACGGAGATGATGGTGGTGCAGACTCGGAGAAGGAACGGGGCTTGGCGACGGCCAGGGAGGCGGATAACATGGTCGGCTAGCCGGAATTTGGGTTCGGATCTTTTTTCTTATTCCTGGCTTGTACTGATTGTATACGTCACAAGGGCTGGTGTCCGTGGGCATGGGTTGTAACTGTAAACTTGGAGTTGGATCCGAGGATGGTGGAAGACACGGACACGAATGTTCGGGGTCGAACCCGAGGCTGGACACGATGACTGTGATGGCGGACACGGACACTTCGGCACCATGATTTGTGTATTCGCTATTGTTGGCTATATGGTTGGCAGTGGGGAGGTTATGGTGCCGACGAGAAGAGGGTGTTGCTGGTGTTACGGGGTTGGATGGGATCTCGTGGGTGTGTGTATATATATAGGACATATGATATGAAAGAATCTATTATAGATGGGGGAAAAAAGATTACAAAATTTAGGTTCTATCCATATATATATGCATGGTTATATATGTATAGTAGAGGTCGGCTCCATTGATAAGTAGTATTAGATTTAGTCGACCTTAATTATTAGATACGAGATAGGATACTGGAAAAATTATTTAATCTCTTAATACCCTAACAAGTGTTCTTACTATTTTAATCCCATGCTATAATTTATTTTAAAATCTATACTTTAAAGATAAATAAAATATTCATAATCAAATCTAGTACTCATTATTTAAAATCAAAAAAATATTTAAAACTAGAGGGGGGTGAATAGAGTTTATAACAATAATACCCAATAAAAATTAAACTTCTTTCACCAGCTGAAAGTAATCAGAGTAAATGCGGAAATAAATAAGGAGCAAGAAAGCATACGCAAACACATCCAATTTTTAACCTGGTTTTCCTCGTGGAGGACTAGTCCAGGCCTGAGAACTCTAGCTCAGAATTAAATCCACTATTTGTGAAATAGTAGTTACACCCCGTGCCTTTTCTTCAGAAGAGCACGTCAACTTCTTACAAAAATCGCAGTGGCGATGCTTGGAATTTTCCAAGCGACTTCTTGAACTCTTGCACAAACTTCTAACTGAAAAGTACTGAGCACTTGAGGCTTAGGGAGCTTGTGGCCAGTAGATGAAGAAGGATATGGCTTGTATAGAGCTTTAGAGAGAAGAGAAGCGAAGATTGGATGAATGAAAATGAGAGAATTTATGGCCTATTTATAGGATACCAGGTAGGCAGAATTCGGCCAGAATTCTGGTTGGAATTTTCAAAAAATTGGCCGTTGGACAACTTGCAACCAGCCAACCCTAAAAATTAGGATGCTGACTTTTAGGAGGCAGAGTTCGGCCCAAACTCTGTGTGGAGGCAGAGTTCGGCCCGAACTCTATCTCCAGAGCACAGAATGGGTCAATGGTCCAATTGGCTTATTTGGATATGTGTGGAGCTATTAGATTTTAGGTATGGATATAGGTTAAGTCTCAGATGCTCAGCACAGCTCAGTTTACATAAGTCTAGACTTAATAAAATTGTAAAATACAGACTCAAAAAATAACTTGCATTGCAAATCCGAGCTGTCGTCTGACTTGTACTGGATATAGTCTTCATGTGTCGTATTGAATTATCACAAGTATCATGTAGTCAATTTTATCAATATTTGGTTGACTGTAATTTTGTGTCAACAATCTCCTCCATATTGATAATTGACAAAATGATAGTTGTATATTCAATATTCATACCTGGACACATTTAAGAGAAATAGCATAGCTCTCCCGTAATCAGTGCCGAGCTAGTAATAGCTCCCCCGTAAACATTACTTTGAATCATGTTGGCCTGATAAAAACATTCTTCCCCCAAAGCACAGATACATATACAAAAAGAATATAGAATATACCAAAATTTCTCCCCCCAAACATTTAGCAATTAACCATAAACAGATAGAACTGGCAAGCACACCAAAAGATAATAGATGAAACTATATAGAGACTGATAAAACTACTGAATGTCTCAAGAGTCACAAATAATAATAAGTCTAATACAACCAAAGTGCATAAAAACAACTAAAATCCAAAGTGCATAAAACATAAACTACGATCCGCAGTAGCAGTAGCAAGTAGAAGTCCATATCCATCATCGAGCTCGTGAAGGCCCAACGTCGTCGGATGGATCAGTGAAGGAACGACGAGGGTCCACGAAGGCCGCATCTGGATCCAAGTAGCGGATAACCCAAGGGTCATCGATACGATATCCATCGCGAGCAGGGTCCCGCTCCATAGGAATAGGCATAGAAGGATGCCGGGACATGGAGTACCGAATATCGTGCAGTGAGTTGCTAATGGCACTTATCTACAAGATAGTCCGGTAGTCAAGCTGAGTCCAGCGATCATCCTCTAAGGTGAATCGATCGCGAAGCATAGTCTGGAGTGACTCTATAGTGGCAGGAGGAGGAGGAGGATCCTGTCCCAGAGGAGGGGCATCGGGCTCATTATCAGAGTGCTCGGACACCACAGGAGAGCCAACTGCTGCCTGAAGCCGCCGTGCCTTAGAGAGGAAGGCAGGGGCAGATAAGAACTGGCACTCATCAAGAGGTACACGAAAAGCACGAAAGACCATAGGAAGATACAAAGCATAAACCAAGGATCTTGGTTTCTTCTTAGAATTAATCATCCAGTCCATCATGGTACGTGGAAGATTAAATGGAACATGAAAGTGGAGGTGATACAACGCCGAGATTTTAAAGTAGGTGACCTCATCGGTGGATCCCGCTTTGGGCAGAATAGTGTTAAAGATAATCCGATGAAGTTCATAAAAATAGGGATTGAGATACTTGGCCAAAAGCTTGCGAGGACGTGTGTTAGGGGTACACAAGTCGTCCTTGAAGCTTTCAAGGGAAGACCCATCAGAAAATTGAAATGATCGAGCTTCAACAAGCTTTTCCCATGAGTTTGGCTCCTGGAGTTCAAGGTGTTCGGCCAAATCAAAATCTTCAAAAAAGATGTCAATGCCCGCAACCCGTGAGAAAATATGTGTATCATCATGAGTTAGTTTACAGTAGAACATTTGAATAGTATTGCGATATATAACCGAGTTGGTGGTGACAAGTTCGTCAAGACAAAGATCATGAAAAAGTGAATCATATTGAGAGAAAATAGTAAAATTGATAGGATCACCCGCAAACACTGGACGTATCCGAAAATCACTAAACCATTCATTTGACGCGTCAAGTGATACAAATATTTGGTCGTCAAATGTGTTTGGGTCCAGTGGACGAGGTGGGTTGAACAACGGGTGGATAGGTGGTTGTTGTTCAACGGGCGGTTCAACACGAGGAGGAGCATTCGAAGAGGACGCTCCCTCGGTTCGAAGTCTCTTCCCTCGATTGAACAATCGTGGAGCCATGAAATAATAAAGACAATTGAGAAAATTGAGATGGAGAGAAGTGGTAAAATATACCTTAATGTGATGATGAACAATGAAGGAGAATGGTGAGGGAAGCCTTCTCCTTGAGTTTGGAGAATAGATATGCTCAAGGGAGGAAGAACTAGGGTTAGGGTTTAGAGAAAATATGTTTGGAGAAGTGTAGAAGGTGGCAATGGAGGAGAAAGAAGAAGAAAAACCGAATATATGTGTAAGGGTTCCAATGGTCGGAATAGATGTGGACCATTGGATCAAAATTTTGATCAGCGGCTGAGGCTGCTTCCGGTTCTGGGATGACCAAGCCAAATTCGGTCCGAACTCTGGGTAAGACAGAGTTCGGCCCAAATTCCGGATTCTGTAGTCAGAACAGAAATCAGGTTAAAAATTTTTTTGATAAAAAGTGAGAGATCGAAAGAGTATGATAAAGGAATATACAAACTTGAGAAAGACTAAATTTGAGAAAGAAAAGTTAACGCTGAAGCAAAGTGAAGTATGGAAAATCTGAATTTTAGCATGTGATAAAATAGAAATGAACCATGTAATAAACAAACAATTATGCCATAATTTAATATTTTGAAGTTGCTATGGGTTAGCTGCAGGGGCCGGATCCCAGCTAGCGGTAGTCCTGAGGACTAGTACACCGTGTCGCTTAGGCTTTTATGCCTTGTTATCAGAAGGACCCTTTCGGCTTGTACCCATAGCAATTTCATCATAAAAGAATCAAGACATACTCGATATTTACGCAGGTTTATTTTAATTAATAACAGCTTTGTCCAAAATTTTAAGTTCACGACAGAAAAAATTGAAGCGCTCTTCGGATAATGGTTTTGTAAAGAAATCTGCTAGCTGATGATCAGTGTCAATAAATTCTAAATTAATAGTGCCATTTTGCTGATAATCATGCAAAAAGTGGTGACATATTTCAATGTGTTTCGTGCGTGAGTGACATATAGGGTTCTTAGTGAGATTTATAGCACTAGTGTTGTCACAAAAGATTGGAATGTGCATAAAAAATAAGTTGTAGTCTTCAAGGGTTTGCTTTATCCACAGAATTTGTGCACAACAACGCCCAGCTGCGATGTATTCAGGTTCTGTTGTGGATAGTACATCAGAATTCTGCTTCTTGCTAAACCAAGAGACTAAAGCCTTTCCTAATAAATGACATGTACCGCTCATACTTTTACGGTCGACCTTGCATCCGACGAAATCAGCATCAGAGTAACCAATGAGGTCAAATGATGTTGATTTGGGATACCATAGGCCCACTGTAACCGTACCCTTAAGGTATCGAAAGATACGCTTAACCGCAGTCATGTGTGATTCCTTAGGATTTGCTTGATATCTAGCACACAGGCAAACGCTAAACATAATATCAGGACGACTAGCAGTTAAATAAAGTAGACTGCCTATCATACCTCAATACTTACATTGATCCACAGGTTTGTCGCTTTCATCTGGTTCTAGTTTAGTTGTAGTAGCCATTGGAGTGCTGATTGGTTTGACGTTGTCAAGGTCGAATTTCTTTAGCATGTCCTTTGTATACTTTGACTGACAGATAAAAGTTCTATTTGACATTTGTTTGACTTGTAGTCCAAGAAAGTAATTGAGCTCCCCTATCATGCTCATCTCAAACTCAGTCTGCATACACTTGGCAAAATCTTGACAGAGGGTTTCATCAGTAGAACCAAATATAATATCATCTACGTATATTTGTACTAAGAGAATAGTGCCTTTGAAAGATTTTATAAAAAGTGTGGTGTCAATTTTTCCTTTTGAAAAACCCTTTTCAAGCAAGAAATTGCTTAGCCGTTCATACCAAGCTCTAGGGGCTTGTTTGAGGCCATATAGCACTTTCTTCAGCTTGAAAACATGGTCGAGAAATTTGTGATTTTCAAAACCAGGGGGTTGTTTTACATAAACTTCCTCCTTAATAAATCCATTCAAGAAAGCACTTTTAACATCCATTTGAAATAATTTGAAATTTTGAAAATTAGCAAATTTACAAAGCATCCGAATTGATTCCAATCTCGTAACAGGAGCATACGTCTCATCGTAGTCGATACCTTCCTCTCGGTTGTATACTTGGGCTACTAGACGAGCTTTGTTGCGTGTAACTGAACCATCTTCATTTACTTTGTTTCTAAAAACCCATTTAGTGCCAATAATCGAGTGATTTGCCGGTCTAGGAACGAGTTTCCGTACTTGGCTCCTCTCGAATTGGTTGAGTTCCTCTTGCATGGCAGAAATCCAAAATTCATCATTAAAAGCTTCTAAAATGTTTTTTGGCTCAATTTATGAAATGAAGGCAGTACTAGCAATGGAGTCTCTTAATGATGATCTAGTAGTTACTCCGCGTGAAGCCTCACATATTACCAAATTTTCTGGATGTGACGGCTTGAAAGAGAATTTCTTTGGCAAGCCCACCAGAGAATTGGTTTTGGTGGTGGTATTCATTGGAGTAGAAGTTGTTGGCTCAACATCATCATCAAGAGTGGCTGCTGCACTGTTATCATCATCAAAATTCACATTGGTAGACTCTTCCATAATTAATGAGCGTTTGTTAAACACTCTATATCCCTTGCTCTTGGCAGCATAGCCAAGGAAAATACCATCGTCAGCTTTGGCATCAAATTTGCCTAAGTTGTCTTTGGTGTTAAGGATAAAACATGTACAACCAAAAACTCTAAAATAAGAAACATTTGGGGTTCTTCCAAACCAAAGCTCATAGGGTGTTTTCTTCGTAATAGGATGAATAAGCACCCTATTTAAAATATGGCATGCTGTACTGACAGCTTCAGCCCAAAAGTATTTCGGAAGTGAGAACTTGTTCAACATGACTCTAGCCATATCACCAAGAGTCCTATTCTTCCGCTCCACAACACCATTTTGTTGAGGAGTTCTTGGACAAGAAAACTCATGATCAAGACCATTAGAGTCATAAAACTTTTCAAAATCATTATTTTCGAATTCGCCTCCATGATCACTTCAGATTCGAGTAATCATGTAGCCTTTTTCGTTTTGAACTTTCTTAACAAAAATCTTGAAAACCGAAATAGCATCACTTTTATTTGTAAGAAAGAAAATCCGTGTAAATCTAGAAAAATCATCAACTATAACAAAAGCGTAGAGTTTTCCACCAAGACTGGCTACTCTACTAGGGCCAAATAAATCCATATGGAGTAATTACAAGGGTCTAGTAGTGCTTACAGAGTTTATGGAATGAAATGAGGACTTGGTTGCCTTATGCAATTCTCATTCGGCACATACAGTGTCCTTTTTGAATGTGATGTCGGGCGAGCCTCTAACTAGCTTCTTAGTCGATTGCATGGATATAGTATCCATGTTGGCATGACCAAGATGCTGGTGCCACAGTAATCTTTCATCCTTATGAGCATATAGCATCTACCTGCATTGTTAGTATCTCTAGACAGATAGAAAATATAAATATTATCCTCTTTTATCCCTTCAAAAGTGATGTCTCCTGTTGACCTATCATAAATAAAGCATTTATTTTGTCCAAAGTTAATGTCATATCCATGGTCAGCAAGATGACTAATGCTGAGCAGGTTATGCTTTAACTCGGTCACTAGGCAGACATCCTTTATTACGGGAGAGGGAGGATGACCAATAATACCATTACCTATAATATACCCTTTTAGGTTGTTGCCGAAGGATACATATCCTTCTCTCTTCATCGATGGTGATGCGAAAAGATTTGCGTCTCTAGTCATATGCCGCGTGTCACGACCCGTACCCGCTTTTCGGATACGAGACGTGTCCAAGCCAGCCTACGCCGCAGAGTCGACGGTAGAACGCTGTCAAGTCCGCAAGAAATAAATGCTCAAAATCATAATTGTTGCTCATTCACATTTCTAAATTTATTACAACATTTATATTTAAAGAAAATATAAAGTTTTACAATTTATGGAAATGATACAAATGCTATCTATTTCTAGGTTGACCTCAGCATACCCAAGTCTTCCCAGTGCTAAGAGTGATCGCGGCTAAACCTGAAAAATGTTGGTTTCCAGTCAGGAATGGAACAAGTACACAAACCGACGGTAATGCAAAACATAATAGAATTAACAAGACATGAAAATAGCATATGAGATATGAAAACTGGAAAGAAAACTGATGACATGGCACGGTAGAGAAGTAAACAAGGAAAAACTAATAAAAGACATCTATCTAGGTGGTGTGAAATATCTTTTTCAACATGTGAACGACTAGGGGGTAAATACGACTCACTGCACGTATCGTGTGCAGCTGCTATCGTTCGAGAATAGATTCATGGAAAAGTTCTGGGTAGTCCACATGTTTACTAAGATATTTCCCCTCCCGACTACTCCGTGTGACGAGCGTGTCAACAAGCAGCAAGATATATGTATAGACATGAAATGAAAAGACTACTATGAATCGAAAAGCAGTCAGAAAGTGCACTTGCCTGGGGTCCTTAGCTGGTGAAACCGACAATCTCGTTTAGTCCAATTAGCCTAGGGTTGATATGGCTACGTCAGAAATTTACTAGGAACTAAGAATGCATGACTAGTCATGAATATGTTTCTCATAATCGAAGAAAATTCGTTTAATAAATATTTATAACGAATTTTAGAAAATACTTATTAGATTGGAAACTATATTTTATTAGTTAAACTATTCTTTGAAAATATAGAAGGCCATGTTTTAGAAAATACTTCCATAATATTTTAGGAAATGATACTAAATAATTTCAAGGATATATATAAATATATATATATATTGTTGAAATACTGTAGATAACAAATATTACTATGATAGTAAATAAACATTTAAACGTACTACCCCAATATTAGTAACGTACATGTGTAAACAAAATAATAATAATAATAATAATAATAGTAGTAATAATAATATCTATTACACTTTCGCATTTAAATACTGATTACATGTATTTATATGCATATACCTATACTAATACAAATACATGCTAATATAAAATAAGAAAACAAAACAAACAAACTAAATAAGAACACCCAATTCTCTGCTCCAATCCCCATGGAGAGAGCGAGTTCCCAGACCCCAAACTAAAGAAGAGGAGAAAAGGAAAATTGGAGAGGAAGGGTCGAAGCGCTCACCGAGCTCGGGCGGGGCGGTCTGACACCGGCGTGATCTGTTGTGCGTCGGTCTTGTCAGCTGGCGTCGAGGCGGAGATGGAGCTGTATGCTCGGATCGAGGCGGTCCAGGCGCTGGAGACGACTGCGGTGAACGCGGCACCAGTGGAGCTAGGGCGGCGCACGAGATGGCGAAGATGGCGATTCACCGTGGAGAGAGGCGGAGCTGGCAGACCGCGGCGCTGGGCTGGCGGGACGGCCGCCGTGCCGAGGCACCACACTTCAGAGGAGGCAATCACCGGCGGTTGCAGCTAAAGGGGCGGTCGGGTGAGGCGGTTTCACGGGGAAAGCGGTGACGGGCGGGTGCTCGATGTCAGTTGTCCGGTGGCGAGATGGCCACGGCGGGGGTGGTTGTAGCCGAGGATGGCCGAGGTTAAGGGGTGATGGCCGGGCGGCACTCGACGTGGAAGCAGGAGAGGGAACTTCACATAAGGGCTCGGCGGAGGAAGACGCCGGAGGGAGGGCAGCTCCCCATGGGCGGTGCGTCGGGTGGACAGCTCGGCGAGACGGTGGTCGACGGCACTCGAAGGCTGGCGGAGGTTGGCATCGGTCGATTCGGGATGGGGTCTCACCAGCGACAGTGGAATCGATCCCGCCGGAGGCACGCTGGCTCCAGATCTGGAGGCACGAAGGAACCGGACAGGCCAGTGACTCGGGCACCGGCTCGACGAGGCAGGGCTGTGGGTATTCGTGGACGGCGACGGCGTTGGCTGAAACCGAGCGGGCGCTCCTCGTGGTTGGTCGTTGGCTGGTAAGTGCTGGTGGTTGTGGGATTGGGACGTCCGTGTCGGCCTGTCGACACGGACACGGTGATTGTTTTGTATTGGTGAAATAAGATGGGTTTGGACACGGACGTACGGGTCCGGACACGGTATTACTTGATGGTGGCTGTGTTGTTGGTGATGTGTGACAATGGTTGATGGGTGATTGGTGGTGGAGATGGATGTTCGGCAGGGAGGGGATGGCTCTGGTCGGGGGTATGTCGTGATGGTGGGGATGGGTTGCTGGCATTGCCGATGGTGGCAGGAATATGGGTCGGTTTGATGGTGGCCGGGTGTCGTGGTATTGGCAATGGTGGCAAGGCTGATGGTTGTGGAGTCAGGGATGACGATGATGGTCGCACGGCTGTTAGGTTGGGGGCTGGCGGCTAAGAGAGATTTGGAAGAAGGAATACAGTTGGTCATATACACCTATTTCTATGGGTGAGGCTAAGCATGGATAAGAGCAAATCAAGTCTAAATGTTGTTAGCTTAGATTCGAGAATTTGAATGTAGCCAATACGTAGGCAAGTGACTTATGGATATATAAACGAGGATAGTCGGTTATGGCTCTGGGTCGAAAAGGATTTCTAAGATAAATCATCTTCTTCATTTAGAATTCAAATAAACTATTAAGTGAAAATTAATCTACTCGCAATCGTATAACTGATCACGATAATAATATTTAAAATATATTTGATATTGTTAAATAGTTTAATTCATATACATTGGAATCTTAGTCAAATAATTATTACTACAATAATTTAAAATAGCCTTTTATATTATCAATAACTTAAGTCGTATAAATTCAAATCCGCAATCAAATAAGCGATCAAGATAATGATTTTAAAATTGCATTTAACATTATAATAACATAACTTCTTATTTTTAAAACTAGATGGTAAATTTTTTTTTTATTTCCAAGAATATTTAATTCTTGCAAAACAATTTTTAAAGCCAATCTTTTTAGAACGTCAAAACATTAATAACCAAGTATTTTTGAAATATAAATCTTAAACTAGTTGTCGAAATACAAAAACAATAGAAAATAAGGTTTATACTTTTCAAAGAGAATTGTATTTCGAAACGAAATATATCAAAATATAATAAATAAAAATTTTTGAAAATCCGGGAGGGGAGTTACAAATCTACCCACCTTAGAAATAAATTCGTCCTCGAATTTAAACTGAATAAGCAAAAGATAATAGGAAACATTTTAACAAAGGTAATAAAGTATAGTTAGAATCATTAGCCATCCTTTTGATTCGAATATAAGTAGGGCTGCAAATGAGCCAAGCCGTTCGCGAGCTGCTCGAAGCTCGGCTCGATAAAAGCTCGTTTGAGCTCGGTTCATTTACTAAACAAGCTGAGCTCTAGCTTCATTTTCGAGCTCGTTTAATAAACAAGCCAAGCTCAAGCTTAGAAGTACTCGGCTCGTTTGAGCTCGCGAGCTGGCTCGTTTATGAGCTTGCGAGCTGGCTCGTTTAGAAGCTCGTTTAGGAGCTTGTTTAGAAGCTCATTTGTTCTTTATTAAATTCTAATTTTATATATATTTGTGCATTATATATTTATGTCCTTAATAATTGATATTAAAAAACTTTTTTAATTAAAAATTTATAATTAAATTGTTAATATTACAAGTACTTGAATTCAAACCTATCTAAATTGAAATCGAGCTCGTTAAGATTGAAATCAAGTTTAATGAGTTTGAAATAAAGTTGAACGAGCTTTAAATCAAGCTTAGCAAGCTTGATTTTGAGCTTATCGAGCTTGTTTATCAAGATTGAATCAAGCTTTCTTATCAAGCCAAGCTCGAGCTCAAACCAAGCCAAGCTCAAGCTTAATATAAACAAGCTTGAGCCAAGCTCAAGCTCTAAAATAAAAAATTTATCAAGCTCGAGCTCGAGCTTGAGCTCGATTAATTCTAGTCAAGCCAAGCTCAAGCTTACCAAAGCTTGGCTCGGCTTGGCTCGTTTGCAGCCCTAAATATAAGGATATCATCAAGTTGCTTTCACACACATATATATATATATATATATATATATATATATATATATATATATATATATATATATATATATATATATATATATAAACATTTAAACATTTAATGGAAAACCTGTATATATATATATATATACATATATATATATATATATATATATATATATATTTAAACATTTAATGGAAAACCTGTACCACTAATTTAGAAATCAATGTTTGAACAACATATTCAAAAAATTAAGAACATATATATATATTTTAAAAATAAGTAGCATTTCACCATAAATTTAATTAGTTTTTGAGATATATAAATAACAAATAATCTTCAACTTAAATAAATAGTTAGGAATATAAGGATTGCAAATCGAAAAGTGGTCCTGCAAATCTATCCATCTTAGAAAGTCACGCCCTCAAAGTTTCAAGGAAACGATTACAGAATCAAAATCTAGGAAGATGCGGGTTGACTCGATCGAATAAAGGTAGTCGAGTAGTGATCGAAATTGTTCAAGAATGATCAAATCCAAATGCTTAAAATATTTATCTCCAATTATTTAGGCATGAGTTTGGAATTAAAATCTAGATGAGTTTAGGAATCCAGTCGAAATTACATTAAAAGATGACAATCTGAAAAATAGAAGGATAAGAAAGGAAGAGAGAATTACCGGTTTATCGGGAGGACTGTGGCTAGGATTAAGCACAAACCGATTAAAAACTTAATAGTTATATGCCAATAAGACGTAGTCTCTATAGTATTCGAAAATCGTACGCATATTTTGAAGTCGTTTCACCAAGATTTTATGCCTCGCCAGTGTACATCTGGCTGCAGTAAACTCTTGGTTCTACAACTCAAGCAATGATACAGTAACGAATACCCTATCAACTCTATCTATTCTTGACATAACAACTCGAAGATGAGTTATGACAACCAACACATAATTTAAATAATGTTCGATCCTTCATTCTTATCTGGAATTACTTCAACTTAGGGGTCATGCCTCGCCAGTGCGCTGCTGGCTGCAATGAACCCGCAGTTTCTATAACTCAAATAAACGGCGACAGTGCGCTGCTATCTTGCCATCGCGAGTCATCGAAGATTATTCCAACTCTATTCATGAATTTCAAAGGAGCTTTCTAGAATCCCAACAAGTTGATCATTATAGAAAATGTAAATATCTGTTCTCGAAAATCAATTTGAAAATTAGATGATGGATTAGGAGAAAAATGATCAAAGACAAGAAAAGAAAAGAAAAATATATATATATATATATAAATATAAATTTCTAGTTCCATATTGTTCAAGATTCAAGAGAAACATATATATATATATATATATATATATATATATATATATATATATATATATATATATATATATATATATATATATATATAAATATATATATATATATATCTTGAATTTTGCAGGATAAATATATGGATAGTTTGATTATGTTAGGCTCAAACACCATGGGTGGAGATAAAATACTGACCTTTAGGAAATATAATAACTTATAGATAAGAAAAAAAAATAAGCAATGTAGGTCTTATGGTGATAATTTAGAGAAAGAAAATAAAATGGTACGAATGATTAGGAATAGAAATTATAAGTAAAACGATCGAGAAATGGTTGGAGATAACATGAACATTACAATCCTTATTATACGGACATTCTAGCGATTGAGAGAAGACTTTAAGTCAACAACTAACTCGAGATTCCTATGTGACAACAGAATCAGAAATTATAAAATAGTTTATTATGGCAAAATGTGAAATAAATAAGCATTACATACCTACATGGCATGAGGGTGATATCTAAAGAGGCTGAAAAGAAATTTTACACAAATAATCAATATTAGTAGTTGAATCCAAAGGATCCTAAGTTACAGGCATCTACCCACCTTAGAGTCTACCATCATGTAGAAACTCAAAGGTACATCTTTCTAGAAGATTTTCTCCAGTTAGTAAACAGGTGTAGAATTCGATAAATTCCTATCTAAATTATATGGCCTATCTAGCAACCTAAACTACCCAATCGGTCAATTTAAATAAGGGACCCTTATCCTAGTTATTCTCCTAAATCATTTTAATCCTAATTGTGAATGAGCATTTCCTGGGCGTAGGCTCGCAATAGTACGACTAACGTACCATCACGAGTTCGCAATATTTTGCAAAAACTGACCTGCATGGGCCACCACAAAAACTTGTCACGACCTGCACCCGTTTTTCGGATACGAGACGTGTCCAAGCCAGCCTACGTCGCAGAGTCGGCGGTAGAACGCTGTCAAGCCCGCAAGAAATAAATGCCCAAATCATAATTGCTGCTCATTCACATTTCTAAATTTATTACAACATTTATATTTAAAGAAAATACAAAGTTTTACAATTTATGGAAATGATACAGATGCTATCTATTTCTAGGTTGACCTCAGCATACCCAAGTCTTTCCAGTGCTAAGAGTGATCGTGGTTAAACCTGAAAAATGTTGGTTTCCAGTCACGAATGGAACAAGTACACAAATCGACGATAATACAAAACACAATAGAATTAACAAGACATGAAAATAGCATATGAGATATGAAAACTGGAAAGAAAACTGATGACATGGCACGATAGAGAAGTAAACAAGGAAAAACTAATAAAAGACATCTATCTAGGTGGTGTGAAATATCTTTTTCAACATGTGAACGGCTAGGGGGTAAATACGGCTCACTACACGTGTCGTGTGTAGCTGCTATCGTTCAAGAATAGACTCATGGAAAAGTTCTGGGTAGTCCACATGTTTACTAAGATATTTCCCCTTCCGACTACTCCGTGTGACGAGCGTGTCAACAAGCAGCAAGATATATGTATAGACATAAAATAAAAAGACTACTATGAATCGAAAAGCAATCAGAAAGTGCACTTGCCTGGGGTCCTTAGTTGGTGAAACCGACAATCTCGTTGAGTCCAATTAGCCTAGGGTTGATATGGCTACGTCAAAAATTTACAAGGAACTAAGAATGCATGACTAGTCATGAATATGTTTCTCATAATCGAAGAAAATTCGTTTAATAAATATTTATAACGAATTTTAGAAAATACTTATTAGATTGGAAACTATATTTTATTAGTTAAACTATTCTTTGAAAATATAGAAGGCCATGTTTTAGAAAATACTTCCATAATATTTTAGGAAATGATACTAAATAATTTCAAGGATATATATAAATATATATATTGTTGAAATACTGTAGATAACAAATATTACTATGATAGTAAATAAACATTTAAACGTACTACCCTAATATTAGTAACGTACATGTGTAAACAAAATAATAATAATAATAATAGTAGTAATAATAATATCTATTACACTTTCGTATTTAAATACTGATTACATGTATTTATATGCATATACCTATACTAATACAAATACATGCTAATATAATAAGAAAACAAAACAAACAAACTAGGGTTGCGTTTGGTTCATTGTAATGTAATCGTAATCGTAATGGAATTGGGTTTGTAATGTAATTGAGTTTGTAATGTAATGGAATTACAAATACATTACTATGTTTGGTTGAAACATGTAATCAAACCATGTAATGTAATGTTAATTGCATTCATGTATTTGGTTTACCATGTAATGTAATTGAATTTTTAATTTAATATTTTTTAAAATACAACATAAAATTTAAAAAGTTGATCAATACAAAATTTCAAAAATTTAAAAAAGAAAAATGAAAAAAGAAAAAAGAAAAAAAATTAAAAATAAATAATAAAAAAGGGGGAAAATGGTTTGTTTTCTGCTAAAAAAAGACCAAAAACAAAAAAAAGACAAAAAATAAAAAATACCAAAAATGACAACGAACAAAACAGAAGGAAAAAAAACCAAAAATAAAAAACCGATAAAAAAGAAAAACGACAAAAAAAGATCAAAAATGTGAAAACCATAAAAAATGACCAATAATGATTAAAAAAATGACTAAAAACAAAAAAAGGACAAAAAACAACAATAATGAAAGAAAAAAAGGACGAAAAAACGACGAAAAACAAAAAAATTGGCAAAAAATGAACAAAAACGACAAAAAAATGATAAAAAACGATAAAAAGAGCAAAAAAAATAAAAAACGATAAAAAGGAACAGAAATGACAAAAAACAAAAATACGAAAAAAGACCAAAATAAGAGGGAATTAAAACGAGCAAAAAAACGACAAAAGATTAAAAAACTTGCAAAAAAATCCAAAAAACGACAAAAAAGGGAACAAAAACGACAAAAGCAACAAAAACAACAAACAAAAAGAAAAAACGAGCATAAACAACCAAAAAAAAGTGAAAAAAGATCCCAAAAAAGCAAAAAAGGATAAAAAAAAAGCGACAAAAATATGCAAAATCGACCAAAAACGATAGAAGACGATAAAAATGTGAAAAAATGGTCAAAAACGTACAAGATCGACAAAAATCGATAAATAACATGCAGAAATGGCAAAAAATGTGCAAAATCGACAAAAAAAACGATAAAAAACGTAAAAAATTGACCAAAAACGATTAAAAAGGCAAAAAGTGAACAAAAACGACAAAAAAGGGCAAAAAGAACAAACAAGGACAGAAACGACAAAAAAACAAACAAAAATAACCAAAACGAGCAAAAATGACAAAAAATGAACAAAAATGACAAAAAACGGACAAAAACAACAAAAAAAGGACAAAAACGACAAAAAAAACAAATAAAAACAACCAAAACGAACAAAAACGACAAAAAATGAACAAAAAACGACAAAAACGACAAAAAATCGAACAAAAATGACAAAAAATGAACAAAAATTTCAAAAACGAACAAAAAAGACCAAAAACAACAAAAAAGGACAAAAACGACCAAAAAAACAAACAAAAAAACGAAAAAGAACAAAAATGACAAAAAAGAACAAAACGACAAAAACAACAAAAACAACAAAAAAAGGACAAAAATGACAAAAAAACAAACAAAAAGAAAAAAAAACAAAAATGACAAAAACGAACAAAAAACGACAAAAACGAACAAAAAGGACAAAAACGACAAAAAAACCGAACAAAAATGAAAAAAGGAACAAAATTTACAAAAACGAACAAAAACGACAAAAAAACGAACAAAAAAGACCAAAAATGACAAAAAACGGCAAAAAAAACAAACAAGAACAACGAAAAACGAACAAAAATGGCAAAAAATGAACAAAAACGATAAAAAAGGACAAAAAACAACAAAAAAGACAAGAAATAAACAAAAACAACAAAAAACGAACGAAAATGACAAAAAAACGAACAAAACGACAAAAAAAGGACAAAAACAACAAAAACGAAAAAAAAAACAAAAAAAAACAAACAAAAACAACCAAAAAACGAACAAAAATAACAAAAAACGAACAAAAACGACAAAAACGACCAAAAAACGAACAAAAATGACCAAAAACGACAAAAAAACAAACAAAAACAACACTAAAATGACCAAAAACGAACAAAAATGACAAAAAAACGAACAAA
This sequence comes from Iris pallida, assembly GCA_029216955.1. Classification (NCBI taxonomy): domain Eukaryota; kingdom Viridiplantae; phylum Streptophyta; class Magnoliopsida; order Asparagales; family Iridaceae; genus Iris; species Iris pallida. The sequence continues at coordinate 8,553,631 of JANAVB010038613.1, forward strand.
AACGAACAAAAACCGAACCAAAATGACCAAAAACAAACAAAAAAAACAAAAAATGACCAAAAACGAACAAAAAGGCCAAATTATAGCATACCAACCTTCCGCTTAAGTTGTAATGTAATTGCGATTACATAGGTTTTATGATGTAATTGAGTTTAGAAGAAATTGATGTAATGTAATCAAACTTGTAATCGCGATTATATTACATCTAAATTTTTTTGTCCAACCAAACACCCGAGTTAGATTGACTACGTAATACCAATTACATTACGTTGTCCAATCCTGCAAACCAAACGGGCCCTAAATAAGAACACCCAATTCTCTGCTCCAATCCCCATGGAGAGAGCGAGTTCCCAGACCCCAGACTAAAGAAGAGGAGGAAAGGAAAATTAGAGAGGAAGGGTCGAAGCGCTCACCGAGCTCGGGCGGGGCGGTCTGACACCGGCGCGATCTGTCGTGCGCCGGGCTTGTCAGCTGGCGTCGAGGCGGAGATGGAGCTGTATGCTCGAATCGAGGCGGTCCATGCGCTGGAGACGACTGCGGTGAACGCAGCGCCGGTGGAGCTAGGGCGGCGCACAAGATGGCGAAGATGGCGATTCACCGTGGAGAGAGGCGGAGCTGGCAGAACGCGACGCTGGGATCGCGGGACGGCCGCCGTGCCGAGGCACCACACTTCAGAGGAGGCAATCACCGGCGGTTGCAGCTAAAGGGGGCGGTCGGGTGAGGCGGTTTCACGGGGAAAGCGGCGATGGGAGGGGGCTCAGTGTCAGTTGTCCGGTGGCGAGATGGCCACGGCGGGGATGGTTGTAGCCGAGGATGGCCGAGGTTAAGGGGTGATGGCCGGACGGCACTCGACGTGGAAGCGGGAGAGGGAACTTCACATAGGGGCTCAGCGGAGGAAGACGTCGGAGGGAGGGCAGCTCCCCATGGACGGTGCGTCGGGTTGACAGCTCGGCGAGACGGTGGTCGACGGCACTCGAAGGCTGGCGGAGATTGGCATCGGTCGATTCGGGATGGGGTCTCGCCGGCGACAGTGGAATCGATCCCGCCGGAGGCACACTGGCTCCAGATCTGGAGGCACGAAGGAACCGGACAGGCCAGTGACTCTGGCACCGGCTCGACGAGGCAGGGCTGTGGGTATTCGTGGACGGCGACGGCGTTGGCTGGAACCGAGCGGGCGCTCCTCGTGGTTGGCCGTTGGCTGGTAAGTGCTGGTGGTTGTGGGATTGGGACGTCCGTGTCGGCCTGTCGACACGGACACGGTAATTGTTTTGTATTGGTGGAATAAGATGGGTTTGGACACGGACGCACGGGTCCGGACACGGTGTTGCTTGATGGTGGCTGTGTTGTTGGTGATGTGTGACAATGGTTGATGGGTGATTGGTGGTGGAGATGGATGTTCGGCAGGGAGGGGATGGCTCTGGTCGGGGGTATGTCGTGATGGTGGGGATGGGTTGCTGGCATTGCCGATGGTGGCAGGAACGTGGAACGGTTTGATAGTGGCCGGGTGTCGTGGTATTGGCAATGGTGGCAAGGCTGATGGTTGTGGAGTCAGGGATGACGATGATAGTGGCACGGCTGTTAGGTTGGGGGCTGGCGGCTAAGAGAGGTTTGGAAGAAGGAATACAGTTGGTCATATACACCTATTTCTATGGGTGAGGCTAAGCATGGATAAGAGCAAATCAAGTCTAAATGTTGTTTGCTTAGATTCGAGAATTTGAATGTAGCCAATACGTAGGCAAGTGACTTATGGATATATAAACGAGGATAGTCGGTTATGTCTCTGGGTCGAAAAGGATTTCTAAGATAAATCATCTTCTTCATTTAGAATTCAAATAAACTATTAAGTGAAAATTAATCTACTCGCAATCGTATAACTGATCACGATAATAATATTTAAAATATATTTGATATTGTTAAATAGTTTAATTCATATACATTGGAATCTTAGTCAAATAATTAGTACTACAATAATTTAAAATAGCCTTTTATATTATCAATAACTTAAGTCGTATAAATTCAAATCCGCAATCAAATAAGAGATCAAGATAATGATTTTAAAATTGCATTTAACGTTATAATAACATAACTTCTTATTTTTAAAACTAGATGGTAAATTTTTTTTTTCATTTCCAAGAATATTTAATTCTTGCAAAACAATTTTAAAGCCAATCTTTTTAGAACGTCAAAACATTAATAACCAAGTATTTTTGAAATATAAATCTTAAACTAGTTGTCGAAATACAAAAACAATAGAAAATAAGGTTTATACTTTTCAAAGAGAATTGTATTTCGAAACGAAATATATCAAAATATAATAAATAAATAATTTTTGAAAATCCGGGAGGGGAGTTACACCGCGAGCATCCACTATCGAGAATCCACTTACTCTTAGTTGAGGAGGGAAGGTCCACCTACATCAAGAGTAGATGTGACCTTTGGTACCCAAGTTCCTGAGGGTCCTGAAAAGTTAGTTTTCGGAAACCATGCATATATGTTTCTATCTACTAATCTTCTAACTCTACATTGTGGTAAAATGTGTCCATGTAATCCACAGTAAGTACAAATAGCATTCCTATTTATGTTAGGAGCATGATGATGGTATCTATATGTAGAGTGGTGTGGAGTAGCATGGTGATGATATGTAGAGTGGTGTGGAGTAGCATGGTGATGATATGTAGAGTGGTATGGAGTGGCATGGTGATGATGTCTATGTGGAGCATGATGATGACTATAATTATAATCAGTATGATGGTGATTTTGTTTATGTGCAACATAGTGATGATTGTATCTATGTGTAGCATGGTGATTATGTGTCATATTGGAGTGAAAGTTATTTCTACGTGCATGTGGTTTGTGTGCTTTATAAAAGTGGGTGTACATGAAAGCATGATTGCGTGCTGCAGGTGTATGACGCATTTGAGTAGTATGAGAAGTGTTGTGCTTTGTGTGTGTCTCATGTGATTGGGTTTGAGGTTGAGCAACCTGTTTTCCCAATCTAATCTCTAATTTCTTAGAGATAGCCTGCAGTTCATTAACCTTAGCATTCAAACCATATATCTTAGTAACCGAAATCTTGTGTCTACTCTTTTCTTCAGCAAGCTCCGTGTTGAGTGCGGTGATTTTTTGTGTTTGTTGTTCAATACGTGCTTCGGCATCATGAAGGCTTAGTTTAAGCTTAGATACATTTGTGACTCCCGTGGGTGACGTGTCTCTAAGGTTATCAAGCAATAAAGAAATTCTTTGAATTTCGACTTCATGACTTTTGATCTTTTCTTTGGCATGTTTATATTTACCAATGACCTTTTTGTGATCATCAAGTAAATCGGTGAAAGCATCGCCAAGTTCATCAAAAGTGAAATCATCAAGAGTTTCGTTTGATACCTTGTCGGACGTTGCCATTAGGCACACGTTTGCAGTGTCTTGAGGAGAGTCCTTTTCTTCCTCGGAGTCACTAGCTTCGCTTTCATGCCAAATGCTTGTGTTGGCATATTTCTTTGAGGAAGCCTTCTTGTATGGTTTCTCATAACGGTTGCTCTTCTTTAAGAATGGACAGTCTTTACGGACGTGTCCAGTCTTCTTGCAACCGTAGCATGTTGGCTCTTCTTTATCATCTTCTTGTGGTTCCTTCTTTCATCGGTTGAAGCAAAGGAATTTCTTGAAGTTGCGGACAAGGAGAGCTTGATCATCACCTTCCGAGTTGTCGTCATCCGTCTCTTCGGGATCAGCCTTCGTCGGTGAGCTTTGAGGGCGATCTACTTAGCCTTAGGAGCAGGCTCTTCGAAGTCTTTGAGGTCAAGCTCATGAGTCATCAGCTTTCCCATCAAAGTCTTCATGGACATAGTTGTGAGATCATTTCCTTCTATGACGGCGGTCACCTTAGGGTTCCAAATCTTTGGTAGCCCCCTAAGTAGCTTGCGAATCTTCTCATGATTTGTATATTATTTGCCGAGCGAAGATAGGGGATTAATGATGTCGAGGAATCTTGTGAACATTTGCGTGATCATCTCATTTGGCTTCATCTTGAAAGCCTCATATTCTTGAGTGAGACGACTTATCTTCGATTCCTTAACTTGGGTGGTTCCTTCATGCGTCACTTCTAGAAGTCTCCATACTTCGTGAGAGGTGGTGCATGTTGAGACCCTGTTAAACTCATTCCTGTCTATAGCACAAAATAAGGCATTAATAGCTCTCGCGTCTAGACTTGCCTGTTTCTTCTCCTCGTCAGAATATTTGTCATGTGGTTTCTCAACGAGATCACCATTGACAACTATCCTGGCGGGCTTTTTATAACCATCGGTGACGATAGTCCATAGGTCGAAGTCTAGCGACTTGAGATAAAAGCCCATCCTTGTTTTCCAATAGGTGTAGTTAGTTCCATCAAATAGTGAAGGCCTATGAGTGGACTGCTCTTCACCGTGATTGGAAATCAAGGATTGTATGGTTGCCATGGATCAGCTCTAGGATGTTAGTCCTTGTTGAGAGAACAGAGCTCTGATACTAATTAAAGAACAGATGGCAACTCTAGAGGGGGGTGAATAGAGTTTATAACAATAATACCCAATAAAAATTAAACTTCTTTCACCAGCTGAAAGTAATCAGAGTAAATGCGGAAATAAATAAGGAGCAAGAAAGCATACGCAAACACAGCCAATTTTTAACCTGGTTTTCCTCGTAGAGGACTAGTCCAGGCCTGAGAACTCTAGCTCAGGATTAAATCCACTATTTGTGAAATAGTAATTACACCCCGTGCCTTTTCTTCAGAAGAGCACGTCAACTTCTTACAAAAATCGTAGTGGCAATGCTTAGAATTTTCGAAGCGACTTCTTGAACTCTTGCACAAACTCCTAACTGAAAAGTACTGAGCACTTGAGGCTTATGGAGCTTATGGCTAGTAGATGAAGAAGGGTATGGCTTGTATGGAGCTTTAGAGAGAAGAGAAGAGAAGATTGGATGAATAAAATGAGAGAATTTATGGCCTATTTATAGGATACCAGGTAGGCAGAATTCGGCCAGAATTCTGGTTGGAATTTTCAAAAAATTGGCCGTTGGACAACTTGCAACGTGTCACGACCCGCACCCTAGAGTAAGGGCACGAGACGTGGGTACGTCCAGCCTACGCCGCAGTGTCGGCGGTAGAACACTGTCCTAGGTCAAACATCTAACAATATAAAGGTACCTGTACAGTATATACTCTCCGAATGGAGGTGACATAGCAGATACAGTCTCAATCACAACTAAGGTAGAGCAAGATAAAAGATAGGTAAAATATGAAATCCAAAAGATATACAGCAGATAGAAGTCTAAGTGTCTAAGATACACAAACCCAGAAAACATCTCAAAGCTCAATACAGTAATCCATAGAATAAATACAACTCAATACAACTGAAATAACTAACTATACAACCTCTACTGTGTCTCCTCTAGGCTAGCAGGCAACCTCCAGGCTATCTATAAAATTTATCAATAGGTCCAGTCAGGACAGGAACGAGCACAATCTCATCTAGAAAACCCAAGTAAATGACAGAGAACTATAAAGTAGTTATAGACAGTTGTATTGATGAACATGGCAGTTTATGTTCAGGTGATGGTAAGAAAGACAGATATAGTGCAAGGAAAGTAAGTAACTAAACAAGAGGAGAATCATGGCAATAAAGACTGTAAATAGAAACTAGCTGAACCAAGGGTAACATGATATAAGTCCAAACAGTAAATGTAAACAAGTGTAAGACCAACGTAAATCCAGACAACATGAATCTGATACCAGGTGATTCCAGTACAAGATGAGTCCGGTATGAGATGATTCCAGTCAGTGATCAAAGATTCTAGGGTGAGTCCAGACTATACTGTAATAGTGTGTTTTAAAATACCGAGATCGACATGTAAACGGCTATAGGTAATCCGGCACATCACACACTCGGCCGGGTGTGAGATGGCTATCATTCCAGTAGATTCCAGCATGTGGGGTGATTCCAGAATTAGGGTATGTCTACATGTCTTACTCAAGTATTTTCCCTTCCAGTAAGTACAAGTGAATCCAGAATACGACACGAAAATCGAGATGAGTCCAGCCAAACATGATGATACCAGCAAGTGAATCCAGGGTGATTCCAGTAGGTGATTCCAGTAATAGAAGCCAAATATGATGATACCAGTAATAGAGGCCAGACAATATGGTATGTGTGTCGCATACATGAATCCAGAAATATCTGTATGTGTTGTAATAGAGAATCATATACAACTAACTAGAACTGAAGTACAGTAATTGACAAATAAATGAGAGAACTATCAGAGAATGTACTCGCCTGATGTCTGAATGTCCAAAGTAAATATACTGTCCGATGAGAGGTTTCTGGCTCCTAATCAGAACAACACAAGTCACAACAAGTCCAAAATGACAATATGAAGTTCTACTATGCATTCTACATGATTCTAGGTCAATCTAGACCAAAGTCAACTCTTGGTCAACTTGGTCAACCCTGATAGTCAAACCTAGGTCAACTATGGTCAAACTAGGTCTAACAAGTCTAAATTAGGTCAAACAAGTTATTCTAGGTCTAAACAAACTAAGTATATGCAAATCAAGTATCCAAGATAGCTACTAACTCATAGCCTAAGTCACTTGCTAAACCAAGCACAAAACTAAACCATAAGCTAACAAGGCACACAAACTTAGTCATATAATGTATATATATTATTTACATTCACATATTCATATACATAGATATATATAGGAAAGCCATATATAGGCACATACATTTTTTTTTTTATTTTTTATATATAGGCACATACATATATATATATATATATATATATATATATATATATATATATATATATATATATATATATATATATATATATATATATATATAAATATATATATATATATATATAGAGAGAGAGAGAGAGAGAGAGAGAGAAAGAAAGAGAGGTAAAAGAGTAAGTGAGTATGTGTGTGTTTGGCATGTGTGTGAAAGGATATGTGTTAATATTCTAAAATATATATATATATATATATATATATATAGAGAGAGAGAGAGAAAGAGAGGTAAAATAGTAAGTGAGTATGTGTGTGTTTGGCATGTGTGTGAAAGGATATGTGTTAATATTCTAAAATTTAGTGATAGGTAGGTGTATGTGACATGGGATACATGATGTCAAAGGGTGTATGAATGCATGTGTGTAAAAGGTTATATGTTAACTCAGTTTATAGAAATACATACATACATACTTACCATGTATACATGCATGCATACATATTATGTATATTACATTTACATGATACATACATGTATACTTGTATTATATTATACTTATATTCATGCATATTAGATACTTGTATTTATATTAACATATTGCAAACATTCATTTCATTCATGCATCTATGCATTACCTACATGTTTTATACATATGCATACATTGTATATTCATATCATTTCATACATTAACATAGAGACATACACACATCATATATTTCATACCTTGCATTACCTTACATATCATGTTATATATTATCATTCATTCCTTTTATATATTACATTCTATATTACCTATATACATGTATTTCCTCCATTCATTCATGCTTGCATCATATACTCTACATTACCATACATGTTATCATTATATATTGTATTACAATATTTATACATTATGCATTCATATCTATCATTACATATATATCTTGCATTCATATCTAGCATTCATTATATACTTTCATGCATACATTGTATATCATTCTTTCATTCATGCATTGCTTATATGCATTATATTAATAGCATTCCTACATGCTTGCATTCAACCATATATATACATTAATGTAAAGAGAATATATATTATATATATATTATTTTATTCATCTAACATATCATCCATTACATACTCTATATTCATTTAATATCCATACTACATAGGCTCATAGGTTACACAAAATGCATATATCGTATAGTCACTCTTCTACTTAAAACCAATACTGTACCAATTGGGCATTCATTAAATTCTAGGATTAAAGTATGTTGTAGATCTTCATGTTAGCTTTCCGAAACTTTAAACGGATCGCATTTTCGTGTCCGAAAGCTCCCGGAATCGCGAAAATACCGAAACACGTTCGTCTTTCGTACAGCTGACACTCAAATAATTTTACAGAAAGTTACAAAAATAATTTGGCTTATTAAAATATATATTTGGAAAGCTAACTTCGATACGGTTCTTTTAAATAAAACGGAAGGTTAATTGGAGTTATGAGCTAAAAGTTATGGTATTTCTAAGTTGCTCTAGCTACTAAAAATGTGGATAAAAATTATGACGAATTTAGGTAGTTTGAGACAAAAGAAACACAAGTATATAACATAATATATCAAGAAGTCACTCTCTACACTAATATATATATGAGACACTATAGAACACATCTCTAATACAAAAATATGAGATTAAACATGTAATAATTCATTCATACATAACAACAACACATAGTGTGTCCAAATTTGGGGTTTTCCTACATGGACACAACCACAACACAAAGGACACTCCTATGACCTCCAAATGGACACGAAATGGACACAAATGGAGATACAACCATGGGGGTCATTCCTATGGGTTCAAAATAGACCTATATGTATGAGAAAATGAAAAGGAGAAGGGATTTATACCTCCTGGTAGATCGAATCGAAGAAAAGCCTTCCCGGAGCGACACCGACAGGTAGAGATTCCAAAAGGACACGAACGAGCTCCGAATCCTTCCAAACTTGGGTAGCTTCCTCCTTGGCTAGAATGGAGAAGGAAAGAAGAAGATTTGGTGGAGAAATGGAAGGATTTGGTGGAGAAATTGCTAGGAATTGCTCTCTAGAAATTTGGGAAAGAACAAGAGAGAGAGTGTGGATGAGAATAATAAAATGAACTTGAGCCTATCCTCTCCCAAAGTGGCTGGCCATATGGGGCTATTTGTCCTATTATGGTAAGGTCCAAAATGCCCCCACTAACCTATTCTATTAGTATTAGGAAAGGGCTAATTGGTTGGGGCTAAATTAGTCATTCTAAAGTCTCTAATCACACTAACCTTATCCATAATAATTAGTCTAACCTCTAACTAAAATATTTCTATCATGTGGGCCATGGCTAACTAATATGTGGGTCTACTAAAGTCAACACTACCCCCGGGTCTCCGTTTCAAGTCGGATTGAGTTGAAATTCGAACCCGACTCAAATAATCCCAAAACAATATCATAAATGATAAAATAAATTTCAAAAATATTTCAAAAATATAAAATGACAAAATACCCCTGTTCCTAAAAATTGGGGGTGACAAATTCCTCGAAATTAAAACCAAACAATAGTAAAATGTCAAAATCACAAGTCATAATTTTAAATAGTTTAAAAATGATTAAAAATCACCAAAAATCATAATATGAAATAAAAATCAATAAATAATAATTATAATTACAAATTTTCAAAATTACCCTCATCTGGAAAATTGGGTGTTACACAACCAGCCAACCCTAAAAATTAGGATGCTAATTTTTAGGAGGCAGAGTTCGGCCCGAACTCTGTGTGGAGGCAGAGTTCGGCCCGAACTTTGTCTCCTGAGCACAGAATGGGTCAATGGTCCAATTGGCTTATTTGGATATGTGTGGAGCTATTAGATTTTAGGTATGGGTATAGGTTAAGTCTCAGATGCTCAGCACAGCTCAGTTTACATAAGTCCAGACTTAATAAAATTATAAAATACAGACTCAAAAAATAACTTGCATTGCAAATCCGAGCTGTCGTCTGACTTGTACTGGATGTAGTCTTCATGTGTCGTATTGATTATCACAAGTATCATGTAGTCAATTTTATCAATATTTGGTTGACTGTGATTTTGTGTCAATACACATGTCTACTAAGATATTTTCCCTCCCGACTACTCTGTGTGACGAACGTGTCAACAAGCAGCAAGATATATGTATAAATATGAAATGAAAAGACTTCTATGAATCAAAAGTAATCAAAAAGTGCACTTGCCTGAGATCCTTAGCTGGTGAAACAACCATCTCGTTGGGTCCACAAGTATCTCACTAGCCTAGGATCGATGTGAAGGAGTCCCAAGTTAGCAAAAGAACTAGTAATACAATTTGATCGGTCATGATCAAGGCTAATCTAATTTTATAGGGATTTCGAGAAGTAATGATCCTAATAATAATATATAGCCCAAACTTATTTATTTTATACTAAAGACTTCAAAAGCCTAATAACAAAATCCCTTTTTTCTTCTATAGCCCAAATGTTTATATTAGACTAATAGATATGCTTAATAAAATATCTTATAGAAAATATTCCTTACAAGGAGCTAGGAATACATTTATAGATATTAAGTCCAACAATATACTATTAACAAATATATACATATAGAGTTTTAAAGAGTATTATAGAAACTAATATAATATACAAAGTCCCCAAATCTATATGGGCCCAAAAACTATATTTAAGTTACCAAAAATAATAATATATTTCTTTTAGGGCTTATAACCCCATCTTGAAATTACACTTAGCCACAAAGCTATATACTATATTTAGACATAATATAATTTAGAAAACTATTAAAGGTATATGTATATAATATATTTTACATGTAACAATATTATTAATAAGAAAATAATATTATCACTACTTTTTAAATACTATTTAATAATGTATATATATATATTTATTCATATACTTATACTAATACCTACTAATACCAATATACATATGCAGATATTTTGATAATTTAATAATAAAATAAAATGTAAAAGCCTAAATCCTGCTCACTTCTCTGTTCTTCCGAAAATAAGAGAGAGCTAAGTATAGAAAGGAAGAAAGAGGAGTGATAGAGAGAGAGGAAAAGAGGGGTCTTACAAAGGGGAAGGAAGCGACTCACCGTGGTGGCATGGCCGGCGCGTAGAGATGGCTCTGATGCGGAGGACGCGAGACACGATCGACTGGTGGGCGGCGACCTGCTACAGATTAGCGCCACCGGTGGCTCCAGCGGAGTTGCCCGCCTATCGGTCGAGCGCAAGCGGCGCTCGGCCTCTACTTGGCAGTGGAGGGGTCGGATCTGGGGAGTGCAGCGGACGCCGAAAAGAAGATGGTCCGGTCGCGGTAGGCTGTACGCGCGACGGAGGTCCGGCACAACGGCGGTGGACGACTCCAAGCAAAAGGCAGAAGGCGGCCATGGGGCTGCTCGCATAGGAGCCGGCGAGGGTAGACGACTCCGGCGCAGTCGCCTGTCGCCGAGGAATTCGGATCAGGGCATGAGATCCTCGGGGATGGCGGTGGGCAGCAACGGTGGTGACCCGCAGTAGAAACGGCAACGGTTCACCGGGACTGGGCTTTGGTTAGCCGGCGAGCGGAGGCTGTAAGTGGAGTTGGGGATGATGGTCGGAGTGGTGTGGGGATGACGGAAAAGAGAAAGTGGTCGTGATGGTGAAGATATCTGTGGCAACCAGTGACAGAGATGATGGTGGCGCAGACTCAGAGAAGGAACGGGGCTTGGCGACGGCCAGGGAGGCGGATAACACGGTTGGGCTCGCCGAAATTTCGGTTCGGATCTTTTTTCTTATTTTTGGCTTGTACTGATTGTATACGTCACAAGGGCTGGTGTCCGTGGGCGTGGGTTGTAACTGTAAACTCGAAGTTGGATCCGAGGATGGTGGAAGACACGGACACGAATATCCGAGGTCGGACCCGAGGCTGGACACGATGACTGTGATGGCGGACACGGACACTTCCGTACCATGATTTGTGTATTGGATATTGTTGGCTATATGGTTGACAGTGGGGAGGTTGTGGTACCGACGAGAAGAGGGTGATGCTAGTGTTGCGGGGTTGGATGAGATCTCGTGGGTGTGTGTGTATATATATAGGACATGATATGAAAGAATCTATTATAGATGGGGGAAAAGAGACTACAAAATTTTAGGTTCTATCCATATATATGCATGGTTATATATGTATAGTTGAGGTCGGCTCCATTGATAAGTAGTATTAGATTTAGTCGACCTTAATTATTAGATACGAGATAGGATACTGGAAAAATTATTTAATCTCTTAATACCCTAACAAGTGTTCTTACTATTTTAATCTCGTGCTATAATTTATTTTAAAATTTATACTTTAAAGATAAATAAAATATTCATAATCAAATCTAGTACTCATTATTTAAAATCAAACAAATATTTAAAACTAGTTTAATACAAACCTAATGCATCAATTCGAATCAAAATAATTCTAAGCCTGGATTAATCATATCTTTAGTCATCCTAAATATTTTATAACAATAAATTAGTACTTTTAAATGATTTATTTTAAAACTTGTTTTGAAATGACTAAAAATATAATAAATAAAAATAAACAAATATAATTTTGAGAAATTTGGTAAGAGGAGTTACAAAATTGGATTTGGATTTAGATTTAGATATGAATGTATTGGTTTAAATTTAATAGTAAAAATTATCTATTTGGGTTTTAAAAATCTCAATCCTTATCCAACTGAGAATTCCCACATCCTATAAATAGGCAGGTACTCCTCCATAAATTCCTCACATCCACAAATTCTCCACAAAAATGTGCATCGTGTCCGTGTCCCCTCCCCGTCTTATTCCATATTTACATATACATGCTCTACCATCTTCGTGTCGGACAATCCCCAACAAATCTTATCCTAACCCTAGCCCTAGCAAATCTGGCCACCCGCCGTCATCCCGTCACCACCACAGACAACTGTTCCCGACCCACCTCCTCCGGCGCCATACCGCCACCGCGACCGCTGTCGCCACCACAGCCCATCCTCGTCAGACTCTCCCACCTGGAGCCATCCTCCCCGTCCCGGCCGCACAATGGATCTACGACCACAGTGCCCCGACCTCACTTTTCCTCTACTTCTCCTCCGAGGCTACGTGGCTACGCCACCCCCACCACGAACAGCAACCCAGTTCCTTTCCGTACACCACCATAGTCCTCACCTCCGCCCACCGAGTCCCCATCGTCGGCAACCCCGCCTACCTTAACCACAACTACCTTCACCACCACTCCAGCCAAATTCCGGCCACCCCGGCCTTTCCACTGCTACCGACCCGACCATCATCATGATCGCCGGCCTCAAAACAACCATCACCATCAACCCAAAGCACCACCACCATCAAATAAAACACCCAGATAAAACCTAGCCCTCACCTGGATCTTTCCGTCGCCTCGATACCACGATTTCATCGTCGCCGCCGCGTCGTCTGGATCCCACCAGACCTCTGCCGAGCCGCGCAGCGCCGCCACGCTTTCGAAAAACTCGTGGCGAGCGCCTCCCTCCGTCGTGGCCTCGCTGCGAGCACCTCCTCCCTCCGTACAGGCGTGGGAGCATCCACTCCGCCCATGTTGCCGAGCTCCTCGTCCGCCACCCTGGCCATCTCGATCGCAGCGCCCGATCATTTCTTCCGTCGAGCCCCCTTTTTCCCCTTCTCTCTGTCCCGCAGCACCGAACTCTGGCCTCCCGCGCCGCCGCTCCCTTCACCAAGTCCACGCCCAGCCCTTTCCCGACCTCTCAGACCCACCGCCTCCTCTTCTTAGCTGGCGACTCCGCCCCGAGCTCCTCCTCTCCTTCTTCCCTCTCTCTCTCGATTTCTTCTCCAAATTTGTAATGCCCATATCTCGTATTACGTATTTGGAATACGTGTACGTATTTTGACCCGTATTGTATGTCTTCCTGCTTGATTTATTTTGGCATTTCATTGATGGGTTTATCTTGGTTCGGTTCGACTTGTTGGCTTGGTTCGGTTTTGTTGGAGAACCAACCCACCTACCTACCACCACCATCACCATTTATTAACTCCCACTCCTCTCTCTCTCTCTCTTTATTAATTCTTTTCTATTACTTCTTCTTCTTCATCATTATCTCTACCAACCTGAGAGAGTGGAGAGCTTAGGCAAGTGCATCTTGCTTCACGGGAGAACTCCATTTTTATTGTTCCATTGTCTTTCTCATATGTTTCTAACCCACTTTAGTACTTAGAATTTTTCATTTCCATGATTAAATTCTTGTAAATCTAGCTTTGTGGTATTTTCGATTTTCAAGAGTTTTGATCTATCAAACTTGCATATTTTTGCTAGTTGATGGTTCTATGTTGTAGAGAATTTTATTTTACTCAAATTTGACCTACGGAAGTTTGGATTTGGGTTCCTAATGTTGTTTGGAGGAGCATGAAGGCTATGGTATTTTCTATGGACACGTTCTCTGTGGGAGCCATTAATTTTACTTCTGGCCGCATGAGCATTTTTAGCTTCTGACCGTATGAGCATTTTTAGCTTCTGGCCGCATGAGCATTATTTATTGCATGGCCCTTTTATTTTAGTTGCTTGTAAGCTTGCATGTATATGCATGTAACTTGCCTGGGCCGCATAGGCCATTCTTGACCGCATGGTCATTTGTTATTTTTGGCCGTATATGGCCTTAGCCATTCTTGGCCGCATGGCCTTGCAAGCATTAATTGCTTGCATGCATGCATTAATTGCTTGCATGAAATAATTGCCATTAGTATTAAATAATTACTTGGCCTTAGCATTAATTGCATTTGCATGCTTTATGCAAGCAGTAGCTTGCATGGGTATTAATAAGTTAACCGCATATGGCTAGTTTCCTTTAATGGCCAAAATGACCAGTTGCTATTTTGTTGAGCCGTATATGGCCAACTTTAAATATATTGGCCGCATGGCCATTTAATCTCCTGAATGCATAAGAATATTTAAATATAATAATGGCCAGCTTGCATGCTTAAATAGTAACTTGGCCGCATATGGCCATTCCAGATTTCCTAGCCGCATATGGGAGCATAGTTGGCCGCATGGACAAGAATTAAATGCTTGCATGTTGCAAGCATTTTTATATATTAGCTTGCATGCATTCTGTATGCATTTGCATGCTTAAAAATTAATAGTTGGTTGCACCAAGCTTTGCTTGCTTGTATATTTAAATTATTAGCTAGGCCAAATGTTGGCCGCCTGGATTTAAACATTCTTGGCCGCATGGCCATTGTTACTGTGGTTGTATGGTTTTTTTTTGCAAGTCTTGCTTGCATGTTTAAATATGCTGGCCGTATGGGCATGGCTTTTCAAGCATATGAATAATTGTTTGCTTATGTATAATTGCTTGCTTATGTATGTGCTGCCCTTTGCATGCATAGTTGTATGTACATATATATTAATGGCCCCTTGCATGCATAGTTGCATGTATATATATTAATGGCCCCTTGCATGCATTTAGTTTCATGTATATATATTTAATGGCCTTTGAATCCTGGCCGCATATGGCCAATAATCCCATTCCTGGCCGCATATGGCCAACTCTAGTATTTGGCCGCATATGCCATTAGCAAATAATTGTGTTGGCCACATGAAAATTCAATGTTGAGCCGCATGGATTATTAGCTTGGGCCCATGCCTATATTTAATGCATATGGTTAATCAACCTATCCTGGCCGCATATGGTAGTCAGCCTTTAATTATTTCCATGCATTTACAAGCATGGTTTTGCTTGCATGCATGGTTTGCTTGTATGCAATTTAATATTTAATTGTTGTTGGCCAAACACTTGTAGCCGCATGTATATTAGTATATTAGTTTGGCCGTATGGCCATAGCTTTAATTGTATGGTATTTTTCCTGGCCGCATGAATATTTCATGTGCTGGCCGTATGGACCAATTACTAGCCGCATGACAATCATATTTATGGCCGCATGAAGTTTTCCTGAGCCGCATGAGTCCTCCACAGCCCCTGCCCCTTCTAATATTTAATTACCATATGTATGCCTGTGCTATATTAAGTGTGTTTCCTGACACGATGGTGACCCGTTGTGGTACACTTTTGACAAATGACATAACATGATAGTGACCCGCCGTGGTGCACTCCTGACAAATAAATTTGATATGATAATTCTTGATAGTGGCCCGATGTGGCACACTCCTGACAAGTAAACTTGACATGATAACTGGACATGATAAATATGACATGATAGTGGCCCGATATGGTGCACTCCTGACAGTGAACCTGACATGATATATCTCGACATGCTGTTGCGACGGCTAACATGACATGACCTGACTTGATAAAATGAATGACCTGGACACCGTGGACGATTGTTCTTATACAAATGAACCCGTCTTGTCTTACATCATGTCTAGGACAGGGACCCCTGAGTACCACGGTCAGAGGTACCTACTAAAATGGCTAAGGCTAATAACTAGAATAATCCAGTAGTCATGAAGAGGTTCCCCAGCTACAGGCAATCCCGTTACCTGGGCGCCCCACTTGGGATCTGTAGCCTGCCGTCGAGTAGGGCACATTTCCAGCACACTGTCATGTGTTACACCCTTATTGTACTAATATTCGACCTGGGTAACCTGGATGGTCTGCAGGGCTTGTGGTTGTGGAAGAATCTCGCTGCATCTTGCTAGTAACTAGGCCTGTGATATCCCTAGTTAATTAAAGTATCAAGCCGTACTTATTGCTTGGCCGTGATTGTTGGATGGAGTTCAATCAGTCTAGTCTTGTCTTGATCTTGTACAAGATTGTTACATGTCCTGATTTTTTATTTTATCTTATCGATAAATAGTGGGAGAAACCAAGTTCTGTTCAGACGAAGTGCTACAACCCCGGTCCTTGTTTGGTTTACAGGTTATAACCTGGTTATCTGAATAGTCCCATGGTTATCTCATCGTATATCACCTGTCATGCTTTTTCTTAATTACTGTCTTTTACTATGTAATTATACACTTATGCTAATGGCTGGTTTTAGTTCCTAAGTGAAGCCTCCTTTGTAGCACTTGCTCTTTCTGGGATCTGATCCAGCTGGTTTTGTCTGGCCAGATTTCGGAGCAGCTTTAGAGGATCTACCGACTTTTTAGTCCGATGGTGACCACCAGACGTAACCAGGGCAACGAGTGGGTTTATTTTTTTTTTGGCTCTCCCACTCTATTGTAAAAATCTCATTTTGAGGCATTTAGTCGGCGAGCACCTGTTAGCTCGTATTGCATACCTTATTACTGTTCGCCTACGGGCTGTAACATGATTGACAGATCCTAGGGTTGATCATGTATGGCTAAACTTTTGCTAGTCCTGACATTTTGTACGACTAGCTTCATGATCAGCTGAATATGTAATGTTTGGGACGTCTTACTATTGTATATTTTGTGATCTTACATCTTGTAACATTTATTTGCTTGCTTGTGATTGAGACACTAGGCTTGTTCTTGACCATAAGAGACTGTTGGCTTGTAGTTAAACCATCATATATCTAGACAGCCGTGACAGTATAATGAGGTGGATTCTATTTTATTATACGTAGCTGGCTATGTCTGCCCCCGCTCTCCAGTATTCTGGTTCTGGGACGTGACATGGTTTAAGTGGTGGCCCATGCAGGCCTTGTAAATCAAGATATGTGAGGGTTTACCGAATAGATGTCTCAATCAGCACTCGTCCTTGATCTCGGCCCGTATCATCTAAATTCCTGAATTCTTGACCTGATCACATGCTTGTATTATTGGTCTGTCCTGGTCCTTCCTTATTGTTTCCTATGTCGTCTTCTTCAGCGGCATTGTTCCTGGACCTGCCGATCAGCAAGGCGGAGCACCTCCCGTGGACCAGCAGCAACCTGGAGATCAAGCCCAGCATTCAAGAGTAGCCTCCAAAGTATTCCAGCAGCAGAGACCCCAGCAATATGCCCTGGTCCAAGCTCAGATTCAGAACCGGCCGAGAGGTTCCTAGCAGGATGTCTTCCCTCTTTCTCATGCTTTCAATTCCTTGCTCACATGATTGATTGTTTAATTGATTGCTTAGTATAGCTTGTCCTTGCATCTCTAGCCTCTTGATTAAATTCCGAGGACGGAATTCTTTTAAGGTGGGTAGAGTTGTAATGCCCATATCTCGTATTACGTATTTGGAATACGTGTACGTATTTTGACCCGTATTGCATGTCTTCCTGCTTGATTTATTTTGGCATTTCATTGATGGGTTTATCTTGGTTCGGTTCGGCTTGTTGGCTTGGTTCAATTTTGTTGGAGAACTAACCCACCTACCTACCACCACCATCACCATTTATTAACTCCCATTCCTCTCTCTCTCTCTCTCTCCTCATTAATTCTTTTCCATTACTTCTTCTTCTTCACCATTACTTCTCCACCAACCTGAGAGAGTGGAGAGCTTAGGCAAGTGCGTCTTGCTTCACGGGGGAACTCCATTTTTATTGTTCTATTGTCTTCCTCATGTGTTTCTAACCCACTTTAGTACTTAGAATTTTTTATTTCCATGGTTAAATTCTTGTAAATCTAGCTTTGTGGTATTTTTGGTTTCCAAGAGTTTTGATCTATCAAACTTGCATATTTTTGCTAGTTGATGGTTCCATGTTGTAGAGAATTTTATTTTACTCAAATTTGACCTACGGGAGTTTGGATTTGGGTTCCTAATGTTGTTTGGAGGAGCATGGAGGCCATGGTATTTTCTATGGACATGTTCTATGTGGGAGCCATTAATTTTACTTCTGGCCGCATGAGTATTTTTAGCTTCTGGCCGCATGAGCATTATTTATTGCATGGCCCTTTTATTTTAGTTGCTTGCAAGCTTACATGCATTTGCATGCAACTTGCCTGGACCGCATAGGCCATTCTTGACCGCATGGCCATTTGTTATTTCTGGCCGCATATGGCCTTAGTCATTCTTGGCCGCATGGCCTTGCCAGCATTAATTGCTTGCATGCATGCATTAATTGATTGCATAAAATAATTGTTATTAGTATTAAATAATTACTTGGCCTTAGCATTAATTGCATTTGCATGCTTTATGCAAGCAGTAGCTTGCATGGGTATTAATAAGTTAGCCGCATATGGCTAGTTGCCTTTAATGGCCGAAATGACCAGTTACTATTTTGTTGAGCCGCATATGGCCAACTTTAAATATATTGGCTGCATGGCCATTTAATCTCCTACATATATAAGAATATTTAAATATAATAATGGCCTTCTTGCATGCTTAAATAGTAACTTGGCCGCATATGGCCATTCCAGATTTCCTAGCCGCATATGGGAGCATAGTTGGCCGCATGGACAAGGATTAAATGCTTGCATGTTGCAAGCATTTTTATATATTAGCTTGCATGCATTCTGCATGCATTTGCATGCTTAGAAATTAATAGTTGGTTGCACCAAGCTTTGCTTGCTTGTACATTTAAATTATTAGCTAGGCCAAATGTTGGCCGCCTGGATTTAAACATTTTTGGCCGCATGGCCATTGTTACTGTGGCTGCATGGTTTTTTTTTGCAAGTCCTGATTGCATGTTTAAATATGCTGGCCGCTTGGGCATGGCTTTTCAAGCATATGTATAGTTGTTTGCTTATGTATGTGCTGGCCCATTGCATGCATAGTTGCATGTACATATATATTAATGGCCCCTTGCATGCATAGTTGCATGTATATATATATTAATGGCTCCTTGCATGCATTTAGTTGCATGTATATATATTTAATGGCCTTTGAATCCTGGCCGCATATGGCCAATAATCCCATTCCTGGCCGCATATGGCCAACTCTAGTATTTGGCCGCATATGCCATTAGCAAATAATTGCGTTGGCCGCATGGAAATTCAATGTTGAGCCGCATGGATTATTAGCTTGGGCCCAAGCCTATATTTAATGCATATGGTTAATCAACATATCCTGGCCGCATATGGCAGTCAGCCTTTAATTATTTCCATGCATTTGTATGCATGGTTTTGCTTGCATGCATGGTTTGCTTGCATGCAATTTAATATTTAATTATTGTTGGCCAAACACTTGTAGCCGCATGTATATTAGTATATTAGTTTGGCCGTGTGGCCTTTAGTAATATATTTTGGCCGCATGGCCTTAGCTTTAATTGTATGGTATTTTTTTCTGGCCGCATGAATATTTTATGTGCTGGCAGCATGGACCAATTACTGGCCGCATGAAAAATCATATTTATGGCCGCATAAAGTTTTCCTGAGCCGCATGAGTCCTCCACAGCCCCTGTCCCTTCTAATATTTAATTACCACATGTATGCCTGTGCTATATTAAGTGTGTTTCCTGACACAATAGTGACCCGTTGTGGTACACTTTTGACAAATGACATGACATGATAGTGACCCGCCGTGGTGCACTCCTGACAAATAAACTTGACATGCTAATTCTTGATAGTGGCCCGACGTGGTGCACTCCTGACAAGTAAACTTGACATGATAACTGACATGATAAACATGACATGATAGTGGCCCGACGTGGCGTACTCCTGATAATGAACCTGACATGATATATCTCGACATGTTGTTGCGACGGCTAACATGACATGACCTGACTTGATAAAATGAATAACCTGAACACCGTGGACGATTGTGCTTGTACAAATGAACCCGTCTTGTCTTGCATCATGTCTAGGACAGGGACCCCTGAGTACCACAGTCAGGGGTACCTACTAAAATGGCTAAGGCTAATAACTAGAATAATCCAGTAGTCATGAAAAGATTCCCCAGATACAAGCAATCTTGTTACCTGGGCGCCCCACTTGGGATCTGTAGCCTGCCGTCGAGTATGGCACATTTTCAGCACACTGTCATGTGTTACTCCCTTATTGTACTAATATTCGACCTGGGTAACCTGGATGGTCGGCAGGGCTTGTGGTTGTGGAAGAATCTCGCTGCATCTTGCTAGTAACTAGGCCTGTGATAACCCTAGTTAGTTAAAGTATCAAGCCGTACTTATTGCTTGGCCGTGATTGTTGGATGGAGTTCAATCAGTCTAGTCTTGTCTTGATCCTGTACAAGATTGTTACATGTCGTGATTTCTTATTTTATCTTGCTGATAAATGGTGGAAGAAATTAAGTTCTGTTCAGACGAAGGGTTACAACCCCAGTCCTTGTTTGGTTTATGGGTTGTAACCTGGTTATCTGAATAGTCCCATGGTTATCTCATGGTATATCACCTGTCATACTTTTCCTTAATTACTGTCTTTTACTATGTAATTATACTCTTGTGCTAATTGCTGGTTTTTGTTTCTAAGTGAAGCCTCCTTTGTAGCACTTACTCTTTCTGGGATCTGACCCAGCTGGTTTTGTGTGGCCAGATTTTGGAGCAGCTTCATAGGATCTACCGACTTTTCAGTCCGATGGTGACCACCAGGCGTAACCAAGGCAACGAGTGGGTTTATTTTTTTGGCTCTTCCACTCTATTGTAAAAATCTCATTTTGAGGCGTTTAGCCGGTAAGCACCTGTTAGCTCGTATTGCATACCTTATTACTGTCCGCCTACGGGCTGTAACATGATTGACAGATCCTAGGGTTGATCATGAATGACTAAACTCTTGCTAGTCCTAACATTTTGTATGACTAGCTTCATGATCAGCTGAATATGTAATGTTTGGGACGCCTTACTATTGTATATTTGGTGATCTTACATCTTGTAACATTTATTTACTTGCTTGTGATTGAGACACTAGGCTTGTTCTTGACCATAAGAGACTGTTGGCTTGTAGTTAAACCCTCATATATCTAGACAGCTGTGACCGTATAATGAGGTGGATTCCATTTTATTATACGTAGCTGGCTATGTCTGCCCCCGCTCTCCAGTATTCTGGTTCTGGGGCGTGACAAACTTTCTTTCTCTCTCCCTCACTGCTCTCTCTCTCTTTTTTATTCTCTCTCTCACTCTCTTATTCTTCCCATACTCTTTCTTCTTATAAAGAAGAGGCAGTAGTCAGCAACATCGGTTGTTGTGCTTCTTGATTTTTTTTATTATTATTAGTTTTGTTGCTATTTGTTTTTTTGTGTTTTTTTTTCTTTTGTTAAACTTTCATATATATTAATACTATTAATAATATTATTATTTTTATTAATTTGTTTATATAAGTACTCTTACTGGACTAAATTGTAACATAAAATTTATATTTAGACTTGACCCTACTTTCAAATTGGATTTAGAAACCCTAGATATGATATTATATTTAACCTATTTTTATATATAGTTTTGATAAAAAAAAATGTTTGACAAAATTAGAAGTTTTAGCCTAAATTGATTTTCTATATTTATCAAGTAGTTAGGCTCAAATATTTGACCCATAAAATGCAGTTTCCAAACCATTTTCCTACTATTAATTCAAGTATCTGTATAATTTTAACAAATATAGCTTTACCAAAAATTCTATTTTTACAAACTTAGTTTTTTTTTGGGCTAATAAAATATAGTTTCCAAATTGTGATATATATATATATATATATATATATATATATATATATATATATATATATATATATATATATAAATTATTTCCAAATAGTTACTAAAATTATTTTAACTAATAAAAATATATTTTCAAGTAGTATGAATATTTTTCTAAAATATGATAAGTACTGTCTCCGTGAATTCCATCGATTATCAATTTTTGACTATGGATAATCGTATTTCCTATTATCTTTTCGAAACTACTTTCTTATGTCGACCATAACTAATTGGATTGTTCTGGACCCGATGGAACAGTCCATGCCATCATCCGAGGCCGTCATACGTAGTTGTAACATCGCAGTCACACTCCATGCCACATGATCATAGCACCACACCAGGCGGCCTACCAGGCAAGTATACCCTGCTAATTTACTGTCATATTATTTATTTTCAGCATTATTTATTTTGTTTCATATTGTTAGTTTCCTTTGTTATAAACTGTGCGTCCAAGCCACACTTGGGTGCAAGCGACTCTATTAGTTGTTTTACTTTACTATATGCATGTTAACTTAGTTTTAGCGGACTACCTTCTTGTTGGGGATATCTTTATATCTCCGCTGGCCTTGACACTCACACTACACGGTTTGAGATATTTTGCTAGGGACACAACTTATGGATCGGCCATCTCTAAAGTCGTGTGACGGTAGATGATCGGAACTGCTATGACTAGGATTTTAGAGACTCAAGCAGTTACAAAATTGGACGAGCCATGGACATGACTTGAACAATGTGGGAAATATTTGGGGAGGACAGTCGCTAGTGCGTATGGGAAGCCAAACAGGTAACCCATAGTTTTCGAAAGGAACTATGACGATATATTTGCAGATACCCTCTGATGTTTTGGACGTTACGGCCGGATACGTATGACTGGATGCCAGTTGCGTACTTATAGCCTAAAATCCCACCCATGCGCATGAAAGTTGTCCTCTAAATTGTACATTAGGCGGTTAGAATCTCCTTTGCATATTTGTGTCTAGAATAGTTCTTTTATATATTATTGTATTATTCAGATAGTTCATATTAGCATGTTCTTCCTGTATCTTGCTACGTCCCTCTGAGGACCTGGTTATTCCCCAGGTGTGTGTTCATGTCTTCTGCAGGTATTCTAGTCGAGGTCGTGGTCTTCTCCATTTCTTCGAAGATGACGTGCCTTGGACCTTTCTTGCTACTTTCGCCAATTCATTCGTATGTCATGTATCTATTTTCTTTTTATAAGTTGGTAGTGGATTTGTCTCCGCCCAACTACATGTAAACAAACAAATTCTTACTTATTTCTATAAAAGCTTGATTTTATTTTATGGATGAGATTAGATAGTTGTGGTTTACTGCACAGCTTATGTATACATACAAGGCCCATGTACTTCGTATGTATACAGCTGGCATGTCTACGTTCCTAGTCCTACGTATTTGGGACTGGGATGTTACACCAGTACACTCCCGCGCCCGCGTGCGCCTCGCGTATGCCGTGTCGTTCCGTTCCGCGTGCGTCCGGGCCCGTTTCGTCGCCCTTGCGCACCCGAGTCCGAGGGCTCCCTTCGGTACACAACCTTCCGGTAAGCCCCCCAAACCCTCTGTTTAATTTACAGAATACAAAACCCTTTTCTGTTCCAACCGAAATTGGCAGAGTAAAGCTCTGTCAATTCCGGAATAGATAGATAGTTTTCTGTTAATGACCTTATGATTTGTAATAGAATTCTAATAATTAATTATGTGATGGTTAAATTATTATTAGTATAATTATGCCGTAATATATATAGTGTGATATTAATTAGCAAGTTAATAGATTTAGCGTTTAATTATGATTATCGTATTAATCGCATTATTTTAGATTTAAGAATGTCATTAATTATATTGTCGATATTTTTACGTAAATAAAATGCTAGAGTGATTTCAAAATTAGTTTCATATCAAAAGCCTATTTTTAATATAAGGAATAGTGTTTTTGATAAAAACCATTTATTTACTATTTTGGATAAAATATTAGTTATCTTCCAAAATTGATTTCGTTATCAACAAGAGTATTTTTGTATAGTTTATACCTAATAAAAATATGAATTCCAGTTATAAAATAAAAACCTAATTTTTATTATTTATTTAATTGAAATAGTAATTTTTACGTTACTAATATTAATAGTTAATATTTTATTAGTAGTTAATTACCACCTTAATTATATTTTCAAAAATATTAGTTATTCCTAAATGAAAGATTCCTGTAATATTATAACTATTAAAAATGGTTTTCCTATTTAAAAATATCTATTAAAATATTTTGTATAGTTTATGTAAATAAATACTATTTAATTTTAAAGAATTTTCAAGTATTTTATATAAGTAATTCTATGATAATATTAGTTCACGAAAAATCGTTTATTATCTACTAATAAATTAAGTATAATATTTCTCGCACTATTTACAAGAAATAATAAGTTTTACTATTTTATTTATGAAAACCGTAATTTTCTTATATTATTAACTCAGAGCTCTCTAAAATATTTTTATAATTAAATATTTGCCTTATTAAAACTATCAGTGATTTTAGAGACCGGACGTTATCGTCATTAATATGTTAATTAGGATTGTAGCAACCGTAGGTTGGCAACTAAGTTACATTTTGTTAATGCAGATTTTCAATCTCGGGACTTAGTCTAATATTTTCTGTCGTCACCTACAGCACCGGGAACACCAAGGCAAGTTCATACTTACCGAAACTTGTATTTTAGTTAATAATTAAATTCATTGCATAGTAGAACTACTGTATCGACACTTTACTCAAGGGATCCCTCTCGAATCATACCGACTATTTGACTGACTCATTGACTCGAGGTTTGGGGAGTAGTGTTAACACCTGTGGTCAAAGCCCCCTACTGCATTACTGTGGATAGCGGAAGCCCAACCCACTTGGGCCGAAACCGGACCGTGTTCACTAGAACACTAACTGCCTCCATCCCTAGTCGGCCACATGATGTTACGTGCTCACACACTATTGCTAGTTAGATTGCATCATTTTATTTCCAGAGATTTATTGCATAATTATTTCCTTATTTATTATTTAGAAAAATAAATTTTTGTTATAAACTGTTTCTTGTCTCATTTTAATTATTAAGTAAGATGCTGGAATGGATTTGTATGTTCTTGTTTTCCTCCTGACTGGAGACCAATATTTTAGGTGATTGCGACGACGAGGAGCTGGCATATAGTTCTTACTACGGACCCGACTTGGGTTCCGAGGAGTTAGCTGAACCAGGACACAGGAACCAAGAGTCCTAGTTGCACCATTCTGTTTAGTTTCTTTTCTTTTCTAAAAATTATAATAAATGAACAAGTGGTAACAACTGAATGTTTGTGTTTGCTTAATTAGACTGAAGTTTTATTTCAAATGTTTAATAAAGTTTTATTCCGTTTTTAGAATGTTATTCCCTTGTTGCTACTGATTGACACAACGTACTGTCGCCATCTCACAACGGT
The DNA here is from genome assembly GCA_029216955.1 of Iris pallida. Classification (NCBI taxonomy): domain Eukaryota; kingdom Viridiplantae; phylum Streptophyta; class Magnoliopsida; order Asparagales; family Iridaceae; genus Iris; species Iris pallida. The sequence continues at coordinate 8,579,376 of JANAVB010038613.1, forward strand.
GCAGGCTGGGCATGATCCGACTAGACCCAGTATATTGGGATTGGATCGTGATACCTTTCCTTTCTTTTCATTTTCTTTTATTTTCCTTCTCTTTTTTGTAGGGCTCCTTTTGCCCCATGTAATTCCTCCTCTTTTTTTTCTTTCCCTTTTCCTTTCTTCTCTTTTTTTTTTCCAAGGGGTTGAATAAACAACTTTTTTTGGCTTGATTTTTTTCTACCCTACAACCATTTGCTTACATAGCTATTTATATGACTCAAGAAACATCAAGCATAATGAATATGACTATTAGATTTTCTAATACATTCATACATGCAACAATAAACTTGACTCTTTCTAGATACATCTATACATGCAACAGTGAATTTGGTTTACATCTCCAACAACTTAAAAAGCACTACACAGGGGATTACCTGTTATAGGTGAGCCCTACCATTAGGACCACTGATCCTTAAACTGGTCAAGCTGAGGTCCAAAAGGCCCCCATCATTGAGTTGGACTCGAGACCAAAATGTGTCATGTATACTTTGTTTCAACCGAAAAGCCAAAAGTTTCACCAACATAATAAGTACGGAGCCTAAATGAGACCAACAACTATATTCAAAAATTTAAACAAACAAGAAGAACAAGTCTTTGTTCGAAAATTTTGAGCGTCTGTTTGAATCAATTTTTTTTGGCACAATTAAGAATCGTAACTCTGTAACATTATAATAACGTTCTTTAAGGTTTCAATAAAATTTATATATATATTTATCTCTAAGCACTAGCCTAGGGCTGCGAACGAGCCGAGCCGACCTTTTGTAAGCTTGAGTTTGGCTTTACTAGAATTATTCAAGCTCGAGCTCGAGCTTGATAAGTTTTTTATTTTGAAGCTTGAGCTTGTTTATATTAAGCTTGAGCTTGGCTTGATAAGAAACTTGATTCAAGCTTGATAAACAAGTTCGATAAGCTTGAAATCAAGCTTGTCACTCAACTTTAATTTAAGCTCATTAAGCTTGATTTCAAACTTAACGAGCTTGATTTCAAGCTAGATAGATTTGAATTCAAGTATCTGAAAAATTAATAATTTATTTATAAAAAAATTAATTAAAAAAGTTTCTTAATATCACTTATTAAGGACATAAATATATAATACACGCACCCATATATATATTCAACAAAGAACAAACGAGCTTCTAAACGAGTCAGCTCGCAAGCTCATAAACGAGCCAGCTCGCGAGCTCAATCGAGCCGAGTACTTCTAAGCTTGAGCTTTGACTCGTTTATTAAACGAGCTCAAAAATAAAGCTTGAGCTCAGCTTGTTTACTAAACGAACCGAGCTCAAACGAGCTATTATCGAGCAGAGCTTCGAGTAGTCGCGAACGGCTTGGCTCATTTGCAGCCCTACACTAGTCTAGTGGTAGTGCGGATGGCCGTCCAAACATAAATTTTGGGTTCGAATTTCCACGACTGAATGACTTATATAGCCACGATCCGACTTGAAAAAAGGACAACACAAAAAAAAATTCTGCATAAATATTACCAAATTAGGTGCAACATCTTTTGGACAAGAACAATGTGACCCACAACTCGGATGGATAAGAATGGAACCAACATGACAAATGTCGGTATAAATGAGATAATTAATAAATGAAATTAAATATGGAATGTTAGTCTTTAATTATGAGAAATATTCAGTAAGCCAGGCGCTCCGTGCAAATCGATTCTCCTTTATCTGATGGCATGAAAATGAGGATGATTGTTCCAGACTGCCGCATGTACTCATTTCCATGTCATTAATTATAAGGACCAGAATAGCTGTAAGTTATTAAGTGACATAAGCATGGAATACCTGTCCTTAATGAAAAAAACAGAGAGTGCAGAATGTATGAAATATTTGTTTCCTTTATATCTCCCGTTGAAATTATCTCAAGAGAGAGATTTCAACTGAAGATAACTCTCAAGTAGTCGAAGTCCCATTGAACTTAGAAATATTTGTCTAAATATTTTTAATTACATATTTCTTGTATTGATATAACAAAGCCTAGTTTAATTAACAATTTAAAGCTCATGAAAAATTTACAATTTTGGGATAGAGGGTTTGCATCTCGAGTTCTCTACAAACTTCTCTTTATACTTTAATTTATTATCTTTTAATTTTAATATTTGTTTGTTTGTCTGTTTGTTTACCTATTTCTGTCTTTTTACTTATTTATTTATTCATTTGAAATGGTGCTGAATTTATTTCCGTACATTGTTTTCATACACATGATATTCTTTTCAAGCATTTTTGTCCATCAAATCCCAACAAAATGACGTTTCTAAAGGAAAACATAGTCACCAATAAGGCAAATTTGGTTTGCAGGACTGGACAACGTAATGTAATTAGATTACGTTGTCAATCTAACTCGGGTGTTTGGTTGGACAAAAAAATTTAGATGTAATATGTAATCACAATTACAAGTTTAATTACATTATATCAGTTTCTTCTAAAATCAATTACATCATAAAATCTATGTAGTCACAATTACATTACAACATAAGCGAAATGTTGCTACGCTGTAATTTGGTCGTTTTGTTCATTTTTTGACGAGTTTTCTTTCGTTTTTAGTCATTTTTGTTTGTTTTTGTTTGGTTTTTGTAGTTTTTGTTTGTTTTTTGTCGTTTTTGCTCGTTTTAGGCTTCTTCTTTTGATTTTTGGCCGTTCTTGCATGTTCTTGCACGTTCTTGGCCTTTTTGGTCGATTTTGCATGTTTTTCATTTTTGATCGCTTTTGCACCTTTTTTGTCGATTTTGGCCGTTTTTGCACGTTTTTATCGTTTTTCACTTTTTTTGTATATTTCTGCTCGATTTTATCATTTTTGGTCGTTTTCGGCTATCTTTGCACGTTTTTATTATTTTTGGTCGATTTTGCATTTTTTTTGCCACTATTTGGCCGTTTTTTTCACATTTTTTTTCGTTTATGTTCGATTTTGCAAGTTTTTCTATCTATTTTTGCAATATTTTTCGTTTTTTTGTCAATTTTGTACGTTTTTGTGATTTTGGACCATTTTTGCACATTTTTTTAATCCTTTTGGGTCACATTTGCACTTTTTTTTTTTATAGTTTTTAGTTGATTTTTCACATTTTTATCGTTTCTGATCGATTTTGTATGTTTTTGACTATTTTGCACTTTTTTATCGTTTTGGTCGCTTTTGGCTATTTTTTATTTTTTTATCCTTTTTGGTCGATTTGGCACGTTTTTTGTCCGTTTGCACGATTTATAATCATTTTTGGTCGTTTTTGCACATTTTTTGCCTTTTTGAACCTTTTGTTTTTGGTCGATTTTGCGCTTTGTTCGTGTACGCCATTTTTGCACTTTTTTTTATTGTTTCTGCTCTTTTTGCATTGTTTTTTTTTTACCCTTTTTGGTCAATTTTGTTCTCTTTTTTTTGTCGTTTTTGCATGCTTTTTTTATCGGTTTTGTCGTTGTTGCTCGTTTTTCTCATTTTTGGTCGTTTTTTGGACTTCTGAAATCTTTTTTGTTCGTTTTTGTTTGTTTGTTTTTCATGTTTGCTCCTTTTTTTTTCATTTATGCTCCTTTTTTCGTTTTTGCTCTTTTTTTATTTTTTTCCCTTTTTCTCGTTTTTGGTCGATTTTTATCATTTTTGTCGATTTTTTGCCTTTTTGGTAGTTTCTGCTCGTTTTTGTTGCTTTTGGTCGGTTTTTTTTTGTAAACCCCCAAAATTTTATTATTATGTTTCATAAATATTTTGACATTTCCTTACTTATTAAAATAGCTAAGTAAGTTACATGTTTTTTTTTATAAAAAAAACTAGCAAGTTAAAATGGCAATACTAGTATAGTGCTTGCAATATAGTTACTAAAACTAGGTATCAAGTATTTAGTAATTTTTTTAAAACCTTTCTTTACATATATTTCTTTGATTACAAATAGGTTAACATGGCATACATACATATATATATATATATATATATATATATATATATATATATATATATATATATATATATATAAAGAGTAATATATATTTAAGTATATATATAATGATATATATATATGGATATATACTGAGTTATACATATTATAGGAAGAAAGATATAAAACCCATATTTGTACTGTTCACGAAGTGTGAACAGTACATGAGTTAGCCCGAGCGCCCCCCCTCCCCCGTTTTCTTTCCCGCGAACAAACCTTTTCACAAGATTGATTAAATCGAATCTTAACCAAAATTTCCTCCAATCTCTTCCTAAATCCAAGTGCTAATAACTCTCCCAAAGCCTAGAGAATCCTACGGAGAATCAAATTAGAGCTCGACCAAGATATTGATGCAAAAAAAAATCGAGTATATAGAGGAGAAGCCGCCAGGGGGTTCTCCCAAAAACAAACCCCTCACCGTCGTGCCCCAACCCAAATCACCAAGTCCCGACGAACCCCGACATCCCCGCGCCCAACTCTGGTCGCCTGCAAGCCGTCGACAGCCGCCGTGTCGCCGGAGTTCTCTAGATTTCCGACCGCAACAGGGGACTCCCTGTTTCCGTAGGCGTCCAGGTACCCTAATTTAGACTCAGATTTCCCTATGATTACGCGATAGTTTTTCGATCCATCAACGCCTACGTGTAGTCAACATGAACCTCTGATTAACCCTTCAAATTGAATGATTATCGCTGCCTAAATTTCTCTGTAAGTCGAGGTCAACTTCGACGAAAATCTGTCCCAACCAGGACAGAAATTCGAATCCTAAGCCCTAATTGGAAGGCCAATTTCTTGCAACCTATTAATAGTTTTCAAAATCCAATTGAACAGACCTACAGACAACATATACGAGATTAAAACACTGATGTTAGATATATTTATGAATTATTGTACAAAAAGTATTTCTCCGTTAAAAATCAAGAAAAACCTAGTTTCGAAAAATAAAATTTTTACGAAAATCTGTCCGATACGGCGTGCGTCTCGACAAACCGGGTGACGTGGTCGCACACTATACGTATTGAAAGGCGCGTATGGTTGTTGCCGATGTGTGTGATCTGACGGAACTCGATTTCGTTGCGTGTGCACGACGAAATCAGTACGTATCCGTTAAGATACTCCCGTATCGACCTTTTGCAAACTTGGCCATAACTTGGTGTACGTTCATCGTATCGAGATGAAACTTGTGCCAACAAGACCATATCGAAATTTTGGTCCTGTGCCAAGTTTGGTCCGATTCTGAGAAGGTCGACCGGAACGCCTATTTGGCGGACCCGCGACCCGCTCCAACGGGCGAAATTGTGCATGGCCCACCGGAATCAAACTTTGGATATACGGTTGGATTCGTCTCCTCAAACCGAACTCATAGACATATAGTTTGACGACTTTAGAGACCATAGACATTGGCACGCATTTCAGGTGCAAAATGGAACTAACGACGGACATCGTTTTGACCAAAAATTATGATTTTGTCCCTGTTCCAGAATTAGACTTTTGGACAGGCATTTTCTAGACATAACTTTTACACCGGGAACGTTCTTGATGTTTGTTTCAGCATCCGGAGCCGTTCGTGGATTTTGAGATTTATTGCTGACGTGATTGATTGTTTGGAGTTGCCATTCCCGCACCACCAGGCAAGATACCTTGCCACCTTACTCTGTGATTACTTATTCTTATTTTCAGTTATTTATATTCAGCATTTCTTATCTGTTGTTAGTATTATATCATTGTGCGTCCAAGTTACACTTGGGTGTAAGCGACCCTATCGGTCGTTTTTAATTGCTTTTGTTTTATTCTCTTGTATTGACTTAGCCTAGTGACCACCCATTGATGATGAGATATTGGTATATCTCATATGGCCTTGACACGTGATCATCACAAGTTGTGAGTCACATGTAGGACACGTAACCGCGTAGTCGGCTGGCCACTGATACGTATGGAGCGTGCGACGGATAGGAGTAACTGCCAATAGAATTACATGTTAGAAGACTTAGCAATTATAAGAGGTTCTTATCAGTCATGGAGATGATGATACTAGGCATTGGGTGGGGAGAACAATACCTGACGTATGGGCTTCTTTGTACTTCCCTGATTACTTGTGCGCTCCTCCGGAGACGCAGGCTGTCACGCCCCAGAACCAGAATACTAGAGAGCAGGGGCGTACATAGCCAGCTACGTATATTGAAATAGAATACATCTCAACTATACGGTCACGGCTGTCTAGATATGAGGGTTTACTACAAGCCAATAGTCTCTTAAGGTCAAGCCTACTGTCTCAATCTCAAGCAAATAATATAATCACAAGATGTTTGACCACCAAATATACAATAAAAGGCGTTCCCAAATATTACATATCAGCTGATCATGAAGCTAGTCGTACAAAATGCTAGGACTAGCAAGAGTTAAGTCATACATGATCAACCCTAGGATTTGTTAATCATGTTTACAGCCCGTAGGCAGACAATAAGTAAAAGTGCATCGAGCTAACAGGTGCTCGTCGGCTAAACGCCTCAAAAGAATAATTTTTACAATAGAGTGAGCGAAACAAAATAGAAAACCCACTCGTAGCCCGGGTTCCTTCTAGTTGCCACCATCGGGCTGGAGGTTCAGTAGATCCTCGGGTGCTGCTCTGAAATCTGGCCACACAAAACCAGCTGGGTCAAACCCCAGAAAGAGCAAGTGCCACAAAGGAGGCCACGAAATAAGAACAAAAGCCAGCATATCAGATTATAAGAAACTAATTGCATAATAAAGACAATTATCAAGAAGAAACCTGGCAGGTGATATACGATGAGATAACCATGGGACTCTTCAGATAACCAGGTTACAACCCGTAAACCAAACAAGGACCAGGGTTGTAACCCTTCGTCTGAACGGAACTTGGTTTCTCTCACCATTTATCGGCAAGATAAAATACAAGAAATCAGGACCTGTAATTAACCATGATTAAGGTAAAGCACGAGTAGTCATGTCACGTCATAACCTTGTACAGGATCAGGATAGGACAAGCGGGACTAGACTCCATCCAATCAATCACGGCCAAGCAAGTACTATGGCTTACTACTTAACTAACTAGGGTTATTACAAGCCTAATTACTAACAAGATGCAAGTGAGAATTTCCTAGTCCCAAGTCCTGCAGACTATCCAGTTATCCTTTCGCGGGTTGAGAGTATAGGTGGGTACATCGCCCGGGAGGCAAATGTACCCTTAGGTGACTTAGAGGGTGCAACACACGACGGTGTGCTGGAAATGTGCTCTACTCGTCGGCAAGCTACAAGTCCAATTAAGAGTGCCCAGATAACAAGATTGCCTGTGACTAGAAATTCTCCATGAACTATAGTTTGATCTAGTCATTAGCCTAATCCATATTCAGTATGAATCCCTGACCGTGGGAACCAGGGAGTCACGTCCTATACATGATGCAAGACTAGACAAGTGGATTGCACAAGCAAGCAAGCAGGAACACCCACGGTGTCAAGTTGATTATACGAGTCAAGTTAGCTGTCGCAACAGCATCAAGTTAAGTCAAGTTACAAGTTACAAGTCAAGTCAAGTCAGGAGTGCGCCGCCACGGGCCACTATCAAGTTATCAAGGTAAATCATGTCAGGGTACTTGTCAGGAGTGTGCCACGACGGGCCACTATCATGTCAGGTTGGTCATGTCAGGAGTGCACCACTACGGGTCACTGTCGTGTTATGCTAGTTCCTTGTCATACCATGCCATGTACAATAGTCATTCCAAACATATTAAGTAAAATCAAGCTCATGACAAAAGGCGTAAGGATATAAAATGGTCGTAAAATATCTAATAAAATATCAATATACAGGGCTATAGAAGAGCCAAGCTTAGAGAAATAAAACTAAAACTCCAAGAGCCAATGGATTGCGCAAGGGGTCAGGGGGTTGGATTGCGCAGGTATCAGCTGCGCAGGGTGCCAAGTGCGCAGGGGCAGATGGCGCATGGGTCAGATTGCGCATGAACAGACTGCGCAGCAGTGAACTGCGCAGGGGTGGATTGCGCATGAGCAGACTGCGCAGGAGTGAACTGCGCAGGGGTGGATTGCGCATGAGCAGGCTGCGCAGGAGTGAACTGTGCAGGGTGAAGTGCGCAGGAATGGTTGGCGCATGGGGACTGAGCGCAGTTCACCATAGGGCAAGCTGTGCGGTCGGCACTGCGCTAAAGAGCGCAGGCCGAGAGGGGCTGCGCAGTCCAGCACTGCGCTAAAGAGTGCAGGCTGCAGGCTGCTACTCCAGGCCGAGAAGAACACCAAGAACACCAAGAATTCAAATTTTTATATCTTTGTCAAATCAAAGCCAAATCTAGATTTTCAAAGTTCTAACTTGAGTAAAATTGAATTCTCTTCCACATGGAAGCATCAAAACCCACAAAAATCCAACCAAAATAGGATCAAAACCATGCAAATCCGAAAATAGTTAAAACCTAGATCTAGAACAATGGAGACTTCAAATCATAAAATGTCAAGTTCTAATGTTGATCACCATGGCCTAATCTAGCTAATGAACAAATAAAATGTAGTTCTCATGTGGTGGCAAGGTGCACTTGCCTATGGGTGTTGGTGAGTTGTGTAGAGGAAGGAAGAAGAAGGAGATGGAGAAGTAAATGAAAAATAAAGAGGAGAAAGAAAAGTTAGGTGGGATTTAATGGAGGTGGGTGTGTTGTGTTGAGGGTGGAGCATAGGCTAAGGTGTTCCATGCATGTTAAACCAAACCAATTCTCCTCCACAAAATAAACCAAGCCAGGTAAAACCCAATTACGAGAACCAAAATCGGCAAGTCAAGCCAATTACAAGTACATGCCAAAATCTGAGAAAATAAATACAGGTCTGAAATATATGCAAGCTTGACAAAATACGCATTCAGAATATGGGTGTTACAACTCTACCCACCTTAAAAGAATTTTGTCCTCGGAATTTAATCAAGGAGCTAGAGATTGCCACGACAAGTTACACTAAGCACCAACAACTACACTAAGCAGTTCAATCATACAATCATACATGCAAGCAAGGGATGGAAAGCATAAGGCATAAGAAAGACATTACACCTTACGAGTCAAACAAGTCGGGATATCGTGATCGGATGTCATCCTCACACTCCCACGTTTGACTCTCCCAAGGAGCGATGAACTCAAGCCACATGAACTAAACTGATAGTCTTGCGCTTGAGGTCTCTCTCTTTGGTCAAACAGGGACACGGGCCTCTCCTCATACGAAAAGGTTGGTACCAATAACCGTTTTCGAATGATCTAGGACATGGCTCCGGTCCGGGATATACCGTCGTAATTGGGATACATGAAACATGACATGTGTCCCGCATAACGACGGCGGAAAGCAAGACAATAGGACACAGATACCTCTCTGACGATCCTGGGTCTGGGCCAGGGCGAACTGCTGAGGCCTCTGTTGCTGGAAGGCTTGAGCCTGAGGCGGCAATGGCCTCGGAGGCTGGTACTACTACTGAAACACTTGGGCCTGAGGCAGCATTGGCCTCGGTAATGGATACTGCTGCTGCTGCTGGACTGGTGCTGGTCCCCTTACCGAGGGACTAGTCTGGACCGATGAGGAGGGACCGGCTCTATTCGGACAGGACCCTATCATGTGGTCCGGTGCCCCACAAGCCAAACACAATCCCTGAGCTCTGCGACACTCTGAAACAACGTGTCCTGGCTTCCCACAATGAGTGCAGCCCATTGCGGAAGACTGCTTCTGCTTCTGTTGCTGAGGGAACGTGACCGACGTCACTGAGGCCGCCTGCCTCGGAGTTCTAATTGTCAAGGCCCTGACTGCTGGGGCTGGTGTTGTCGACTGGGTCATCTGGCCTTGAGATCGCTTCTGACCTCCGGTCCTGTCCACGATCCTAGTGGGAGGTATACTCGTGCCTCCTGGCTGCCCTCAACACTGCATCAAAAGTCTGATGCTCAAACTGTTCCACTGCTAACAAAATTTCGAGGTGGAGCCCTTGCTGGAACCGCTGGGCTCTATCAAACTCGGTCGCCACCAAAGTGGGAGCAAACCGACTAAGCCTGGAGAACTCGGCCGCATATCCATCGACCGTCCTGCCTCCTTGCTTCAGATTGGTGAACTTGGTCTGTAGATCGTACCGAGCCACCGCATCGAAGTACTTAGTCTGGAATCTCTCTCTGAATAGTGCCCATGGAATAGGGGCCACTAATCCCACGGCCTGTGCTGCCCACCAGCTGCGGGCAAGATCCAGTAACTGTAGACGTACTACGGCCACCTTCTCGTCCTCCGGGGTTCTAGATGCCTCTAGAATGACTTCAGTATCCTGGAGCCACGCGTCAGCAGCGATAGCATCTTCACTGCCATCGAAGAATGGAGGGTTCAGGCGCTTGAAACTGTTCGCTGCACTATTCCTTGGATGACCGCCTCTGTTCAGAGCATCTTCCACTGCCTGGTGCAAGGCATCTCCTCGGCGATCTTGGGAAGCTAACAATGATCTGATGAGACCCACCAAAGTGCCATCATCAGGCTCTGCAGGCTGGACTGGCTAAACTGGGGGCTCTCCTCCAGAAGGTATAACTTTGGAGGCAACTCCGGAATGCTGGACTTGATCTCCAGGTTGCTGGTCCACGGGAGGTGCTCCTCCTTGCTGATCGGCAGGGTCAGGTACAGTGCCGCTGAGGAAGACGACACAGGAAAACAATAAGAAAGGACCAGGACAGATCAACGATACAAGCATGTAATCAGGGCAAGAATTTCAGGGATTTGAAAATACGGGCGGAGATCAAGGGCGAATACTGATTGAGACATCTATTCGGTAAACCCTCACATTTCTTGATTGACAAGACCTGCATGGGCCACCACTTAAACCATGTCACGCCCCAGAACCAGAATACTGGAGAGTGGGAGCGTACATAGCCAGCTACGTATATTGAAATAGAATACATCTCAACTATACGGTCACGGCTGTCTAGATATGAGGGTTTACTACAAGCCAACAGTCTCTTAAGGTCAAGCCTACTGTCTCAATCTCAAGCAAATAATATAATCAAAAGATGTTTGACCACCAAATATACAATAAAAGGCGTCCTAAATATTACATATCAGCTGATCATGAAGCTAGTAGTACATAATGCTAGGACTAGCAAGAGTTAAGTCATACATGATAAACCCTAGGATTTTTAATCATGTTTACAGCCCGTAGGCAGACAATAAGTAAAAGTGCATCGAGCTAACAGGTGCTCGTCGGCTAAACGCCTCAAAAGAATAATTTTTACAATAGAGTGAGCGAAACAAAATAGAAAACCCACTCGTAGCCCGGGTTCCTTCTAGTTGCCACCATCGGGCTGGAGGTTCTGTAGATCCTCGGGTGCTGCTCTGAAATCTGGCCACACAAAATCAGCTGGGTCAAACCCCAGAAAGAGCAAGTGCCACAAAGGAGGCCACGAAAAAAGAACGAAAGCCAGCATATCAGATCATAAGAAACTAATTGCATAATAAAGACAATTATCAAGAAAAAACCTGGCAGGTGATATACGATGAGATAACCATGGGACTCTTCAGATAACCAGGTTACAACCCGTAAACCAAACAAGGACCAGGGTTGTAACCCTTCGTCTGAATGGAACTTGGTTTCTCCCACCATTTATCGGCAAGATAAAATACAAGAAATCAGGACCTGTAATTAACCATGATTAAGGTAAAGCACGAGTAGTCATGTCACGTCATAACCTTGTACAGGATCAGGACAGGACAAGCGGGACTAGACTCCATCCAATCAATCACGGCCAAGCAAGTACTACGGCTTACTACTTAACTAACTAGGGTTATCACAAGCCTAATTACTAACAAGATGCAAGTGAGAATTTCCTAGTCCCAAGCCCTGCAGACTATCCAGTTATCCTTTCGCGGGTTGAGAGTATAGGTGGGTACATCGCCCGGGAGACAAATGTACCCTTAGGTGACTTAGAGGGTGCAACACACGACGGTGTGCTGGAAATGTGCTCTACTCGTCGGCAAGCTACAAGTCCAATTAAGAGCGCCCAGATAACAAGATTGCCTGTGACTGGAAATTCTCCATGAACTATAGTTTGATCTAGTCATTAGCCTAATCCATATTCAGTATGAATCCCTGACCGTGGGAACCAGGGAGTCACGTCCTAGACATGATGCAAGACAAGACAAGTGGATTGCACAAGCAAGCAAGCAGGAACACCCACGGTGTCAAGTTGATTATACGAGTCAAGTTAGCTGTCGCAACAGCATCAAGTCAAGTCAAGTTACAAGTTACAAGTCAAGTCAAGTTAGGAGTGCGCCGCCACGGGCCACTATCAAGTTATCAAGGTAAATCATGTCAGGGTACTTGTCAGGAGTGTGCCACGACGGGCCACTATCATGTCAGGTTGGTCATGTCAGGAGTGCACCACTACGGGTCACTGTCGTGTTATGCTAGTTCCTTGTCATACCATGCCATGTACAATAGTCATTCCAAACATATTAAGTAAAATCAAGTTCATGACAAAAGGCGTAAGGATATAAAATGGTCGTAAAATATCTAATAAAATATCAATATACAGGGCTATAGAAGAGCCAAGCTTAGAGAAATAAAACTAAAACTCTAAGAGCCAATGGATTGCGCAAGGGGTCAGGGGTTGGATTGCGCAGGTATCAGCTGCGCAGGGTGCCAAGTGCGCAGGGGCAGATGGCGCATGGGTCAGATTGCACATGAACAGACTGCGTAGCAGTGAACTGCGCAGGGGTGGATTGCGCATGAGCAGACTGCGCAGGAGTGAACTGCGCAGGGGTGGATTGCGCATGAGCAGGCTGCGCAGGAGTGAACTGCGCAGGGTGAAGTGCGCAGGAATGGTTGGCGCATGGGGCTGAGCGTAGTTCACCATAGGACAAGCTGCGCGGTCGGCACTGCGCTAAAGTGCACAGGCCGAGAGGGGCTGCGCAGTCCAGCACTGCGCTAAAGAGCGCAGGCTGCAGGCTGCTACTCCAGGCCGAAAAGAACACCAAGAATTCAAATTTTATATCTTTGTCAAATCAAAGCCAAATCTAGATTTTCAAAGTTCTAACTTGAGTAAAATTGAATTCTCTTCCACATGGAAGCATCAAAACCCACAAAAATCCAACCAAAATAGATCAAAACCATGCAAATCCAAAAATAGTTAAAACCTAGATCTAGAACAATGGAGACTCCAAATCACAAAATATCAAGTTCTAATGTTGATCACCATGGCCTAATCTAGCTAATGAACAAATAAAATGTAGTTCTCATGTGGTGGCAAGGTGCACTTGCCTATGGGTGTTGGTGAGTTGTGTAGAGGAAGGAAGAAGAAGGAGATGGAGAAGTAAATGAAAAATAAAGAGGAGAGAGAAAAGTTAGGTGGGATTTAATGGAGGTGGGTGTGTTGTGTTGAGGGTGGAGCATAGGCTAAGGTGTTCCATGCATGTTAAACCAAACCAATTCTCCTCCACAAAATAAACCAAGCCAGGTAAAACCCAATTACGAGAACCAAAGTCCGCAAGTCAAGCCAATTACAAGTACATGCCAAAATCCGAGAAAATAAATACAGGTCTGAAATATATGCAAGCTTGACAAAATACGCATTCAGAATATGGGTGTTACACAGGCTCCAGGTGTCCTCTGACGTTTCCAAGAGCATTATGGACGTATCCCCTTGCACATGATGCCCTCTGACGATCTTCAGACGTAGACCCCTGGTGCCCTCTATGGGAACTATGCCGATCCCATCTACAGCCAGGGCTCATGCGTCGAAGGATTGTATCTCAACTGCATATTCACAGTAGAATGGTTAGGAACCCTATTGCATGTATTTTTTTTACTCTCTATTATATATCATAGTTTATATGGCATGGTATTTTTTTGTATCTTGTTACGTCCCTCTGAGGACCTGGTTATCTCTCCAGGGTTAGACGATTTTCCACAAGAGAACGACACGACATTGGATCCATCCTACATTGTTGACGAGACATCTTCCACTGATTTCTAGCTTATTGATTCTTTAAGACATCTTGGTGGACATTTTTATATTTTTTTCATTCTATTTTGTGGAGGTTGGACTCCGGTCACTGAGACTATTTATCATAGCTGTTTTGAGTGGGTATGTCCACCCGGCTATCTCTTTGATGTACTTATTTATTATTTGGACTCTATTATCTTCTGTGTTGAGCTGTGATGAGATTAGATGATTATATTATGGCCCGTAATTATTTTATATTTACAGGTTATGTACGTATACGATGATTCCATATATTGGAGTATTCTTCGTATGTGTGCAGCTGGCATGTCTACATATCCGGTCCTACTTATTTTGGGACTGGGGTGTTACATGTTTTTGTGGTAGCCCATACAGGTCAGAGAATATTGTTGGGTTACATGACTGTGCCCAACAAGCCTGCATATAGGAATAAGAATAGTATCTCATCCAGAACTACTCCCTCCTTTGACTTCCAATCTTTTTGAAATTCCTTTGATTACTTGAATTACCTCATATCTAACCTTCCTAATATCATCCTACTTTCTTCATGCCAATAGTATGATTCTAAGAAGCGGAAGCACTTCTGCCTTGGCTCTCACATCTGGTGAGGAGGCTACCCCGGAGGGACAGAATCCTCCGATGACTCCGGTAACACCGTACTAGCTAGGACACTCGCAGCCTACTACGACTCCGACGACAGTACACCCAGAGATCACAACAACCCAGTTAGCTGGGCTGGACAGACCACTACCGTACCACCGGAATGGAATGTACCACTGCCTCTACCACCACCATTCCCTCAACAGTTTCCACCACAGTCGGGACCTCAGATGCCTCCACCACCGACTGATGGGAGCCCTACTTCCCAGTTTATGTATGCCATGATGCAGGCTCAGTAGCAGCAGACTGAGCTGATGAGACAGACTATGATGGCAGCATTGGCTAGACCTCCACCTCCACCTCCGATACCAGTACCAGCACCAGCACCGGCTCTGCATCTTTATGAAGGCTCTATCAATAACTTTACAAACATGAACCCCAAGGCCTTCAGAGGAACGAAGAAACCACTAGAGGTGTCATAATGGATTATTAGTATAGAGAAGCTACTGAAGGCATCCCAGTTGCTAGCTCGAGATTGGATGACAACAGTGGACCTACTATTAGAAGATAATGCTCATCACTAGTAGAAGGCGGAAGAGAGACGATTAGGCGCTGGGATCACCTGGAAGCAGTTTAATGATGTATTTTATGAGAGATTCTTCCCTATTCATGTTCGAGACAGTCTATACGACCAGTTCCTTCATCTGAAGCAAGGAAATATGACAGTTGATGAGTACGACTCAGAGTTCAATCTCCTGAGTAGATTTGGTACAGAATTGATCCCGACAGAGTTATAGAAGGCGAGAAGATTCCATCAGGGGCTAGCACCAGATCTCAAGTTCTTATACGACTACACAGTCTCGAGTCTCCCATTCAGCTGTCTTGGAAGAAGCTCGTGCTCAGGATATTCTTCGCAAGGAGCAGCAGCAGACATCGAGATGCCATACACCAGCAGTTATACCAGCCCGAGCTACTCAGGGAGGACCTATCATGGGGCCCACAGGACAGCACTAGCAGAGGCCCTCGCCTTATCCGAAGCCTGTTTGCCACTACTGCAGAAATCAAGGACACCTTCAGAATGACTGCAGGACTCGCCTTGGATTGTGCTTGAGATGTGGATCCAACCAACACATGCTCAAGGACTGTCTAGTATATGCACGGTAGAACCCGAGACCTACAACCCCAGTACTTCCAGCTCTTCGGCCTGCTGTAGGAGCACCTCGCTCACCATTGCCTCCTCAAGGCGTACAGTACAACAAGGCCAGAACTCAGGGCCTAGGACAGAATTATGGACAGGCATTCTCGTTTGCCGTTGAGGATATAGAGACAGAGGCAGAGGTTATAGCAGGTATGGTTTTAGTTGCTTCATTTCCTGCCATTACTTTGTTTGACAATGGAGCCACTCATTCATTCATAGCCACTAGTTTTGCCACTAGACACAACATTCCCATCACACCCTATCTAAGAATATTAGAATCCTCACTGGAGGAGGAGTTGTACCTGTTAGTGGTGTTTGTAGACCTTGTCCTGTAGTGATATGTAGTAGAGAGATGAGAGCACGACTCCTTGTATTTCCTATGCCTACATTCGATGTGGTTCTCAGAATGGATTGGTTGAGCCACCATTTTGTCCTTATAGGCTGCCATAGGGGCAGTATCGTCTTTAGACCACCGAATGCGATGGAGTTCGAGTTCACCAAGGAAGAATGATAGAGTATTGATGCACCCACATTAGGGACTCACATGATGATGCAGGATACCCCTCAACATCCTGTCATCTCTGAGTTCGAAGATGTATTCCTCGAGGATTTGTCGGGACTGCCACCCGACCGGGACATCGAGTTTTCCATTGAGCTTATTCTGGGAGTCGAGCCTATTTCATCTCGAGTATATCGACTAGCACTGAAGGAGTTGGTACAGATGAAGATGCAGATAGACGACTTATTAGAGAAAGGCTTTATTCGTGCTAGTATGTCACCATGGGGAGCACCCATTTTTTTGTGCCAAAGAAAGATGGGACAGTGCACATGTGTATCGACTATAGAGCCTTGAATGCAGTGACGGTAAAGAATAAGTACCCCTTACCGCGTATAGATGATCTATTCGATCAACTGAGTGGAGCAAAAGTATTCTTCGAGATTGACTTACGATCGGACTATAACCAACTGAAGGTTCGGAAGGAAGATATTTCGAAGACGACATTTCGATCGAGGTATGGACACTACGAGTTCTTGGTCATGCCTTTCGGTTTGACCAATGCTTCCACGGTTTTCATGAACTTAATGAACAAGATCTTTCACCAGTACTTGGACAAATTTGTAGTCGTCTTTATAGATGATATCTTGATTTACTCCAAGAGTCAAGAGGAGCATGTGCAGCATCTACGGATTATTTTAGGGACCTTGAGGAATGAGCAATTTTTTGTGAAGCTTAGCAAGTGTGATTTCTTTCTCAAGGAGGTATCATTTCTTGGACATATTGTTACTGGAGACGGCATATCGGTAGATCCGAAGAAGATCACAACAGTCAAGACATGGCCCGCTCCCACATCAGCTTCCGAGGTGAGAAGTTTTCTTGGACTTAAGGGTTATTACCGAAGGTTCGTAGAAGATTTTTCTTGAATAGAGGGGCCTATGACTCGACTAACTTGCAAGGATTAGGAGTTTGTATGGACTGTCACGACCGCTACCCAAATTGTTGGACCAGGCCGAGTCATGCCCAGCCTACGTTGAGATAAAACGTAGTAAGCTGTTCTAAAGACAACAGGATAAGACTAAATGTGCTAACAGTTCTATAAGTGAAGAAGAATCATAAATGCTCCAAACACAAAAGTCGTCGTATATAGTAAAATATCCAAGTACAAGTAAACTTAAATGTAAAACTGGATACATGTCCAGTTACAAAATGATATAGTCTAATACATGTCTACTCTCAAAAGTCTAAGTAAACAAAAGACAACTAGGCGAGGTTTCCCGCAGGAACATCCTCGTAAAGCAGAGCCGGGTCCTCGACAGTATCTCCATAGTATGTGTCACAGAGTAACTCCTCCTCAGTAAGGACACCTACAACGTTATCCTGTCAGGACGGGAGCAAGTACTAAATCTAACAAACATATAATACTGATCATGTGATGAAAAGGAAATGACATATCATGTTGGTTCAGTTTTAGGTATGTTTTAGCATGGCGATAGATATACATTTTAAAGTTTAAAACTGTAGTAGGTGAGTGATCAGTCAATAGGTAATCAGGATGTACAGCGGTACATATCAATTTTCTGATGTGCACATACGTACACATAACGGCATCG